>JAAWXA010000029.1:2927301-3053122 GCA_038090715.1 Florisuga fusca | reverse complement strand
CCCCTTTTTTTTTTTTGTAAGCTTCATTAACATGAATGGGATCTGCTCTTCTCTCTGCTGTTGAGCTGACCAGAGAGTTACTGAATCGTTTCACCTTACAGTCCTGTTACAAATACATTCTAAGCTGCTGCCCAGTGTTTTCTCTGTAAGATGCAAGATGTTTAGGTTGTGCATTTCTTCCTTTGTATCTGTATAATGCTTACTCAAGTGAGGTGGTCATCTGTTTAAACTTTTATATGCTGCCATAGTGTAAATAAAATTTTTTCTCATGTAAAGCTGGAAGTACATTAAAATTAGTATAAGTATTTCATAATACTTTATATGTGAAATAAGTTAGAATGTGTGTTATATCATACTTGTAATTTCCCATAAACTTTCCTTATGATTTACTCAGAAAATATTTAAGTAAATCTCAAAGTACATGCTTAGTACTGACCAGCCTTGTACATACGTCCAATTAATAGCCTATATGTTGTAACTTTCTTGTTACCTTCGAAGCTTATCCATAAAAAGAAGTCCTGGGGCACAAGAGTAATTAAAATGACATGGCCAAGGGTGAGCGTGTCAGTCTATCTCAGAAGAAATGGGAATAAAATGATCTTATGATCACAATCAGTACCTTACAGAAAACTGTATTTTCCCTTGCCACTAACCAGTTAAGGCTTTGTATTAGCCTCATCTCTTCTGTAAGTATTGTTTTTTTTGCAGTTCAGTTATATTGTTTTTCTGTCATTCAGGTCGGATACTTTAGGTCATATTTTGCCTACTCTTGGAAAAGACTGGACACACCAAGGAATTGCAAAGTTGTACCATAAAGTGAGCCAGTGAGTATTCATTAAATCTGTTCATGCATCTGTGGCTTGTTTGTGTTTATTCACTTGCAAATAAAAATTAAAATTTCTTTAGACTTGTATCAGGCTATAAGGTTGACAGTTGCATCGATGTCTTGTCACTTCAGTGATGCTTACACAACCTAAACATCTGCTGTGTAATACAGAGCAAAGCCTGCTTTGTGATGTCAAAAGCAAAAGCCCCCTACCAGTGAGAAGTGATTCCTCTTCCAACTGTCCCAAACAGATAGCTACATTTAGTTCCAGAAACTATAGTAGTTTGAAGTAGTTTTGCAGTTGCAGCAAGTGAAACTTTTTTGAAATCTGGGAGTTGCAGCAGCATTAGTTTGTTAGTTGCTTTTAGATCTTCCCTCCTTGTTGAGCAGACTGTGCCATGCAAAGAGACTGTTTACCCCAGAGTGGTCACTGTAGGTGGAGTACTTGCCAGACTTCACTCACTTGGAGTCATGCAGGGATGAAATGTAAAACACATGGGATGAATCAGTTTTCTGTAAGTTCTGTCATTTTCCACTGAGCAGAAAAGGAGTTTAGTGAAACAGCTTAGGCTTGAGCTGCCTAAACAGCCCAGGATTCTAGTCAAGCAAGATAAAACTCACCTTTAAAGCAGAGCATGATGACTTATATTGACTGAAGGTGGATCCATTTTGGAAACTCACTGCTAGTATTCTATTTGTCTTATAAATATTTGTCTTATAAATAACTATGAGCTTTGAAGCTGTTGATGATGACTTTTAGTACTGATTATTATACAATTTATTTTGTTATCTCAGTATATAAATATTTGGGTTTAATTCCATTATTAAACCATTGTCAGCTAAAAAAAATATTTGTGTCATTGGTTAATTTCAGGAGTAGGTTATAAGTAAACATTACTTAAAGTGCAATTTAAAGGCACTGAAAATCAGTGAGATAGATGCTGTGAAGAATCTGAGGAGTTGGCTTGTACCTGGCAACACCAGCATGAGCTGCTATATCATAGCTCAGTAGCTGATCTGCTCTGGTGCCTGTTAGTCCACATTAATAAGTACCTTCTGTGCTGCTGTGGGTTGGAAGGACCAGGATTCGTCATATTTACTTGTGGCTTATTCACTCTGTACACAGAGAACAGGCATCTTCAAAAAGTAGCTTAATATACCTGAGGTCTAATGTTCTGAAAAAAATTTCTTTTCCCCAGATCAGTAGATCAGTTGTGCTTTAGGTCAGGTAATGCCATTGACAGGGAGAGTACCCTGGTATGACCTAGAACAATATATTCCAAAAACCTGAGATATTTCCCCTGATGAATGTGAACAGGAGAAAACCAATCAGACTACACCGGCTCACATCGGGTGATCTGTGGAAATGCTTCTAGGTGAGCAAGTCTTGTGCAATAGTCCAGGGGTACTGATGGTTCCTTGGATACATTTTGCAACGTAGTCCATGCAATGTAGTCCAATGTAGTTAATTATGTAGTGGCTAGATATTACAGCTGAACAGGATATAAATATTCAATAGGTAGATTCAACAACCACTCATGTATGGAATACAATATTTCTTTATTTTATGAACAGTTTCTTTGTAGGACTTGCAAAATAAATTGCCATGAAGTAGAATAACCATAACTGGGCTCTGCTGTATGATAAACAGAATAAAGATAGCCTGTAACTTTTCACAAAACTTTTATTTCAGTGTCGAGTCGAAAGTTACTTCTTAAAGTGTTTTGAAGCTCAAATTTTTTGCTCATACTTTAAAGAATATGTTCTTGCTGCACATAGAGTAGCCTTTTTTTGCAGAGGCCCCAGAGGCAGGAGTACAATACCATTACACCATTGATAGCAGAGTTCAGTTAATTCTAGGGAGTATAGTTCCACTATGCAGGGGCAGATAGAAAACCATAAGAAGTCATAAGCCATGAGTAGACCATAAATAAATGAACTGTATGTAGGTGTAAATAACTAACTGCAGTGGAGCTAGATGGTTTTTAATTATCCAAGATTCTGTCACAAATGTTTTTATTTAGCCTTAAAAAAGCCTTAAAAGCCTTATCTAGCCTTAAAAAAGGCTAGGCTAACCATAAATCTGTTCATGAGTCATTATTTGATTAATGTAAAAATAAACCCCCAAAATTATTAATTTCAAAATACCTGCTTTATCTTTACAATAATTTCTTCTTTTATTTCTGTTCACAGAAATGGGTATAAATTTTTGTATTGCTCAGCACGTGCTATTGGCATGGCAGACATGACCAGAGGATACTTGCACTGGGTCAATGAACGAGGAACTGTGCTGCCTCAGGGGCCAGTGTTGCTGAGTCCAAGCAGCTTATTCTCAGCTTTACACAGGTACTGCAATTTCACTTCTGTGCAGAAAGAAACTCAGAGGCTGGTGGATGCTGAATCCTCAGCTTTTTAAATGAGAGTGCTTGAAATAGTAATTCATAATGTTTTTTTCTTGCATATTGCTGCAAAATTAAAAAATTTTGTTAGAGGAAGACCAAAATTAATTAGTTGCTCAGTTTATCTCTTAGGCATGCCCCAATATACATCTGTGTTCACTGTTTACTCACAGGTCCTGCCTGTTGACTTCATGTGTTTTACATGGTGTGTTAATATTAATATATGGGAAAAATGTGAACATTTTAATAGCAATCAGCCTTGACTTATTAGGTGTTCCAATTGGCATAAATATTTTTTGTGAAGGGATATTACTTGGCGGGTTTTGAAGAAATTTATGTGAAGAAGAAATGAACTTCTTATACTCCAGACTGAACAGAATTAGGCTGTATGGACAGTGTTGTTCTTTTCTCACAGTTGAACTGTAATAAATGAATATTAATATCAGATTATGAATATTGTATCCTCTTCCTAACGCAGTGAAGTATGTCAAGTGATTACTGAAAATATTTTAAGCTGTTAAAAGCTGCTGTGACAGGATATATTTCATTAGAATTTTTAATGAAAGGTTGTTCAGACGTTCTCCTGATTGAGTGACATGCTGCAGGCTGTCTTACAAGCCACATTCTAAATATAAGAGATTGTGGAAGTATTGCAGTGCACTTCTTAGACTGATTAAATAATAAATGCAGTGAAAGGGTAGGTACTGCTATATTCCTCATATCTAGTTAAACATTTAAAGTGATGCACTTTTATGTACCTTGTTTAGGTAAAATAATGCCCATCTTTCAGTGTGCACTGTTGTTAGCTGCTGTGGTATGTGGTCAATAAAGGACTTCATTGTAATTGCTGTTTTGAGGGCTCTGAGATCAGGTGTATGTGAGACTGAGGAAAGATGGCTTTTCTCCTCTTTTGGACATTCTCAAGCTTTGATCTATACATGAAGCTGCTGTCTCAAAGAGCTGTAGAACTCCTGTGAAGCTTCTGTACTATTCACATCTTCTTTGACATAGGTGTTGGTGCTAGGATGTGGGATTCTGAGCTTCTCAAGTGCCTTTGTGTCATGCTGGCATCTTCCTATGTTATGGGAACTCCAGACTCTGCCACCTGTTCAGTCTCATTGCCAAGAGAAGCTGTTGTGAAAGGGCTTTTACCCAGACATGAGAGAACTCCTCAGTTCATTAATGAATTCTATATTCTGTAAGGAGCAACTGAAGAGAAGTACATCCCTTTATTCCTTAATTTTTACTAACTAGCAGTAATGGGAGGACCCTGACTGCAGAAGTATCTTAACAGGCAGAGGGGCTTCTAGGTCATAGGGTAATTGCAGTACTTTTAGAAATAAAAATAAAAAAAAGCTATTCACTCTGAGGGCTAATATAATTCATGAATCACTGTATAGTTTTTAGGAAGCATTTTACTTGATGAGAATTTATGGCTCATAAGGCTTTATTTAGCAGCTGCTCCCTGTAATCAAACATCCTTGCTCAGTAACTATCTTTAACCAAACGTTTTGGTAGAAGTTCCTTTGTTTCAGAAGATTTATTTACTGTGCCCATTATGTAAACCTGGGAATGCTCTTCTGCCTTCATGGGCACTCTGATTTCTAAATGAAGAATTATTGGAGAAGGGTGGTGGCTCTATAGGAGTATCCAGCTAGGTGAAAACATAGAATAAAGAAAACAAACTGCTTTGTGTTGTATTTTGTGTGTAGTTATTCAGCCTTCCTTTTTCTCATTTCAGGGAGGTGATAGAAAAGAAGCCAGAAAAATTTAAAGTCCAGTGTTTGACAGACATCAAAAATTTGTTTTATCCGAACACAGAACCTTTTTATGCTGCTTTTGGAAACAGACCTGCTGTAAGTAATAGCTGAATTTATTTCTGTGCCAGAGAACAGAAAAGTTGCTGTTGTTTCATGGTGCTGTTTTACTAGAACCTACAAGATTTAAATGGGAGTTAAGTATATTTTGTTTAGCCCTGTACAGAGGAAAATGTAAAGGTTCACCTCAAAGATCTCAAAATGCTGGACACAGAGATGGAAGTAACTAGATTATATCTGTGTAACTTAGCAGCTAAGCTTGTGTGAAAACACTGATCTCATTTTCATCCACACCACCACAGTGTCAGTGAGATACTTGTGTACAGAGAGAAAATCTTTGAGGTGAATATTGGTTGCACTTATATTTCTAACTCTTACGTACATACAAAAGCACTTGGATATCTCACTGAAATCAAAAGGTTCTACTTTGCATGAGAAGTGATATGTTGTTTGACATGGAGAGGTAAAAACAGATTCCAGTCACTCACTGGAAGGCTGTATAATTTGGGCTATAGGATTTTTTTGTTTGTTTGTTTGTTTTTTTGTTTGTTTTGTTCTGGGGGGGGGAGGTTTGAGATTTTTTGAGGGAAGGAGTACAGAGAATTTAGTAATACTGACAATGTCAAGGGATTTCCTAAGTCTGAGAATGGGCATTCACACTGTTTAGGTTACTAGTGCAGAAATCATTACATGTGCCTGAGGAGGAACACAGTCTTTGTTTCACTCAAAGCATCTCACTTTCAAAAGAAAATATGTAGCAAACCTGCTTCTTTAGATAGTTACAGTTTCACCAGCCACCTAGGTTTACATGCTAGCTAAATTAGGCATATAATCTCTTTTTATGTGCCCAGGAGCCCCACAGAGCATTTGGTGCTTCTCCAGCTCTGTACTGTCAGCTACCAGTTTGGTGGTTATGGCTAAGGACCACTGGCATGCAGCATGGGTGTCTCCATCCTGTTTTGGAAGCTAGGACTCCTTAATTATACACCCATGCCAGGCTATGCAATTTGTTCTTAAGAGAATGGTCCTTGATCTTTCCTATTTCCTGGTATGTTACTTCCAGTTCATTTCTTTAGTGGGTAGAGAGAAATGGGACAGATCTGGAATTCAGGTGCTGGGTGACCACCTTTCCCCACTGACTTCATGAGAACTAAAGGCTTCTCACTTAAGCACCCAAGGACCATGGAGTCCAGCCCCAGCTTCTTGGCTATGTAAGAGCTGAAATATGTTCACTAGCAGAAACATTGATATTTTTTTGGAAATTATAAGTATAAATGTAGACACTGGCCATTGCCAGTGTGAATATGAGACTGGGCAGTTTAGATGTCTCAGTGATGGACAGAGTGCCTGGCAAGATATTTTGGCATTGAAATCATGGGTGTTGTATCTATGTTTGAAAGGATTCAGTGTGCCTTTTTGGTGGAGCTTTTTTTTAACATTTGTCTCATGTTTTTGTTAGGGTTTCTGACATTTATAAGCAGCAATTTTTTCAGCTTCATCTTTCACCAAATTACATTTTTTAAAGCATTATGTCAGTGAGGACAGGAGGTCCTCACAGTGCAATTGCTATATTAAGTTTTTATGTTGTACAAAGCTTAATTTCCATTGTCAAGGTGCCTTTAGACATATGACTCTGAAAGAAATTTTTAAACACTTTGATGGTTTTATATTATAGATGATATGTACCTCTAGTTCCATTTTTTTGAACCTCGCGGGAATAAAATTAAGATCATTATTTTCACACATATCTCAATAAAATTTGTTTCAAAAAATAATGTTTCAAAAGGAATTAGTGGTCACTCACTCCTTTGGTCACTGTTGGAGTGTGGTCTTCCACTTTGAGATTAGCCACCTACTTTGTGAAGGTTATGATCATAACTTTCAGTTTTCTGCACAGATTTGTTTTTGTTTTTTCCAGAGCAAAGTCAGTGAAATTTCAGTACTCATAGATGTTACAGGTGTATATAGTACATGGGCTGTCAGGATGCTTAATTCTTTAAGTGACTGCTTTTCACCACTTTTGTGCAGTTACCTAAATTTTTTTTTTGAACGTTCTTTACAAGATAGAGATAAACATAATGCTTTTATCTTCATTAACATTCCAGTCTTACACTTCCTCAGCTTTTAAAAACAGTGTTTATGTTAGTAAAATGGAAGCATGTTTTTGCTTTGATCTGCTGAGAGCTTTTGTCAAGCTTTTCTTCAGAACTGATCAAAACTTATTCATTGTTGTGCTTAATAATTTAAATAACCTTGCAAGACATTCTTAATTCTTACTTCTAATTGTACTTCCCAGAGCTGCATCTGCATTACCTGCTGGGGCTCACTGCTGCTATTTTGGAATATGTTCCTTGCTTTCTCTTCTTTCCCTTTGTTCTGATACGGAGTCAGTGTTTGGGTATGGCACAAAACAGAACTCAGGAGCTAAGAGATGTTTCCAGGGGTTTTAATGTAGGCACAGTTGTTACAACTGTTGCAATCCTTTTGTCATCTTTCCCTTACAAACTAATAATGATTTTATGTGTCAGTTATATCTTAACCTCTGTACACTGTTGCAAGATACTCAGTACAATACACTCAGGAAATTAAATTCTCTGACAGGAAAATGTAAGTGCAAAAGCTTTTACACCAAATATAATTAGTTTTTTATTGAATATTATTTTTGTGTCAAGGGAAGATCTGTCAAATGAAAAAATGAACATGATTTTGGTCAATAATTTGTACTGAAGTGGCAAACTCCTTACCTAGCTGCAAGTTGTCTGTTTCATGAGAATTTTTTTAGACTGACCTTGTTTGTAACATAATGGGGAATTTTAGATATGCAATAACTAGGTAAATTTAGCACCAATACTGTGCAAATACGTTCTTCTGCATAATTTATTCCAGCAAGAATGAACATTATTGTGCAATGGCAGAATCATAATTTCTTTTTCTTCTTTATTTCGTTCTTCTGTTTAGGATGTTTATTCATACAAACAGGTGGGAGTTTCTTTAAACAGGATATTTACAGTTAACCCCAAAGGAGAGCTTATACAAGAGCATGCAAAGACAAACATCTCATCGTAAGTCATCTCTCTTATCCCCAACACCTTACAGACTAAATTAATTAGCTGTTTTAATTTATGACTCAAGTTGCTCAAACATGCATTTCATTGTACTAACGAAAGATTCCTTGGAATATCTCAGACAAAACATAAGAAGTTTCAAGTAAAATACAGGCTTTCCACTTTCCTTCTGTTAAAGTGTAAAAAAGAAATTGTTTAGTTTAATATATTCCATCCAATTTAATTGTGTAAAGGACTTATTGGTGCATAGAAATGAGACTAGCCACTGTAACATCTAACACTGAATGGAAGAACCTTTAGTAACATTAAGTGTCCTTAACTGAAGGGGAGCCATATGCATATGAAAAATGAATACTCAGTTGAGCAGGGGGCTGCTTGAGCCAAGCTGGACAGAAATGAAGGAGCAGAAAACAGGGCTTGACTATTTTAGCAGGTGATCTGGGTGAAAGAGGGCGTGTGTTTCTCACTAGGTAAGTATTATAAGCTTAGAATAAATGGATTTGTTATCTGAACTGTGAGTCCTCTATGGAAGCTAGGCACCAAAATCAAGTTTAGTTTATTCATTTGAGGAGGGTGACTTGCCCATTTAAGAACAGACATGCTGTAATGGTTGGAGACTTAAAAAAAATTCAAAGTAAGATGATCTGGAATGGTTCAGTGTACTTTCTATTTGTTTATTTTCCAGTTACGTCAGACTGTGTGAAGTGGTAGATCACATTTTCCCTTTGCTGAAAAGAAGCCATTCTTCAGACTTCCCTTGTTCTGATACCTACAGTCAGTTCACATACTGGAGAGAACCTCTGCCACCTTTTGAAACTCAGGATGAAACTCCAGCCTCATCTTAAGTGCATCTCCAAACTGTTGGCCTCAGTTCAAAGAATGAGTTAGCTTGTAATGAAGGGACACCACTTGACTTTTGCTGTTGACAGTTCAGGTGGAATCTGTGATGTTGTGAGCATTGTTTTCTTTTGCTGTGAGCAAATTTTGAAATGCTTTTTCATACTTAGACACGATGCCAGATGACAAGAAGGTGTCTTTTACAAAGAGTAGGGGTTGCATTTCTAGCTCTTCACCCAGCTTCTCCAGTTGTGCCATACAGTTCCATTATCTAAGATAAAATAAAAGTGAAGTGATGTTGGAGTTGGAGTGAAACATGCCATAAGGTTGTAAAGTGGTTCTGTATCTTTTCTGTGTCATTGAAGTCATCCTTCATCTCATCAGAACCCCCTGCAAGTAAGATAGCTGAAGGTGCTCACCATTTCTGACATCACCTGGTGACATGGATGGCAGTTGCAATCTATATGTTAAAAATCCTTTTTCTGAAGGAGCAAATGATTCTTCTTCTTTCCCCTTGCTTGACCAGCAACAGTTTAAGAGTTAATTACTGCTGTAGATCCTCAGCTACTGCAAATCAGTGTAGCTATCAAAGCCAATTTGAACTGTGTTGATTTATCCCAGTTTGTTGTTTTGACACGGTAATACTTTTCTGAGGAAATAAATGTTGTGTAATCTAAATATAAAGCAAATGAAATAGATGGCTAGATTCTGGTAGTGTTTCTCAATTTGAGAATGTCTGTGCTTCAGAAATAGCTGTTTAGATTAAGGTAAGTGTGCAAGTGGGAGGGTAAGTGTCCATCTTACTGAAATCAGCAATTTTCAGTCAAGACATCTTACCTACAGAATGTGCTGAGTTTCAAGGTCGTTACTGAGCCAAGAACACTGAAGATTCTGTCAAAATTGAGTGGTTTTATTTTAAACATTATTTTGGCTAAAATGTGAACTTTGATTCTAAAGAATGATGCATCTCAGGTATTCACTGTATGGATTTATTTTGGTTTTGTATCATAAAGAGTAGATACCTTTAGTGCAATTTACTGTCCTTCAAGATAATGAAATCTCTTCTTTGATCTTTTTGTTGTTATTGTTGTTCCTTATTTATCCAGGCATAAGCTGGATACTTTTAAGTAGATACTTTTTTGTCACCTGCTGTTGAGGGCCTTAAAGACCTAACTGTGTGTGCAAAAAGCAATACTGCAGATCTGTTGATCTGTTGATACTGTTTTCCAAATGATCTGCCTTTACGTGACGTGGTACTTGACTTGAAACGTAGACATCAAGTCACCATATGCCAGATGATTCTTAAATGTGCTAGATAACTTTTTTTCTCTTTGAAATTATATTTGAATGCCTAATTGGTCTCTGAAACACTGAAAATGGAACAATGTATTCCATGTTTATTGTATTTAAATATAGATTAAACAGTGGCTTACAAGCTGTGGTCTCTACCAGCTTGTGATCTGTGAGGCTACAGTACATGTTTTGCAGCTGCTTTCTAGAGTTTTCATTTAAGAGTTTAATAACAGAACAGCAGAGTGGTCCAGGAGAAATTTTAAGATGTGATTGTGGTCGTTTAGCACCCAAAAGGTTGGAAACAGCTGCTCTGTATCACATTTGTTCTGTTTCAGAAAATTCTGGTTTTGTGTGTGATGAGTGATTGTGACATAGGTAGGAGGGTGGTTCTATAGCAGAGGTTTTCCAACTTTCAGTGATGCAAACTTTATCTGGGATGTCAGGGGGCCAATTTATGACTTGTCTGTGCCTTCAATAGTAATGAATGTAAGTGCAATCCTTTATATAGCTCCACTGTGCAGGGGTGAGCCCTCCCTGAGTCTTCCTTTTCACATGAACGTTGTTGCTTTGAACAAGGTGCATGCCCACTTTGGAGATACCAGGATTAGGCAAAAACAAAGAGGAAAAAGTGAATACAACCCAGATTGATTAAGCTCTCTTGAGAGTTTAAAGAAAATGCAAATATCTTTTTATTTAAGGTTGGAAGAAATGTGTTATGAATTTTCTGAAAGACAATCAGGTTGCCAAACAGAAGGTTACATCTCTCAATACAGCCACATTTTATGTATTCTTAAATACTTGTCATTAATGTTTGAATAAGTGGGTGAATATACTGACTGCATCCTATTTTAGTTCACTTTTGGTAAAGGCCTATTTCAAACCATTTATTATTCAGAAGAGAACAAACCTAACTGTTCTCTTCAGTAAGAGGCTGTAAGTTTTGTGTTTTATCCTAAGCAGTAGTTAAGCTCTATTTTCATAAGGTATGACATGGTAGCTTCTGCCATAAAGGACAGTCCCTGAAAGTTCTCTGCCTTTAAAGCCTGTGATATATTTATTTCTTAATTAATAAGTAGCGAATCCAGGGCTGTTTGTTGCCATAAGTATTTCAAACCAAATGCTAGTTTGGATGGGTGGTAATTTTAATTCTGTCAGGTGTGTGGGCATAGTGCAGCACCAGTCCAGGTGGCCCTGAGAGGCTGCGGAATCTCTGTCTCAGTTTTTTTCGAGACTCAGAGTTATGGCAGACTTGATCTAATGCTGGCAATCATCTGCTTCCAGCATGAAGTTGGACTGGATGACCTCAAGGGGTCCCTTTTGACCAACACTTCTGTGATCCTGTGATGTGAAATGCCTTACTTCTGCCATACTGTGTACCGCTTTGTATCTGAGAGTTGAAATAGAGCTGAATAGTGAAAAGCCTGTGTGTTTCTATAACTAATGCTTATCAAGCTTACTTGCAGAAAAGACACAAAAAGCAAAGTTTTGACCTGCTAGAAACATCTCCATGTTTTTCAGAGAAAATAAGACATGTTGATTTGGTAGCTGAGTGATTTTTATGCATAATATTTAAACTGCTTTGTTAATTCATGTAGAAGAAAAGGGATGGTTTAATAATTTCCTACTCTTTCTGTGAAAGAAAAAAATTAAGCCTTATTTGAAGTGTATCGCTGGTTTCTGTTAAAGAAAGAATATTTGGCTAAGATAAATATGCAGACTCATTAAACCACAGTATATTCTACAATGCACATAAACCAGAATATGCAGCAGTGAGGGATGACTAGTATTTATTTTCTTGAAGCTGATGACCACACTTCTCCAGCTGTTTCATGTGAGGGAAAGAATACGACACTTACTGCATTAGTTATGATGAAGATAAAACGTTACTGCTGTATTTTGAGGAAGGAGAAGAAAAGAGGATATTGGGAATTTTTAATTTGTAGTTGTGGATTGTTATATCAAAGCCTATTTATGTACCATATTCACTCTGTGTATGTATGTGCTACTGCAATGATGAAAATCATTTTAACACCTCATTTTGATCTGCTGAATGCAACAAGGGTAGAAATATGTATTGTAATAAAGGCAAATATAATTTTTTTCCCGACTTTTCTATTTTTCTGTGTACTATGATAATGGCAGAGTGCTTTTACAGAACTGCTGAGACTCAGCAAGATGTGGCTTTTGTAGCTTCACTTTCAGTTGCCTCTCTCTTATTGGAGCCATACGATGTAACCTCCAGCACTTGCCAAATTTTACTGTTGAGTTACAGCATTTGACCCAGATCCTGTTCAAATGGAAAGAGTTTATTGAGTGAGTTTATTGTGCCATGATCTGATCTCTGCCTTTTTTGGGGGTATGGGAACTGCACCTCAAAGCCAAGAGCAGCCGGATGAGAACTGAAGCAAATTGGACCGGTCAGGAATCCTACCCTGCCCCTTGAATCTTCCTTTTGTCTAATTTCTAGTGTGACCTAAGAAAAACTAGCTATCTGTTTTGAATGGGAGTGTTGTCATTCATGGTAACGAGACCTGGTAGCTTGTTTCCCCCCCTCATTTTAACATTTCTTTCTCCTTTTCTTTGACATTGGCCATTGTGCTGGTGAGAAGCAAATACCTTCCTCCTCTCTGTGAACACACAGTGCTGCCTTTTGCTGCCTCTGCTGGGTTTGCTGAACAAACTAACTGCAGCCGCAGTGATACTGCCAAGCTTGTGTTGGTTGGTATGAAAACAAAGATGTTTGGGGTTGATAAGGGTCTGTGGCAGCTCAAGTTCTGTGTTAAAAATACAAGAGCAGCAGTATTTGGGCAGCCTGCAGTGACTGCCGCTTCAATCTTCTCTATTTTCTGTATGTCTCTGGCTTGTATAAACATTTACACTGGAGCTCTGGAGACAGGCTTTGAAATGAAGGTGCCTTTTTCATTAAAAGTCAGAGAAATGGGAGCTTTTGCATCAGCAAACCAAACTTTATAAGACATTTTCATTGCTCCTGGAATATCCCATTAGCACTAGAGGTAGAAAACTCAGGGAGCAAAGCTAAGAAGCAAAGGTTGTAAAGCTGGGGTTGTTTTTTTTTTGATACCATGGGAATACTGATGTAGGGAATATTACCAGAATACTACATGATTTTTTTTATACAGTCCTTAATTCCTATGTGTTGCAGATGCCATCAAATACCTTGGACTAGGTCACTGCAAGAAGACCATTGATACTGAGTGCATAAAAATAGAACTAATAATTAAACTTTTCTGTGAATTATAAAAAGTGAAGCCCAGAGACTGTTCTTGGTGTGGGGTTTCTTGGGTTGTTTAGTGGTTTTGGTGTTGGTTTTTTTTTTTTTTTTAATAAGTCCAGCAAAACATGTGAGGTACACTGACGGTGCCACAACTTCAGACAGTCCTAGTTCTTTTTTTTTTTTTTTTGCAGTAAAATCCAACCCCTGATTTTGTTCTGTATCATGTTGAAGGTAGGCAAAGAAAGGGCTTGTGGTGAATGAGAGACTGTCTCTGAAGAAAACTTGGCAGTGGTGCAGTGGAATTCCAGTTGCTAGATGCTTTGGGGAAGAGATCCTCCTCAAGCACCTTTCCAGCCTTTGCTATGTGAGGGAAAAATAAAGGCAAAATGAGAAACGAGTTCTAGGAAGAACAAGAGAAAGAACAAAAACAGAGCAAGTGGCCAAAAAGCAGTCTCTTGATTCCATTCCTGTGCTGTAACAGGCTCTGAGCTCTGCCTTTTGCCTCTTAAGCAGTCTGGCCTGAAATCTCCTGTGTCTGCACTGCATGGAAGAGGTGAGAAGGCCATTTTGTCTTCATTTGCCACCCTGGAGAGAATCGTGTTGGCCAAAAGGAACTCTATACTGAAGCATCCGAAGGCTACTGCTAGTGGCAAAACAGAGTTGCAACAGCTAAATTTTAAACTTAGGTAGGGACTGGGACTTGCTTATTTTTATTCATGAACTTGGGAAATGAAATTTTCACATGCAGTATGTACACCTCTCTAGCATCCTTTGTAGCACACCCCTTTCATAAGGCTTGCTTTGGAAAATAGATACAGACATAATTTATCAGCCTACTTAAGCGTGTGATTAAAGTCACCCCTCCCTGCACAGAAGTTTGTGCATGTTCTTGGGGACTTCACTGGATTAATCCAACTAATGCCAAGAAAACTGTGTACAGAGATACAGTTGCTGAGCTGAAGAATTGATCTGGTTACCCTTGGACCAGTTTTTAGCCTCCAGCACTATCAGGTGTTCAGCCTGCTGCCAGCAATCTATTTATTGATACAGGAAATCCATTTTGCCTTGCCTTGCTTTTAATGAGTTTTGCAAGCAAGTGGCCCCTTCCTGTGACTCATTCTGTGTTTTCTGAGCGGGAGATTGTGGTTTTAAGTTTCACATTGGAAAGTAACTGCTGTGTCTGCTTTCCTTGTCTGCTGGAATCTCAACAAGAGGAATACATTTTAGAACAAAGAAAGGTAAATGGAGCAAAACAGTTCATGTTTCTTTGCAAATTTGTATAAACATCCTACTTTTCAGGACAGTTAAAAAGGGTAGTGCAAAGTGAATATAGGTCATGTTTTAAAATAACAGCCTCATCTTGCAACATTGCTGTTAACACAGGCAAAAAAGACTTTTCCCCTGATATCTCAATATGTGATGGCTCTTTGATTTATAGCCAATAAACATTCAAAAATTAAAAACACTGGAGGCCTTTTTTCTGGTCTTACTAACACAGGAGCAACTCCACTAGCATCTGGGTGACTGCTCAGACATGCACAGCTACAGCTGCACTCTGAAGTGTGCATAGCAAGCGCTGTAGATTTCCATCCGATTCTCAATCCTGCTCATCCCATTGGGACACTGGAGGTAAAGAGGTAGGAAATGCAGATGTATTTGCTTCTAACTTTTGCCAAAAATACAGTGGCAGAAGGACAGAATCTTCTGCAAGCTTGGACCGTTAGCACTGAAAACTTAGATTTACGTTAAAAGCAGCCATAAATACATCAAAACCAATGCCCAGGACAGTTTCCATTCCCTATTGCTAGATACAGCTATTTATATTTCAGACTCAGGGACTACGTCTGTAGTGATAAATCATTGCCCAGTAAAAGGCAGGGATGGTTCTTCGGCCCCCTGGACAGTTGGCACATTTTGGTGAGTGTCCAGCCGCCTGCCTGCCACGTCGTGACTATCGCCGTCCCTGCTGTCCCTCAGTCTGTGCCCAGGCACTGCCTGGCCTGGCTAAGGTCAGGCTGGGAACTGTGCTAGCAGCATGGGTGATTGCCTGCCAGAACTTGGGCTCATGCCCTTCCCATCTGCTGATGTGTTAACACTGTACCTGGGAAGAGCCTGGGGCTTGGGTCTGGGCTGTATCTCCTTTCCCCACGTGCATCCCAGCTGGCCAGTTAATGAGATGTTGAGAACTCTCCTTCTAGAGGGTTTGGGATAAAATGGGCTTTTCCCATGCGCTTGAGGAGGTGCTTTGTTTCTTCAATAGTTCAGATTGATTTCAAGAGAGGGTGCTATCTGGTCCCAGACTGCTTTCTCCTCTGCGTAGTGCAATATTAAAGTATGTTAGGGAAGCTGAGCTCATCCCTGCAGTTCTGCAGGAAGGCCAAAAAGATCTAAAGGCTCTGTGAGCACAGGCTTTTTGGAGGAAAAAACCAAACAACAATCAAACACAAAACATGGATGAGGATGTACAGAAAATTATACTGGAGAGCAAATAAACATGTTAAGAAAGCAGGCATTCAAAAGATCACATTAAAAAGGTGACCTTTCACTTACCCATCTCAGCTGTCAAGCTCAGGCTGGTAGAGATGACAGCTGGAAGGAAAAATTGTGAGGCTAAGAAATGGAAGCAGCTTTGTCCGGAAAGTACTGAGAGGAAAGAAAGAGGAGCACCCAATATTGTCATACTCACTTTCCTGTAGGGATACAGATATTATTTAAAAATGCAGTGCCCTGTATTGTGGACTTAATTTCTGATCTATGTACAGTGTGAATGGAAATAACATGAAAAATGTCTTTATGTTTAAAGTATGATGGGGTGGCTTTATTGTGGGAGGTTTTTTTGTGTCAGTAGCAGACTGTATTGAGATACTGTGACTTAGAGAGCAGGTCAGCTGTTCACACCCACTCTGCTTTTTAGTAGTCTCTGTACAACCTGAGAGCCCACACAAGTAATATACCTCCCTGCAAGGCTAATTTCTTCTCTCCCTCCGGACTGCTCCTCTGCACATATCATTGGTGTGGAATCAGTTCCATTTTCATTTGACCCTGTAAATTCTTGTAAACAAAGGCTGTGGTTTCATGGGTGACTGGTCTGATCTAGCTTTTTATTGCCTGAAGGAAAAAGTATCTCTCCCTGTCTCCTCCTTTGCTCCTCCTGATTCTCTACCTAGCTCCCTGACTGTACTCCCAGGATAGTTTTTATTCTGCATTAGTGAGCTAAATGAATTCAGAGGGACACAGGACCTTAGGCTTTTGTCTATGTCCCATGAAACTGCAACCTAAATTTTACTATGTCCATCTCCATCCTACACCTGGTCTCTTTATTCTTATAGTAATCATCACATAATTGTGGGCAAGTCTTATGATGTGGCATGCCTGGTGTCTATCAGTGAACTTGAGAATGTGGACATAACCACATCCAGATGGGATCATGAGTGGTGACATACCACAAGTAAAGAAATCACAGGATCAAAACCATCTGCCCAAGGACTGACTAGAAATCAAAATCCTGGTCCCAAGTCAAGAACAGGATTCAGCCTGTGCTAGACACAGACATCGTATGTTGTCTGAAATGAATCTTTCAGTGTGTTTTGTGCCTCAGTTCTCTGTGCACAAGATGGGGAGGATGGCAGTTCCTCTGTCCCAGGTATCCTCTGAGGACAAGGCATCAACAGCTAAGAGACACTGCAATATGAAACTGAAAAATGTTTGTACCACACCAATGGATTAACTTCTGAACACTTGACAGTCACGTTTTGTCTTTGCTGGTCCATGAGAGATGGAAGAATACAGTCTTCATTTAACATCAGAAAAAAAATGATCTTTGTAGCCTCAGTAACTTCAGCTTCAATTTTCTCAGTCCATTGTGAAGGTCCCGGGTACTGTATCAGTTTTTGGTCTGTTCAAAACAAAGACTGGGAGGAAGCAAGGAGCTCAAGGCAGACCCTAATTTGTCAAGTAAGAAGCTTCTGGCTTTCAGACTCGTGAAGTGTCACAGCTTTTGGTACTGTGGTGGCTTCTTGGGTGTCTCATAATGATTGCTGAAGCAAGAGACCCAAAGAGAGCCACCTACCAGAAGAACCCAGAAAGTTGATATTGCAAGTATAAGGCTATTTCAATTTGTTGGAAATGGGCAAGGAGTTGGGGTGGTGCATAGAAACACCAAATTTGCATTAGTCATTGCAACAGAGAGTAGTGTATACCAAGGCATCCTGGCCTTTGCGGGCTAAGCCCAAACAGGTAGGAGGTCTGCTCCTGGGGTCACTGTGTGATGGTTGTTTATTTGCACTCTGCTTTTGTCCCAGATAATTCTGCAAAGCAAGTCTAAGTCCTACCATACATCCAATTTGTAATTTAAGCCTGCATAATTTTACTTCTGCTTGCTTACAGCCTCTGTCTCCTGGTTTACACAGGCCATGGCTGGTTTCTGTAAGGATTGCTGCACTGACTGATATGCGAAACAGGAAGGTAGGATGTTTTAATGTGGAACTGTATTTAGAGAGATGCAGCATCTGTGTCTAAAGTGAGAGATAGTTATGGGGTTAGACAACTAGGCCATCAATTACAGGAGGCTGAGGTTAGGACCATCTGGCTGTTTGAAACAACACCAGGTGTTAGAGCAGAAGCAAATTTCCTGTGTTGCAACATAGGAGGAGTGCAGCAGGCAAGAAGCAGCCCTCCAGAGCGAATCTCAGCCATGACAGGCCACTTCTCATTTCCTTTTTTAGTGCTCTCTTGTGGGAAAAAAAATCACTCAAAGAGCCTGACACACCTGTGTCTCCTGCTTAGTGCCTCCCAGAGCTTCTTGGGGGGAAGTTCTCAGCCAGGGATAGGGATCTCCTCCTGTGAGAAAGGCTGAGTAGGACTTGTACCCATGCAGCCACCTTAGCCAACTTGTGGTTTTCAGTCCCAGATGCAGCCTGGCCCTTGATGATGGACCTGAGAATACACATCCTGGTTTGTGTACCCGTCGTCCATGGTCCTCTCAAGGCCCTCCTTTCTGTCTAACCCTTGGTATAATGTGTCTCCAGTGACATGCAGTCTTGCTTCAGTTTCAGTGCCCACCCAGAAATGTCTCTGCCAGCCAAGGGTGGGCTGGCTGGTGGTGGAGAGGGTCAAGAGATTCAGACTGGTGCCCACCTCCCACAATATGCTCAGCAGATGAGCACAGACTTAGAGCCATTTCCAGCAATTCAATTCAGGGCTACCGGTCCATATTTTTAAATAGTCATGGACTTGGTGTATGCAAAAATTACTGTTGCATTTCCCATACAAATCTTAACAAGCCTCTCATGCAGATATTCTTCTTCAAATTTTATCATGTATACTTGACAATGTTTTATTGTTATTGTTATTATCATTAACATAAAAAAGGGGAATAAGACATAAAGCCGAAATTCTCCCAAGCTTAAAGTTACACTGGTATAAATAAATCAGGACACAATCACTTCTCCTACTGGAGTTTTTCTTACTGTACTAAACTCTAAATATAAGTAAGACTTGATGGAATCTCTGGCAAGAGGCAGTTTCCAAGGCAGTGGTTCCCAGCAAGCACCTCAGCTCAGCAGGGTCCTTTCACAACAAGCAGGCAAGAGGTTAAAAATTAGGTAAATGTCACCTCAGTAACTGGCAGCAGAACCTTAGATCAGTTTTTCCTAGTTTCTATTTCTATCAGCAAGAAACAGCTCTCATGAGTTTTAAACTTTAATTATTATACTTTAATTACCCGGTGAGAGAGAGGAAAGCCTTTGATTTGTTTATAAATGCTGAACTTACATGAATTCCTCAATAAAACACTTCATTTAGAGAACAGCAAAGGTTGCTAAGTGACAGGGATGCAGTTATGTATCACAGCACTTCCTAATCCCCATTGCCAAGAAGAAAATGAAATAGCTGGGGGCATGGGCATGAAGGCAGGGTGGGGAGGCTAAAAGGTTACAGCTCATAAGCAAGCCTGTGCCTGCACGTTTTTAGCTACCTAATAAATGCAGGATGGTTTTCAGAAGCTTTGAGCACTTATGACATCCACTGAATAATGGCAACAGTGCAATGTCCAGGTCAGTGCTTTCCAGGTACTCTTGTAAAACGGGATGATATGGTGTCAGCTCCAGCTGGATTTGAAAACATTGGCTATTATGCAAATTGGACAGACACACACCATTCATTAACATGCAGCAACATGAGCGTTGACCCAGGGATAACATTTCCAAAATGTATCGGTGACAAACACAGAGGCAGAGATTTGCCTAATCTGAATTTCTAAATATTATCTTTGAAGAGAAAATATTTGGTGGGGAAAACTGCAGATAATAGAAATAACCTTTCCTGAAAATAATGGCCTGATTGCAATGGCTAATTAAAAAAATGGAAAATTCAAGATATATAGTCAAATTAGGTACCTTCTATTTTACCTGAGGCTGATGGATATGTATTAGTAATAACCAACTGCATGGACTTCCACTGTGGTAAGAAAACACTTATTAAATTCAAGAGGTAAGCCCATAAGTCTAATAAAACCATTACCTGTTTTCCAGAATGAAATAATATTTTTTATGTCCCTTTTTTTAAAAAATATTTTGTCCTGTGTGAATATTTCATATTTTGCATTTAGGGATGAAAAAGTGGTATTTATTTCAGTGATGGGCTATAAAAGTACATTGTCGTTCTTAAGTCTCTAAAATAATTTTAAAAGTTTTATTTTTCAGGCGTGGACTTGTTGTTTTTTCAAAATCTAGAATCCTTTTACAGGACAAGAAAGCCTTATTTGCAAGGCAAATGAAACTCCAGCTTCTAAAACTAGGTAAAAATGAGAGGGTTGGTTTGACTGTTAAATGAATGTATAGAACTAACACCTAACCACAGAATTCTAAGGTTGGACTAGAAAGAAAATATTCAGAAAACTGTGTTGACTGCAGCCACCCAGGACATTTGATCTTTTGTTTTGGATGAATTACGGGCTGTTATGTATTTCTTTTCTTCTTTTGTATCCGCCTCTCCATCCTTCTTTCCTGGAGACTTGTGCTTGCATTTCAGAGTGTGCCTCTTCCTAGATAATTTGTCCTTGCCTTACTTAAGAACTGCCTGCTCTGCATGCCAATGTCAGGAGCTGTTTCTATTTCGGATGGACTGGCAGATGGAGTTGCATTGGGCCTGATCCTGCCTATATGCTGACCTGCTTCTCTGTTATCAGGAGGCTGGGCTGTAGGGTTGTGTCAGGAACACAATAGTGCCTGCCTTTGTTCATACTTTCAGCCCCATGGAACACTGTTCAGGAAACTTGTCCCCAGACAGCAAAAATGTGGTGAGAGAAGTAGAGCTCGGTGCAGCTTAAGCTGGCTTTGGGGCTTATCTAAGCTGCAGAGTGATGGACCCAGCACAGAGCTGCTGCACTGGATGAAATGTGTTCCTGTTCAGGCAGTAACCACTGCTTTGGCTTTTCTGCTTTGGAGCCCAGTGCTGGTGCTTGCTGGCCATGCACTTGAAACTTTTGAACCCAAGAAAGCCAAACCCATCTGCAAATGTCTCCTCTTCTTGGCAGTTTCCTGCAGGCATAGAATCATAGAATCATAGAATCATAGAATTGGCTGGGTTGGAAGGGACCTCAGAGATCATCAAGTCCAACCCTTGACCCACTACCGCTGCGGTTACCAGACCATGGCACTGAGTGCCACATCCAGTCTCTTTTTAAATATCTCCAGGGACGGAGAATCCACTACTTCCCTGGGCAGCCCATTCCAATGTCTGATCACCCTCTCCGTAAAGAAATTCCTTCTAATATCCAACCTAAACTTCCCCTGGCACAACTTAAGACCATGCCTTCTTGTCTTGTTGATAGCTGCCTGGGAAAAGAGACCAACCCCCACCTGGCTACACCCTCCTTTCAGGTAGTTGTAGAGAGTGATGAGGTCTCCCCTGAGCCTCCTCTTCTCCAGGCTGAACAGCCCCAGCTCCCTCAGCCTCTCCTCATAGGATCTGTGCTTGAGTCCCTTCACCAGCCTGGTTGCCCTCCTTTTGACCTGCTCCAGCACCTCAATCTCCTTCCTGAACTGAGGGGCCCAGAACTGGACACAGTACTCAAGGTGTGGCCTCACCAGCGCTGAGTACAGGGGAAGAATCACTTCCCTGGACCTGCTGGCCACACTGTTCCTGATACAGGCCAGGATGCCATTGGCCTTCTTGGCCACCTGGGCACACTGCTGGCTCATGTTCAGCTTCCTGTCAATCCAAACCCCAGGTCCCTCTCTGTCTGGCTGCTCTCCAGCCACTCTGTCCCCAGCCTGTAGCACTGCATGGGGTTGTTGTGGCCAAAGTGCAGGACCCGGCACTTGGCCTTGTTGAACCTCATCCCATTGGAATCAGCCCAACTCTCCAGTCTGTCCAGGTCCCTCTGCAGAGCCCTCCTGCCTTCCAGCATGTGATAGCTCAGATGGCAGTAAAACAAGCCTGTCCAGCAGGAACAAAATGCTGGTACATTCTGAATGAACCTATTCCCACAGCCAAATTTTGGTACCTCAATGAGTGCCCCAGGGTACTTAAATGCCCCAGGGTGAGAATGGTGCAGAGGATGATTTTGGCCCCTTGACTTTCAAGTCAATTCCTGTGACTTATGGGCCAGGGGTTCTTTCAGGGTACAGCCTTGGGTAAGTGCCTAAAACAATTGCTGTGCAAACAGTCCCAACAGTCACTGTGCACTCATGCACTCCTCCTGCCTTTTTGCTCTGAAGGACAGGATATAAAAGCTGGTGCTGGGATCTGCATTACAGCCTCCTTCCTTTTCGTTTAATAGGAGAAACCAAAAGAAACAGAAAGAAATAACAGCACAACTGTTTTGATCTGACTGAGAAATGCACTCTCAAGAATAATATGTGAGAAAGGCATCAGAAGTTTTGCCTGCCTAAAATTTCCCATTGTCTTCTAAGGAGCAAATACTTTGGTGTATATTTTGTTTAGCCAGATTCTTTTGCTATGATGGTCTGTCTACAGTGACTAAATTCTTGTGCTAATGGCTCCATGATGCTGCATTTAAACATTCTAATACATTTATAGCCTACTGATAAAACTAAAAAATCCACCAAATCAACCCTGTATAAGACCCAGGTACTACATATTATTAAGTAAAAAAAATTTACAGCTTACAGCAGTCACGATGAATGAGATTGACCCATTTTTTTTTTTTTTTTTTTTTTTTTTTTTTTTTTAGTTTTTTTAGTTTTTGTTTTATTAGACTGTACATGAAGGTTTTTAACTCAGTTGGAGATTTTCTCTTTTACTGGATGCCAAGGTTTTCAGAAGTGACTAATGGCTTTGGGTGCCTAACTGGAAACACTGTAATGATGCCTGAATTTCAGAATGGCTGAGCACCCATTATCTGAAATTTAAGTCCTTTTATGGTTGTTAAAATTCAGCTCTCAGGACTAAGGTCTTCTAATTCATCAGTAATTCTTGAAAAGCGTGGAAGTTATGGAAGTATAGAAAAAAACTTTAAGTTACAATTTCCTCCCTAAAAGCCTCCCATTACCCAAATTTCCATGTCCCAGTATGTGTGGAATTAGAAAAAAAGAAATTGGCAATTACTGAATGCAATATGCTTTGATTTTATGATAAATAAAATATTGTGTTCATTTCCTTACACAGTGTGGTAGCCCTGCTTTTTCTGATAAATTGTAATATCTATAACCTTTTTTCAAAGAGCATTAAGTCAGGTTTCTAGATCCTCAACATAAATCAGTGAAGTGGTTGCAGGAATTCAGGCTTTGTTTTGGAAAGGTAGACACAGCTCTCTTGTCTTTGTATATTCACAGAACACAACAAGTTCAAAAGACTTGGGAAACCTGAGGATGAAAGTCCAAGTGGACAATACTCTTTATTTCTCACCCACAGTTGTTCAGTGGACAGAAACGACCTTTCACTAACATTACCTTTGCTGATATGAAGTCAGATCTTTCTTTGATATCCACCAGTTAAATTATTCCATTTGACACCACGATGAGCTTAGTATTTCTTCGCTCAGCAGGAGGTGAAGCCTTCCCTTAGACAACTGGAGAGCTCTGGCTGATTATCTCATGAAAATCAGCTATTGCCTTAGAAGCAGAATAGAAGGAAGTTAGTCTCTTAAATGAATTGTATCTGGAAGCTTTTACACTGTCTAGCCATGCTGTTACCCACAGCTTAGATTAGATCTGATCTTTTATGCTTCCCTACTGGTTTGCTTTGATTGTCTCCCCGTTTCCCAATAAACACCGTAAGAGACCACTGGGCAGTTACTGAGGAAGTCCCTGGGAACTGTTCCCAGCAAGCGTGATCTGAGGCATGCAGGGTATAAGGCTCTTGCCCAGGATCACATGCTCCCAGATACATGGGGCACACGGATGGCTGTTCCCAGAAGTGGCTGCCAAGGAGCAAGCTAGCAAGGGGCATGGGAACAGCCTGGGGATGGCAGCCAGCAGCAGCAATAGGAGGCTGAGGGCTGCAGCCGGACTGTGAGAAATGAAGCAGCATGTTTGGTTTAGAAGTGAGAAACCCAAACGCTTTTTAAAAGCATGCTGGACATCACTGAGCACCCTGTTTTACAGTGGCAGTGAAACACAGTGCTGCTGTGAGTCATTTATCTCTGCCTGACATAATTTTGTCACCTGGATGGCCCTGAAAATTTAGCTCCAGGCAAGGACAAAAGAGTAAGTTTATCCTGGCTCCTTCTACTCTTTCTATTAAAGGGTTATAGCATCTATTATTTTCTCCAACTGTTTTGCCGTGTCCTACCTCTCTGAGCCTGGACCATAATCCTACACTCGTTCCTGTACTCAGTTCTTACCTTCCTCTTCTCTGCCTTTGTATCACCTGCCTGTGTCCTCATCCTGGCTTTGGCTGGGTGTGGGTCTGATACACTCTGATACAGCTCTGCCAGCAGCACCTGGGTCAATGAATTCCCCCAGCAGAGGAGCAGCTGAAGGGAAAACCTTTGCCACCCCAAAAGTGTCCCCTCCTGTAACACTTTTGCCAGCAATATGATTTTGGTGACATTTCTGACTTTTCCTGTTCCTAGCAGGCACAGCTCTGGGACCTGAGCTTCTTGGTGTAGACTGACACTCACAAAAACCATTTTAATTTATTTTAATTTTTTTAAAATGATTTAATTTTTTAAATTATTGATTTGCCTACTGATTTTACAGGAGTGCCTGTAACTCTCAATGCTGTGTACAGTGCTGCTGATATCTTTATAGCAGAGGGCCATGCTGGGGGTCTCCCTAAGGGTTTTCTTAAAATGAAAATAAAAGGAAATTTCCATCACCCTACCTGGGCTTTCCCTATGCCTGCAGCAGTCTTTTCATCTATGTGAAAAGCTGATGAGGGGTTGTCTCACTAAGCAGAGACTCAAGTGGATGCTGCAGCTGTGGGTTTCCCCCTTTTCCAATGGATGACCATGAGCCTCGGGCAGGGGTGGATCTGCTGGCTTGTGGGGACTGACTCTGTTCCCAGACGATGCTGAAATGGTGGGAACACTGTGCTCTGGTAGCAGAAATAAAGCATGGCATAGCCAAAGCATCCAAAAGAGTGTATCACATATGCCTGTACCTATCATATAAGTTGTGTTTTTTCCCCATAAAATACACTTAATTAAAGTGTGTTTGAAATTTTCTAGGAAGAAGTAGCTGATGTCAGGTCTTGGTGGCCTGAGGAGATACCAGCTTACTGCTGCCAGCACTGCAGCTACTGCAGCAGCAGCAAAGGCAGCAAACCCAGAGATGGTGAATAGAAATTATCCTCCTTTGGGCCAACAAATGGAGATATATTCTTATCCCTGGAATATATGGGAATGCCCAGCAAAGGTAAGAACTTTACTTTATTCTTTTTGTAATACACTCTTTTTTCCTTTCTCAGCCTGTCCAACAGTGGCTGTGCTGATGAGCAGCACAAACCTATCTGCTGGCTACCCCAAGATACAACATTTTTGAAAGTTTTCTACTTGCCAGCACCCCCTCCCTTCCGACACCCCTCTTGGGCTCTCAGGCGCCTCTGCCTAATTGAGGCAGTGGCTGGTTTTAATATGAGGTCTGAACACTCATTTGTATTTTTATTTATATAACTATTTATTTATATATTTATTTTAGATCCTGAATTGCTTTCAGAGGGATGGTGCATCATTCTCCCCCCTCCCTGCCCCAGCCTGCCCCGTGCTGCTCCAGCCTGTGCAGCCTCCAGGAGATGGTGCCCTGCTGTCATGAAACAATGCTGCGAGCAGCAGTCACTCCAGTTCACTGGCACAATGTCACACAAAATGCTTTGTGTCTGTCAGCACATTCCTGGAAGGTCACAGTGAATGATGAATGCTGCTGTGTAGGAGCTGAGGAGAGCTTTTTTTTTTTTTTTTTTTTTTTTTTCCATGAATTGCATCACTTGGCAGCCTCTTGGCTTCATTCATTTGACTCCTGTGGTTACAAACCTTTCCAAATTGTTGTGAGCCTGCTTCCTCCACAACCCCTCTGTGGCCAAAGCAGGATATTCATGACTGACTGGCCTGGGGAAACTGGATAACTTCCAGCTACTTTCCACAGCAGAGTTGCTCACTTCCCTCCCCCTGAGGTCTGAAATATCCTGTGGTTCTGGTTAGCTTTCTCTCCGGATGCACATCAGCTAAAGCATATGCATCATCATGTGATGCCCAAGGTTCTTTCAGCACAGCTAATTGTGACAGAGTCTTTATTTAGATGCCATGTATAAAAAGATGAGTAAAGCACTCCATTGTGAAGTCAGAAGGATATTTGACTTGATACTGAATGAAAAGCTGGTTTTCACTGGCATGTAGCACTGGAGTTCTCCACTAAGCTTTGCACATATGTCTAAGATGTTTAAATAATGCCAATAAACTATGATGTCATCTTTGCAGCTCCATTGCCATTTCCTATGATTTGGTTCATGATTTCTTTCCCCTCTAATTGCTCGTGAAGCTTGTGCAACTGAATGGGGCTCTTCTGTTTTTCCACGCTCCCTTTCCCCTGTACAGTCCTGACAGTTTTAATTGGGGAAAAACACCTACAGCCAAATTCAGCATTACTTCTCAATGGGAATTTAACATCACCTGCACAGCAGTAGTCACTCAGCACAATCCTGCCAGCAGCACTGAAGGATATTTTGTTGGCGTGAGGAGTGTCTGGATGTGGAGGAGATTTCAGGAAAACCCATGCCAGAATGGGTTCCATGAAAGAGGAACACCTGCATTTGCAAATGGTGTTCATGGGCCTGTTCACAGACTTGTGGGTATGTGTTCTTCCAAGGGATGGAGACATATTTAATGATCAGGGCAGGTTACAGCCTCCAGAGTGCCTGCCTCTGTTTGCAGAAGTTCTGAGAAGGACCTGCAAAGACTTGGCAATCTTCCTTTTGGGTAGAAGAATAACATCTTGGACAGGAGAAACTGGATGGAGGGTTGATAGGGAAGATGGAATGTAAATTCTGGGTGAGAAAGAGAAAAGTGCCTCGACTTCAGAAAGAGACTAAATAAAGCCAGAGAGAAATAAATTCAGGAGCCAAAGGAGTTCTTAGGAGTCAAAACTTGTGACCCAGAGTAGGATATATTTTTCAGAAAGCTGTAAGAAAGCACATGTTGCTGTCAGTTCATTGTCATGTAGGAAGAGACTACTGAAACTCCAAGGCGGATTTTCAGCAGCAACAAATAAGGATATTTTGCAAAAGCTTTGGTGAAGACAAGCAAATTGCAAACTGCTATCCAGTAATGGCCACGTGTTGCAAAATGTGGGATGGAAGGAAAAGATCTGTGAAACATGAGGACATTTCACGCTTTATACATTTCCAGAGAATTCATCAGATCTTTCAAGCTGTCGAATAAATGTCAGGAAGAGGAAAACCAGAGGTTTTGCACAACACATGAGTAACTTTTAAAAAAAATTATTCAAGTCAGAAAAGGTAGTTAAAACTTGTTTGGGTTTATTTTTGTTTCATTAAATCCTTTGGTGAAATTATTTTCCAGGCCTGTATTTGCTGGCCCAGTCACTTTCTTTGTCATTTCCCTTTGTACAGACCAAGAGCTATTCTGTATACAAGCACACAAATAACATCAAAATCCTTCTTTGAATAAAGGTCGTTTCAGATCAAGTGAGATCTCTGTCAGCATCACTAACAACTCAGTAACAATATGTAGAAGCAGATTTGCCAAGAGACCTAACAGGACTGAAGTCATCTTCTCTTTCCACTTCAGAGTTTCTTGGTGTCACTTGAAGGGATTTGCTAGCAGGACCCTTATCCTATGTATTGCTCTATTCCATGCTGGGTTCCCCTGAGGGGCCACTTGTGAAATACACAAGGAAGTATTGATGTCTACAAAGATTTGGATGAATAGCTGGAGGCACAGTGTGGTGAGAAGCTAGGTCTGCAGTGCATTGCAGAGGTGTGGCAAAGGTCCATGCAGATGTGCTAGAACAGCCCAGCTGTGGCCATTGCAGGCTTCACCAGAAGCTGTATGTGGTCATGCAGGACAGTGGATCTGCAGTTGGTGGCTCTAAGTCCACTGTGTCTGCTTTTCATGAGTAGCCTATAGCTCTCTCTGTTGTGTCTATCTGAGGATGGGAGATCATTAGACCTCATTGGCACATGGACAACACGCTCCCAGTGCCTCTCAGGAGGAGATTCCATGTATAGAAAGACCAGTAGGAAGGGCAATAGTGCATTCTGCACCTGTCTCCAAAGGCTCTCCCAGAGATACTTGTGTAATTACTCAGAGATAAGGACTAGAGCTCATCTGACTGCACAGGGAACGAAAGCCTCCCAAATCTGCCTTTTATGTCTGTCCAAGAGCCAGCCTCAGTGTGCCCTGATGCAGCCAGAAGAGCTTGTGAGGGAGAAGATAAGGAAAAGCAGCCTCCTAACATTCTCGGTGCAACACAGCCCGAGCACTCATGAGTCACCATTTGCTCTCAGCCCTGACTGAAAGAAAATGCCTGCTGCCAGGCAAAAGAACTTGAGAAATGTAAGTAAGGATTCTAAGGATCTTCTCAAGACATTATGACTTGCACATCACACCATTCAAACAAATAGAATAGCAAAATTGTTACCCAGCATCAACAGAGTAATACCAATATGCTCTTGTTGGGACAGAGGGAAGGAAGGGATTTAGCACATGCCCACATGTGTATGAGGAAAAAGTATCATAACTTCTGAAGTTATTCAAAGAAGGTGATTTGCTGAGCACTCTGAGGTTTGAGCCATGACATTAAAAACATTCAACATATTTTGTTCTATGCAAATGGCAGAGAACATATCAAACTGGGAACATACTTGGCACTTACATACCAAGTTTTGAGTATTTAAAATTACTTGAGAGGGAGACTTCGGCTCCTGTAGGCAGTGCAGCTATAGTTTCCCTGACTATAGTTTGCCCTGGAAGGACGGCATGGCTTTCTGTGCCATGGCTCATAACTGGTATTGCCTGCCTCTGGAAGGAGAGAAGTCCTTGGCTTCTCTCCCTGCTGTTCCTGCAGGGATGGAGGTGGGTGAGAACAAACCTTCTCCACACGTGAGATGGCTTGCTCCTGGGTGGTGCAGGACTTCCAGGTTCTGTCTCTTTCATGTGTATGCCATGGGCAGAACTCATACTTCTTTTCAAATTGCCTTTTTGAGGTCCCTGAGAGGGAAAAGGAGACTGTGGGATGGATGTGAAAACTATTAAACATGATTGTCAGTTACCAGTACTCTAAGTCTAGGCAAATTCAGTACTGCAGTCAGCAGGGGTCTTACTGATGGCTTCAGATGAGCTTGGATTCTTACTCTAATTGCATGCCTGCACATGGTTTGAAGACTGGGATTCATCCACCTAAATGTAGGCATTTGATGAAGGTGTCTAAGGCAGATCAGTGCACAGAGGCAGATGCAGTCAGATGGGGGGTCAGACTATTTAATGGAGCCTGTCCCATGCTGTTAACTGTTAAGAGTCATTAGAGAGATTAATCTTCTGATCTGGTGCCTTGAATAGTGCCCAAGCTTAGTGGAAGGAACAGGGTGAAGCACCTACGGACCCAAGTGAAACAGTGGGTTGCAGCACTTACTAAGATCAGAGTGGAAACATGCACATGGTGTTGGGTCTGACTGAGGTGTGAAGAAAGAAGATAATGAATTAGAAAAAATAAAATTAAAATAATTTTTTTTCCTTTATCCTAATGTAGCTCAAATGTTAAGAATTTATCACCTGAGATAAAAGACTTAATCATTACTGAACCCTTTGGCAATTGTTTTAATAACATTAATCAAGATGAGATCATTTAGTGCTAATGGGTGTGTTTTAAGTACTTTTATAGGATTTTCACTGAAATTCAAAATTAAATAATTGGACCATTAGCCTAAAGTGTTTTCGTCATCCCTCAGGGAAGTCCCAGTTTCTTGGTTTTCATCTGCTTGATTTTATTTCCTCTCAAGCATTAATTCTGATTGCCCTTGACAATTTTGGAGCACCCCCTTCAGTTATTAATTTGACCCTCTTCTGGGCAGTCTGAGGTTGATTGCCCCTGATAATCTGTTTTGTCAATGCAGTCACGGACAGGAAAGATTTAAAATGCCACTAAATGAATGTGGTGATGGATGATGAGACAGAAAGGATAGGGAGTGCCATTGGATAAAGGCAACAGTGAGTTGTGTTTCTCCCAACATTCAGACTGGATAAGCAGTTGGTTAACTAGTTGCCCAGTTCTGCATATAATGTTACTTCGAGCATTCTTAGTCCTTATTAGGGCCTGTAGTCTTTCCACTCTGGAGTGCACTGGCAGTGTCTGAGGGTGCTATGGAAAGAAGACAAGACATTATGGATTTAGGGGAGTTGCCTGAATTTATGTCATTAGTTCCAGCTGATATGCCAAAATGCAACACCTCCATAACGATGGCAAGTATCACATGGGATGTATGGTAGACTTTTGCCTTTCTTGAAAAGCAGTTAGATGCCATGAGTGTTGTCCTGGGTATCTGAAATGACACTAAGCATTTTGGGTAGCTGTACTGAGCCCTATGATTGGGAATCCATTGGAGATTAAGACTCCACATGCCCATGTATACTATTTACATATGAGCTTGGTATAAAGATCCTGTCATAGTCAGAAGAGATCCAGTTAATGCAGTCACTGAGACCCAGAGAGCAATTTGGCTGCTTAGCTGCTATCTATCTATGGCTGGACAAGTTGAATCACCCTCCAGACTCTGATGACTGTGTTGAGTAGGTCTCTGCTAATACTGCAAGAACTGGGATGCCTCAGGCTTAATTCAGATGACTAAACTTTGATGTCTAGTGCCATGGTAGGTGCTCTTGTCTCCTGGCTGGCCTCCAGCTGTGTCTTCAGAAATGGCAGATCATCTCTCTCAGCTCAATGCAGATGTCCCAGAAATTCTGTGGCACTTGAAAAATTGCAGGAAGGCTACATATGGGCACCAAAATACTGTATTTTTGTCATAGATCATAGGATGCACCACGTGAAGTCACTTCAATACAAATACTAAAATACTCTGAATCGTTCATATAATGATATGTTCATTTAGATGATAGTCACATTAGAAGGTTTTGTTTAATCTGGTAGGAAAACCTATATCAGTCATTCCTAGTTTTGATAATCACAGGAGACGCTGCCATTTCAAACTCACCTCAGTGAGTTGTCAGGTCATATTCTACCAGCAGGTTTGGTAATTCACATGCATAAGCCTGAAGAATGACAGCACAAGTTAACAAAAATATATTTAAACATGAAAAAATGCTTTTATTTTTTTCACATTCAACCAACTTTATGACAGCTATTTTTTATTTTTCCATAGAATAACTGAAAGCTTCTAATCTCTTACTCTATTATGGTGATTCAAAACAATATGGGCTGGTAGATATATGAATGGAAAAAGGAGGAAGAATTTTTTTTTACTTTGTATCTTGCCTAGAAAGTAAGCTCTGAAAATTTCATTGAAAAGACTATTCTCAGTGCAAAGATCTTTATTCACGTCACTGTACCAAGAACAGTAAACAAATTCCATTACATACATCAGAACTTCATCTTATAAGTCCCATTTTCCAAGGCTTCATGTGACAATTAAGATCATATTTTGCAACTGAAGTATGTGTACATTTTGTTTGGTTTTAACTGCTGGTAAATTCCTCTATCTCAGGTAGATTTATTAATTTTTTTATTTTATTTTATTTTTTTTTTTCACAGAAGTTGAACAATTGTACTCAAAATCTAATACGACTAGGACAATTGTTTTCAGGATAGATAATCATTGGGCAGTATTGTAAAGATGTCATATTTTTACTGTGTGATGTCAGCATCTCTATTTTATGTGCTTTGTGTTTCCACAGATGTGTTTCAGGTTTTGCAGCATATATTGGGCATGGTTTATGGTCATGACAAATAGATCATGAGTGCAGGATGCAGGTAAAAATATATGACATGTATCCTGTTTACAATTACACAATTATAATAATTCAATCCTCTACACAAGAATGATGCAACAGGGTTTCCATTTTAGGTTAAACTCTGCCCACGTGTGTGACATAAAACCTTTGTTTTTATTCAGCATCCTACAGTTGCAGGCTGCAGCTGACAGACACCTCTCTGCTACAGCTTTATGTTACTGCTTTAGCAACACTTACTGTATCCAGTCCCTGAAACGACTTACTCAGACCTTCCTATCTAACTTGATTCGTGCTTCAGCTAAGCCAGAACTGCATAAAGATTTCGATTCCAGTTGCAGCAGGTAACCAATGCAAAATGAAGCTGTAAGATCAACATCTCTTGTGCCTTTAATTCATGGCAAAATTGAAACAAACTACAGCCAAAATAACTATAAAGAAGCATATCGTGAGAGAGGCCAGTTTTTGATTACTAACCTCGTGGGTTGGAGCAGAGGAAAGCAGCTTGATTAATTGTAACATTTGTTTTCATTTAAGAGATTCATAAGATTTCAAGGCCAAAAGGGAGCACTCTGATTATCTAGTCTGACCTCATGTGGAACAGGGACCACGGACGTTCACCCCAGGGATTCCTGCACAGCCAGAGCAGTTCTTCCCTGGTCCATAAGGAAGCTCTCCAGCCAGCTATATGGGTGAGCATTACCTCATGCAATATACTGGGCCGTATCCTGAGTTCATTTTACCAGCCTGTAAATCCTGAGGAGTTTTGCTTGGCAGCTCAAGGCTCACATGGATTAAAGTGAAACGAGATTTTGGCTTGCCCTTCCTCACAACAAGGTAGCCAGGAAAATGTTTTATTTACTTCCATGTACAAAACTGTGAGATACATATTTATGTATTTGTGGTACATTGCTTTATCCTGAATTGTTATGTTTGTTATGTTGTGTTATGTTATGACTGAATTGGTGAAGTTGAAGTAACTGGACTTTTTTTTCCAGTCATGAAATATGGACTTGCTTAGCTGACAAGGAAGACTCTTTAATTGCAGGTTATAGATGTGTCTGACCTTCTGCCTTGTACATAACAGATTTTATTCCTTCTATCTGCACTGAATACAGCACTTCCCATGCCATGAAAACAAGTACTCCAAAAGATTTAATTTAAGAATCCACCATATCCTGAAGCCTCTCTTTTCAAGTCTACCACCAGACAGAAAGAAAGTGAAAAGAATGACATTACAAACTGAAAATTCCTGAGTGTAATCAAATTACATATTTATCCTTACTGTGAAAAGCAAACCCAGCATATTTTAAACACAGCTCAATCTAATGTGACAAGAAATGAAACAATTCAAGTACAGTCACTATTGAAGTTAATATTCTACTGCTCAGAAATATTCTGCATATGTGTATCTAATTATAGTAAATAGCATACATATATTGTTATACTGTGGTCAATGGGGAAAAAAAGGAGCTAGGACAACCATGCATGTCCATCAGGTTACTAGGCAGCTAAATCTTTGTTTGTTTCAGTCAAACATCTGAAGGCCTCTATTTGGTTGGGATTGCCTTGTTTATCTGATATGTACAATTTTTTGCACCTAAAATCTGTGTGCTGTGCATGATATTGCAGTCTTTCTCAGAAGGAAAGCTGTAAGTCTAAACTGAATACATGAAAATGACCCACGATGCTATTATACTAACCACACTTCCCAAGTGATACTTCTAATATCAGAAAAATTTGTTGCCATGGTGACTGGCCTGACCTGAAACAGTTTGGCTGATGCCGAGTTTCCTTTCCCTTACCCCAAAAAGGAACTAAAGGTAATCTTCAAAAAAGGAAATTCTTCTTTAGATTAGGTAGTAACAATTTTTTGTGACCTGTTGTTGATGCCATATTGGCTTATTAACATGCTCAGTTAGAAGAAATTGAGAGTTTAAAGAAAAGTGAGCTAGAAAATATGCTCCTATTTTAATAAAAAATTATCCTTGTAAAAAGATGTTGCGCTCACCCGCCTCAGGACGCATACGATTTAGAGTCCAGAGTGGAAGTAGAGCATTCAAATGTGCCATTAAAAATGCAGGGATTCCAGTAGTGGGTGATTTCAGCATTGTTTGCCCACAGAAAAAGTGGACAGTGGCATGTTAAAACTTCCTTTGATCTCTAGCGACTCAGTTAAACGGTCTTATCATTAACTGTAATTATTATGTAATTATGTAAGCATTTTACTGTAATTCTAAAATTATACAGATAAAAGAGTGATCTTCTCATGATCCTGAAGCAAACAATTTTTTGTTGAATATTTTCTACTCTTTGAAAGGGGTGCTGAGAAGAAGGAAAAGTCAGAGTGACACCCCTCTGCAGCTCTGGCTGCATGATGGGACATGTTGTATTAAGGGTTAAATAAGGACTGAAATCCACAAAAAGTCATGGGCTGATAAGGAAGGACTCAGGTGACTTACTGATATTTAAAGACCAAGAATACAAATCACAAGGCAAATATTCAGCATGAATTATGCCTTCACTGGATAAGCTTTCTAGACACCTAGGAAAAGGCTCCAACTGTTCTATGTGATCCAGAGCATGCTGGGGCATATTATATTGAATTTTATTGAATATATATAATATATATTATATTGAATATTATATTATATTATATTGAAGAAGTTTATGTATGTAACCTGAAGATGAGGGCAGCCTGTCTTTAAAAAGAAAGACTTCTTCTCAGGTACCTCAGACCTACGATTTTTTTTTTTTTTTTTTTTTTTAATAGTCTCATTTCAGGGATGTGGGCTGTAGTCCAGGAGTAGAGTGTGGGGGAAGGAACTTGGAACCCTCATTGTCAACCCCTTCAGAATGGAGCAGCATCACCCATTGTAAATCAACAAGGATGTTGTTCCCTTTTCATTTATGTCTTCAGCAATAAGTCAGTCTTCCCATTCTAGCATCCTCCTCCTTCCAGCTGAGTGTTTTCACCACCACTATGCTCCAGACTTAGCCTTCCTCTTGCTTCTTTTTCTTTTTGACACAGGGTTTTTATGGGTCTTCTGCACTAGAGATTCAAATGACATTCTTACTTTCTGACAGTATTTCAAGATGTGAATTTTGGACTTGCACAGGGGCCTGTGCTTTGGAGGCAGACATGCTGGCAATTACTAGCGTGCCTTTTAGGCAACAATTCATTCAATGTATGGACCTCCAGGCTTGAACAGGGAAACAAAGGTCTGAATGCAGCAAAGTGAGCTCAAAGAGTGTCCTCCTGTCTCTTGGTGAGATATGGGGGTTACTAATGGCAGGAGAAGCAGCTAATCTATTCTGCATTCTTGGTATGTCTTTTCATCTTTCTAAGATTTCCTTTCACCAACAATGAGAGAAGGGAATTCATTAAGAGCTCTTCAGAATATTTCCACCAAAACAATGCCTAAACAGAAAATTAGGTTCTTCACTAGCTGACCAAAGAAACTGATGAACAACTTTTGCATAGCTCTAAATTTTCCCCCTTTTGGCTGGAAAAACTAAGGTAGAATTTCTTGGCTTTCAGCCATGTTTAACTTACAAAATCTTTGCTTTGCTAGATACTTTTCCATGAAAAGATCATTCTGATCACCGAAGTTTATATGAGGCATTTAAGAAACCAGCGATGAAAGATAATCCTGAAGTGCAAGAAGCAGTAGTGTTGTAACTGAGGATGCCAGCAAGGCAAGATTTGTAGGGAGAGTAATGTCTTTCAGTACATCAGCTTATGTAATTGGGGGAGGAAATGGACATGCAAGCCCTTCCTCAGACCTCTCTAACTTAACTTACAGAAAGGCCCTAGATAGTAATAAAGGACAAAGAAATACGTCTTCAGCTTCTCCAGAATTGCTCTCTAGAGTATGTAACTGCTCTCTTTCACACACACACACATACATATACACAAACAAGTTTAGAAACCACTCATCTTGTACAGGTCTGCATCTGCCAAATATTTTGTTCTCTGAACATTTACAAAGAAACATGGAATTCCTCTTACTTCAACAAACTAACTGACTTTGACAGCTAAATTTCCACTTAAATATGTTTAGAACTTCTTTTTTATAGAAACGTGAGTCTTTCTGACAGGCTTAATTTGGAAAACAAACGTGTTAAACTTGTTAGCCATTCAGGTAAGGAAGACTTTAAACAGTAGGTTGATGACATTTGCACTTTATGTAGCACCACTCTGTGCCTACAAAGAGAAACTATAAGAGTCATTGAAAAGTATGCTGGAGATTTGATAGAAATTTTATCCTAATGCCTTCCTGATCATGACTTGATGTAGCTTTGTTATGTAATTTTTATACAAGGAGGCAAATATGTATGAGAAGATGTCCCTTTTTAAGCTGCATCCTATTTATGGCAATGTATGCGTACGTATTTCGAGTAGAACAGAACAACTAATAACAAATATAGCTGTTTGCTGGAGTTGATAAAACACTGCATGATAGAAAAAAATTTTGACTTGAAGACTCATTGATTGCTACTTAAAGAGATATTGAAGTTCAAATGTTTCTTTAGCAGACTTGGGGATATCTTGCTCTGAACCTGTCTGGCTTGGTTTCTGTCCTAAAAGCAGCCCTGACTTGAAAATAAGAGTGTAAGGGAAGGAAGTCACAAAATGAAGTATGATTTACTTCAGAAATTTCTTAATCTCTCTTTTCAGTGGTAAGAAAAACTTTCCAGAAGATGACTTAGAGGTGAAGTCTGACTCAGCTGCTCATAACCCACCTTTAGTATTGTCACAGATGAGCTCAGGGTGTGAGATAACACCTGAGCCCAATCTGCACACACCTCTGTATTGTCTTGTTTCTGGAGAGCTGACAGGTTCTCCAGGAAAGGAAACTTAGGCAGGATTGTTCACGAGATTTCTGCAAGCTCTGAGTTTCCTGTCCATACCATTGCATCAGGCACTTGGATCTCAAGTATTGTTATAAAGGCTGATACAGACCTCATCTCACAGTATGTAAGTCAGCTTTTTGCTTTCAATGGTCTTCTAGATGAATACCTCTCCCTCTTTTTTTACCACTAGGAAGTTAAATTAGGATGAATACTGGCAGGAACAACTCCTCTGTGCCCTTCATAATCAAAGAGTGAATAAAATCGTACAGTCTGAGAAGACTCACTTATTTATTCTGTTATGATCTTGGCTCTCTCTATGAACTGACTGATGAGACTGGATCCAAATCAGCCCTTATCTCAGTAGGTGAAGCATGGGAGCCACTAGGTAAAGTTGAGACTGTTCTGTTCCTTATCTCCAATTCTTCAGTAACTAGCAGTGCAAGAGACTTCAAGAAGCCTAGCCATATCAAGTAAGGCACAATATTCCAATGTCCTGCATATTTATTTTGGAGAATTTTCTATACCCAAGTACCTGAAGAATTAATGGTAGTGTGGGGATGTATTGAAATTAGAGACCTTTTAAGGATTTGCATAGAAATCATTGTAGCTCATCAAATGCAGTGAGTCTCTCTGTTGTCAGGGAGGAAAAGTCTGCTGAGGTTACTTTCTCTTGCCATCCAGACTGTCTGCATCTCTCTGGAGTGTGTCGTGAGCATGTAAGAGAAGATAATGAGAACACAGAATCCCTGTCAAATAATAACCCATGAGACAGAAGAGGATTAGAGGTGTATGAAAACAAACACTTATCTGTGTGCCAGTTCTATGAACCCTTGCAGGGCTGACAGCTTTGGTGTGATGTACGCTGCAGAGAACTTTGTTTTTCTTCCTTTGCAGAGAACTTCTCTGCTGGGAATCTATTGCATTATTATCTTCCATGGCAAATGTTAGCAGTCCAGTGGAATGGATAATGAAAACATGTGTCTCATGTGGAGCATTTTAACCAGTGTGTGTGTGTCTTTGCATAACAAGCATACCCTATTTTGAACATCTGTAATATCAGAACAGTTCCATGGGTTGTGCATCACATTTGCCACCAGGCCAGACTGCAGATTTCCAACATCCTCAATGATTAGGACTCCTGTAAAAGCACATATCAGAAAAAGATGCAACCACTTGTACAGAACTAGTACAAGCAGATCAAGTACATGTAGAATTATATTAGTCTAGGTCTTTTGGCTATCTTTTTGTTTAGATATAACTATCTTTTTGCATAGGACTACATTAAATTAATACTTTCATCTTTTTTACTATAGTGATCCAGAATAGAACTGATAAATCTGATAAATCTGATTCCATGTGGTACAGGTTAAGCCAGGTTGTACCAGAAAGCAAAATGCCCCCCCTGCCCCTCACTATATCTAACCACTCTTAAAAGAACATTTTTAGGATTGCATACACAAAGATTTAAAAAATTAACAAAATACCAGAATTACTTTTTTTCTGTGTTTTTTCATTCACTTTCTTAGGTTGCAGTCTTGAATTAAAGAGTTACATATGATTTTTCCCACTCTGCCAGAAAGATGAATCAGAATTGTAGTGTGAAGGCATCTGTTGTCTGTTAAGTCCCCTGACTCATTTGTTGCAGAAGCTGGAGGATGTGAAATGAATGAGGCGCAGGACAGCGGGGAGGGCGCGGGTTGTCTGGTGGCTGAGGCTGATAAATGTCAAGCCAGAGAATTGGATTTTTACCCTTGCCTCTGACACAAAGATCATATGAGGAAGGGTGCAAATCATTTAAACTAGAGTTGTTCTTTCCAGTCATCAACTAGTGGAAACTAGTCCAGAGGAGGATTAGGAAGGCGATCACAGGGCTGAAACACTTCTGCTATGAAGACAGGCTGAAAGTGTTGTGGTTGTTCAGCCTAGAGATGAGAAAGCTCTGGGAAGACCTTTTAGTGGAAAGGGGTCCTACAGGAAGGGACTTTTTACCAGGGCAAATAGTGATAGGAAATGGGGGAAATGGTTCCAAATTGAAAGAGGCTACGTTGAGATAAGATATTAGGAAGAAATTCTGTCCTTTGAGGTAGGAGAGACACTGGAACATGTTTTCCCATGAAGCTGTGGATGCCCCCTCTCTGGAAGTGTTCAAGGCCAGGCTGGATGGAGCTTTGAACAAGCTGGTCTAGTGGGAGGTGTCCCCTTCTAGGCAGAGGGGTTGGAACTAGATGTTCTTTACGGCCCCTTCCAACCCACATCATTCTATGATTCTATGAAATCACACTCTGATCTTCCTTTTGCCCATGTTCTGATTTCAGTTCCTTCATGTCTATCCCTGTTACAAACAAATGCTTTTTAACCCTCCTGCTTTGTCCTTGCTCTGTGAGTGTACTAGGTAGCTGAGTCTCCTCATCCAGTAGGTACCAAGTCAGAACCTTGGCAATTACTTTACAGGGTCTGTTGCACTTTCAAAGCTCTTCAGTTCTGAAAATAATCTAGGACAAAACAGAAGTGTCCCGGGAGGGGCAGCAACACAGACTATTCACTACAACCAAAGAAGGACCATCTAGCTCATCAGTCTTGTGAAGTTGTCCTCTGTTTTGAAAACTAAATAATAGTAGCATTTGTTCACATTAAACACATTGGAGGTGACCTTCTCCTCACAGCAATTCCCATGCAGATACCTTCTTGCCCATCAACAATACTGTGTCTGGCAGAGCTTGGCTCCTTGAGATAACAGGGATGCTCCAGATTTCCCATATACGCACCAGCAAGACATGGGACATGCAGTCAGGGAAAAGACTGAGCTGAAGGATTTTGAGTTTAGTTTGCAGCTCTGAGGAGGGTTCTGCTCAGTGTATCTGCCCTTTAAGCAGAATTTTGAGCTGCTTGGTCTTGTTCCAGTCCTGTTCCAGTCCCACTCCAGTCCCATCCCAGTTCCAGTTAGCTTTTCACTAACCACCACAGGAATATCAGAAAGTCTATTTAAGCCCCATTTAGGGGTTCTCACACATTTTTCACTCTTTTCCTTTTTGAAAATTCCTTTCCCTCCCCAGATTGTCAGTCTTCATCAGCCCTCAAACTCCCTTCTGTCAGCATTATTTTTCTGCACTAGCACCCAGGTCTGCCCATTGGATCCACACTCCTGAGTAGAATTTCTTTGGACACACACAGAGAGATACCTTTACCCTCAGCATGGCCATGCTCACCACTTGGATCTGTGGCACACCTTGCTGTGTCCAGGCTCTATCCCTTGTTTCTCTTCCAGGTTTTCCATTTTTCTGGGTTCTTCCCAGACAGAACTGGGGACAGAATTTTTAGCAGAGCTTGTAGGAATAGGACAAGGGGTGATGGTTTTAAAGTGAAAGAAGTTAGAGTCAGAACAGAAATAAGAAAGACTTTATGAAAAATTAGGGTGGTGAAACACTGAAACAAGTTGTCTAGAGAGGTGGTAGGTGTCCTCTCCCTGGAAATATTTGAGGCCAGGTTGGACAGGGGTCCAAGCAACCAGATGTCCCTGTTCATTACAGGAGTGTTGGACTAGTGGAGTTTCAAAGTTCTCTTCCAACCTAAACTATCTGATTCTATCATTCCCATGCTTTAGTCCCTGTCATTGACAACATCTAGACCCAGCATTCTCCTTCAGAAAAATGAACCTTTTTCTACATACTTCATTTTCCTGACAGCCTTTGATCTGCCTCCTTGTCCTTGCCCACCAGGAGGCAGGTATCTCCCTTCTCTGTTTCAGCAGCTGGTGTGCTGAGAGTACAAGAGAGACCATCTCCCTTTTGCTATATCCAGTGCTCAGGACAAAAGCCAACGGCCATTCCAGAGGAAAACTGATTTCATTCCTGTAGTCCTATGCTGTAAAATATATATTTTAAAAAACTTTCCTTTTCCAGTAGCCATGAAGCACAAATGATTCAGTCACATGCAGAGCTTGTAAGGAGCTGGGACATGTTCAGAGAAGACAGACTGCCTGGAGACTTCGGCTGTTAAACTCCAGAAAGTCTTTATGAAGTATGTCTAAGCTACTACTTGTCAAAATCTTGTACATTTTTAGGATGTGGATGTATTTCACAGGGAATAAAAATGAATAAATAAAGTTTATCCTTAAAAAGGCAGTGCTCTTCCTCCACATAGGAGGAAAACACAGTTTCAAAGCTTTACACCTACATTTTTAAAAACATTGTTTAGCAGTTGTTTTTCTTTTTTCCCGCTTGCTTTTTGGTTTTGAAAAGGTCTTAGCAATTTTAAAAAAAATAAGATACCATGAGAGATGACAAGTGTGAAATCTCACAAATTTTCTACAAGCTGTAAATGAAAACATGGTTATATAAAAAGGAATGTCAGGCATCCTTAGCTTGGATGAAAGGATAGAGACCAAGGTGAAGCACAAGTGGACCTGCCATGTATGTCCATGTCCCCATATTATTCAGCAAAAAGTTTTCTGAGAAGCCAAATAGATTATCTCTGGTCCTTATACTCAAGTACTCTAAAATGTTAGAGGCATGTAGATACAGAGCAAATGCCTTCCCCCCATTCTTCAGTGGCTTTTTAAAGAGTCAGATCCAGACTCCCTTGTTCACTAACTAAAACACCCTACAAGGAATGGGAAAAGTGAATATATGGGATCCTGCTTGATTCACCACTCTGCAGTGGTGGTTTGGAGCCTCTCAATGGCACCACCTGGCCTTGTGTATCCTCCTGCATGTGCAGCTGTGTGCAGGGAAGCCACAAATGGAGCTGTTTGCATCTTTCTGGCTGTTAAGCTCGTCTGAGAGGAGGAGGGGGACATATCTCATAGCTTTACTGCTAAGTAATTTTTGTTGTGGAAACTTATTTTTAATTTGTTCCACATGAATCTTAGGAAAATGAACCATTCAAGAAGTTTATCATAATTCTAGTCTAGATAAACAGCTCAATAAAGAACGGAAAATATGTATTTTGTCAGAAGGCACCACTAAAAAATGTTCACATATGGCAATGATTTCCTCAGCATTCAACAAAAGATTGGCTCAGGAGTCTTCTCCTGTAGATACAGATCAGATTTATCACTGTGGTAATGTCACCTGACTTCTACAATGTTTTAGCTGTGAGTCAGCAGAGCAGAGAGAGGTAGGTCTCCAACATGTACAGTATTTATCCTGCCCTTTCCACTTGCTGAAGCTGATTTTGTTTTTAACATTACTGAGGAGTGATTCTTCATAGTTAGGGTTACAAATGAGTTTGTCTTAGAAGTTTGTTTTGGCTTCTCCCTATGACCTACCCCACCACTGCTGCAGCAGGACCTCAGAGCTTGTAATCCAAGTTGAGAGCAAGATAATGCATCTCTGCAAAATGTGAAGGGAGTGGAAGGTTTCCCGGATTATGGGTCTTAGAAAATGAAAGTGCTCCAATACCAGCAAAAGAAGTCCCCTCTGTTTTGCTGATTTGTCCACCTACTTTAAGAAATTAGCAGAGAAATTCTTTACTTTTCTGTGGGGGATTCTAAGTGTTTTCCTATTATCCTGGAAAGAAGGATCTGTCTTACTCATCACAGTTTAAGGGCATACAGTGGTCAGAATAAGAAAATAATTAAGGAAGGATAGGTATGACAGTGTTTGCCCTTTCTAATGAGCTGAACAGAGTTTTGATTTGAGCCCTTAATGTCTGTGGGGCAGTGATGTAGATTTAGATTAATGTTTTTTAAAGACCTAAGTGAAGATGATGAGCCTAAATACAAACTGTGACCCAACTAAATAAGAACTGTCAACCTGAGGCCACTGAAGTTGCAGATCCCTTTGTTTAGCCAGTGTGGCCCTGCCTGTGTTGTGCAGCTCTGTGCCCAGCACGCTCCCTTCTTGAAGCAGCCAGGAGCTGGAAGGGAGAATGGGGCAGAGCAGCACCCAGCCCCCTGTGGACCACTGCTTCCAGCTGGGGACACCCAACACCCCATTAGCACCTGCCTACTCCTGAAGCATACTATTACTCTGAGGCAGCTCACCAAACTATCCTGGATATTCAACTTCTTTTCTTTCATTCTTTCCTGGTAAGCGATCTAGATTAGGTTGGACACATTCAGTCTGATGAAGGTAGTGGATCTGAAATAGGCCTGATGGAAAGCTTTGGAAGCTTGTCAAAAAAACCCCCAAACACGGTGACACCGCTACAATGGGATCAGCTGGACACTGCTCATCCAGAAACTAACTTCAGCTGACTACTTTAAATTGAACAGATTAATTGATTTCAAATGAGGCAGCACTACAGGTTTTTAGCCCAGAAAATTAACAGTATGAGGGTCCTCTTTGCAGATGTGAGAAGTGAATACTAACGTCAACACTAGAGATGAAACCAGCATAGCCAAAACCATATCATGAGATAGGCCATCTGAAAGCATGTGACTGGCTTGAAATAGTGAGCTTTAGAAATGAGGAAACATTATTAACTACTTTTACTTGCTTTTGGTTTATGAGCCTGTAGGGGTAACATAACATTTCCAAGTTTTCTCCTGGAAGCCTCTGAGAGAGGCTGAAAACTGAGATACTTGGCTAATCACTTGGCTCTAGAAATAGAGGCTTTGGGAGAACACCAAATGTTGTAATTACATTACTAGAATAGGTGTCATAACATTTTGTTTCTTTCTTTGTGGAAAATGGCAGAACTGCAGTTGTTGACGAGTTCTTGGATAGGAAAAAGGCGCTTCACACAGGAGCCCATACAACCCTTCTGCAAACATTAAGTTTGATTCCTTCTTATTCGTCACTGATTTCAGATTGTTGTGGCTATTGTTTAACATGAAGAGAATTCAGATAGAGTCACATTGCACCTTCCATTGCCATACACAGAGGGTCCAGGGGCACCTTAAAGATCTGCCAGACGTCAGGTCAGCAGAATCCAAGGTTATCTGACACATCAGATGGAAATGAGCCATCTGGAGTCTGTTCAGGCTTATCATTGACTTTGACTAAGTTCAGCCTGAAATGTGAAAACCATCGATAGTTAATATGCAAATTTGTCAGATAAACCTCAGGGAGAATTTGGGGGCGTATACACGGGTACATCAGAGTGCTGCAGTGCTAAATCTAAAAGATGTTTTGCTTTCTATTGATTAGAGCTTAAAGGAGGGAGAAATATTTAAACTATAAGATACAGCTACAATTAAGCATGATGGATCTCAAAAGTAGTTAAAATATTTACTTAATACATGATAATTTAAATGAATTAGACATTAGTTTACAATTGCAATCAAAGTGTGTTTTCCCTAAGACTTTGGCTGTTCTAATGATTCTTTAAGTGTAAAGAAAAGCCTGCTGCTTGATTGAAACATGTCCAAAAGGCATCACAGCTGACAGGAACTTGAATTGGTCTTCTGCATTCATTTCTGATAGCAGAGGCAACAAAATGTGACAGCAGATGTTAAGCAGGCAACATTTTTCTTCTGCTCCTAGGAGCAGCTGACAAGGATGTGCAGCCTAACTTAAACAAACAAACAAACCCGTGAACAACAAAGCTGGCCGATTAAAATTGGATTACTTCTTTGGAGAGAAACACCATTTAAAGAACATCAGGGGCAATTAACAGGTCCTTATTATTTGTAGAAGAGAGTGCTTAATATATTTTACATCGATTGCCTGATTTTAATGTTTCTGACCTCTCTATTCCAATCGTCTTGCTTGGCCATTCTGTTTAACTGTGGCAGACAGATCTATGTTTCCTGAAAGTAAGGAACTCTGACAATGTTTTTTGTCTTTTTGGGCAGAAATATATGATCCTTATTTACCTCAAGATCCTTCTGAACAGCTCTTTGAACTTGAATACCAATCTATTTTTCTCTCAATTGTACAAATATTATTTATTTATTCTCTGTAAAATACACCAGCTTCTAAAAAGGGATTAAAACCTCTTACCTTACCTGGTTTACCAGTATTAGGAGCAGCCTATTGCCTAAGGGTTAGAGCTTCCAAATGTCATCAGACGATTTACCTTCATCTTAACATATCTAAGTGCTACACCAAATTGTAGACTTGTGCTAGAAGAGTTTAAACTCCAATGGTAGTAAACGGGAAGACAGTACAGCCAGAGTACCCTGAAGAGCAATTTAGATGACCAGCTACTACCTACCTCCTATAGGATCCACGGAATAACTTAGCTGGCTGTATTAAGTAGCCCTTTCAGCAGATATCTACCTTTATTTAAGTGTCCTCTGCTTGACTAGAATTGCACCTGGAAGGTTCCAGTCTGTCTTCCAACCAAGGGCACCCACTGCCACTGGAGATTGTGTAAGATATGCACAACATCTATATGGACTTAGCAGGTATCATAGAGGGCCTTGAAATGAACTCCATATTTTAGGAGCAGAAGCAGTGTAAAGAAGACGAGGTAGAAAAGGCTATATGTCAATGATCAGTGTTTGGGCAAAAGAACTGAGGGTGAAGGATGGGATTTAGTTACAGAATTACCTTGGTTGGAAAAGAGTTGCCAAGGTGTAGGTGCTCACTGCTTTTTTGAGGCATCCCTTGCCGTTCCAGGATTCTTCAGGGATCACAGATATGATGAAGGACTTGTGGGACTCCTCAAGTTTCACAAGATGCCTATGTTCAGGTAAACAAGTTCTAGTTTGAGAAATGAATTAGGCAGCTGTGTCCCAGGACAATATCCACATGAAAAGGAGAACTGTGGCCAGGTTTTTCCAGGTCCCAGTCCAGAATATAGAACCTCAGCCCTAGAAAGAAGGTTTTAATACACATCTTTCTCAGCTTGTCCTACAGAAATGTTTGCAGATGCTCACCTCAACAGATAGCATTTTGTAAAGCCTTTTCTTAATTATGCTCTCTTTACACCTGCTATGTAAAGCACAGAAGAATCTGTGCCCTTCCACACTAAGCGATAAGAAAAGGAAGGGTTTTAGTTATTTATTGCTTTGGATTTGGCTTGATCTTTCTGGTGTCCCAAGCACAAGCAAGATTCATCTCTAACATGGGAGATCCTGCATAGGAAATTGCTTTCAGGCCCATGCGTAGAGAACCTTACTGTTAATTATTATGAAGTGGAGCAAATACAGTAAGTGAGCTATGAAGAGCTTTAATAGAACCATGGAATCATATAATCATTTAGGTTGGAAAAGTCCGTTAATATCACTGAGTTTCACTATAAACATAACACTACTGAGTCCACCACTAAACTATGTCCTTTAGAGCCATGTCTAAAATCTTTTAAGTTTCTTCAGGGATGGAGAGCTTGTTTCAGTGCTTTACAACCCTTTCAGTGAAGAAATTTTTCCTAGTATCCAATCTAAACATCCTCCTGCACAACTTGATGCTCTTTCTTCTTGTCCTATCCCTTGTTATGTGGGAGAAGAGACCAACCCATGCCACAACCTCCTTTCAAGCAGTTGTAGAGCAACAAGGTCTCCCTTCAGCCTCCTTTGCTCTAATCTAAACGACCTCAGTTCCCTCCACCACTTCTTGTAAGACTTGTGCTCCAGACCCTAGACCAGCTTCATTCCCCTTCCTTTTTTTTTCCCCCTATCATTTTATTTGAAGCAAAATTTTTTTATTAGCGAAAACCAAACAAAACAAGTGATTCAGAAGACTTGTCCAAGATTTTCAGTTCAATTTAAATAAAAAACAAGTCTAGTTTTAAAAATCTTGAAATAATTTACACTCTTCCTTCAGCTTCTAAGGAAAAGAAAAAAAGTCATGCTTTGTCCTCAGTCTCCCTACAGCTTTTCAGGATGTCTGCACTTCCTCTTCCTGTCAACTGTAATAAATATCTATCCGAGTCTCTGAGAAGCACTGAACCAGGCCAGGGCCCTAAAAAGCTCTGCTCTTGGTAGAAATCTCCTTCCACTGTACGCTGGAGACAATAATGACAGAGCACAGAGTAGCCAGGAGGAGTACACACTGCAGTATGCAAACCCCTTCAATTATGGGTTTGTGCTTCTGTCCTTGGTGACGCCTTTGGGCACATCACCCATCCTGCAGAATCACCGGACCATTATTTTTTAATCAGCCAAGCCTGTGCCTTAGGGCCACAACTTACAGTCCAAAATGCCTGCACTTTGGTAGTGGCATGACCCAGATGTGTTAAATATTATTATTATTACGTTTTGCAGTGATGGATCATGTATTTTTGGTGATTTCTGCATCCTAAAACGATTTACTATATCAAAATTTTGATAGCCACGATGAACAATAGCCATACAGTGAGCTATTCAGTAAAATGCCTTGCTTCATTACCCTACAACATGCCTTCATGTAATTCACTTTAAAAATCCCTAAACAAGCTCCCAAATAAGGGTTGCACACAAACCAGCAAAGCCAGTTTCAAATCTAGGACTCCAAATACATCTTCAGAGCAATTTCTGGATGGTATTCATGCTTCATTTAGCTCCTCATTTTGTTCTCCCAGAGCGTCTAGTGAACACACTCAGGATTTAACATTTTCCTTGCCAAAAGGGGCAATTTCAAGTTAAGAAAATGTTATAATTCACACACAAAAAAAACCTCCAACCAAACAATCCTCTGGCTGGCATTTTATTTTTAAGCAGAAAGCCTCAGGGTGCTCTTTTTGACAATACTGCTATTCTTGAGTAGAAGGATCGATCTACAATATTAATACTGTGACTGTAAGAAGGATAAAAATCTCTTTGTTTCTCAAATTTATTTGGCTCTAAGATATCAACACAACACATTGCAATTGCAAGCTGTAATTATGAAATTCTGGTTAGTATCCTGGCCTGAATATGCAGGGTTTTTCCATTCTTCTACATCCCTTTCTTTGCCTGTAGAGACTGTAGTGACCCATAATTTACTTCATTAAGCCTATCGGTGGCATTATTGTTTAGAAATGGCAAAGTTGCAGACATTTTAGTCTAACACACTGTGCACACATGAAATTCAAAATATTTCCCAATACTTATAATAATCAGCATCTTTTATCAAATTAGAAGTGAGTGCTGTCAGCCGTCATTCGCCTGGAATGTCCTATCAAACCAGATGGAAAAATCACTTTGAAGGTGAGTTACCTTGGTCAAATAAATGTGTACACATGTATATAAACAAGTATATTATATTCTCTTTTTGAAATTAACCATATAAAGAAAGTATTAGGTTCATTATTGGCAACAAAAAATATTTTTTGTCCTTCATCTATCATCATGTTTTTTTTATAGAGAAGCATAATTCAGTGCTTTCAAGAAAGAATATATTTTTGTCTGCTAAATGACTAAAACCAACCCCTTTTCCTTTCTGCTTCAGAGGTATGTGTGAAAAGCTTTATAGCTAGGTCTGCAATTGAATTTTAAGTAAGAATACAGACAAAATATCTGAAAAAAAATTAACAGTAGCTCTTCAGTGTCTTCATTCAGATTAAAGGATTTAGAGAAAATCTGGTTTAGAGAATATCAGGCCACTCCAAGGATATATGAGAGCTGTGGGGGAAATATCAGTAATTAAAAGCCTGATTTTAAATGTCAATAGTAAGAATTCTGAGCCCAAGGTTACACATATGTTCATGTGTCTGGTTGAATCAGGACTTTGGGTTTGTATTTATAGGACTGAACTTTCCCCCTTTTTTTTCTGTACAGAGATAAACAGCCATTCAAAATTATATTCTCTGCACTCTCCCTACAAATGCCAAAATATGTTTCTTGCAGACTACAGAGAACCCATGGATCTTAAGATGTTACCCAACTCCTAAATGATACACAAACCAAATGCCAATGAAACTACTAGTGCTCAGGCACCTAATTGCATTTGTTGTTACGTTTTTTACAATCTGCCTTTGTGGCATATCACACGTACAGCTTTCTAAGAACTCATCACTAACCACCAAAAATGAGATGACCATCTGATACTAATTATTGTTCAGTTTTGGTAAGGGGATCTTTACCCCATTCCATTTCTGTGCAAGTACAGGTGATAATTCTCAAAACCAGTGCAGACAGTGACAGAGAATAATTTTCAAAATGTTCTCCTTTGGTAAGGCAAACACATTTTTTTTTTTTTATTTTTTGTTCTGTTCACATCAATCACCTTAGTAGAGATGATGCAGGCAAAGAAATATTCCTACTCATTTGATTTCTGTGGTCTAGTATTTGACCATGACTCCTTGGTTAATTCCTATAGCAAAGCATTTTCAGCTAGTCTCTGTAAGAAGCACAAAACTGTTTATTTGTGATGAGACCAGACAGGGTGCATTCAATCTGGCATAGCTATAGGTAAACTATTATGAAGTTAAAGAGAAAAATAACTGAGATTTGGAAACTGAAAAACCAAACACTTAGACAATCAAAATAGTAGGGATTTGATGGGTTGGTACATTTGAAATAATTGCCAGGCCTTCATGTTACTGCAGAACACTTTTTTCAATGTAAATCTATACTGAATACATTTCTGACCCAGTACTACAGCAGATCACTTACTGTATTAAATATGCTCCTGTTTTTCTCAGGGGTTCTATCACGTGGACTTTTTCATCTCTGGAAAACCTCACCTGCAGAAAATCACCATAGACTCACAGAATCATAGAAAGGTTTCAGTTAGAAATGACCTTAGAGACCATTTAGCTCCAACTGCTCTGCATGGGGGGGGGGGCACCTCCCACTAGACCAGGTTGTTCAAAGCCCTATCCAAGCTGGATTTGAACACTGCCAGGGAAGAGACAGACACATCTCCCCTGAGCAACCTGTTCCAGTGTCTCACCACCCTCATACTAAAGAATTTCATTCTGATGTCTAGCCTAAATCTACTCTCATCCATCTTAAAACCATTACCTCTTGTCTTATCACTATATGCCCTTGTGAAAAGTCCCTCTCCATCTTTCTTGTAGGTATCATCTTGGTTTCCAACTCCTATCTCTAAACTAAATTTCACACACACACATATACAGATATAGAGGTTAACCTATGTTACATTTTGGTACCTAAAGGTCATTGAACTGCAACAAAAGAAGTTGCAATGAAAAGTACTGTCCCATTAAAAGTGCCATCCTTCCTGGCAGAGAGCAAAGGACTGCGTGGACATGCACTTGACTTGAATTATTCCTCTATAATGATACTGGATAGCCAAGAAATAAGGCCTTATTTTACTAAAGTACTAAAGTATGAGAGACTGAGAAAACCAGTGTACCCCTGGCTCTTCCTCTGATAAATTACAGCTTTGAATAAAATTGTACAGTGAAGGAAAACAGTAGCTAGTTCAAAATGTCTCTCCACCTAAATTAGAGATCCATTCCTTTCATGCAGGACAGCTTGGTTTGCTGACTGAGAGCAATAATTCTCTTCACAGCCTTCTGTGGGTGAGGAGCTCACAGTCTCTTATGGCACATACATCCTGAAGGCTCAGGGCACAGGTGGTTTGGTCCGTAAAGCTCTGCTACCCAAGAGAAGAGGCTTTTCTGCAGTGGCTCTCTTACTGGGGAGGCACGGGACTGTGTGCTACCAAAAATACATAAAAATCAGAATATAATTTTAACTCCACTTCTTTAATCTAGCCTCCTGTTCAAAATTTGACAAAAGCAATTTTTAAAAGAAAAGAGCTCCCACAGCAACCAACCAATAAAAACAGATCTTTGCAGAATGGAGGATGGAGGGAGGAAGGTCTGGGCAAGAAAGATTCTGAAAATAAAAGAGAGATTCTCATTTTAATTATTTTCAAAAGCTCTGATATACTTTGTGAAGTGATGAGCATCATTTCATACTTCAAAAACAGAGAATAAATCATGTAGGCAGTTTAGCACAGCATGAATGAGAGATGATAAGGAGAAATGAGAGATGATAAGGAGAAATGTACATGATGCATCTTCCTTGTTGATAGAGGCTAACTATTTATACTAAGTGGACGTTTCTCTGGATAAATAGTTAGCACCAAAATATTTTACTAGTATGAAATCAACACATCATTATCTGGGTTTCTTGTTATATTTCTGTCTCTGCTGTTAGGGATATGTCCTCTTGGAAAAAATGTCTGTATTTCTTAGTGCTAGTTTTTAGAGCAGGGGAAAGACAAGTCATTTGGCACCTTAACCTTTTCCAAATACATGAACAGCTCAGCCTTGCCATTCAACCAGGGAATTAGAGAAGGAGCAGAATCTGTGAGGCAGAAAGTTAGTAGGAAATGGAAAAAATGATGTGGTAGAAAAGAGAAAGAGAAGCTGTTCTGTAAGAAGAGGGAGAAAGCAAAATGTTTGAAACAATCTAATGTTAGAGCTATTATAATTTTAGCAAGGTATTCAGATACCATGGTGATGAGCACAGCTGAAATATCTATGCACTCTGGGATAGAATATATTCAAACAAAAAGGATAATTAAAATAGTGCTTATTTAGATGAGGGATAATGTCTCAGTTCCTATGCAAATGAGCATAGTTAAAGGATCACTTGCCTTTTTATGAAAATGAATATTGAAAGTTTGATGAGAAACTCGGGAGAGAAACATTCTAGAAGTCAAAGCAAATGCAATCTCTATATGCAAATGAATTCAATTAATTTTAGCAGCCATGTATGAGTGTAAATGAGAAAATCAATGATTTTCAAAATCTAGTAATTTGATAGCCATTAGTCTCATTAGATATTCTTTTTAAAGCTTAATTATTCAAAAATACAACCCAATTGAAGTGTGCTTTATAAAGGACACATTCTTAAATTAATTACAATCATGATTTTCCCTCTAGCATGAAGATACAGTGCCACCACATGCCTTTGTAGATAGAAATAATACTTTTTGCTGGATTTGGCACTTTGTTTAGCTACAGAGCCAACCAAACCTCTAAAGTTAACCTAGATGCCTACGTAGAATCATGTGAGCAGTCCTGCTGAAGCCCACGGAGAGTGTTGTTTGTATCTCATGTGGATCCAGCCCTTGATTTTTAGGGACATGCATGGACTAAGTAGTTGACTAAATATGAGTCAGCAGTGTGTGCTGGTGGCCAAGAGTTCCAATGGCATCCTGGCTTCTTTTAGAAACACTGTGCCCAGCAGGAATAAGGATGTGATCATCCCTCTCTACTCGACACTGGTGAGGCCACACACTGAATATTGTGTTCAGTTCTGGCCACCTCACTATAGGAGGGACATAGAAGTGCTGGAGAGTGTCCAGAGAAGGGCAACAAAGCTCATTAAGAGCCTGGAGCACAAGTCCTGTGAGGAGTGGCTGAGGGAGCTGGGGTTGTTTGGTCTGGAGAAGAGGAGGCTGAGAGGAGACCTTACAGTTCTCTTCAACTGCCTCATAGGAGGGTGGAGGGAGAAGGGAGACAGCCTCTTCTCCTCGGTGGCGTGTGACAGGACCAGAGGAAATGGATGCAAGCTACACGAGGTGAGGTTTAGGCTTGATGTTAGGAAATATTTTTTCTCTGAAAGGGTTGTCAGACATTGGAACAGTCTGCCCAGGGCAGTGGTGGAGTCACCAACCATGGAGGCATTTAAATGGCGTGTGGACCTGGCCCTTAGGGACATGGTTTTGGGGATGAACTTGCAGTCTTGGTCAAAGGTTGTACAGGATGGTCTTTAAGGTCTCTTCCAACCAAAGACATTCTGTGATTCTATAATTTTGTGACTGAAGAGTCTTGATGAAGTGTCCAAGCTGAGCAGAGAGGTGATCCCATTTAGCATGCCAGCAGCATGGCATGGCAACTCTGGGCCTGTGACTCCTCGGCTCTGGCTTGTGGTGGGCTCACCTTTTCTCAGATGTCTCAGGGCAAGGAATTTCACACCATTATCTTCAAAACAGCCTCCTGGCTGCAGCACTTACCCAGAAAACAGTGCATAGAGATTTGTGTTGCCATTCTGGAGGAAATTTAAACAGATTATGACTGTAAATTTTATATTTTTGAGAATTGCTTGTGAACTTGAGCTGTAAATACATCTTCAGTCCTGAATAGTACAGTATCCATTTATATTGGGATGTACTGTTTGCCTCACTAAGATCTATGAATAGAATGGTCTCTCTTCTGAGCACGAGGTCCTTCTCTGGTGTAAATGACTTCATCCTATTGAACTCAGTTGCCATCTGGAACAGGTGGCTGCATCCAGACTTCCTGCTGGAGATGGGTCCTGTCCTTCACTAACTCCAGAACTGTGCCAGTTCCCTTCTGGGAACTGTTTGAATGAATTCTGCCTGGCTTAGGCCAAGGTACTGCCAAGGGCCATTCTTAAAATCTATCAGTGTAGACAATGACATTCATATCCTTGGGACACACCATGTCACTGTTTCATTTGCTAATGTTGATGAACTTTACTAAATAAATTATTCCAAAGCATTTAAAATTAATTTCTTGTAGGAAAAAGAGCAATTACCTGTATTCGTAGCTGTGTTTTGAGTAGCACGTTGCAATAACTCACTCCACTGCTGCAGCACTTGCCTACTGCCACTCCTCTATTCTCTTCCACTCCTCACAGATCCCCTCCTCAGTGCTCTCCTTCCCTCTCACCTCCTATTCAAAATAATCAAGATATAAGGAAGATGTACTTTCAGAGGGCCAATTAAACACAGCAGGGCACCAGCTGAGATGAGGAGCTGCAGTGCCTGAATTTAAATCAAGCTGCAGTTTCTGAGAGATGCTCTCTGTACCATCACTGAAATATTTGTTAACAGTGGCAAGGGTTTCAAGGAGATCTGCACATCACCAGGGGAAGCTGAGCCTTACTTGGTATGATTGTATGAGCTGGTGGTGTGAGTTAAAAAAAAAAGGTGAAATCATTGCTTGTGAATCAGAAACATGGCTGTAAAATTTTATTCTAAGCTCTTCCAGGTGTTGGGAAAATGAGAAGCAAAAGAGAAAGAGGTCTGGTAAACCACAACATTATCATACATATATATAACATATGATTGCAACAGATCAGGATTGCAGAGGATTTAAAAAATAATTCTCTTTTATGTAAGGCGGCTAGTTCTCAGTAGTGGCATTAACATTTCACATCTGTACTCTCTGCTTGGCAGCGACATTTTTTCAGTCATGACTCCACTGAAGCAGAGCTGCTAAAAAACTGGAGCAATCAGGGCAACCGAGTAGATTTTAAATTCACCGAAATGTTGAAGATAACCCAAAACGTCAGACCCTGCTGTGGAACATCTCCCCCAGCCTCATTTTCTCATTCTTCCACTGAAAAGTCCTTGATCTCCTGGGGCGTGGCCCCTGGGCAGATGGTGAGGGCTGTGTGACTCCGTGTGCCCTGTGCCGGCTGCGCTGCCTTTGACCCTGTGCCCAATCCCCCGCTGCTGCGTGGCCGCTGGCCAAAGATCCTGCTCATCTCTGCCCGCAGAGACTGGGGGGGAAAGCAGCAGCTGTCTGGAACCACACAGCAGCACAGAAGAATGGTTTAGGATAGGAAGTAAATAATTTGTCCAGCTGTCTCTGCAGCATCAAGCTAGAAAAAATAAAAGGCCCGATTTTTCCAAATAGCATGAGGTCAGTGAAAGCCCTTCAAGGTCGTTCATGATGCCTTCTGTCATTGAAAACAGTGGGAATTTTGCTTTTATCTTCTGTGCCAGCAAGGTGACATGAGACAGACGTGGGATTCTCTGAATCAGTATTCCGGTTTGCAGTTTGCTTGACTCTGTCTAATGGTGAAGGATGTGTTGTGTGCTGCATGTCCTGGATTGCCCATATAGTGAAACGTTATGTGCTGTAGCTGAGACAATGGCTCAATGGTTGAAATGTCTTTCCCTGTCTCCTATGATGCTTGTGGGGTAATGGCACTGGAACATATTTCCAAAGCATGTAGTATCCCAGAGCTCTGTATACATGTGCAACTGGGAGATTCCGCCACTGCAGGAGAGGAGTCACAGCAGGACTTCTTTAATCCCCTACAGGAAAGCAACAGAACACTATGCAACATGTCCTAAAGACCAAATGTGTGTCCCTGTTAGTATCCTACCTAGCAGCAACAGCAGTAGCAGCATTTCAAGGCTCAGTCTCTTTCCACATCTCTGCCCTTAATAAATGATTAAACTCTGCACTTAATAGTAGGTGTTGGTGGAATTTAAATGCGTTGCAGTGCTTGAGCTTGACTTCTCCCTTTTGGAAGCATGGCTCAAGACAGGTTTATAAAACCTGAAGAGAGGCAGCTGTGAATAAATTTTGAGTGCAGTTGCAGGGAAGAAAGAGGGGAGACGTAAAGGGCAAAGAGGGTTTTGTTGAGCACTCATACTGGCTCAGCCTCTGTCTGCTTAGCCTGTTAAGACCAGACAAAGTGACTACATGACCCATTCCAACTAGGTCTGTGGAGAACCTAGGTACATGGCCTTATAGTTATATGAACTAATAATCTAAATCATAAAATTAAATAGTATGATTTCATTCTGCAAATGATTTGGGGACATAGTTTATGGGAAAGACACAATACAAAGGAAAATTGTATTTCATGGTATATTTCTTTATGAGTTTTTTGTGCTTTAATATGATATAAAATTCATATTAATAGGTGCCATTTTTATGAAGACATTTATAGCCAAAACATGGCAAGTTCTGGCAAGTTCTTTGCTGCAAGAACTGCACTGAGAAAGTTATTTTGAAAAATATTTTGGTGTGAAGCAGTGAATTGTTTGAACTTGAGAGCATTTGTATTGTATGCTTTTATATTAGCTGCTTTGCTTGTGATCAGCTTTTCTGTGGCATCCATAGAAAAATATGGGATCTGTTCATGGGCCAAAGTGACATCTGTACTTTTTCACTTGCATCAGTGGAAGAATGTGTAGCCTAGAGACACAATTAATGCTAGGCTGGCCTCTTCCCTGGAATAGTGGTCTCCCATGCATATGTTTATATGCCATATGTGAAGGGCCACATTAGTCCCACTTGTGTCACACTTTCCTTGATCACTTCAAGAACCAACTCCACAAATTGTAAAGATACAATTTTCAATGGCTGAACTGATATTTATGAGTAGAAGGATTTTTCCATTAAACACTCTGTGTGAGAAACTGTGACATAAAACACACTGAGAAATATTTATTAGTAAAAATCTATCAAGATTAAATGCCTTTTCTCTGACAAGACAATATAGATGTAAAAGGTGCTGCTTTTTTCCTTCTTTGGTTGGTGCTATAAAAAAATTCCCTAAACTGTATCTACAGACAGATGTGGGAATTTGCCTGCTTTCATCACTATGGCTTCAGCGTGGTTCCTCAAGAACAAAACCACAAGTTCATTACCTGACCTAGAGGGCCAGTGCCAGGACATAATAACCAAATGCAGTTAGGCATACAGAGATTGTTGGGGATGTGGCAAACACTGTTGTCTCACTGGATGAGGGTTTATTTCTACTCCTGGCACTTCTGTCCTTGGCAGCCCCACTATGGGAGTGAGAACCAGAAAGCTAGGGAACATCCTGGGCCCTTAGATAAGGCCCAAACCTACTGCCTTGTTACTATATAACAGAAAAAATGAAAAATAGTCATAGCATCATAGAATCATTTGAGCTGGGAAAGACCCTTAGGACTGTCAAACTCAACCATAAACCTAACACTGCCAAGTCCACAGTGTCCTGAAGTGCCATGTCTACATGGCTTTAAATACCTCCAGGTATGGGGATTTAACCACTTCCCTGGGCAGCCTGTTCCAATGCTTAACAATACTTTTGATGAAAGTATTTTTTCCTAATATTCAATCTGAACCTCCCCTGGAGCAAATTGAGTCAATTTCCTATCATCCTATCACCTGGGAGAAGAGACAAACTCCCACCTGGTTACAACCTCCTTTCAGGTAGTTGTAGAGTGCAATAAGGTCTCCCTTCAGCCTCTATTCTCTAGGCTAAACATTTCCAGTTCCTTCAAACGCTTTTAGACCTGTGCTCAGCCCTTACTGAGTTTGTTGCCTTTTGCTGGGCATGTTCCAGCATCTCAAAGTCCTTCTTGTGGTTTGAGACCCAAAACTGAACACAGTATTCAAAGTGTGGCCTCAGCAGTGCTGAATAGAGAGGGATGACCACATTATTTCTGATACACCCTGGGTACACTGCTGCCTCATGTTCAGTCAAGATGATAGGATATAAAGTGAGAGTTAGGATTTTCCTATCATGTAGAGTACAAGTTGATTTGTGCTGTACTTCTCCACTTTGCCTGTGAGCCCCAATTCATGGCCATCTGTGATGTGCTTTGGTTGGAAGTGACTGAAGACATCATATTGGAAAGAACGGATACACATTTTTGTTGTGTACTTTTGAACATGTGCTAGGATGCACCAGATTTTTTGCTGTTCCCCTAAGAATGCCAGTACACTGCTTGATCAGAAGAAAAACTACCATGAAGGCAAAAAGTATTTCAATTTTTATCTTCTTCCTTGAACAACAGGTAATCTAGATTATATGCTATACATGGTATTAAGATATTCAAATTGTACTGGAGAAGAAAAAATTATTTAAAGATTTGAATTTATCTTTGAAAAGGTTTAAAAACCCCCACAAATATTGAAAAACTTCTATAATAATACTTTGAGATTTTGTGAAATTATTGTTTGTTTGTTTGTTTGCTTGTTTGTAACAGGGTGCAGCTGGACAGTGGAGGTAGTTTTTAGTGTCTTTCTTACATAGTTTCATACCTTAAAGCATGGATTGCTTTTCAGGAGAACTTTACATCCTACTTCTGATTTTTTGACTACTCAACAATGGGATAATTGCAACATATGAGAAACACTTTTTATCCTAAGTATGATATATATGCAGCCTTTAAGTATTTTTTTTTCTTGATAATATATATTCATATATTCATTTACAACTCACATTTCTTCCGGTTGTTATTAAAAAGTTATTATAAAGGAAAAGTAATTTGAAGACTGCTGTTATGTGTCAAAACCCCGTAATTTTCTTGAGCCCTTAAAAGTGTTGTAAAATAGTGGAGCACAGTGCATGATCTGATGTCCTCATAAAATGAAAATAGAAAACTGTTTTGAAATAGAACCAGGAGAATAGTAGTACACAAGAAATAGTGAGAAGGAGAGCAAAACATGGAAATTAAGGTTATTTCTTCTACGTCCATCACCTAGAATAGGTCTTAAAATGTTAGAGAGAAAATAACAGAACACTTCCCTCCAAAATTCATAGGAATGCATGTGAACATTTTTGTCATTCCGTGGCATCCATGTTCTTAGCCATTAAAACTAAATAGCTTTGTCTCTAGGGGAGAAAGGTAGTTATATGATCAAATCACTGCCTTATGCTCTTGTTTTTTGCCATGATCTGTTCAATCATGTATTCATTCACCAAACTCATTAGAATTGCAACTGTAATCAGAAAGATGTTCTCCATCTATCAGCGTTTCTAAGAAGAAAAGGTAACAGACCATTTTAGTTACAGTGCATTAATGCTCATTACAACTCTAATGAAGATTTGTGTTGCTTTTCCAAGGCCGTCCAAGCTAATCCTCAATTTCCTCCTTGCTTTCAAGGAAACACCAGTTTTCACATTTCTTCAGCCTATCGGTGCAAAGAAGAAGTTATTAGTCTGAGCATTATAAAACATAATTTCATCAGGGAAATTAATATGAAAAATGTGAGGTAACAGCTAGTTATTTCATTACTGTGGCTAAATTCAGTGAGTTTGGCAAACACAGACTGACTCAGTCCTTGTGCTCAGACTTTTCTCCTAGCAGCTGTATCTGTAGTGCTGAAGCCATGGTTGGTATTAAAATATTACCTATTAAGTTATTATCATATACTCAAGGATATGTGATTGTGATATATTAGATAAACTAATGTCCATTACAAATCTTACTTATTTTACATTTCTACATAATTGACATCAGGAGAGTTTCAAATGCCTTCATTTTTACAGTGAAATGCTGAGGCTGCAATAGTAAATCCCACATGCTCTTGGCTGACAGTGTGTCACATGCCATTAAAAACCTTCCAACCAAACACATCTCACAGTGAATGCTGCTTGGGAACCATCTCTCTTTTGGGCTGTATTTATCCTGCCTTGGTGAGATTGAGTTCCAAAGGGAAGCTGTTCCAAAGAAGAGCTGCATACAGGGCCTATTGCAAGTTGCAGGAAGAAAGGCATGCCACAAAGCCTGCTTTTCTGCTGCACATGGGTGTCTTGGGGCAGGACAGAGTTAACAAGCAGAGTGACTGAAGTTTCAGTTACTAATGCAGACATTAGCACACATGTCCTCTGCAAACTGTTGATTCATGTTTTCACTCTGATTATGCATCCAGCAGCATTAGGTGTTGGTTCAGTCTGAACACCTGTTTAAACACCTTGCTGTATCAGACAGCCTGAAATGTCCTTTTTTAAAGGATATTTATTATCCTTTTTATTAAGGATCCGTTGGAACATGTTTGTTCATCATTAATGCTTACTTGACACTGGGACACAAAGAACTCTAAAGAAAGGAGTAGCTTACTGGACTTAGGAACATTTAAAAGTATACTGAGGAAAGACCAACTTGAGTGTTGTTTGAAGAGCTTTAATTTTGTTGGCAGGGTTACTGGGAACTCAGAAAGCCCTTTACACTTGGAAACAAGCTTGCCAAACCATTTCCTTTGCGTATCTTGTTCTGCAGAAGTAACAGAATATTCCATTCTTGAGTATTTTAATAATGCCAAGGGAAAAGGTGTATGCAGAGTCAAGGAAAGCAGTTTTCTGACCACGCTGTTGATGCCTGTTCCCATGGTTTATGTGTAACAGCGGTGACACATAATTCCTCCTTCCTGTGGAAGAGATATCTGTCAGAAAGAGAAGTTCTGCTGCTGCCTGAAAGACTGACCTTTTTTTTTACTGGTAGCAGTAAAAACAAACACCTTGGCAGGTGTTTGGTTTAGTTTTTGGATATGAAGATTGCAGAAATTAGAATGGGCTCTAGGGATTTAACTAGTTCTATTTTACGTCTGCTTTCATCAGCACAGTTCCATTGCCTTGGTGCATGTTGGTAAGAATGAGAGGAGAATTAGATCCTGAGTTTCCATTTTTTACTACACAGAAAAACTAAACAAAGTTTAAGGATACTGTGGAGTATGTCTATATGGAGGTGTAGGTCACTAACTTGGATTACATATGGCAGTCAATTCTGTGCCCAGTAGTAGATATTTAAAGAATAAAGAACTTAATTGTGAGCAGCTGCTTCGACATACTTAAGAAAGTGTGCATGGCCAGTTCAAGCTCTATAAAGCATGAAACATAGTTTTATAAAACACATACTGGGGACCATGCACATTTTTCAAATAGTGAGTGCATCAGCCACCCTGACTGTTAAGACCTGTCTATCTTTTGATTTTAAAGATAGATCTCTGAAGCTTCACCTCAAATGCCATGTTCAGTTTTGGCCCCTCACTACAGGAAGGACATTTTGTTTCTGGAGTGTGTCCAGAGAAGAGGAATGTAAGGGTCTGGAGAACAAGTTTTATGAGGAAAAGCTGAGGGAATTGGCATTGTTTAGTCTAGAAAAGAGGAGGCTGAGGAGAGACCTTTTTGTTCTCTACAACTGCCTGAAAGGAGGGTGCAGTGAGGTGAGGGTCTCTTCTACCATGTAACTGGTGATAAGTTGAGAGAAAATGGACTCAAGTTGTTCCAAAAGAGGTTCAAATTGGATAATAGGAAACATATCTTTATTGAAGGGATTGTCAGGCACTTGAACAGGCTGCCCAGGGAAATGGTAGAGTCACCATCCCTGAAGGCATTCAAAAAGCATGTGGTATAGCACTTCAGGACATGGTTTAGTTGTCCTGGTGCTGTTGGGTTGACAATTGAACTTGATGATCCTAGAAGTCTTTTCCAACCTTAATGTTTCTATGATTCTGTTAAAATATTTTGCTTCTTTTTCATAGTGTAACCAATGTCTGGATGATTCCTTAATGTTTTTAAAAAACTTAGCAATGCTTATATAGAAGAAGTAAGTTATTGTGTCATTTCACCCCAATTGTCCTGTTTTGGGATGTTAAAAGGAGGAAAAGAGGCTGGATTTCATGGATGGATTTTGTTTGTCTTTTTGGCTTCAGAACTGTCAGAAATGACAGCACTCCAGGGGAGCTGGTAGAGATCTGAAATTAATAGTATCTAGTTAATCTGCAATCTCTGAGTGACAATTTAGAGCCTTGGGTGCTAGAAATGACCCTCAGCTGTTTTTCATCAGTCCTATGTTTTTTTTCTTTTCACAAATAATGATTAGCAAATACACAAGGTGTGTGGCCAGACATGGACGTCTGTAATGACTTATGGGCCCTGAGCAGCTAACATGTTTTCATTCCTGTTTTGAATGGAGGAGTCACAGGTTTGAACAAAGGTTCATTTCCATCAATGTATCTGCTCTGGAGCTGCGTCCTTGCCTTCAGTGGATAACAGCTCTGGTCCTGCAGAGGGGCCACACAGTTTTCTTATTTTCCAGATGCGTCCCTCTCATGCATTCGGTCAAAACTGCAAGCCAATATACATTTTTGAATCATTTCTTGGTTCCAAGAAGCAGACATTATTCTACATCTTCCTTGGGAGACAATTTTGAATCACTTCTTGGTTCCGAGGAACAGAAATTATTCTACAACTTCCTTGAGAGGCCAAGAAATTCTGGTTCTGAGTTTAAGATGGTTCAGAGAAGAAGTGGAGAAAGTCTTCAATGGGTTAAACAATCATGGTAAGACAGCTTGGGTGAGACGAGGCAGCTTTAAGGAACAGGTTGTGCTACAAGTTTTAAAGGCATTTTTAGAATTACCGTGATTTAGGAGAGGTTTAATTAAATAAGACCAAACCTCAGAACTTGGTTTAATACCAGAAATTCGCACCTGTTGAAATAATCTCTGTGTAGAGAAGACCTTCCCTAAATTTTCCACTTCACTACCTGAAATGCATAAACATTAGTTTTGAAAGTAAATATTTCTGCATTTTACATGAATGCACAGTATTCTGACACTTAGTGCCAAGTTTGTACAAGTAAAACTAAGTCCAGATAAAAATTCAACAAGGAAACATGACCAAAAGAAGATCAACAGGGTTTTATACACTCTATAAATCTCTTCTCTCCACTGCCCCATTTTCGTGCTTCTGTTTCTTCAGTTTGTCCTCAAGCCTGGAAGAAGGATAAAGTTGTACAACCAATATGAAGAAACAAATGCAGTGTGAAGTGTGTGAATTAGTCTTACTATAGCCCCACTCTCACACACATTTTGTACAATAGCTGTGCAAATAATGCTAAATGAACATGAATATTACCAAGTACAAAGTCAAGCAAGGCTGACAGCACCAGATAGCAATTGCCTGTTGTTTTCTAAAGAAACCATGTGAGTGGCTCTTTGTGCTCAGTTATCTCTTACTTTAGAATTTTTGATGTGATTTTCTATGTTTACTTTTGTTAATGCGGGTAAAAAAGATCTAGTTTCCTATTCTTGATCCCTTTTTCTAGGTTGTCAATAAGGCTGGTCTCCAGACCCGCTTCCTTGTGTGGCCAAAGGGCTCAGAGCTCCCATGCATCTCATCGTTGGACCCGGCACTAGAGGGCGATGGAGACATACACTTCTGTCAGTGTGTCAACAATTTGTTAGAAAGGAAAAGCAGATGAGTAAGACAACGATAAGCAAATTCCTAAAAGCAAGGTGTGCTGTGGCTCTACCATCCGTATTACCTTCTGTTCTCATACCTTCCCTCTGGCTTTTGCTTATTAAATTTTGGACCTCTAACTCTTGTGATGGTTCTCCACGTTCCTTCCTTACCATTATTACTACCTTCTACTGTTCAGAGTTGATGCTCTGCCCTTTTGCTTGTGATCTGAAATCTGTTTCCAGCTCCTGAACAAATACATTCTCCTCAGGAGACTTCCTTCTCTTTTCCTAACCTTGCTTTTGCCTCTGGATGTTCCCGGTGCTTACTAATTCTCCATCCATCTTTCTGTCAACTCTGCCCCTTCCCCAAGGAATCTTCCATTCTACAACATGACTGTGCCCTGCTCTAAACAAACAAACAAACAAACAAACAAACAAAGGCAAAAAAAAAAAAAAAGCAAAAACAATGGAGGTAGAAAAAAAAAAAGAGCTAAGAAGGTGCTTTTTCATTTGTGCTAGTGTTTAGAGCACCGAAAAAAGAAGCCTGGGTCCTGGTCTTTATGCCTAAACTATTCATCCACGATACATAACACAAAAAAACCCCGTAGGTAGGTACCAGTAGCTAGGCTTTCCCATAACCTGGTAAAGTGCTGTCATCACTAAAATTCAGTGTTATGTGGAATACTTCATCAGGAGGAGTAGAGGATGTCCTTAACTGCTTCAGTGATGGTCTGAGGGGCTAAAACCAGCTTGACCTGTGGCTGCAGGACCTAGACCTTTTGCTGCAGAACTGTGTGCTCAGGTTGCTGAAATCGGATGGGATCCCAGGGCACCACGGATGAGCCTGTCAGCTCCTGGACTGGCAACGAGCTGAGGTTCCTGAACTCCAGAGGAGACTTCAGAAGACACATATCTTGTGTGGGTCTTTCTTCATCTATTAGTTCAAGGCTGCTCCATGTTCACATGGATGACAATGTCCACTGTCATGTGTCAGAGGAAACTGTCTTCTCTGCTGCCTGCAGGCAGCTGCAAGAACTACAATAGTGGTTAGGCAGCAGGAGCCATTTATGCCTATGACTGGGGGTGAAAAGCTGCAACCCTGGCTCTTCTGGGTGTGCTCTGCTGCTAGTAGGTTTTTCCCTTTGAGACTGCCATTTTTTTCCCTTTTGTGAGTGCCACATTCCATTAGAAACATGAACTGTGCGGTGATCCGATTGGGCTGTGTGCAATTAGTAATGGTTTATGCTGCTCTCACACCAAATTTCACGAGATGCATATAGGAAGAAAGATAGCTGTCAGACCTGCTGACTCCAGGCCACAAGCTCCATACAGTTTCTACTGTTGTCCAATGGCTTCCCAAACCCTATTCCTATTTCAAAGACTTGGAAATACTTCCTTGGTTTTTACCTGATCACCTTCTGCTCTTTACAGCAGACCCAGGATTATTGCAGGAAACAGGTGGTCTGTTCATGGGTCTCTCATCCCACACATAATATTATTTTTCTAGTAGCAAATATACCATACATCTCTGACAGATTACCCCGGGGCATATATTGTCTTTATGGTCATAATTTCATAAAGCCACTTAAAGGAATGTTTAAGGAAAAAAATAGACTAATGAGAGGAGTGGAGGAAGAGTCCACTCCAAGCCATCATAATTTTTTAAGAAAAGAATGATGAAAGTTGCAGCAATGGACAACACTGCTCCTGCAGATGGGATTCCTCTTGTATTTGCTTGTCATTGCATATCATACGGTGTCACTTTACTCATGTTTTGTCCCCCTTTGTGAGCTGGAGGGGCACGTACTCACTTGCCATGAAAATGAAACCCTTTGTGAGCTGGAGGGGCATGTAGTCACTTGCCATGAAAATGAAACTCCCCAAGCAAATGGCACAATGCTCCAGAGCTCAATGAAACTGTCACAGACAAACTAAAAAAAAAATAAATCAGGTTTTAAGTTATAAAGGTGACAAATATTTTCTCCTTCTCTAGAAAAAGCTATCTCTCACCTCATCGCTGTGAGATGTGGTTTGAACTGTATTTCCTTGGAAATGACATGATGACAGAAGGGTATGTGATTGAGAATGAGAAAGAATTATACAGACTTGCATTCAAATTCGTTATCAGACAGTGAGACTGATGACTCAGAGTTAGGAAAAAAATGAAACAGCCAAGGATCATGTCTCAGTCAGTGCTCAAAACAAACCTGAATTCTCATTTGCACAGCTCATATACATGGGAATTACATCGCACGCTTGGAATCAATTTGCATATGCTGTTTCTACTCAGTCACACAACAAATAGTGTATTAGGAGTGCATTTTAATGCACTGTATTATCATACAGCTTGAAATGCTCTCTTCTGCTGATGTGCATTTCAAAGAGCGTGTGCATGCATGCGTGCATGTTCTCACTTGCTCATTCCCTCACTGTTGCTGTTAGAATAAGGAGGTCTTCAATCTGAGGGACCATATTACAAAGAGGTCAATTTGGGAATCTAGGAGTTTGATAAAAGTAGCAGATTGACAGGCATACTTTAAATTAAAGGTTTAAATTCCTTCTTTGACATCGGAGAATTATCTTATATGCAAGCAGATTTCAGAATCTGGGCTGGAGTCCCTGCCAAGGCAGGCTCACATGGTCTCCATCTGGCCTCATCATCCAAAGAGATCAGGGCCTTCATTAACTGCAGAACTATGATCTCAGAGTCAATCAGCCCAAGTGGACCTACTTTGACAATGTAGTGCTTTTGCTGTGATGATTCACTAATTCTGCAGCTTGCTAAGTACCAAAGAATCCCAGAATGTTCTGCATCATTAGCTGATTTTTTTGATCAGTGATAGTAAAAACAAAAACTGAAGAAAATATCTTCACAATGTTTTCAGTGACTGAAACATTAAAAAATAACTTCCTCATAGCCCAATAGCTAAGCATTAATTCAATGGATTAAGCCAAACAAAACTACATTTTAAATTTCAGCCTTTTTCTTGCCACATTTTTTGGTGAAAATCTGGGTGTCATGGAGAGGGAGAAGACCAACACCTTTAACTTCCTTGCTGTTCAGCTATTTTCAATAGCCATTTTTTTCTTTCCTGCGAAGAAATTGAAACACACATTGGCTTACATATCTGAAGAGGGGCTGTGAGAACTGCAGGGGCCTTTTCAGCTGTGAGAAGCCGAATAAATGATGGGGGTTTTTCTCATTGCCTTTCTGTGCAACAGTTCCTGGTGCTGTCCCTTCAGGGATGGCCTCCCCAGGGGTTTGCTGCTAACTTATTCCCTTCACTTTCCTCCCCTGCCTGGGAATGGTGGATGAATTTACACAGATACTCACACATCATGTCTTGCACTGTATTCTAATCTTCTTGTGGTGCAACAGGCTTTCCAGGCTCAGAGATAAATTAAACTGAAATTCAGATATGCAAACTAAATAATGACAGGACCTGTTTTCTAGCCTGAAGGCCAACAGATTTGTTGTGGCAAAAATAGGATGAAACAAGATGTGCCATATGCAACAATCCACTGAGAACAATGCCTGGCCCATGCTAACTCCTGAGCTCTACCTGGCTGACCTGAGACAAAAATCATTCCAGGAAACATGCTTGCAGGCAGCTAAAAGCTCTCTGACGCTCCTTAGACTTACACAGACATAGACTGAGGATCAGTTTTGTTTATTCATTTCTACTTTTCATTTGGTTCTCATCAACATTATCAGGCTATATAGAAGACAATGATGGCCAGAAGTGGTCTGCTAGTTTTGCTCTCCACACATGCCTGAGCAGTCTGCAGGATTCAGCTAGACCTGTTTTTCAGCCTCCCGTGTCTTAGTCAGACAAGCAGTCAATTTGACCACTTAGGAGCTTGAGTATATTGTTCTCATCACTGGCTGCTAGATAGCATTGGATATGAATCATACCATTTATACTGTCATCCAAGAGTTAGTAATGATCAAGAGTGACATGCTAAAAGAAGTGATGGTTTCCATTAAACTTGTGTTATTCTGATTTTTTCAAGACACAAACTTGAGGTAATTGTCTCTTGCTTTGCTTTTGTTTGAGTAGTTTTGAAGACTTCAGCTGTCTTCAGATATATGAGAAATGCTTGAAGGAAAGCAAAGAGCACCACATCAAGAAGAAGAGTAAAACTTGGTTGTTCTGAAGATTGTAATAGACACTGATACTTTGAATAACTAGTAGACTAGCTTAAAAAAAGCTCCTGACTGTGGTAATTTAAATAATAATATTTTATTGTACCTTCTACAATCTGTAAATCAAGAACAGGCTTGCAAAGCACATAGCATGTGGTTTTACTGAGAATATGGGTATCACAGTTTAAATCCTCAAATGTTCTTCTGCATATTATTTAAATAATTTATATTAGCCTGGCCACTCCCAAAGCATGCAGGGAATACTAGCTATCCTAGCTGCATTAGAATTACAGCCTCATTGTAATATCTGTCTGCAGTTAAGGTCTCACCCTGAAAGACAATTAATAGTCCTGAACTTCTCTTAAGGGCATCACTTCATAAAATGGGAATTCATCATGAAGTGATTTGAATAGAGCACAGTCTACTTCTGTGTATGTCAATCAGTTTCCTACTGTTATGTCATCTCAATGCTTTATTCTTTCCATTGGAAGGGTGTTAAGTTATCTCTGCAATTCATAGTGCTTGATTCTGGAACAATAAGGAGTTAGCCTTCAACACTATTCCAGAGGTGAAGAACTGCAGAATTAAGTTACTTGCATAACATTTAAAAATATCAGATAACATACGCTGACTGTAGAGACCATGTTCTCCTCATTTCCTCTTGTGTACTGGTTGCTATTTACTCAGGATTTTCACATCACAGTGGCAAATACAGCCCCTGACCTCGAGGGAATAAATAAATAAATAAATATCAAACATGTTTGTGGGATTTGCTTGAATAAGTCAGGATTTATGAATTATGAATATTAAATGTCACTGGAAAATCCATTTTAATGCACTGAAGGAAAACTTACACAAGAAATAGCCTGTCGATTGTATATATAATATTTTCTTTCCCACAGGCTGAAGCATATGGGGTTTAACAGCTACACTAAGAACAACACATCCATACTGCACATATGGCACAATGATGTGAGCAGCACAGAGCTAGGACACCATCAAGGAAGATGAAGAGTGGTTTCACTTAAACATGAGCACATAGAGATGTGAACAGCAGGCCTGAAATGTAAGATGTTTGGATGGAAATTTCCATGGGAAGGCAATGTCTTTGCTGACCTTCACTGCCTCAAAGACAAGATGAGGAGCAGGAACACTGGTGGGCTCTGTATTGATGCTGACCAGGACAGCTCCACCTCCTGAATGACTGGAGAAAAAGCACAAAAGATGCAAAGAAAAAGTTTGCTGCAATTACTGCTCTAGAAAGGTGCTGAACTGAAGCCTGCAATTCTGGCAACAATCCTATGGGCAATTTGTTCCCCCACAGTAACATCTGTGAGTAAGAAGATCTGATGGCCTTTAATCACTGGGAGACCATCTTTGGGTGAATGAATTTTTCTGAATTCAAAATAGGGAAGACAATTCTTCTAGCTTCAGAAATGAGTCAGAAAATTATAAGACATCTTTCTTCAGAGACAGAAAAGTACTTTGCAGACATAGTGCTCTTAATCTTCAGACCTGCTGCTAAGCTGTTGAACAGGTGTAAGGAAGTCATGTAGGGTGTAATTTCACTGACCTCTGCTCTTTTCTCCCCTATAAGAATACAGACATCAAATGAAGACACACAAAGACAGGTCCAGAAGGAACAAAAAGAAGTGTTTTATTATGCAGCAGGTATTTGAGAGTTACAGCTATTTAAAATAAACACGAGTTTAAGGGAGGACTGAATAAAGTAACAGAAGAGAAATTACTTCAAAATATATATAGATGTCCATGCTGGAGATGTTTACTGAAATAGAGAAATGAGACTGGTTTTGCAACAGCATGAGTGACAGGAGGATATTATCACGTGTCTGGAGAGTGGAAGAAGGGAAGAAATGAAACAAAGGGGACTGTCATGCCCCCTGGGAGGGCCTAGGAAACTAAAGACCCGTGTTTTGGGGAGCACAGTGGTCTTCACTGACACCTCCACAGTTGATGGAACTGGTTGGTTGCAATGAGGGCTAAAACATGGCCTCAGAAGTAGGCCAGTGCATGCAATCATCCTTCACATCTCCCACAGACTTTTCCTTGAAAATATATGGTTTCGACCAACACTTTGGGAATTCTGCTAAATTTACCAGTGAGCCTTGTAAAGCAGGAGCAGATTACATGTCTGCTGTACAATTCACATAATGGGTGAGTCTTATGAATCCTTCAGATGCCTGATTTTTAGTGGGACTCTGATTCTACCTCACTTTATTAGGCTATAATTCTATAGAATTAATTTTACATCCACTGTCTTTAAGAAGTGAATACACTATGACAGCTGGAGCCAATCCATTTTTTGAGCCAATATATTTGGTTGCAAGACAGCTATGGAGACCAAAAGCATTCAAAAATGCTGGTTTACCTGAACTGAAACCATCCATGAAGGCAGTAAACTAAAAACCAACTGAACCCAAACCTTTTGACTCTTTCTTTTAAAAATGAAATAAAGTACCACAACTTTTCCACGAAAAACTACTTCTGGCAGTATCTCCTTTGGACACACAGCTGATGGAATGTAATGTGCTGAATATCCTTAAATAGGGTTAACTTAAGTATTCAAGTGACATGGTAGGTACCTGTAATTTTATTTTTTCCCCTCAGCCATGCATGTGCAAAAGAAGAAAATGTGATTTAAGCAGTCTGGCCCAGAACATTTCTTGGAAGACTGGTAACTTTTAATGGAAAGCTCAAAATCTCTCAGATTTCACCTCATGTAACTGTGAATTGTCAGTATAATAGTAGCTGCTGCTTAATGACCATACTTATTCTTTACTAAGTGCTTGTTTACCTGCCCTGAGAAAAAGGAGGTGATATCTGCTGTTTTTAGCAAATCATGCCACTTTATTACAGGTTTTATTTTCCTCCTAGAAATTTACCCCAGCCTCTAATGAGCTATTAATCAGAAATTGGTGGACTAGTATAAGTGTGTCAGAGATGAGATGAAGATCTGTGGAGACACTTTTCATACCATTTTACTCCTTTTATGGGACCTCAGCTTCTTTTATAGCACTTCATGATTTAATAGCCACTGTCACTTTAGCCTAGAAGTTCAAAAGACGTGTAAATTTCTTGACACAGCTTATCTGTCATGGAGCAGGAGAGCTACAATAAAATATGATAATAAATTATTAATCTGTAATAGCTGACAAGTTTCCTTCTTGCTCATCTCTGTGAGACAATCTGAGCAGTTGGGCCACTGCTAAAGGTTTGTATCACATCAGAGGACTCTGAAGCAGAGCTGAAATTCTGGGATTACCTCTTGAACTCTTACCGTAAAGACATTTTTCATAGCTCATAATGTTATTTCACAGTCTTAACTTCTCTGTCGTTAAAGTCAAATGAGAAGATCTAGAAAGATGAGAACTTCCCTCTTTTTTATAATGGGCTGTTGACTTTGGAACCTGGTTACAACTGTTTGAACACTGAAGCTATTACTGCTTTAATTGACATGATGTTTTACTAAAAAATTGATAAACTTTTTAGGTGTAATGGAGTGTTTTCCCTGAGGAGGAAATAAAAAGACATATTAGCACATCCTCTTTTAATCTCTCCAGACATAGAATAGGTTTCTGATTACTGTCCTGCTTACAACTACCCTCCATTTCGCATGTGAATACAGTAAGTGTCCACTGCTTATTATTATGGTGGACACTCAGAACTGAATGATACTACTGAAGTTAATCCAAATCTTTTTCTGTTTGTGAAAAAAAAAAAAAAGCAGCTTGAATTACTTTGTGCCTACCCCTTCCTATCCCTAGGGATGTCTCAAGGTCAGCCTGGGAGGCTGGGAAAGGTTGGTGGTCCCATATGCTAGGGGCATAATGGGTGCTTAATGCTTTTTTGATACAAGTGTTAGAATAAATGTCTATCAGTGAAGCTTCTAGCCTTGTATTAACTAATGTGACAAATATCTGCTTCATAAACTTTATTTCCTCTCTGGTTTGTTTTGTACTCACCAGTGTCTAAACTTGACTAGCCAAACAACCTCAGAAGATTTTCTCCTTCTACTTTCTTTTCTCAGAGAGCTAAAGACATGCTGGATACTGCATGCCTTCCTGCAGGGTTGCTACTGTCATCTCTCTGAATGATAAATTCTGCTGTTTGCCAGCAGGTATAGGGGTGTCTCTTTAAATCTGAAGGGATGGAACAAACTGGGATTAACAACTTTCATGAAATCTTGCCTGGATGACAAAGTTATCACTGAACAATGTCATCTGGATATTTTCTTCAGGGTGCTCAGATTCCAGTAAAATCAGTGAAAGACTCCAGCACAGGTGAGTGCTACATGGATTGCATGTGAGGAACAACACTTCCCAGTCTATGGGTCTGTCCAAGAGAACTGATGCTGCTAGGAGTGGTGTGCTAAGCCTGATGATTTCAGTTTCTGCTGCTAACAAAAGGAGGCTTCAAACCTGTTAAAAGTGATGCTCCTGGTTACAAGTGGGATTAAAGCTGGAGGTGTGATTGGTGCGAAGAGAAGTTTATGGTGGGTAGTAGAACATACAGATGACTTTTAAAAAGAATTGGTTGTATTCATGGCTCCTTTATTAACACCAGAAATTCTTCACTCTTATGAGTCTTTTAAAAAGTCAAAAGCTGATTACAGAATATGCTAGAAGTGAGTTTGACTCTGGAAATTAAAAAAATTATGACACTATGGGTCTGCAAATGTATGTAGTGCTGTTTTGCTCTGCCTTGAATTACTTATGCAATCAAAATGTTAGTCTGCATGATACAGTTTGTCCAAGTGATTTGCTCTGAGTTAAGAAAATCTTCATCTTTATTATAATAATTAATTCAAAGAAGAGACTTATTTTGTTGAACATGTTCTACGCTGGGAATACTTCATAGCTCATTAATTAATATCACTACTATTAAGAACACATTGATGTTATCAGACTGCAGTATGTTGGTTTCTGCTGGCTACTTTACATGCTTGGAGAGGTGGAAGGAGTTACAGGCACCCTGTAGTGCTCCTTAGCTCTAGCAATTCAATGTGTGGACCTAGCTGCCTAATCAAAATAGGAGCCCAATGGAACACTGAATTCCAAGCAGAATACTGCAGATTCCCCACATGCAGAGAGCTGGATGTTTTAGAAATTTCTAGAGTGAGAACCCCTGTGGTTGCCCAGGCATCCAAGGCAGGACCCAAGCTAATAAACTGGGCAGAGCAATGGCCTGTTCTCCATCTCTGAGGCCACATAGCACAGAGTAGCCATGCACATGTTAAAGTTTTCAGTCCTTTTCCTCCCCCCACTGAAACAACACCTCACCTACTAGAAGGGTCCCTGGTGCATGCCAGTGCCCAAACCATGCCTGAAAGACCCCTAAATGGCTGAAAATGTGCTGGAATCATGCCAGCGAACTAGAAGTGTGGATGGCTGGATTCAGTCATTCATGCTCATGCCCTAGCTCTGCTTTTTAAAAAATCTATAGCTTGAATTAGGGAGATTATATCCCATGTGAGATTAATAAAATGCATCTCACTTTTCCAAAGTCAATGTGCAATAGATTATGACTCACAGTGTGCTACATTTGCTTATAACTTCAGAAGGCTAGAGCAGTGGTTGTATATACTGCAGCTGCACTGGTAGCTGAGCACAATGACCCCAAGGAAGTGAGTGCTTAGGATCCTACAGGGCAGGAAAAGCTCACTCTTACACTTTCTTTGGCTCTCTTTTTCCCACAAGTGACTCTGAGACTTATCACATGTTTCTTCTCTGCTTGGTTTAAACCTTACTATGAATTATGAGGCATTATGGAACCTCATTCTGTTCTTTTTGATTTAACCTGATGCAATTTTTTCTTCCAGCTTCCCTTCTAATAAAACTCCCCAATAACACTCCTGAAATATTTTTTTAAAAAAGAAACCAATTAAATGTTCTGGCTTGTTTATGAATATTCACTCTTTGTGCTGGTCCATTGCCATTCTTTGCTGGGCTGTGTGTGAATTAAACCATGCACTCCTCAAGAACAGTATATTTAGATGGCTTCTCACCTTGTGCAGAATTTACAGCTGCAATGTTAGGGTCTGGGTTGAAGCCACACAGAAAATTTGGACCTTAACACTGTTTAACAGTGAAAGGTGATGTTTGGAGAGACATTAGGCTGTCTTCTATATATCCAAAACACAGTTTTACAAACTACAGCTACTTTTTATAATTTGAAATTTCTCCAGCCAAGAGCTACATTATGGATGACATAACCTCAACACAGACAGTGGCTTAAACATTCCCAGCTGGAATTCCTCCTCCCAGCAGTCAGGCGCGAGGCTTATGTAAAGATGATAATCACCTCCTCACTGCCTACTCTCCCTGCCCACTTAGTAAAGTGTGTCCCTGCAGGGCCTGAGCTAAAACCCATGTGAAGTTTATGGGACATTTTGTACCAATACCACTTCAGAACTTTTTTCATGCCAGATGATCTTAAAGTGTATTTTATTGCTAATCATCAAGCGCTTTTACCTACAGCTACAGCTGGGATGACAGAAGTAGCCAAATAACCACAATGACATACTTTATACTGCTACACTACAAGTACTACTTTGGCCACAGGTCGTGACTCATTTGAGTCATGTGAAACTTGCTGCAGTGTGTAAAGTTTACCACAAGTAAGAGGACTTCAGGTTTCTAATTTTTTGGCTAGCAGACTGCAGCCGCTCCCACAGCGAGTTCCATGGCATCCAGTGGAACCTTGGAAATCTCAGTGGCCAAGTCAGCTCTTCCAGGAATCGAATAAATTGTTCCAGGGAGTCGAAGTATTTGACCATGAAACAAGTCCCACTCTCTGCTTAACTGAGACTAGACACTCAGATTATTTGTACCTTTTGACTATGTTCCACATAACAGGCCATAATAAGCAGCCAGCTTAATGCTTTGAAAAAAACCCCATCTTCTGAAGTCTGCCTGTGTTCTGGAATGCTCTTTATGCAGGTCCTTTGCGGCAAAAGGAGAATAGGACCCTGAAGAATATAAGTCCAGAATTTACATCCAGATTGCCTAATGCTTTTGAGAAGTCACCATGGAAGTAATAGTGTACAGGTACTGTGAGAGACTGTAAAGGGAAACACATTGTTCATGTTGTTTTTACATGTTATCATGTCGAGTGACTATATTTAACATAAGAAGAAATATGAAAATTTTCCTTTAGTTACAGTAGCGTTCATTGATCCTGCCTAGCTTCCAGCAGCCGGCTGAAGTACTCAAGCAAATGTCTTAAACATGGCATGCCAGTGTATGCACCATGGTACTATATCTGCTATGCAACATGGCATATCTGTTTTAGGGTGAAATTGTTTATCTGTGCTGGACAACCATGAGAGGATGAATAGCCAAACGTTTCAAAATCTGATTTCCAGCACAAGGAAGACAAGGAGCTGTCACAGCAGATCCAGAGGAGGGCCAGGAAATTGGTCAGAGCTGAAGCACCTCCTCTGGGATGGAAGGCTTGACAGAGTTAGAGTTGGTTAGCCTGGAGAAGGCTCTGGGGAGACATTCTTGCAGTCTTTCAGTAGTTAAAGGGAGCTGACAAGAAAGATGGAGAGAGACTTTTTACTGGGGCCTGTAGAGACAAGATTAAGGATAATGGTTTTAAAATGAAAGAAGCTAGATTTAGTTTGGACATGAGGAAGAATTTTAGTGCAGTGAGGGTGGTCAGACACTGGCACAGGCTGCCCAGAGAGATTCTGGCTGCTTCACCTCTGAAGGCGTTCAAGGTCAGGCTGGAAGGATCTTTGAGCAATGTGATCTAGTGATCTATGTCCCTGCCTATTCTGCGATTCTATAAAATTTCTACTGCTTAACTGAAATTACCATATTGTTGTTGTTACATACTATAACAGTTTAAACCCTATCTGCCTCCTTCCCTTTTCATATTCTTTGTTTCATTCAGGGTATTTGAGATGTTTTCTGTTAGGTCTTGTTTGTATAGCAGTTAGCACCCTGAGGCCAAATCTAAGACTGAAAAATCCTATGACAAACATTTTAGCGTCAGACATAATTTTGAAGTAGTAACCAAAAGTAGCCCAAAGTTCTTGTCCCTAGTGAAAATCTGCAACCACTGTCTCTCTATGAACATTTCAGTCATACTGGATGGGATTTATCTCATCTAGTCTAGAGCCATGCTGTAAGTACATCATCTAAGCTAGTTATGTAAGTTATATGTATGTAACTAAAACGAGACAGGACCATTCTTTCACCAGTACTGGGAAAACCCCAGCTACTGGAATATGTCCAGACTTTTTTTTGGAGAGTGTAAGTTTACTCAGGTCAAAACTGCAGCAGGAATCATGATAAAAATTAAGCAGTATGGACAATGGCATGCCAAAGGGTGGCTATGTACACTAGCCATAATTACTTTATTAATTTAAATGTAAGCACAGGCACTGAAGAGAGATGGGAACTATCAGAGGTTAATTCATTGCACCCATCAATGACCATCTACAATACAGGGGATTAACCTGTTGGAGGTTCCTGTGTTGACTGGGGTGAGGCCTGAGTACCCTGAGGTGAGGGTACCTTGAAAGAGCTTTAATGCAGCTTAGCACACACCTAAATTGCTGTCTCTTGTTTGCCATGCACATTTAACACCATCTGCTAAAGTCTGTCAAATTCAGCACCTGACCTCTGGAGCTCCACAGTCTTCTGCAGCAGCGTCTCCCAGACAAGCACCCAGCTTCCAAAGGCTCTAGGTGCCTAATTTGGATAAGGGAGCAGTTCTACTCATATAAACAGCATTATGGCATGAGGTAGGGGCTGCAGTTGGTAGCAGCCCAATAGTGAGCATAGGCACAACACAGAGGTGGGGATCAGTGGGAGGGAGGAAAATCAAGAAAACAAGAGGCATCAGTTAGGTTCAGGCTACCAATATTATTTTGTAATATGCTAACTGAAAAACTGCAGGACTGATTTGAAATGATGGAGACTGGGACTGCATGATTGTATAGAGGTGGGTGTGCATGCAAAAATTTACTTTTCTGGGGTAAATGTGCATTATTTCACCTCTCATGAGTTGCATGTGGATATCTGCATTGTATAATATAGTAATATGTTTTGCATTCCTCAGTGATATCAAGTAAATTCTTTGGTCAAATTCTATAAACAGTGTTTAAATCATAAATGAATCAGACATCTCAGATGGCCATTAAGCTTTTGCCTGTGGAAATATGAACGTTTTATATTTGCTGGCATGTGGAAAAGGTCATTATTTATCCTTTCTAGCCAGCTAGATGTATGAAATTTTACTTGCTGGAACCATTCCTTGGCATTTCCTAACATCATGGAATATTTCTTTTTTTAACAGAAGACAAAAAGGGTATACGACTATGTTGCAAATGTTAGTTGGAAACAGTTTGAAACAGAGAACTAAATGTTCATGTTTATCCGGGAAAGGTAGATGGAAACTTGGAACCACAGAGGTATTTTCAGCTGCGGAGGTCTGCACGATCCATTAAGCACTACTGCATCATTTTTTCAAAAGTATGGGGCCCCATCCTCTTCCTCTAGAAATTAATGGCAAAACTCCCACTAACTTCAATGGGAGTTTCTCCTTCCCAGGAGAAGGAGTCTTCTCCTTCCCAGGTATATATCAAAAAAATTTAAATTATTAAAGAACTCCTTCTAATCCCTCTGAAACTGATTTTAATATAAGCAGGAGGTAAGCTGTTTTCCATGAGGTTGACTTCAGTGGGCAAGTCTGTTGATACACTTTTGAAAAATGAGATGCATTTTGTCCATGACTACCCAGGGATTAAAGGATTCCATGGGAATCATATTTTAAATGAAACCTTTTTGAATTTGGTACTTTCTCCTTGTGAGTGGGTGAGTAGGTGAATAGAGTGGCAAACAGCCAGAAAAATATTGGACGCCTCCAGAGCCACAACATCCGCTACTGAATCCTTCAGTGGGAACTCCTAGGCTTGGTCTCACTGAAGCAGAAGACTTACTATCCCAGAAGTAAACGCTCTGTGGTAATAGATCTTAATATAGTGGCAGAATCTCGGGAACTGATTTGGGTTTTGGCTGAGTTAAATTGCCCTCAGTAGAAACCTTTTATTTTCCACTGAGGAGTTAGGGATCCTGAGAGGACTTTAGTCTTAATTTAGCTCTTGTTAAGTGCTGCAATTATGATGGAATAAATGACTGTACCAGTGCCACCAGAAAAATTTTAAAAAGTGAGGAATTATATTTACTGGAGTAAATGCAGCATGATTTCTTCAACCACCTTATACAGTGACCTTCAGATTCCTCTCTTTCCCAGACTCTTGTTGCTATTCCCTGTGTGCTTGAGAATCAGGTGGCATGGAGCAATCCAGGTATGAATGTGATAGCTTGATTGCTGGGACATGAGCCATCCCAGGCCAAGGACATGACTAGCACAGGAGAGACAAAAGTGCTGTTCCACATCTGAGGTATATGCCATCTCTTGTGACTCTTCTGAAAGTGATGCCTTTTGTATTCCACTGCCTGGAGGCATCTTGTGCATTAAGTAATCTGTTTGGGTGGGAAAAGGCCACAGTGTTACACCACAGCTTGACAGGAGATAATTTAGAACTGGGTATTAGGAAAAAGTTGAAAAAGTTCTTTACCATGAGAGTAGTGGAAAAACAGAGCAGGTTGCCCAGGGAGGTAGTTGAGCCCTCATCCCTAGAGATATTCCCTGGTGAGACTTTACAACTGAACAGTCTTATATAGTTGAGGATGTCCCTGCTTACTGCAGGAGGGCTGGATTAGACAACTTTTAGAGGTCCCTTCCAACCCAAATTATTCTTTGATTCTATGATTATATGACATAGCTGAAGAAAAAAAAATACAAACAGTGATTTTTAAAATTCTGTGCTTTTTTAAGTATAGAGGGTGTCAGGATGGATTTATAGAGTTTAAGGTCAGAAAGAATGCCTAGGGACTTCTCACTTGGCTCCCTTAATAATACAGCCTGGAGGACCACATAGGAATTTCTTCATCTGCCTCATACCTGAAAGAGGAGATACCCATTCTTAATTAAATACAGAAAGTCTTGACTATTTTGATAAAACAATTCTGTTCATTGAGTCCATAGAATTTTAGAATTTTCAGGGTTGGAAGAGACCTTTAAGATCATCTAGTTCTAACCCCCCTGTCATGTGCAGGGACACCTTTCACTAGATCAGATTTCTCAGAGTCCTGTCCAGACTGGCCTTAAAAAGTTCTAAGAAAGGTGCTTCCACCACCTCTCTGGGTAACCTGTTCCAGTCTCACCACTGGTGAAGAATTTCTTCTTTACATCTAATCTAAATCTACCCTCCTCTAGTTTGAATCCATTCCCCCTAGTCCCATCACTACCTGACATCCTAAAAAGTCCCTCACCAGCTTTCATGTAGGCCCCTTCAGATACTGGAAGGTTACAATAAGGTCTCCTCAGAGCCTTCTTTTCTCTGGACTGAATAACCCCAACTCTCTCAGTCTGTCTTCATAGGAGAGGTGCTCCAGCTCTGATCATCCTCATGGCCCTTCTCTGGGCACACTCCAGCATGTCCATGTCTTTCTTGTTCTAGGGGCTCCAGAACAGGACACAGTATTCCAGGTGGGGTCTCATGAGAGCAGAGCAGAGGGGGAGAATCACTTCCCTCGACCTGCTGGCCACACTTCTCTTGATGTAGCCCAGGATAGGGTTGGTTTTCTGGGCTGCAAGTGTACACTGATGTCTCATGCTGAACTTCTCATCCACCAGCATTCCCAAGTCCTTTTCCTCAGGGCTGGTCTCAAGCCAGTCACTGCTCAGCCTGCATCAGTGCTTGGGATTGCCTTGACCCAGATGCAGGACCTTGCACTTGGCCTTGTTGAACTTCATGAGGTTGACATGGACCAACCTCTCCAGCCTCTGGTATCCCTTCACTCCAGCATGTCAGCCACACCACACAGCTTAGTGTCAATACCTTAGAATATGTTCTAAGAGATTAAAAGCAAGGGTTCTTGGTCTTGTATTTAAATTGGCACAATTTTTGTATTTCTACCTAAAAATCTGACTGTGCACTTCCTTCAACATATCTGTGAAAAAATCTTGGTGTTAGTTGTAATATTTGCCTACAGCCAAACTATTAACAGCCCAGGTAAATAGGAACTTTGATGTTCCCATAATGAGAACAGTAAAATTAATTAACCTGTTCATAAATTCAATTTAAATCTGCAAAGATTTGAAAATATTATTAAAGCACTTATGAGAATATTATTATAAAAGTTAAATAGTGGAAAAATATGCATTTCATTTTGAAATGGTGAGAGAATTAATTATATGTGAAAATACACTGCTCTTTGTGTATGTTTAGTCAAAGGATAACCTTAAGTACTCCTCTGAGACATTTTTGCTATGTTCCTGTGTCTGATATACCTATTATTTTTCAGCATCTGATATGAACATTAAGTTATATAACTTTTACATGCTTTTACTGTATATAGCCCAAGTTATATAAATTCCAGGCCTTCTGACTGTTTGCAATCTTTAAAATGTAATGAGCTGAAAGATTAGCTTTGAGCCCTGGGGCCAGATTGATGTTTTGCTTAACCATTCAGCTGAGAACAGCTTTTAGAGGGATAACTCATGCTGCATCACATCAATAATAAAACTAAAGACCTAGATCCAAGTAGCTATGAATGGGAATTAAGTCTCTCAGAATGTTATAAACTTAAATGAAACAAGTCTTAAACAGAAGGCAGCTGCAGGCACTGGATCTAAACTGCATTAAGATGACATAATATTCTTTTGGAAACAATAAGGCCTCCATTGACATGTTCTATAAGACAATCCCTCAATGGAAACAAATAACTAAATTAACATACTGTGATGAAATATGACTCATACTGAAAAACAAGTCTCAATGGGGTTTCAGCATCTGAGAAACATATCCATAAGTAAGACTGTCTAACCAAATGCTCCGTTTCAGGGATATTTTCTGATTATCTACCATTTAGAGAAATATAGAGGAAAGAGTAAGATTTTCCACTCATGGCAGGGGAAACAGGACAGAGAGAACAGGAGAAAGCTTCTGTTAAACATGTGTGTTTTTATTGAAGATATTTCTGGTGTGTTTGTATGTCCAAAATTGACAATGTTAGTTCTCTGTTTTTACCCGTACAGACTCCTAAGAATCCTTTAAGCCTCTTGGTGTAATAATCCCTTTCAGTATTGATGCCTGAGGTGTCACTAACATGTCCTGACTGCCACGACCTCTGCCTCTCAGTTTTGCCTTTATCATGTACTGCTTGTGGCAGTTCAGATAGCTCTGCATGGGAAGGAGCTGGCTTGAACAGGTGGAACTTTGAAGACAGAGATCAGTTTTGTGTGGGCTCAGCTCCGGCTGGTTGCATTCAGAGCATGCCTGTGGACAGCTCAAAGATGACAGAGAAGACTACCTCATTTATAGAATCAATTTTGGGTTTCAGATCACATGACAATAGGCGTCATGATGCAGTGCCTTTTATTTAAACAACATCAAACAAAAGCCCAAGGAATTCTTCTTATGGTATGGAAGGCACTATGGTAGTTTCCTAAGAAGTTTATTAATACAATCATATCACCTTCCACTTCAGTTAACAATGGATACAACCTAGAAAGCCACTGTTAAAAATCATTATCATTTGGTTAATATAATCATTTGGCATTTGCTGCCATTTACCAAATATTTGACTTTGTGAAAGAATCATCCAAAGGAAAAAACCCCTATAAAGTCCTGATTTGGGAATATTTTAAACGACACAAAGTAGACTTGACTATACTAAGACTGCTGCAACTGCAACAACTTTTCTTGTAGTTCTTTCACAGATTTTCCTTCTCTCTCTGGATCTTAACACTAACAAACTTTAAGAAGATGAAATGAAGCATTTGGTATGCTGACAACACTCCACAGCTGTTGAAAAAAACCACACAGAATCACTGTTGATCTTTGTGTGCAAATGCCTGCATTCCCAGTTCCTCATGACTATATTTGGTTGGTTAGTACTTTGTAAGTAGTGAACTGTCAAAGGTTTTGCTTTGATCGGAATTTAAGCTGCAATAGATAACTGCTCATTATAAAATGAAAGCATGCTAAATTGCATATTTCAACTACATTTCATCATGTGGCTGTTTTCAGAATGGTAGAAAGCAATTTAGGGTGTCATTACTCTTCAACTCTAGGTCACTGGCTCAAATATGACCTGATCAGACAAGACTGTGAATCATTTCCATCTGATGGATGCTTAGCAGCCTGTGTAAAACGCGCTGGTAGGTACAGTGAAGTTTATTGGGAAAAGGTGCCTGCATCAAAAAATCCAATAGTACAAGTCAGCAGATCTGCTTCTACTTTTAGAAGGAAGAAGGAGCTAAATAGGGCTGGAGGCCCTTGTCTTTTTAACAGATACAAACCTGATTAATAGTATATAAGATGAAAGCATATCTTCTTGAGACTGGGTGATAGATATGGAATTGAGAGATCCAAATTTAGTACTGTTTCCGTCACTGACCTACTTTATGATGAAGAAGAAATTTCAATGCTGTTTTCCAAGACCTACAATTTGATTTCTACAGATTCTTTGGTTCAAAAACTGTGGAAGATTTAAATGTAAAACATCTATGTAACACTAATGGTGGGAGATAAAATAATATTGACATTTAATCATAGAGAAAAAAATATATTTCAATTTTGTGCTTAGGATCTTGTAATTTTCACATCATCTTTACAGATAAACTTAAAAAACAGAAAAAGATAAATAAGCCAATATTAGATTTTCTACCAGCATGCACCATTAAAATCTTGTCATTTATCACATACTGAAGTTGAATCTGGGATGATACTGCATGATTCTGAATATATTATAGTATCTGGGAGGTACACTGAGGACTATTTTAGTTGTAGGGGGAAGATATTGAATCCTTAAGTTTGCTTTTTCTAGCTTCCTAGATAGAAAAATTTGCTTTCTTATGTGTTCTACATGAATGTGCTGTTTTTCATGATGTGTCTTTTTTAACAAAGAATAATTTGACTCATATTCCAAACTGAGTAATATTATGGTCCGATCCTGAACAACCCCATTGCTCCCAGTGCAATCACAGTGAAGTATGACCTTCATCTCTTCCTCACAACAAAAACATTAAAATAGGAACATTTTTCCATTTTTGCTTTCGAAATATATTCATTTAAAAACACTTCCTCCATAGGAAAGTCTTGAATCACCTTGGTACCACATGAGAGATATAATTGAACATTATATTGAACCAATCTTATATCTCTACAAAGTGTAGACAATATTGAATTTTGTCATCTTCATGGATAATGCATTTGTAGTGGGTTGGCCTTGGCTTGCAGTCAAGCACCCACTCAGCCACTTTGTCTCTCCCCCCATCCTGTGATATGGAGGGTGAGAAAATAGTAAGGATGAGAGAGTGAGAAGACTGGTGGGTCAAAATAAAGACAGGGAGGTCACTTATTGGTTACTAATGCAGGCAAATCAGACTCAACTTTGGAGAATTTAACTTGATGTATTTGCAATTAATATTTGAGTACTGATTAGAGCATTGGTAAAGAAAAACTAAAAAGAAAACATCCTTCCTCCTCTATTCCCAGGATCAGCTTCACTCCTTCACTTCTGACTCGTCCTTTTTCATTGTTATCAACTTAGTTGATACTTTGTCCCTTTATTCCAGCAAGGGGAAGCATGGGGTGTTTATGTAGCCATTTCTCTGGCATGGGTCCTCCATGAGCTGCAGTTCTTTTGGCATTATCTCTTCTGCAGTGGACTGTCTCAACCTCCTCTGGCCTCGGTGTTCCCTCTGCTGTTTCTCTTTTGTTCCCTCCTCCTCCCTCTCTGCATTTCCAGTGTTTTCTGCAATTTCATAAACATATTTTCACAGAGGCACCACAAACTTTGCTGATGCTCCCAGCCTGCTTTAAGGGTCACTCTCTATGCTCCAGCCCTCCAAGCCTTGGTGTATACAAATAATTCAGCCTCTCTTGGTGTTGTCAGTTGCAAAATTTGGTTTTATAGCAATCTAAGTGTAATATGTGAAGGAAAAATGTGGAAAAGGGCTTGGAAAGGTTAGTGGGGTTTTGAAGAAAGATACAAGTCTGGAGTACCAATTCCTCAGAGATTTCAACCTGCCGTTGTAAACCAGCCTGTGCTGACCCAAAACCTGGTAAGGACCAGAAACCCCAGGTGAAAAAAATTATACTTTATTAGGTGACATAGTGGTATGGGTCCTCCAGTGCTCTCACACCTTTGAGTGATACACAATCTTCCTGACTTCTTTGTCACTCTTGCTGAGGTCACATTCTCCTCCACTGCCCCAGGGACAGAATACTAACACTAACTCATTTCTCACTACTGCTTCTACTCTCTCCATCCTACACGTACGATGGGACCAGGATTCTTCTGGTCCTCTGCCAAAACTTGCTTGCTTTGGTTTATTTAGATTCAGGCAGAGTGGAGCCAGGCAATTGTGCTTTGGCTATTTCAACTCATTGGCTTTCAATGCAAACATCTAATTTGTCAAAACCCAGAGCAACTTCACTGTTATATCTTTTAATCAAAGCAATTTCAGAATTTGTCTTATGACAGCTAAATTATTCTTTGATATTAATAAAAACAGACAGTGATCTGTGTTGCATTGCTTATCTGTTTTCTCTCCAAATATATTTTAGAAAATAATCAGTATAAAGCATAGCACTAAGCATCTTTGCTCCAGGCAAAAGATTAAGATTTCACAAATAAATTCCTACTTATCCTTCAGTGTTGTTTGCTATGGTCTTATTAAAATCTTATGAACCACTGGGCTTCATTCTGTATTAATTATATTCCATCATCCATCTTTCCTTTTACGAAGTCTGTCCAAACTGTTGCCAGATTAGATTAAATCTTTAATCCCGGCAGGACTTTCCCTCCATCTGTTCTCTTCCTCTTTTATTTTTGTTTAATTCTGAGTATTCATGAACTTTTTGTATTCTGCTTCATTTTCTGGGACTTTTGCTCTTGACCTATTGAAATCAGTTCTTCCTGACTTCAGTGGTGCAGAGTGTGTATTTATTTTTCTGTTTCCTATTAGTCTCATTCTATTTTCTTCAATAAAAGAGAAAGATTTCTCATTTTCATAGCTCCACTTATTCATTCCATTATGTCTGGGACATTTCACTGGGAACAGGAATAGCTGAACAGTATCTTAGAGCCTCAGATTCACCAAAACAATAGAACACATGTTGAACTCACATTGTTCTATTGCGTTTTTTGAAATCACTTTATTAAAAAGAGATTCCTCTGTGACTTACTAATCGCAGTCCTTTTGGTGTCACTGAAGCTTATCTCTATTCAGCAAAACTGGGCCTGGCTTCATTCTAAACAAGCACTAAAGGTTGATTTGAAACATGGGTCTAACTGCTTTAGTGAAATGACAGCAATGTAAAACTGGTGTGTATATTGTGAGGCAAGAAGAATATTTTGATAGGTACTTCATTTGAAACTAGCCCTATTTATGCCTTGTGCAGTCATTCTTCTTTCTACCAGGTGCACTTGCAAAATTTCTTGCATAGTGGCATATAAAAATTAAAATATAACCATTCAGAACCATCAGGCAAATACAGCTTTGAAGGAAATGTGGCAGAAATTGTGAGAGAGTGAAAAGCAAATGTTCATCTGCCTTGCATGCAGAATGGATGCCACAGGGAGGAAGGCTTTAGGCAGCATTATTCTGCCCTGTGGCAGTCAGTTAGTATCACACATTGAAAAAAACAGAAAAACTTCTGTCAAAATATTTTAATGGCAAATTAAGCTTTTTGCAGACTGAATATCCCTACAGAATAACCTTTTTTTTAATTGATTAAAGCGGCGTATAATAGTAATTAGTGAGCTGCTTTTTAGCAGCATGCTGCATTTTGGGGACCTCATGCATCTGTGTGTGTCAAGGCTTTGAGTGTGCCATGCTGGATGGCACTTCCCATGGGTCATCACAGCCTCTCACTGCTTTGCTACAGACCAAGTATGGGAGATGAAGTCCATCTGGGAAGCCTGGTTTGAGAGGAATGCCGTAGCTGCCCATGCAGCGTTTGTGATCAGACTGACTGTGATTTCTGTCCCAGTCTTATTTGGATTCTCTCTGTAATGGCCTGTCAGGTTAAAATTATTTTAATATATTAAAATGGGTCAGAGTTCAAACACAAGCAATGAAATGTAATAATCTCTTAAATTATTAGCAGAATACTTGATACACTTTCAGCAGGGGACTACTAATAGTTTTCCAAACTATTCCCAGTCATAAACTGGCAGTCTCATGGGCCAAGTCCAATTTCCAACAGGCTGCTTGGATATGGCACCTTGTTTTGAATTTTGAGGATACAGGCATGGCCAGACTGTGCTGGTTGTCCTCTCGTTGAGAGAATTTAACTTATTACCATTTCATTTTCTTACAGATGTAGCCTTAGCCTGAGATGCTGCAATCTTGACAATCCAACAGTATGTATTTTTTGCAATAATCTTTCTTGAGTTCACATCTTTATGTAAAGGAGAGAGGAAGGAATGGCCGAGGGAGCTTGAGGGGGATTTACTTCTTTTAATAAGAGCTCTGGGCCCTTGCATGTCAGCGGCATGTGTTTTTTTCTTACTATCTACTTCATAACAGGATGCCTTTCAGGGATGGTACAGAATCTCACACAGGCAAAAAATATGCTCCTGAAGGGTTTCTGAGGCATAAAACTGATGATGTCTGTACTCTGGGGGCCAGCTAAAATTCTTCTCTTCCTGCAATTTGGTCTGTAACTAAATGCTGAATAAAAGTGACCTTGAATTATATGAGATCTTTTGAAACTGATGCATATTGAATGCCTGCAAATTTGGGGCTGAAGAGACTGATCTTCAAGCTAAGCTGTAGAATATAAAAATTGATATGCTGTCCTTGGCTGAGAGACTTTACCCCTGACCTCATTCAGATTCCTGACAGATCTTGTCCAGCCTTACAGCACTGTAAATGTGGGAAACGTAACCCCAGTAGAGAGGAAGCCAGGAAAAGAAGCCATTTCTCAGTCTTCAGGGCTAAGGCTCTGGAAGTGATTCAAAGCACCTCTAGTTCCCCTTGGTCACCTAGAAACCGGGCATTCGTATATTATCCCCCAAATACATAGATAACTCCCCCATCAGAAGAAAAATTAGTCTGGGAACTGGATTCACTTGAGATCCAAAGAGCTGATCAAGTGTCTGCATATGGACAGGGTAGGTGGATGTCCAGAAGCTAATCAAGAGCAGCAAAAATGCTCTGGTTTTTCTTCCTGCTTTGCCTTTAAACAAACCCTGGGAAGCCAGGTTGGGTGCTGCTGTTGCTGAGAGTATATGGTGGTGTGGCCAGAGACCTGGATCCACAAGAAGTAACAGTCTCTTTGTTGCCCTTTCTTCATCCAAACCATTTCCTTCACAGCAGCAGGAAGCAGACTATCCTGGTCTCAAAGTTGCTTCACTTGCTCTTTGTGCCACTCTTGCCACTTCCTACTCTTACTCCAGCCTATGGCAGGATCAGTCCTGTTCCAGCCAGGCCTTTTCCTTCTTCCCTCAGCTGATGTAAGTAATTTCTTTTTCACAGTGCTGAAAATCTTTGGTATGGGTCTACTGAAACAACTCTCTGCTCTAAGCCTCAGCAACATTTCCCTGGCTCTGGGAGAAGCTGGTATTTTTCCTTGCTATAGGCTACTATTTTCTCCCATCCTTAACTCATGTCACTTATGATTATACAAGAATCAGCAATTGCTAGTCTGATACAAATGTGCTTCACCTCTTTGATGGGCATCTCAGTCAAAGTGGAAGCATAATTTCATGAACATAATGATCTCTCTCTCTCTAAAAAAATAACAGCTGGCAAGAACAAAAGGGAAATGCGCGTATTTGGGAATGAAGAAGCTGAACGTCTTTACCTATAGCATTATAATCAAAGGGTTAAACCCTCTTTGAGTAGACAGGCCCTTAGACTGTGCTGTGTTTAGCCTCTGATATTCAGTTATATTTTCCTTTCTGAACCTTTTTAAAACTTTACTTGATCTCTTTTCCCAGTCAAGGGGCACAGAAACAGTTTACAAGTTCTGCATCCGAAAATTACACCCTTTCATTTCTTTGTGCTTTATAGAAAGGCAAAGAAGAACTGAAAAGGATCCTGGCTGAGTATTGAGAAGGACTCTTAAAAAGAAAGAATGATATAAGAAAGGTAGTATTTTTTAGGAAAAGAAAGCAAGAGGGAAAAGCTATTGATCCACATGTGACTGAATAAACCAGACTTCCAAATCATATGAATTTGGGGAGCCATTACTTTGTTAAAAAAGCAGAGTAGTGCTTGGAATTATATCAAAGCCATTTGTGCCAAGGATTTAGAGCTGGATTGTGCAACAGACAGTTGTAAAACAAGTGACCAGGAATGTAAGATTGAGGAAATGGAGAATAATATCTGTTCCTAGTCAGTTCCAATACTAAAAGAGTTCCAAACATAGCAGAAATTCTCAAATATTCCTATCCAATAAAATCCACCAGCATGAGCATGGCTTTAAAAACAGTAACTGGAATATTAATATTGCCTGTCAGGAGTACTTCCCTTAGACAATCTCTGCTCTGTACTTTCTTGTCACTCTGAATATCAACTGGATGTATTAGAAAGACATGGTCTGAATAATATGTATTTTAGGCTGCAGATAAATGTCCATGTCTGCATGTTAGCAGACATAACTTTTGGATCTTTGGTCTTGGGTTTCTTTTGAAGGCTACTGCTCTTGCACGGCCAGGAGGAGACATGTCCAATATAGGCTCCCTGGACTGTCTCAGTCAAAATGAGGCTAGCATGACTTGTTTTTTTGATAATTTGTCTTATCTTGACTCCAGTAGGTACAGTAGTTTCCTCTTCAGCTGTTCTGCTGTGAGATTGGATAACCTTTTAGATGAGGGCATGATAAGCAGTTGGTGGCAGGCTGAGGAAAGCAACTTATTCCACCGACACAGGGTTGCTTCTGCATAATCCCCATCTGCTTAAATCTTTATTTGTTTCCTACAGTTGCCACTTACAGCCAGCACTTATGCTATGAGTTCTGTTCAGTATTCTGGGAACAAATATGCAAGTATGTGGCAAATACAAGCCATCACAATGAATTATTGCATGAAACAGGCTGGAATTCTTAGAAATAAATCAGTTTGTTACTTTTTTTTTTAAGGGTTTTTTTTGTTTTGTTTTGTTTCATCTCCAATTGAATGTTTCATTTTCCAATAGTACCTAAATTGTATCTTATTCAATAATTTAAAGGGAGACTTGCCTCAGTGTTGACGTAAGTCCAGGATATATGTTGTCAAACACAGGAGGAGGATTTAAATGCTTTTTCAAGGAGCTGAGCTACTTGTTTGTACACTGCTCTAATTTTTTCCTCTTTGTGACAAGGGAGATAAGTATAAAATCCTTACACACCTTTGCAAGTCTTGTTGTGTGAAACCTTTTAAATTTGGTTCTTCTGTCTAAAGAGAATTAATAAGCAAGATTGTTTGGAAATTTTTTCCATGGAACAAGACTTGCATTCTTCTGTTCAAAATCTCAGAAGAAAATCTTTCTGTTGTATTCAGAATAAACCTCAGAAACTCTTCTCAAGATGACAGATGACAAAGTAGAAATCTAAAATGTTAGGAAATACAATTATGTAAAACTTCAGAAAAGTGCTCAGAGTGATTCCCCTGTAATTTTGGTATCCAGTGTGCCCTTTTATTTTTCTTTGTTTGTAATGACACCACAACATGTTACAATTACTTATCCCTATAATTAAAATTTCCTTTATTTCCCCTGTTTCTATCTGCCTTTTGAATTTCCATTCTTTCAGTCTGTTTGCTTATAGGCACAGATTTGGGTGAACCACAGAAGTTTCAGGTTTGGCTCTGAATTTAGGACATATGTATTTAGATCAAAAAGTTCTTTATTTAAAAAAAAAAAAAATCTCTTATCTCCTGAAAATCAGCTTTAGTTTTGTTTGGAGAGTTTGATTTGCTTGTGGGAAGAGTGTGGATTTTCCAGCATTATTCATCAAAATCTGTGAGTGTCCTCTGTGTGACACCTTTTGGCTAGCCTGAACTGTTGTCTTCTACAGTTCAAAGTAGTACAGCTGTACACAGACATAAGGCAAAACAAACAGAACTGTTTTGCCTAAGGAATATTAAGAAAATAGAAGCAAAATGCTTAAATTGACAACTTTAAAATATTCAGTAGTTTAACAGCTTGTTTTGAGCTCATTTACACAAGAGTCAGTAGGTATCACAGTGTTTTAAAAGAAAGCCATCTTTTCTGGTGTGTAAGGCTGAACATACAGAAAGAAAAATACAGACAAATAATCGAGGCCACTGAAAGCACCTTGTAGATGCTTGGCCTGCACTGTTTTTGCTGAGCACTTGTTAATATTTTTTGTTAAAACCCTTTCATGAGCCAGTCCTTCTTTTTCCATAATGGCATTCAAAAATTGCTTATTTCTAATAAATTCAGTAGCCTTTTTTGACCTACCTTTTGGCTACTGAAAAACTTCACACTGTTCTCTACATGATTGTATCCTTACAAGTTACAGTAATTCTCTGTTTTAGTCATGTAGTGGGGAACTAAGGACTCCTTGGTCTAGTGCTGTTTGTCACTAATCAGTTTCTAAGCTCCCAAGAGAAATATATTTCATTGTATTCAAAATGCTGTACTCCAGATGTGGACCTCTCAAGTTCCTGCACTTCAGGCATGGGACATTCACTCAACTCTGAAGGGACTCAGAAATGCCTGATCTGTTAGCACATGAGATGCAGGTGGACTGGAGGGAGGCAGAACTGTGTGGCAGGGTTCTACAGATTCACTAAGCTACTGGAAGCCTTGTGGACTTGCTAGATCTCAAGATAAAGCATAATGGGATACCTTTATTAGAGATGAATTAATATTGGACCCAAACTGAAGTAAAGGAATGCTTTGAACTGATGAATAACATCTGTAAGTACGTTAGGCTTACAAAGGGAAAATATAAGGAAACAAAACTGAATGGTAATATTTTTCTTCTGTAAATGGCACAAGTTGAAAAACCAAAGCTTGGTGTTCTTTAATTTATGAAGTCTTCATGCCTTATGGGCACTTTACACAGATGTTTATGGTTCAGGAATAAGAGATGTTAGAAACCAAAGATCTATCTCCAAAAAACATGTCTGAACCAGCCATTCAGTTGCCAAAATCCACTTTTCAGTGGTAGAAGAAAAAATATGGGCAAGTGTAAAGCCACTACCAATGAGCACGAATGGCATAGCTATTTTTTACATTGGTTTTCTGTTGGCTTTCTGCATAAAAGCCAAAGGGCAAGTTGCATAAAATATCTACTCTGTTGAGTTGCATGAGACATGAAGAGAATCTGAGGACTTTTTCTTGAATAGGACTTTTTGATCTTGCTACAGAATCTTTTCTTGAAAATGGATTAGGTAGACAGCCTCAGGTACCACCTTTTGGAAAAATTTGCCGACACAGGTAAGAAACTCTTTCTAGTTATGAACTTATGAGAGCAAATATTATAAAATGTCATGTGCTGAGAAATTTTCCAACACAGGGATGATCAAAGTTCAGGACTGAACAGTGGGAAGTAAATAAATGCACAAACATTCAAGAGGTGCTTACAGAACCTTTGAGGTCTTTTATAGGTCTAGACTCTAATTTCTAACCTTGAGTGGCCAAAATTAATTGCCAAAATTAACTGGGGTTCGTATGAAAGCTTACAAAATACTAAACACCAAAGCTGCTTACAATGAAGATCTAAGAAAAACAATGGAAAGCATTTTTTCTCATATTTCCATTATCATCTAACATTATCTACAACCTTTGTGCAAACCTTTCTGATCTCTTAATCCACTCTCATAATTCTGAGCATCCACCTAGAAAAAGAAATACATTTACTCATGCTATTTTTCTGGAGTTCCCTGACTTTAGGAAAGGAAGTATTTATAAATGTGATGTTAACCAGACTGGTAAGAAGGTGAAAAGAAAGTGGGCAAAAAGAAAGAAGGAACTAGAAATTTGTTTCCCATGTCTTCTCCAGCTCCTCTCTGAGCATAGCAGAAATGTCCTGATGAGAGACCAAGGAACAAAGAACTTGCAATTGGTGGCTTTTTTCATGTTCAGCAGTAAAGGTAACTGGCCAGCTCTTAGGTGACTGCTAAATTGTATTTCATTCAACACGGAGAAACACTGAACCTGTGCACCATGGTGCCTTGAGAGCTTTACCACTGCCCCATTCTGGATGCCAAGGTTGTCCATCATCCACTGTGCTTCTCTGTACTTCCAAGCAGGAAGAAATCATTTAGGAGAATTGTCCTGGATGTTGCAAGGGAGAACTCAGTGTTCCAAAAAGCATTTGTAAACTGAAATCCTCTGGCAAAATAAGAGACATCTATACCAGTCCCAAAGAGTACAAGGAGCTCTTGGATCAACAAGAAGATTTGCTTTGTGGATGTCCCTTGCAAAACTTTTCTTCAGAAGTGGTCTTACCCAAATTTATTTAGGATCAAAAGGACTATTTATCCATGTACCCAAATGCAAATACAGGGTTCTTGACCCAGCCCTTTCAAAAATATCTAAAGGGCTAAAGTTTCACAACTCCACTCTTCCTGTGCAATAATTCACCCCTTGAGTCATTCTAGTAAAACCAAGCGAACAACTTTCACATTAAGTGTAAGATTCTGATCCCAGATGATGAGCTAGGATCACCAATGGCAGCCAGCCCAGGTTTCTCCAGGGATAACAGGGTAAACCAGCTGAGCAGCAAAGGTCTTGCAAGATAACAGGTCATGGTGAATGACTACAAGAGGATGCATTGTTGCAGCATATGAAGCTTTCAAATTTACAAGCACACACCATTTTCAGAAACTCTGTGTCAATTAAACTAGCCCTTGGGCAGGTCTATGTTTCAAGGCCAGTGCTTGTGTACTTGGTAACATGAGCCCATGCTGACTTTGGTAGCACTGCAGGGATAACATTGGGGTAAGAATGTGTGATTCATGAATGGCTCTTCTAATCTAAGATGCACATGTGCTTTCCTCCCACATCAGCCAGAACTGTCTCCTCTGTCTTTTTAAAAATTAAACTTCTTTATTCTGATCAAGACAAGGAAGGTTCCACCCCCTTTCTGTGTTTCATGAGCTCTAAAAAGGCAAATAGGGAGCAGAAAAACCAAGAGCTTTCCCAGCTCAGAATGTTTTCAGGGGAGAGGAATGAATGGTGCAAATCTTTGGATTTTATTCGTATAATTAATATAATTGGAAATTGATCAATGTCTCATGTTTCTATGGGGCTGTTATTTGCAGTCTGTGAAAATACCTTGAATTTCTTCCTTTTCTGCTGCTGTATCTTCTTCTAGGTATAAACCACAATCAAGCTAGAATGGGAAATTGTTTTGTGGTCTCTTTGAGAGGTGGCAGATAACACTGAAAGGCTTAAGTCTTTAAGCAGCATATCCCCTTAGTCTGAACTTCCCTGTGGAGACATGGTGACCTGAACTATATGTTCACACAAAGTGTAAGAGACTTTTTGAGCTGTCCAGACTGTGAATTAGGATGTGTGAAAATGATCAGGCAGAACAGGCAAAAACAAATGTTACAATTCACTGCTCTTAAAAGCCTGATGCACAACAACAGTCTCAATTAGAGTTATGTGAGAAAAAGCAATTCTGTGTTTGTGAAGGAATTGATGACAGGAATTATGATATTTCCAACTAAAGCAAACGTAAGTGTTATAAGAGTGATCTTTCTAATAGTCTGATTCAGAGTCACCAGACATGGGTCTGGTGGTTTCTTGCTACAATCAGCTGGAGCTATAAATGCTGGTAGTTTGGGAGTTTGTGCTCCTGAGGACTGCTAAGTTGGAAACTAATAAGTTGCCCTCTTGTTAATTAGAAACCTGGAAGCTGCAGAAACAGGCTGTGGAGCACCTGAGATGGTAAAATCCAAGATTTCCACTCTCTGTCTTGTTTGCTAGCCCCTCACATGAACTGCTGAGGGACCAGATGAGGAGGTCAGAAGATGCATATGTTGGAAATATGCCTAGCATGCTGCGTCCTGAGGGAACTTGGATTCCAGGGTGTACTGAAAGGTCTTCATGGAACATTTCAATTTCTATGAAACAATATTCCATGGCATAACAATATTCTGCTAAAAAAATTCTGAAAAGTTCTGCCCATACTGCTTTGTTCAAATGCTTTTAAGCTGATATAACTTATACATTTCTCATTTTTCAAGGTTGTCTCCGAAAGTGACAATCTATTTATAACATTTTTGTAAATTAGGAATTATTCCTACAAAGTCAATAGTTATTTCAGTATCACAGAATCAGCTGGGTTGGAAAGGACCTCTGAGATCATCAAGTCCAACCCTTGATCCACTCGCACCATGGTTCCCAGACCATGGCACTGAGTGCCACACCAGTCTCTTCTTAAAAACCTCCAGGGACGCAGAATCCACCACCTCCCTGTGCAGCCCATTCATGGCAGCCTGTAAGGCTCAAATGCTTTAATTTCAAAACTGCTGCAAGCCTTATAGTGAGGCACTGCATGCCATTATGTGGAAGACAAAAAGAGCTATAAGGATATGAGAGATATTGGCCATTGAATGGTCCTGTGCCCACTGAAAGCTACAGGCTGCATCATTTTTCCAAGTAATATATAGGGACATACTCAAGTACTGATGAAAATCTACTGCTTGAATAAAGAAGAATATATTACTAAGAAACATTAGAATGTTTATCTCTGACACCTCACCAAAATGAAATGGTGTGAGGAATGAGAAACTTAAAGGACACAGGGATAATTATAAATTAAGAAATATTATTGCAAACTGAAAATATGTTAACTACAGTTTGTAGTAATCACCCAAATTACTGGGTTTGATAGTAATAAATGCACATAATTATAATTATTTATAGATGGACAGAAGTCTAGTTGTTAGATATGCCATGGATATTGGACTCTAAAGAGTAATTTAACTGGATCCCTGCTACTTTATATTTGCTCTTCATTATATTTATTAGTCATTACAACAGTGGCTAAAATTATTTATTTAAGTATTTTAGTCCTATAATTACGATTATTATTGAATGTCACCATAATTCCTCAAGAAAAGTTAGACTAAGAGGTCAGGATTCAACTAAACAGCAACTTTAGCTATAGCTCTGCCAATTTAAGATTGTTGATGTTTGTTTCTTTGGCTGCCGAAATAGAGGTGGGGACAGGCAATTCAGGGTGAAGCATTCAATGGTAAATCTATTTGGGACTGTCACCTAAGTCCCCTCAACTCATATGGTGCCACAAAGCACTATATTGAAGCTGAAACTAAATGTTTTGTTTGCTTTCAAGAAATGAATGAAGGGTCCACTTAGAAAATTTCTAGAATATACAGTTTTCCCCTGTTCCTGCATACTGAGTGCATGGGCATCTGGGATGGAAGAGCTCGGGTAGCAATTTTGTTAATAGTACCAAAGTGTAGGTGTGGAGGGAAGGGATGGAATGAATTCTGCTAGTTGTTGCTCATTTGCTCAATAGGAATAAAGACCTGCTGAAACAAGATGAAGGGAGTTGTTCCTCAAAGTCCTGCCAGGCTGCTGGCTATATAAATAATTCGAGAAGTGTGATCACAAAGAGATTGTCTGTCTGATTTCAGACAGGGAACTGAACTCCAATGACTGTCCTACTGATCAGGCAACAGCATCTCCTGGTTGAATGTAGCATATCCCAGCTCTGAGACTGACAAAATTATTTCTAGCCTAATAATAAGGACAGTTGTCAGGCAGGTGGATAATCTGGGAACCTGTTCTCAGGCCTGTGAAAATTTAGCGATGCTATAATGTAAAGCAACCAAAAGCAGAGATATTGCATCACCACTTTGCTCACCGCTGGGGGCAGGGACATGTAGGTGATTTGTCAGGGAAAAGCCACGTTCCCATCAATCTCCATTAGCACTTTGCTATATGATAGTGGGGACACTGACTTGGTTGTTGGCAGTAAAGTAGCTACAGCCTTGTGACAAAACTGTTTGCATGTGCAACTGTGAATAATTATTGAACTGATATCTAAAATAATTTTGAGATAATATCATCTATACTTACTGGGATGATACTATTTTTTTGAAGATAAATAAAATGTCCATGTGCAGCTGAAACACTTTAACATCTCTGTGGTTGTATACACAGCAGTCATTAATTTAACATCCCAAAATAATATTTTGGCAGGCATAGCATGATGAGAAAATGCCTTCCTGTTATGTCAGAGAACTTATATAATCTCTGTTTTAATTTTTATTTGTATTTTATGTATTACGTGAATTGCACATGTCAGTCTTGGATGTTTTTCCCTGTCTGCACTGATAAATCATTATGCCTGCTTGTCAAAACTTGCTGAAATTAACAGCGGTCCCCTTCTATGATATTGTTTACAAAATCAGCATGTTGTGTTTGACTTGATTGTAAATAACTTTGAGGGGTTTTTTTGTTTTTTTTGTTTTGTTTTTGTGCAATAGGGCAGGTTTCTTTGATGGATTGAATGGTGTTTAATGTGGCTGGACTGGTTTATATCTAGTTCAATAAGTACCTGAAGGGACCTACAGAAATGCTGGAGAGGGAGTTTTTACAAGGGCATGCAGTGATAGGATGGGAGGAAATGGTTTAAAATTGAAAAGGGGTAGATTTAGATTGGGAATTAGAAAAAAAATTCTTTAGAGTGAGGGTGGTGAGACACTGGTCCAGGTTGCCCAGGGAGGTTGGGGTTGCCCCATTCCTGGAAGTGTTCAAGGCCATACTGGATGGGGTTTTGAGCAACCTGGTCTAGTGGGAGCTGAAGGTCCTTTCCAACACAAACCTTTCTATGTTTCTAGTTTCTTTAGCTTTTTGGTTTTCCTCTGTGAAATGTATTTGTTTTTAATCTGAAATTTTTACTGCCACACTGAATTTGAGATATAAGATAAAGTAAGATGATAAAACATCACAGGAGAAATAAAACATTTTCCCCCCTTAACATATAATTCCTCTTTTTATTGCCCATGTTTAAATAGTTTGGTAAGTAAAGGCTGATGTAATAGGGATGGATGGGACCTTAGAAAGGAAAACAGGAAAAATTATCTTTGGGCTGGTTGTTGTTGCTACCTTGACTTGCAGAGGCCTCTCTGTGTGCACCATTCATACTAAAATAGGTTGAATATGTCAGCCATACTCTGAACACCAGCTTGTGCATAATTTTTTTGGCAGGAATATCCTGCCACTGGATGTACCTCCTGATGATCACTCTGACTTTATATTGTGCGGTATGGGGATATTTTCAGCATTCATGATTTCCTACACACAACCTCAGTTTCATCTGAGATGAGTCAGCTACCAATGACTTAAAATTTCTCCATCAGGAAGGCTTCTAACACAAGGTCTGGTGCCTTCTTTGTGAAGTTATAGTGCAGCTCAGCTGTACAGGCAGCTGATGGTCTGGATCTCAGCATCTGGACCTTGGCATAGTTTAACAAGTAAATACTTCTGATAATGTTCACCTCTGAAAGTGTCACGGTTTAACACTGGCCCAGCAATTAAACCAAAACCAGATTTTTCTATTAATCCCCCTCTCCTCCCTGATAAGGAAAGGAGAGAGAATAAGGGAAAGAGACTTATGGGTTGGAAACTAAACTATACAACTTTAATGAAACAGTAATGATAAATAGGAAAAATTACTAAATATATACAAATATACAAATATACAGGAAAAGATTGATCCCACGTTCCACCCCCTTTTCCCCCAGTAACTCTCACATCACCACGGAGGCTGCAGGGCAGCCCTGGGAAAGTCCAGGCTGGACCCTGGGGTCAGGAGCAGTCGGGAGCTGGAGGCAGGAACACACAGATTCAGGCTGGCACGGATCAGGACCACAGGCAGACGAACGGACGGAATCCTCCCAGGATGCCGAAGCACACAGGGAACTGGTGAAGAAAGGGCAGAAAGAACAGGAAGGGGCAGGAAGGAAGCAGAAAGGTAATCCCTCAAATTTATACTGAGTATGATGTGTATGGGATGGAATACTCTGTTTGGTCAGTTCTGGCACCTATCTTGTCTCGGGCCTCCCCAAAGGAGGGGTTCAGGTCGGACCTCTTTACTCCTTCTGCAGGGTAAAATGTTTTCCTCAGAGCTGAGCAGTGTCTTTGGCTCTGCATACCAATCTCTAGCAGTAACTATAAACATCCAGTGTTATCAGTCCTAGAAGCAGACACTGTCTGAGAAACTTGCTGTTAATTTCAGCAAGTGCAGCTACTTACAAGAGACTTAGCTGAAAGCAAAAGTACAAACCAGAAAATCATCTTTATCCTGGCCCAAACCAGGACAGAAAGCCAGGTCATTGTAGCATAACTCTGCTGGGCCATTCCCTTGATTGCATGGGGAAAGGGCTACTGTATGAGATTAGTTCAGGTTAACACCCAGGCCAGCTGTCCTTGTCTGGGAGCTCCTCTGCTTTCCATGGGTGGCATGTTAAATAGCTGCATCTCTTGCACTGATACATTTAAGGTCTAATGTTCTACAGTTCTTAATTTTCCCAGGGAAAAGCTTCTCAAGAACAGGGACAATTCTTGATTCTAATAGCATTTTTAACTTCTGTTTCTATTGGGTTTCCTCAGACTTTTTTCCCGTCTTTCATATTTAACTTGGTTGTCATTCATGAATGTTGACACTGATACTTGTGTTGGTATGGATTACAGTCAGCCATTAACACTTCAAAGAAATTTCAATCTGTTTTCACTTCCCATTTGTATTGTGGAAATATCAACGTACTCTATCGGGGATTTTTCTGCTCCTCACCATTTGTACGTTTTTTTTTCTTTTTGGAGAAAACCACCTCTCAACAGAGGATGTAGAAATGGTTCTGCAAAAAGAAACCAACAGAATAAGCAGTTCCTATAATTTTTTTACTGTAGTTAGAGATTACATGTAGGGTTTCCTACATTGGCAGGGTATTTTATAACATAGATCCTGAATCACATTTTAAATTGGAAATAGAAGTTAGTATAAAATATAAACCTAGGCTTTTACATGCCCAGTGTTATTTTTCAATCAGTATTCCTAGCTGTAATACTAAAAAGAGGATGATCTCAACCTCTGGCTTAAAAAAATTCCAAGTGAAATGCCTTGAATAAGTCTTTTATGTATTCCACATGTAATATTGGATGTTAGTGTTTAAAAATGCACTGGTTGGAGTTTCTGAGTACATCTGATATCCAAAGATAACATCATATTCAGGATGGTCATATCAGGTCTATAACCTACAAAAGTACATTTTATTTGGAGGACACCTTTCCACTAAGGCACCCTTGACATAAACTGTTTCTTAAATGCTAATAACACATAATCTAAAAATATTGGTGCACCAAATATTTAGGTAAAGAGAATATTTCATTAAGGCTGGGGTTAAAAGCAGGAAAGAAAAAGCAGAATGACTCAGATCAGAGGCCAGGACATTCCAGAGAGCAACAAAAATAAAGGCAACACCTGTTGTTCAGAACCAGCACGGCCTCCTCCCAGGATGTGGGTTCAGACTACCAGGGAGATTTGTGGGCCCAAATCCATTAAGTTCAGAGATACAGAACAACATCTTGGCAGTAAAGTTGCTAGTCAAACATTTTTATTCCAGTAACTTTCCTGAAGATCTTCGTGGCCTCCTGAGACTTTTTTTTTTTTGCTTAGTAGATATATGGCTAACCCAAGTAAAGTGTATATTGATTCCAGGGACTTAAATATTAATAAGAATTTTCTACTGTAGAATGTTCCCTCCCCACATAATTTTTCTAATTATTCCAACCTAACATTGGCGTTTCTTATTTATACCTAAATGAATGTCTTTGAAAACTAATATTTCTTTGGTGTATGTAAGGCACAACAGTTCTTTATTTTTTTTTTTTTTTTGTATAGTACCATGAGCTTGAACTGTATTCTTTCAGGCATAAAATAAAAAAATCCAAACAGGATATCACATCTCATAAAGAAACTATGCATATTACACAAGGTTTCAAATGTAGAAACAGAATCTTACAAAACTCGTGTCTCAAAATGTAACATAAGAATTTCAAAACAGCAGCAGCTGCATGCACCCAATTTGTATTTCCTCAACATCATCCAGAGGCAAATGTTTTACAGAACTGGCTGTAGTGTTTGCAAAAATTCAATGCACTTGTTCCTAGTTAGGACACAATACTGTCAGATACTGAAAGGCATGTAATTGACTCCTACTCAAAAGAAGGAGCTTCACACAGCCTTCAGGTGTTACAGTGATAATTTTTTTATATTTCCAGTTCATTCCAGAAAAACTTTTACTCTGCTGGAGTTTACCAGATGGTGCTGTTAAAGATGATCATGCAAATTCTGGTCAAAGGAATAAATGGTTTGTTGTACCTTGGAAGAAATACTATATGAAGGATGGTGAGACTTTTAAAGAGTTTTGCTTGCATACCAGTTAACATCACTTCTGATTCTGTTTGTGTCACCAGTATCCCAGGTACTCAACAGCAGAAGGCAGTGAGATATTTATGAGTATCTTCAACAAGCAAAAATGCACTGTAGGACCCATTTGCAGAAGTGTTTAGAAGGTGGGAACATATAGTGGCCCATGCCTCTGGCAGGGCAGCCTGGTCAGGTTTGTCAGTCTCAATGTGGGAGGACCCCTTTGGGAAGGGAGCTGTCTTAATGCTTGCTCTCTCGTTTTTCATCTTACCACTAGCATTACAAACATAGGCGTTCAGTTAGTTCCAGTAACAGCAGTGCTATTTTTTTTTTTTGTGATGTGAAACCACCTAATTCCACAAGAACATTTTATATGGGCTACCAAACTGCCTATAATAGTAAAGACTTTTAGACCATATGACTGTGTCATATTTAAACCATTGTCCTACAGTAGGAATTTTTCACAGTTCATCCCTGACACTTCCAGCTATCCTTCCCTTAAACCACTGAAAAAAGTTGGAAAAGGCAGTTTGCAGTTTATTCTTTCTGGGGAAAGCTTATATCAACCTCTGAACTTCTGTATTTCTGGACTGAGAAAAATGGGTGCACTGTTTCTTCTCATAAACAAGTTGTTCCCATGTTCTGTGGGAATGTTTATATCTAAGAATGCTCCATGTGCAGGTGGTGACCTGTAGGAGTAAAGTACTTCCTACTGCACCGAAATTGACCCTTCACATGTTAGCTACATGCAGCTTCAAACTGGGAGTTGTGTGGCTTCAGTTGAAGGATATATCGTGCAGTCCAAAGAGGGAATCCTCAGCATCGGAAGCAAGGCCAGCTCTTCCTTGGTCTGCTACAATGCAGGCCATTTTAAACATTCAGTAGCTACATTTACAGACTCTTTTTGTTCCGACCTGTCTTATTTTTAGCAGATATATCTCAAAGTCTTGGGGTCTAATAGCAAAAATACTATTCACTTTATGTAGCTCTGTTATTTAAGAAATAAAAAATTTCTAATAAAAATACCAGCAAACTGAAGAATTATAATATCTTATGAAACAAAGTTTCATTGCAGTCGTCAGTTTGTAAACTGACTGTGTAAACTGAGGATATGCCATGTTAAAGCTTATGAAGAGACATGAGAAATCCCAATAACCTGGAAAGTCTTGATTTTCAAGCCTTTTCTCTAACCAATATCTATTTACTGGAATCAGACTGCATGTAGAATTCTGACTGCTGAAGGAAAATGATTGATTTTTATCAGAAACCAAGCTATTAAGTTTTTTCTTTACCCTGTTCGTTGTAAGAAGTGGTGAATAGACTTTATATCTCGCTAATGAAATTTCCAAAGCGCTTTGCAAATGATTGGTCACAAAGAGGGATGCAGAACAAAGAACCAAGAATTACTCCTGTATTCCCAGAGTCAAGATGTTGAAAATATTGAGGCTTGTGCCCCATGTGTGTCAGGGAAAAAAATTAGTCAAGTCCCAGTTACACACACCAGAAAGTCTAAATGGACTGTGATGATCTGCTGCTTTACTTGGAACGAAGATTGATCTATTGCTATAACATTGAATTTGATAGTCTGTGTCAAAAGGAAGGAAATTGAGCATCAGTTGCCCAGTGGTGGGAAGGATAGCTGACTGGACATGCTTACTCCAGAATGCAAGTACTGTGCTTTAAATGGATTTTATCTATAGTGTATAGATCTTGTTTGCAAAAAAAAAAAAAACAAAAAACCAAACAAGTAGCATTTTTCTGTGGCTAAGAGCAGGCATATAGGACAATAACTATAAATGGTTCAAGACCCATTCTGTGCAAACTGTCCATGTAGGTAACAACTAATAACCAATTTATTTTGGAACACTGACAAGGTTTTTTTTCTGGATATTTAATTTTTCCTCAGAGAGAGAGATAGACAGAGGTATGTATACATTTAAAAATACTTGATGCTGCACTGATTCATGGCTCAGTTAATGCCAATGGAAACAGTGATTCATCCATGATGAATTTATTTTATATTTTCTATCCTTTCTTTATACAACTACTGTTTAAAATTGTTCATTCAAATTATGGTAATGTCTAGGCATTTCACTGAGGGTCTGGGCACTGTTATTCTATATGTTGTACCAGATGTAGTTAAAAATTAGATTAGTTACACCACAGATTCACAATTTGAGCATAAAATTATATATATATAGTATGTGAGTTAAACAAACAAGTGGGGAGAAGATCAGGCAGCAATGAAACAAACATGATCTGCATAATAAGCTGCATCCTTTCCATCTCAGCTGCCCAGCCTTTGTGCAATATGTAATAAACCTCACAGCAGAGGTGAGGAGGCAGTTGGGAGAGGCAGATTTAGTTGATTACTACTATTTAAAAGAAGAAAAGTCAGAAAGACAGCTGGACACAGTGGAGGTACAGACTGGACACATGCTGGAGCAAGAACAAACAAATGTGGATTCATACAAGACAACGTAATGCTTGTTAAACTCTTGTTTTTGATGAAGAAAGGTGCTTATGGAAAGCAGATGGATTTTCAAGGGTGAGTTACTAGGAGTTTCACTTCATCTGTGCTATTTAGAAGTTAGTCTAGCTTAAGATGGGTGTCCAGGTTCTTCCCCCAGGTAAGGGATTTAAGATGGATGGAGTTAATCACTATTCACAGGCACCTCTCTCTTTCCACTGACTATTGGAGTATTTATACACTAGACGTACATCTTCTAGATATGTTGAGTAGATGAGATAAATCCCACCCTTGATGAAGTCCCATTATTAGTCTGTTAGTCATTACGTCCATAAATCTTGCACTATGACACATTGTGATCTGTCTTATTTGATACTTGGATTTGGTATATACAGCTGAAGAATTCAAATCCTATAATTTTGAGATCACTGAATTTTAGTGTGATATGAAAATGAAGAATTGTACCACATGGCCATAGATCTGTGAGGCAGCCCAGGGTCTACATGTCCATCCTTCACTTCTAGAGGTATGAACGTAACACACCTATTAATAAAGTCATGCTTGTATTTGGAATTACTGTTCCTCACTTATGTGAATTTCTTCTTTCAAAACATTTTTTTACCTAGATAATAAGTGGTAGGAAATTAATCTTGACTTCAAAATATGACCTTTTACTTCAAAGACAATCTTTTTTTATTTGAAAGCAATTGCATGATACTTATGGAAACCCAACTATATTTCAGAACCATAAGGAGAGAAGTACTACTCTGAACGTTTTCTGCTAAGATGAAAGGAATAATTTATTCAAAACAACGTATTGTTTGGGAGCTGAAAATAGAAATAACTATTAGGGGATCAATAAAAATTATGACTAGCAGGGAACTGCTTCAGTCTAGGCTGGGGCAAGGTGGTTTGAATCCTGAGCCTGCTAGGCTGTAACTGTAACATAATAATAACTTAGGGATCATACTCTGGGTTGGAGGACAAATGGCATGGAAAGACTTTCAGTCATTTAAATGCTCTTTCCAATGCAAATCAGAATAATATATACTGGTTATAGTGCCTGGTTCATGCTAAACCCTGCCCCCAGTCTGAGTGTTATGTGTGGGAATGCAAGTTGACCTTGGATGAAGACTACACGTGGGGGTGTGCCATCTATGTAGCAGCATGGATCAGGTGTAAATCCACAATCTGAGTCTATTTATTAGTATAGATAAAGCTAGGCTCTCCAGGACTACAATGAGGGATGGCTAAGTTACTGAGTGATGAAGGACTGAGTTAATTCCCATTTTGTCAGGCTCAGGTGGTGTAGCAAGGAAGGAAAATAGGGATTTTAAGAACTTGAATAGAATAGAATGTTTCAATTGGAAAGGACCTGCAATGATCATTTAGTCAGTCTGCCAACTTGCCACATGGTAAGTTTACATAAAACAGTGTCTTCATTAAATGAAAATAACCTTCCCAAGGACTGTTAATGCACAGTGTCTTCCCTTTCTTCTCAGGCTGTGATGAATCTTTAGTCTTGGTGACCTGAAGGCTGTTGATTTGTTTGCAGAATTGGCTGTGAACTTGTCAATGGAATTGTTCTGAGATTTCTGAAGACAGATCAGTCCACTTGACTTTTGCCCTTCTCTGTACCACAAATGCTATGAGTAAAACTAATTGCACCCAGCATGTACCTTGAATCTGTACTAAAAATTTCTTCTCCACCAGAAAACAGAACTCTAAGATCTGCAACATCAAGTATCACTTGAGAGGTGGGTAGTGCTGGTATGAGAGTGGTATCAGAAGGCAGGATAAAAATTCATTGTCATAATTTGCTTTAAATGTAGTGATATAATTTCATAACATTTGTCGTGACTCAAGACACAGGATACTGTGAGAATATAGCCCCTGGATCTCTGCAGAGAGGAGAGAGAGCATATATCTCCTGCATGCTGACAAAGATATTTCATCTGGCTGCTTAACATTCAGAAAGCTAAGGAGGTTTTCAGGGTTGAGTTTTAAGACTAAAGATGTCCTGAAGCAAAAATAAGAATGCAGTGGTGAATTAGCTGCTACATTGACCATTACTAAAATCACTGCAAGACTTTTAACAAACTGGAGGGCAAGTTCACATTTACACCAAGAGACTTGGAGCAGCTGTGACAATACAGTATCAGGCTCATTGTTGAATTCTTGAAAAGGGATCACTGAAATCAGCTCCTGAAACCTGATAGTGACTGTCAATTCTCAACTTACAGACTCACACAGAAATAGCAACTTCAATGGATGCTTTCATCAAGCCCCAAACTAAGGTACCAGATTATCCTGCAGTATTGTTATATCATCTGCAAGCTTAAGGTGAGGTACACGAGACACAGAGGAATGTCTTTCTACTCTCTTGTTTCTTTGATGTCATGGCTGGGAAAGATGCCTTCCATGGAGATGTACAAATATCTAATAAGCAATATTCAAAAGAAACTATGATTTTATTCATGTTAGTAACAAAAGAGGGGCAGCCATGGCATTGTACAGGTGCTCTGCTGTGCTCATGCTTTCTAAAAATATTCAGCATTTCTTTTGAAAAGCACACCTACCCAGCTGTGTGCTCTTCATCTGCATACAGGGGATGTCCAGATCAGGAATTTTTCATTTTCCATCATTTTTGCACTAGTGCAATTTTTGCAGGATTGATTCACGTATGCAAAATCAGACATGTACGTGAAGTATCTTGTTTTTAAAATTACTTACTTAGGTTCTTTTACCTCTCCTGTACCAACCTGGCCATTTAGATTATTTATTTACGGTGGCAGGGACTTTAAATTACTACAGGAATCTCTAATTCTAAGGTGAAAGAAGCTCAGTCTCAGCTAAGCTGAGTGTCAGCTAAGCTGGCAAGACCAGAATACATATTAAAAGAACCCCAGCAACCTAAGAAGCCATCCCAAGCTCATCACTTCAAAGAATGTTATATTGCAGTGTGGCCAAAGAGTCAGAGAAGGACCTGTAGTACGGGTACTGTATAACATAACATAAAAGTGTGGTTTTAACCTCAAAAACCTCAAAGCTCATAAGGAGCAACAATGTCTCTGACACTTTCTTCTCAGGTTTCCTTTATGTAAGGAAATTTCATCTTTGATACATAGATTGATTATTGACTGATCTGTGGTGAGAGTAGAGAGTGCTAGTCTTGTGTGAGCAGTGAGAGTAAGCAATGATCAAAATTTATTTTCTGCCCTATATATCAGAAACCTCAGCCCTCACTAGGTCAAGAACAATCAGTTCTGCATGTTGGTTTATAATCTTGGTTTAAAGGGACAACATCTGATGATGTTCAGCAGGATTATTTGAAGGGAAAAACTTAAAGATACATTAAATTAACAGTAAATTAACAATAAATGGGAGAGATTTGAAGTTCAGAGCCCTCAAAGAATGTGTTAAAAGACCAGAAGGGTGAAAACAAGTCAAGCTAAATCAAAGTAAGTTCACTTCCACATTTTTTTTCCTACCTGTGAACTATTTTTGACCTGGAGGATTTGTAAAATAAGACTAGAATCTCCTTTAGGCAATGTTTTACACCTTGCATACCAAAATGTTGCTTACAGTTTACAGTGTTGACATGTAATATGTTTTGTTCTTGTCCCTGGCATCAGAAGATGTGCTGAAATGTGACATGTAGGCTCTGAAAGTTAGCTGGAAGCTATGATTTCCATCAAGCAGAAAGGTTATAGGAGGAAACCAGATGGAAGTTCTGCAGGTTAACCGCAGGTGTAACTGAACTAAAACTCTCATCAGCAGCGAGGGACAATTTTGGTTCCGTGCCTTTTAGAAAATAGGCACGACAAGAGTAAGACTGCTGCTCGTTCTCATATCGCTGCAGTTTAATACCAGTTCTAAAGGGAATTATATGGCACTGACAAAGGGTCAGTCATTTTTTTCAGTGACATGGCACAGACTGAAACTCTGCCTGGAGGGGCTCAGTATCTCAGAACATGTTATTAGTTTTCCAGTGCAGGAGGGAGAGTTAAGAGCCTCACATTTCCATTCTTTTGAGACCAGGGTGGGGTTGTTTTCTATTGCAGAGCACACTTCATGATTATCTCCCTGAGCACTCATGGTCAAGTGAGTGAGGAGTTTGTGGGCTACACTTTATTGCCCCTGAGTATTACCAGGGAAACTCTACATAGTTTCAAGGTTTCCTCAAATTACTATACAGTTTGATAATGACTTTCTGTGCATGAATTTTCTGGTATGACAGTGTGTGCACTGACCAGAGATGTCAGTTTATAACACCAGAGATGTAAGTTTAAAATTAAAATAGAAAAAGTGTCCTGCCTGAAGCTTTAATAATGATGTACAAGCATGGAATTTGACCAGTTCTCCAGAGTGTGTTGGGCTTCAGAAGACTGAACATGCAGAAGGCTGAAGTTCTGTTTTGTAAGCACATAGTCAAAGGTAGTGGCAACATCTGCTAACTCAAAAAAAAAAAAAAGAAAAAAAGAGAAAGAAAAGCCCTGTGACATTCTGGCTATTGCTATGAATTTGATGCTGATGGACATGGAGGGTACATGCTTAAGACAGATTCCTGCAATGCATCTGAAAGAGCTCTAGGCTACCCCAAAGTAGGGCATTCTCATCCTTTTAGCAATTGCATTTATATCTGCTTCACCTCAGGGACATCTTTGGCTTCAGAAAGTATGAAAAGAAAATGAGAAAATGACCCTAAAGTAGTGACATCTTTAGGATAAGTTAGAGCAGACCACACAGTGTAACGTAGGTGTCTTTGCCATGCTTGGGTGCTTGGCTGAATCATTACAGTCACATCTATATTTTGGGAAATCAGTGGATTCAGTGAAACTCTGTGTCCTTTTTTTCCCCTGAATTTCTGGAGTCTATCAAGGTACTTGGTGTTACTGGTAAGGATATATATCAATGAAAATTTCAGCAGTGATTAGTTTATAGTGAGTCATCTGGCATAATTTCCAGGTGCTTAAATTGACCTGAATTATGAAGGTGCTCCACAGAATCACAGAATAACTGCAGTTGGAGAAGACCTCTAGGATCACCACATCCAACTGTCAACATTCCCTCCTGAATAAAATACATGTAGCAATATCTGTATCACCCACTAGAACATGTCCTGAAGTGCCTCATTTACACATTTTTTAAGAACATCCAGCGACTGTGATTCTACCACCTCCATGAGCAGCCTATTCCAACACCTAACTACACTCCTGGTAAAGAATTTCTTCCTCATATCTAGTCTAAAACTCCCCTGGTGCAACTGCAGGCCATTCCTCTAGTCCTATCATCATTCACTTCAGAGAAGAGGCCGCCAGACACCTCCTCACAACCTCCTTTCAGGTTGTAGAGAGCAATAAAGTCTCCTCTCAGCTTCCTCTTCTAAACATACTAAACATCCCCAGTTCCCTCAGCCTCTCCCTTGTAGGACTTGTTCTCCAGACCCTTCACCAGCTGGGTTGCCCTTCTCTGAACTCACTCCAGCAGCTCAATGTCTTTCTTGTAGTGAGGGGCCCAGAACTGGACACAGTACTCAAGGTGCAGCCTCACCAGTGCTGAGTACAGGGGCAACACCACAGCATTTTTTTTGCCTTCTTGGCCACCTGGGCACACTGCTGGCTCATATTTAGCTGGGTGTCAACCACCTTGGCTGGTTTCCAGACACTCCTCCCCATGTCTGTAACTTTCTGCTTTGCTCCTAACAGTGGTAAATGATGGAGGTAAGACTGGGAGCTCTTCTGAAAACTACAGAGCTTTTCCTGCACTCTCTTCAGTGTTCAGATAGAGATTCCATTGACAGCCATCTCTAGCCTTTCAGGTTCTTAGGTGGGTTCATTCTGTAATAATTTCTTTGCAACATGCTCCCCTGAGAGGCTGCCAGTCCTAAAAGAAAGCCACTTACTATTCTTTTACTTTGCTCATTAGAGTTTGATGCTTTCTCTAGGAAGAAGAGCATAGAAGCTATCAGCAAGTATTGAATTTCTTACAGATTTTTGCTGCTGTTCTACTGTGAAAATCTGATTGAATTGATTTCCTTATGATGTTCCAGTGAGTCTCCATTTAGTTTAACTGTCACACAAGATGGAGTAACAATTAGATTTCCTGCTAAGAGCTTCTCTGTGATTTCTTTTTTAGCTGTGCTTTCTTGCATGAAATAACTCTGAACACTCTAAGGTTGGGGTTTTTTTTGTTTTGTTTTGGTTTTTTTTTTTGTGTGTTTGTTTGTTTAAGGGCTTGGTAGAACAATGTTCTGAACTTGGCTCTACACAAACTATATAGGCATTAAGTGTTATAAAACATAGATGTTTTTTTTAAGTTACAGAATGTCACAAGAGTGTCTGCTGAGCCTCCCTGCATAGCTCCACCAGTAACTGTAGTACTTCAATCAAAAAATGCTGCCACTTAAAATCAACATTTTTTCATTTTGATGTTTGGAATTAGAAAACCAATTTTCAACTGGAAAAGAGAGAGAGAATAAAAAAGAGATAAAATATTGATTTAATTTCACATTTTTCCAATGAAAATCTGAAACACTTTGAACAGTCTCTGTCCCGAGTGTGGTAATGAATGGAGTCTCCAAACTCCTGATTAATATTTTTTTATGCTTTATTAAACTGCAGAACCAGGCAAAGATGGAACTGATCAGATGGATCCTTAGAGCTGAAGTGTTTTAACACTGGTCTCCCCGGATTCTGCAGGGCACAGAAGGAAAGTTGCTGTGAGAAGTGTCTTACATTCCCTCATGAATCCATCACTTATTGATGGTCAGAAAACAGTGTTTTGATGGAAATATTATGCTTACCCTATCTCACAGCCAGGGCTCACAGCAAGGCTGTTACAAAGAAACAGCTTTTGCATTGGGAGGAAGCTATTCAGATTTTCTTACACTGTCAAGCCTATCCTTCTACCTATGCCCGAGTGGTTTAGGTGTTGCACAGTGATAATGCAAAACTTTTATCTTGCAGAGTTGCAAAAATAGTTACAGAAACAAAGGGAATTCACAGCCTCAAAAGATCCGTCATTGTATTACCATCTTTCTGATTTTAGTATCTCATTGCAGAAGTGAAAGGTAATATTTTTTCAAAGACAGAAAGAGAACCTGACAGAAATAAAACTGCCTTGACCACAAAGCAGTTGTTCCGTAGCTGCTGTTTAACCAAATAAATAAGAGACTCACACTACTAAAGTCCATACAAGAGGTTGGCAAGTTTGGTAGGAGATACAGTTCAAATGGAGGAAGAGTAGGAATGCTTTCAACGTATTTTACTTAGACCAAAATACAGGGGAAAATCACCTCAAAATGATGGAGTAGTTTTTCCTCGATGGGACTGTGCAGTATTTTACAGTTCAGAAATGACATATGCTCTTACTCAGCTGATGTGCCCTAGAGGTAGTGTACTGTCTAGGGAAGCTACACACTGATTTATTAAAAAACCCAGTGTCTTTCGTTTCAGCACGTGAATTTGGTGACCTGAGAGAAAAAAACCAAAACCGATTTTCTTTCCAGCACAGCAGATAGAGAGTCTGCTGTTTCAGGTGGGATATGTTTTATCATTTTAATATTTTAAAGCATCATGTTAAGCACTTTGTAAATATACATTTAAAAATTAAAGTAGAGGTACAGCGTGCCTCATGTTGAACAGTGCAGTCTTCCATACATACAGAGTCTGCCTGGAGAATAATCAGAAAACTGTGCAGTCTTCCAAAATGCAGCTACTCCATGTGCAAAGAAAAGGTAAAGCTTTCTGAAAGTGACAACCAGAACTGATTTTCAGCACCCAAAGAGATCTTTATTTGCAGTCTGTGATTTGTACTTTGCTTGGATTTTTGTGACATCTTCACAAGGAAGAGAATTAATTTAGCTGCTCGAAACTGAGCACCTAGTAAAACAGTTCTTTCTGTATTTTATCCTTCCTTATTTAATGTTTTTAGAGGAATTGCAGATATCAAAGATTTTCCCCAGGGATCCCTTTTGGTAGCATGACTAACATTACTGAACATTCAAGGCCAATTTCTATAACACACTTGCATGGGAGAACAATATTTTTTGCTAAAATTGTCCATCTCCTTTCACGCATGAACATAATCTAAGCAAATTTTCAGTGACTTTACTGTCTTTGAATACTGAAATCTGTTGGGTATGATGATCTGTGGTGAGAGTTACTTGGTTGCTTCACTCGTTATTAAAGATTTTCACATGCCTTCATTTGAGGCATGACAAGGAGACTTTTTTTTTGGTCCCACATGCCACATAATGTCTGTTTTGACTTGTAGGATCACAGGAGCAATAGAAACACACTCACTACCTGGAATCACAGCTCCATAGAGCACTGATGAGATGCATGTTCCCAGCTGTGAATTTAGTGGCATCATTCTGTCCCATAATGATGAGTCCCAGAATTCACCCTTCCATCCAAACCCCCTCTGTGTCAGTCTGTCAAGTGTCAGGGAGGTTTGTATTTGCCTAAACCCTGTTTCTAATATGATGCATACTGCGTTGTTGTTCAAGTTGCTTCTGCTGAGTTTTGCTTGCACTACTGTTCTTGCTGTGTCCTGCACTGCTTTTCCTAACAATTCCCTGTTTTAAGCAGAGCCTTCTAATTTAAACTCCTAAACTTTGAACACCTAAGCAATGCAGATTGCTGAATGAGTGAAAGGTTGCAGATTTGCCTATCTCTGTGAGATAATGAAACCTCAAAATAGTGCTTGTAAAATACCAGCTTGCTAGCTGTTTATGAGATACATCAATTACCACTCATGGTTCATTCTGCAGATTAGCATATTCTGCATGGTACTCATTTTAGTATTATGCTAGGAGGCCTGTAAGAATTCAGTGCTTTAGAAGTACAAGTAATAAATTTAATGCATCACTAATCTAGTGTTTCTGTTTTCATACCCTTCCTGCACTGCAGAGAACAAATTCTAACAGAGCCCTGAATGTGCTGAAACTGAAGCAACAAGAGCCTGACTTTCAGTATTCCTCTGTGTGATGAACCGTATCTGTACAACCCCACAAACAGATTTTGGTGCCAACCATTAAGCATTTAGTATGAGGCTTTCTGAATAAGTACTATGAATAAATTGTACTGGTAGGAAGTGAGCTAGGCCACAAGATTTTATAGAGCAAGTTATACCACAGGACTGCTGAGCATAATCTTTCTGGGACCACCACAACAAGCAGTCAGGGAGCTGCCAACAGCAGATGTGAGCCTGCTCTCTCTTACCATTTTGTTTAGCTACAAGCAAATGAAATGTGCCCCATTAAGGGACCTATCCTGTATCCAGTATTAATGTCTGGACTGAGGACCATCTAAAGCAGCTCTAATATCCTGTGAGTTCCTTCCCTACTCTTCTGGATTTTTTTAAAAAATGAAATTAGCAATTAGTGGAGCTCATAGTTGTGTGCAAATGTCTTGGTCTTCATCTCACAGCCACAAAAGTTTCAAGGAATGATGAAGGTTTTGCTTACAATGGTGAAGGACTGATTCTGTTTCCTAAACAGCTATCTTGAGAGTATCTTAAATAGCCACATGGAAATTACAGGTAAAACAGAGGATCTACAGAAAGCCTGTGCAATTCTGAAGCAGTGGCTGAAGGCTGCCTGAGATAACAGAGTCTCAAAAGGCCATACAGGGCCATGTTAGGCAAAACAGCTTCCTAGTGTTGGGCTCAGATCCTCTACTACCTGAGTTCTAAGATTTCTCTGTCTGAAAGAGCACCCAAACTGATTGAAGTGACCCAAGGACTGTGTTTAACACTGAGCAGCCACTGCTCTGATGGCAGGATACTGACTAATCCCTCAAAATTAAACACCTGAAGATGCACCATATTAGTGACTTCTGGGCCTAGTTTTAGAAGAACTTACAATTAAGGGAAATTTGGACACGTATTTTGAAAATCATTCTCTTAATAGCTAAATGTAAATTGGATGAATGTTAATCCTAAAATCTTTGGGTCCAATTTTTGTATTTAGAGTGGTGGACTATACTTATATACCTCTAACATTTCTTCAGAACATGACTAAACTTGAAAGATTCCCAAAGTACCTGCATAAGCAAGCATTATTTTACTCAGGGGTAATATAATTTTTCCTATTACTATATGGCTATGATTTGCTTTCCCAAGTTTCCAGCCACTTTGTTCTGTAAGATCTAGCTGATGGATAATAGCTATTTTCCTCTCCACGGACATGATAATTTGCAAGTGGCTTTGATGTTGAGAAACACTATTACCTCTCCCCACTCTAGAAATTTGCAAACTCCAAATTCCAATTTCTTTCCCTTATATTAATCTAACAATAAGAAGTAAAAAAAGAGAATTGTAATGATTATTTGTTCACTATTCTTATTGTTTCTTTCAACTGAGCTGACTTCAAGGTAAAAAAAAACAAACAAAACACCAGGAAAAGACAGCAGGACATAAATGATGATATTTTTTATTATGTTGTCATATTTGAGCCAGATTTTCAAAGGGCTTATTTTACTAGAATTTGGCTATTTCACTCAAAGTAGCACAAGTAAATTACTTTATACTTTATGGATCTGTTGACTGTTTTCAATCAAAGATGTAGAAAAAAGGATTCAACTCCTTCAAGCTTTATTGACATCATGAGCCCTCCACCTCCTGATCTACCAGCTTCTGCAGCAGGGCTGGTCTCCAGCTCCTCAATGCTCTGTTGAGCTGGGCCCAGTCACAGGCCCATGTCCCAGGCTGGTTCTGGCCCATCCACATCCTCAGGGATTTGCCTGATGGCCGGGGTGGGGGCTGCTGCTTGTGGCCGGGGGTGGGATGGGCCTGACAAAAGCTGTGAGGATTTGACAAAGCCCCGTGTCAGCCAGGAGCTAGGATGGAAGAAACTGCCCCTGATGAGGGGTCTCATACGTTGGGAAGGGTAAGGGTTACTTCTTCCCCCTGCTTTGTTTGTCAGCAAAAGCATTTTATGAAGTGAGCAGAGCAGCTGTAACACAGTTCACTGAAACTGGGGAAACGTGCAAGGAAATGAAAGGCACAACTGCCCAGTGAGCCTGTATGGTAGTTCCGTTTATTTTTCAGATTCTTTGAAATCACAGATCATCTCCCCAGAGTGGTCGCAGGGCCTGGTTGCCAGAGCTGGAGAGACAGGTCTGTGTTTATGAGCAGATGACACCAACAGGAAACCAGCAACTATCTCATCTCTCCTGACAACCCAGTGGGAGCTTGTGTTTCCTTTGAACCACTCTTCTGAGAAAATGTGGTGAATGACCAAAGGTTTTACTTATTTAGTGTGCTAATGAGGCAAGGCTTTGGGCATGCACAGCTGGGTTTGGAGCCCAGCACCTTGGAGAACTGCATGTTTTCTGTAGGATCACTTTTAACTCTAACATCTGGAAGTGTACTGTAAACCACACTCCTTCTAAAACTATTTCTCTGATGAAATTGACAAGTCAGTCTCTTTTGGACTGCATTTGGTGACTCCTGGTCCTGATGCATATGGTCCTCCCTGTTATGGTGCTTCTAGGCCTCGTGCCACAGGACTGCTGGCTTTTTTTTGTGAGGCAGAGGGGGTCATTGTACTATCCTGCATTCCTGCCCCATGTCTCTGCACCCTGAAAAAATGAAATTACATAAAGCCATGTCTGAATTCATTCAATTCATGCTAGGTTTAGCCATGAGAAAAAAAGAATCACACTATAATCAAGTATCAAGTGTACTGCACCTTGGAGCTCTTGGTTCAAGGAAGATAGTTACAGTCTTCCTCTTAAAAGTCATAGTGTGATTGCTCTTCTCTTTGAAATGTGAGAAGAACAGAACAATATCTTCCAGTCTCCATCTGTGTGAGAGCTAAGCTTGAAGGACAGTCATTGAGAATGTGATGCCCAGGATGCACTGCCTCTGCTCTTTGAGACAATTCAAAATAGGAGCTTGTCATTGTCATTAGTCTGTAGTGCTGGAGCTGAAACTGGGACTGAAAGAAGAGTGTACATCATGAGGTAAAAAGACATTAATGAATCCTTAGCTTCCCCTCTTATGCCCTCTCTCAAGAGACAGGGAGATGGTGGCTGTAGCTTTGAGATTCTGGCACTCTCATCCACTTTCATTTGGAAGAATACTTGATGGTAGCCATGGTTTAAAAGTAGCACAGGGATTTTTTTGTATCATGGAGTATTTCTAGGCCTATCCTATACTCAGAGGAAATATTGACAGATTCTTGCTGGACTGGTAGGCTGTAGGTCTCTCTTTGATGCATGTTGCATATCTCTTTCAGAGAAGTGAAAAATATTTTTACATTTCCACTCTTCTGGAAAATACAATAATTTATAAGAGCCTTCTAGGATGAATGGCTTAGTTGCAGGCATTTCAATTTGCAAAATAAATAACATCTCATCAATGAAAATGAGTACAACATGAAAAGGACTGGATAAAAAATCCCAAACAAACCAAGTGCTGGAAACTGATATTAATAGAAAAAAAAAAAAAGAGAGAGAGAGCAGTAATCAATAATTCATGTAATTGTTTTGGAAAATATTTTAAAAAATAAACTAAATATATGAGGAAAAGGTTTATTTCTCAGTCTTTGTTGACTTGGAAGCAGAGGTATAGAGAAGGGAAGCAAAAAAATATGAAAACCTATAAATGTGCATGTGTTTGTCTGGAGGGAATCCTTTAAAGCCACTATAACATCTATCTACCCAAACTGTGACATAGCATTCATCTCTGTCATGGTTGAATCCCTCACATTTATTACAGTCCTTCTGAGTCAGAAAACAATTAAGGGATGGAAATGTTCAGATGTAGGATCCAAGCCCTTTCTCACATGCTAGGAAAATTCCAAGGAGAAAGTAACCTGGTAGAGAGCAGGTAAATTCCGAACCCCACTGCTCTCCTATAGAAAGCTGGGGTTGTGGCAGCACACCTCATTTTGGAAAATTACTTTTGGTGACCAAATTATGGTGTTTGAAATGCACCATTCCATATAGGTAGCTTGTGTGGATTTTCATTTTCTTGATGTATTTGGACTTCCTGATGAACAATTAAAAAGGAGGCAAGAAGGGAGAAGGAGGTTCATCTAAGCAGTTACTCCTAAGTATCCTCCTTCATCTAAGCAATCTCTATAACCATTGCAGAGAGAGGAGTATTTTTAGAGGGATATCCATCCCATGGTCTTTAGGCCTTTCTTCTCTGCTAACTACACTTGAAATTTAGATGACCATTTTATACTATACGTCTAAAGTTGAGTGAGATGAATCCAGGCCTTTGTTAATACCAGATTGCTAATTAAAAACTAAAAGTGTTGTACTTTGTAAGACTGTGTCTTAGTGTCATTTAAAATCTATTTGATTTTCAGTTGAATGAAGAAGCCTGGAGAAATTTGCTCTGTATTTGCAGGACCCCTGATAATTAATTGCAGCAATAGAACAACTTTGCTGCTTTTTGAGTTTTACCCTGGGGTTGCTCAGATACATATTTCTGAGATAATTCCCCACAGTCTGTGGCCAGGTTAGTTACTGATATTTTGTGCATTACTAATATATGCTCAGGATTTTTAGTCAAATACTGCAAGATCAGAAATTGGCTCTTTATGTCTAATGGAGAGCAGGTAACTGGAGTTGCTAATTGTTATGATGGATTTAAGACAAAACCACAGAATATAGATTCCCTTAGCTCTGTCATATATGTTGGTCAACCTTTAAATTTTGCAGTATTGCACAGAATATGATTTATCATGGTAAACCATACTGTGACTCTGTCAAGTTCTGTATTCTGAATCTTTCAGTAGTGAGATGATTCAAAAAAGGCTTCGATATAAAGGCAAACACTTCCAGGCAACACGGGAGTTGGAAGGAAGAGCTCAGGCTGCAGGAAGAAGCAAGGGGCTATCAGGAAATCTGTCATTGCTGGGTGCTTCAATGATTGATCATAATTAATCAAGAAACACCGGAGTTCTGACACAGAGTTCTTTCATATTACTGGTCATCATATAATAAATTAACTGCCTAGGTTTGAAAGAATCTTAATAAAAATCAATCTTCAAAGTCATTCAGCCAATAAAATTAACTGCAGCTTTCAAAGCCATGCCTTAGAACTAGCACCTACAGTCTCCCTTCAGAAAACACATTTGGAAAATTCTGAACAGTAATCGCAAAGCAAGATGGCTCCAAAGTAGCATGTGCAGCTGGGTAAATAGTGGGTTTAAGTACAATTTCTTCAGGCAGTTGACAATTAGGACAGTAATCACAGCATCTTACCTTAGTAATGTAATTTAGCTGGGTATTTCAGCTACCTGATCCCCAGAGACTTCCTGGGTAGTCAATAGATGGACATATGCTCTCTCAAGCACCATCTGGAGCTCCTACCTTGTCTCCTCTCTTCATCCGCTTTTTGAAGAATCTTTTCCTCTGACACCTAGAGAAAAGCTGAAGAAACTAGTCATAACATAGCTGACTAAATTCAGTGCTTATAGATGACATTTCTGCATGAGCTTTTAATACTCATTTGAGGTGAAGTATTCATATTGTGCTCCCATATTTTCTGTTCTTGTTTTGTAACGTTACTCAAAACACTTAGACCAAGAGTGTTTAATTACTCTGTTACAGTTGGCTTTATGTTCAGTTTTCAGACTCTTTCATTATGATACCCATTTATACAATTAATTCACTATTATTTGATAAGGTTTTTGTACTTTAAAATATTCTATATTTCCATGGAAATTCCCACATTAATCAGGCATGTGCTTGCTTTCAACGACTCCTACTTTGCAAACTTCTTTAAACCAGCCAGCTGTGACATTGCTTTTCAACAATTCATTATTAAAGGTTTTTATAAAAAATATGTTTAAAATAAGCTATTAATGAATTAAGCTGTACCAAACAATTATTTCATAAATATTAATAGAGAACAAGCATACAAACATCATATAAAATTATATTGTGTACTTTATTGTTCCTTATCAAGCTATCACTCATTAAATTTATAATTATTATGCTTTCACGTTTGGTGAGAATATAAAAAAAAAATTATTTTAGAAAATTTTCATTCATTGAAAGTGGGATAGAAGGCTACCCAGTTTTTCACATAAACTGAGACTAATAGTTCTTGATTTGCAGCAAAAATCTTTAATCTATTTCACAGAATGAAAAGTATCAAATAACAAATAACCCAGACTACAAAAAATAACAAACAAACAAAACCAACCAAAAAACAACAAACCAACACTGATATTCCTTCTCTCATCAGAAGAACCCTTGCTAGCCCAGTTGGCTAGTGATCTTGTACCTGAGTTGTAGAATTTACGACAGAAACACCATCAGTTAATGAAGTGTCTATTAGTAATCTGCTGCACAGTACAAACAAAACTCCAGAGGATATCACTTTCACAGTCTAAGCTGCAGACAGATGTGCTCTGCAGCATGTCCCACCGCCCCAGTCTTTTAGCTGCCAACACAAGGAGTGTCCAAGTCTCCTCCCTGCCCTTTTGTAGGGTCTCTTCCCCATAACAACCACAGCAAGCTGGGGTTGGCAGCAAAAAGAGGGAAAAGTGCCAGCTCACATCTTATCCAGTGACTGGACATGGTTTAGATGTAGACTTTATCATTTAAATAGAACAAATATATATATAAGGGACTAAATAACTTCTCTGATGCAGAGCAGGACATTAATAGATCTGGGAGTGCTATCCTGAACCCAAGTCTCAAACCTGTGCCATGCAGAGTGACTGACATGACACTGGTATGTGCAGTAGGACAAATCTTCATCCCATGTAGCTACATCAAAAAGGATGAATGCTAGGTGATTCACAGGCAAAGATCTTTTCTGTCAAACTCAAAAGCAGCTTGACTGACATTTTCTAGAGCAGTTTTTGTAGCACTTTCCAGATTCCCTGCCATCAAAAGGGGACAGAGTAGGCGACTGTGGAACTGAAAGTATGAAGTAACACTTAAAGTTTTCAGTCTGCATATAGGGTGCAGATCCTCAAATCCTGCTCAGAGGGAGAGATGTGTGATTTTTAGTTCCGTATAATGGAGAAATGAACAACATGCAGGAGTAGAATTTTCTTTGTATTGTTCATAACGGGGAGTAAGGTCAGACTTGAGTACGTAAATTTTGAGGTATAATTTTATTGCTGGGTTTTAATGCAGTAACATTTTAGCATGCTGGTCACACAAAACCATTTGAAGAATTTATTATAATTTATTGACAATCAGACATTCTGTTACATTTTGTGCAATCATAGTGAATATACTGGTAATGCGAAAGAGCAAGGCATCTATTACTGGATCACAGAAAAAAAAATCAAAACACACAACCAAAAAACCCCCCCCAAAAAAACCCCCCCCAAAAAAACCCACCCAACACAAGACACAGGGAAAGACAATTAAAAATACCATTTAAAATGTTAATGGCATTATTACTAGCCAGGTCCTTGCCACAACACATTATAACATTTCCTTAGGAGACACTGTAAGGTATCACAGGGAATGCATAAGGTGACCTAATAGATCTTTTCTATCTTTGTTCTCACATAATCATGTCAATCAGCAGTACAGAGTCATAGCAATTTATACTTCCCATTGCCTCCAGACTACATTATTGTAATTCAGCCTTGTTACATAGATTTAAAAACTGCAGCTGGCAACATCTCTGTGTTTGTTTAACCTGGAGGGACCCTCAGCAGTATTGTGATAAAGGTGAGGACCTGTTTTATTGATTATTACCAGCAGAAATAGACCTAACCTTGCCTTAATGGTTCAGGTGATTTAGAGACCTATTTTTAGTGGACTTTGACTCTCTACAGAGTTGTGTGATAGATAAAAAATACTACGCTACAGGTATTTCTCATGTGCTAACTATTCAGATTTCCAAAGTTAGTCAGCTTTCCTGTGTGGGAATAATAAATAAACACATGAAAAAACATAGTCAACATTTTATGCTAAAAATTACAATTTGGAAATATACAATTTTTCTTAGCAGATATTGCTTTTTAAAGTGAATATATATATATGCATATATATTGATTGCAGTATATATATTGATTGCATTGTATAAATTAGTTACTGTAAACTTCAGAACTTCAACATTCTGGTTAAATTATACTTAGCATTAAATGTCATTTCAACAATATGTAGGGAAATAACCCCCAGTAATACAGGTCTTTACTTACTCAATTGCAATTCATTTGGAAGTAATTTTTATCAGAATCTATATTATTTAGATCCTCGTCGTCTTTCCATTAAAAAAAAATAAAATATGGAAATTGTTGTTCTAGTCCTGTGTTCCAGTTAAGGAGAGACATAGACTTTCTTTTAGGTTTAAGAGCCTAAGAAAACCAGGACTGGATGAGGAAAGGCTGGGCTTTTGTGAAGTACAAGAGTTAATCTTTTTTAGTGGTCCCATTTCATCTTTTGGTATGCAATGTTTTTTTTATGCAGATACACCATATGAAACCTGTTGCAAAGTTTCAGCAATTTAGTGGTTCTTAGGATTCTGAAATGTCAACATTTTACAAAGGTAAAATCAAGCCAGAGTAATTTTATTAGCTGAAATATGCAGCAAGCAAAACATGAAGTCTGGTATCTGAAGGTATTTCAAGGCAAACTAGTTCTGTGCAGAAAGACTTCAGTTTGCATGAATACACTGCTGAAGAAATATATTCCACATTTCATTTAGTCTGTTGAGAGAATTGTGTTTTCCAGTGCTAAAACTAGTAACTGCAAATTATGATGAGCTGTTAAAATCCAAACTATTTAGTTGCAGCATAGATTGAAATATTCCTAATAGATTTCATCATGTGGGAAATGGTTATGTCATCTTGTGACTCTGTAGTACTAAAAAAAAAATTCAGTCGGGAAATTTTATTTCCAGTCAGAAATTTAATTTCCAGCCAGAAATTTTATTTCCAGCGCTGAAGGCATGTGTCAAAATACAGAAAGTTGTGTCCTTTGTTTAAAAAAAAAATAATGTTTTCTCAGTTAAAAAAGGAGGAAATATCTTTTTTCCCAAAAATGGAGCCACGGAGCCTTTTTTTCTTTTTTTCTACAAAACTGGATCATTTCAGTTATGGGTGAGTCCTGAAAAGCATTTTCTGTTTCTTGTCAGAATTAAATTATGAATATGACTGAATATGTATTGTATAAGGGTACCATTTTGTTAGTTCTCCCCAGCCCCCTTGTCACTTTTTCTATTTTCACATTTAAAAAAAAAAAAAAAATCAAAAATTGAAAATCAAAATTTTTATTCTTAGAAGCCATACTAAAATGCTTTTGCCTGAACGAAATAGTTCATATATTATAATCAAACTTAGAAACTGTAGGAAAGCAAAGCTATGGCATACCTGGAACTGGTTTAACAACTGCTCAATGCAGGTGACCAAATTCCAGGATGCAGAGTGGTCCCTCCTGCTGTTTGTCTTCCTTATATACATATATCCAAGCAGCCAGCTTTGTGATGTGATGACCTAAAATTAAACCTCTGATTCATTTAATGCTGTTGTCTGTTTGTTAGAAATATTGATCATCTTTATTTAGAATTCATTTTCTCTTCAGATTCTTATTTTCTGTCCCTTTTTGTAGAACATTTCATGGAATATTTATTTGTACCTTTGAGAAAAGTTTAATCCTCTCTGTAGAAACTATCTGTATTAAGGCTTGAATAATTACAATATTTGAAATATATATAAAGCTGTGTTTATTAATCTAGAGGAAATCACTCTTGAAATCTGTCATCTACCAACTGACACTTCTAACTTACATTTCTGTACTGCTTTGTTGCTTTGAGGCAGTTCTTCTGTTGCCAGGTTTGGTATCAGGCATAGGAGGCTATATTGAGTCACTGCTCATCTGAGTGTTAAAATTCAATTTACAGTTGCACAGATGTTCTGGGATCCTTTGAATTTAATGAGGATGACTCACACAGATGAGTAAAGAGGATGGACTCTGAGTTCTCTAATGCTTTCTGAGATCAATGCACCCCAGATGAAAATCATTCAGCTCATTCCATGCTATCATCTTGCACTGCACATTATCTTTGTCCTCTTTCTTTGCCTTGCTGCTTATAATAGGTGTATTTTGAAATGAACAAGGTTTAGTGACCATTACTTTTCTGGCAATAATGACATGACATTTCCTGCCTTATTTCAACATGCCCCAACATTTCTACATTCTGAGGCCTGTATCAGTCCTCGAAAAGTTTTACATTATTCTTTACATAGAGGTGGCAGTATATTATGCCTGTAATTTTTTGTTAGTAAAATTAGATTATTTTCAAAGTTAGATTTAATAGTTTTCTTTCTTAAAAGGAAGAATTAAAGCAGCTTGAAGTAAATCCTGTTTGTGCATATGAATTTGGAACACTGCAAAATATTAGGACAAACATATACCATTCACATCAGTGGTGTAGTCCCTCATGGATCTGTGTGTATCTGTGTAATATTATTTGGAATGAAGAATAATAAAGTATATCAAATTCCTTGAAAGGATGAGTTTTGAAAGATGTCAGACCAGATTTTTCTGTGTCCCAATCAAAATATGGAGAGAAAAAGTATGGACTTTGTGAAATCTGAAGAGTAATTAGAACAGGGAGAGATTCATTTAGGGCATTAAATAACCATACATCTTGGAACTCATTGTCTCAGGATGTTTTTAAGGCGTCAAGCACTGAAGAGTTGTAAAAATTGGTACTGAAATGCTTTGGAAAAGACAGATATTATACAGGACTTTTACAATCATGTTAAAAAAGAGATGTGGAAGGATTAGGAAACACTTCCATAACTCTGTGTTAGCCCGGTATCTCTAAATGTCTGGTACTGCCTATTGTCAGAAACAGTATCTTGGACTAACTGGACTTTGATGTTTGAAAAAGAATAGCAAATTCAGTTCCCAGTTTCATAACCTCAGTTTCTAGATACTGTGAGCTGCCTCTGTGCACCTGTCTCAGGACAATCTATCTACCTCATCCCTCCCAAGGGGAAAAATTTCCTTCTCTATAGGTGCCTCGATAGCAAAACTTTGTAGTCCTGCTGCCAGGAGAGGCAGATCCACCTAAGAAAATGTACAACCAACCTCAGAGAAAGAGGGACAATACAAGTAGGAAAGGGAAGAGCAGAGCCAGATGGATCTCTTTTCTTGTCTCTTCTTTTTTAAGGGACCTTCTTATGTTAAATATAAGTGTGTAACATAACTGTCTCTGCATGTCTGTGTGAGAGAGAGAAGGGTGGGGTGCTGGTACTTTGTAGCTGGATATAATCTTGGGAAATGGTTTTATTTTAATAATACTCTCCTAAAGCAGTTCATATTCCATTTCCATTTTGTCAAGGAGTATCCTTTGCTCCCTAAAGGTATTTTCTGCCTGGAATATTCAAAACAATATAAACTGAACAGAAGCCAACCCAAACTAAAACCAAACAAGGCAATACCAATAACCAGAATGAAGATGAATCCACTTATTAAAATCTTCTCAGGAAGAAGCCACTAAGAGGGATATGGGTTAAGGTCTCTTTTTCCTCTCTACAGCTTTGTATTACCAACATTTATTGCAGTGTTTTATTCTTGCAGGTTTCATTCTGGCTGATGGCCAGGGTAGTCTAAAAATAAGTTTTAGCTGGCTGTATTTCAGCTTCAGGTTGATGAAGGATTTATTGATATTCCAGTTTGTGCCACAACTTATTGTCCCTGTGATGTGATGTGTATGAGTGTGAGAGGGGCAAAGAAAAAGAGATATTTTATTCCCCATCTACCACACACTGAGGATATCTTGCTGCCTTTTGTTCTGTCTCAGGGTCCCTCATGACCTGCTGTTCTCATTATGCCTTCACTGCAAGTGGGTAGCTTAGAGAGCAATTTCTGCCATCTAAACTAATTTGCGCTCAGATTTTGAGAAAATATCTTTGTCCAAGAGTGTATAAGACACCTTCAAAGAGTGCAGAAATGCACAGAATATTTCCATTAAGGCTGTGATGAGTTTTAATAATTTTATAGCAATGCTTCTTATAGTTGGTCCCAAGTCGGAACTGAGGAATAATCAAAAATTGCTCCACCAGAGGTCAAAGATGAGGTGAAAGATATTTACATGACTTTGTTCATTGTCCTCACCCTGAGATTCCTCGTTGCTCTTCAAAGCATGGGAGCATGCAATTCCCAGATCTCCTCCTTTTCACCCCTATTGCAGGCAAGTAGAAGCCACTCCAGCATGTCCTGTGCTGCTTCTATGAGCCTTCTCTCACTTTTTTTCTGTTTTCATACCTAAAGGCAGGTACGTGTTCATTTTAAAAAGGCTTGTTACTCAATCAAATGAGTTTACTAACCCGATGCATTAGAATAATGAATACTGAGCCTCCTTAAATATTGATATTAAATGTATTGTTTCTGTAATGACCGTGATGCTCTAGATCATGCAGTTAAATACAAGCCTGAGTTATGGTAATCTTTAATTTAAGATTTCTTAGGCTACTGAAAAGAAAAGGAATACATTTAAGTTGCTACGTTATAATAAGCATATTTGCAGAGATTTTAACTCTAGTCCTATTTGTGAATTTCACATACAGAGAAAAAATGAATGGCTGGTCTATTAATGAGTGTGTATATATTTCCTAAAAATACTAATGCTTTATTTATCAAGAGAAAATATACTCACTGGAGAGGCAAAGCCAATTTTGATTTTTTGGTTTTGTTTTTTTTTTATGCTATAGAATTTTTATGTTGTAAGAAACCTCTTTTATTTTTCCCATTGGGGCCAAAAGAGATTGTGTTCTAAATTCAGTTTGTTGTTATAGTCTCATGTGTTCTCCTTTTTTCTAGGGCTTTGATAGTATGAATCATTCTTAGCTCACATAGTCTGAGTATTTCAAGCCTGAAAGGTGCTGTCTCCTGAGTTCAAAAGAACATCAGATGCATTCAGCACATTTCAGAAAACATTGAGTCCATCTCAGAGTTGGCATATTGGCACCAGTGGTTTTTCATTTGCTATTTTGGTTCTGGATTTCTTTTTTTTTTTTTTTTTTTTTTTTTTTTTCCCAGCAATTAATGTGAACATATTCTTGTTGATGCTTACCATAGAGAAGCTAGACAGTTACCCTTCTAACTCTGAGTATTATCTAACATATTTGAGTGAACTATCTATGTTAGCAACTTAACCAGTTCCAGGGCCCAGTCACTGTCTGTATACTCATAGCATGTTTCCCAGCATGACTTCGACCTGAGCCAACTGGTGTTCCTCCAAACAATTCCCAGGAGCCAGCCCAAGATGGGGACTATTTCTAGAAGGCTGTCTGGAGGCAGCTACCCTCTTTGGAAGCCCAGCATGGACACATCTGGGCCATGCTGCTGATTTCGGAGCCAAAGAAAGGGCCCTGACACTTAAATTTAGCAGTATAGGTGTAGTGTCTGTGCCCAAAAGTAAAAAAAACACATGGCACACTAATAGACTGGATGTGGCACTCAGTGCCATGGTCTGGTAACCGCAGCGGTAGTGGATCAAGGGTTGGACTTGATGATGTCTGAGGTCCCTTCCAACCCAGCCAATTCTATGATTCTATGATTCTATGATTATTGCAAAGTACATACACATTTTTCCATCAGGTTAAAAAAACAATAGTTGCATGATATATGATAAATTTTCCCCTTTATGTGCCTCACCTACCAGCCTGTAAGGTCAGGTTACCTCTTGCTTCTCTCTGTCCGTCCCTGCAACTAAAATATTTGAATTTCATCAGTGTGTGCTCAGTTGTTCAGTGCCTTGCAAAGATGCTCACTGGAGTCCTGGAAAGAAGAGAGCTGCGTCAGCAGGGCACAGTGCCCAGAATGATTAATTCTGCCATGTTGATGCAGCTATGCTGTACCTGTTCCACAGTGGGGACATTTGGAGAGATCTGAGATATTATTGCCTTGCATAGACATAAGGACAATCAGGCTGCTACTCAGAAATGTAAATGTGCAAAGCACAGAAAATTTATAGGTATCCCAGCTTCACATTTACACATACTGTGCTTATGCTTTGGAGACTAAAAGAAGAGCCAGAAATGTCTGTTGCACATACTTAAACCTTCACCTTGCCTAAGTCATTGAAAGTAATTTCAAAACAATACATTTTTCATCAATAATAATGTCATTTTCTTTATATGCCAGAGTTTCTTACACTGTACAATAATGAGATGTTTTTTAGGGCTTTCCTTCCTACTTAGGTTAGAGATTTAAACAAACTAACAAACAAACAAACAGGCTTGGATCTGTATTTCTAAAGAAGGCAGCTAGTTTTCCAGTTTGTGGTCTCTTAAGGTACCTTTAAAGTACAGATGTTGCAATTCCAGTCAAAGGTACTGGGAACTCTGGCTAACCAGACAACACCTGACAACACAGGCCTACCAAAGCAGACATTTGATTGAGAACATCCCTGAGGAGAAGGACTTCTGGGGTTCTGGTTGAGCACAAGCTCAGCATGAGCTGTCAATGTGTACTTGCAGCTCAGAAAACCAACCCTATCCTTGAGTTTATCAAAAGAAGCATGGCCAGCAGGCTAAAGGAGGTGATTCTCCCATCTCCTCAGCTCTCACTAGACCCCACCTTGTGTACTGTGTTCTTTTCCAGGGCTCTAAACATAAGAGGGACATAGAGCTGGTTTTTGTCATTTAAAATGGTGATCATATCTTTTTTGTGGTAATTTTAGAAGGTTGTCTTAAAAGGTTAAATTTATTTATTCAATAATCATAGAATCATAGAATTGGCTGGGTTGGAAGGGACCTCAGAGGTCATCAAGTCCAACCCTTGATCCACTACCGCTGCGGTTCCCAGACCATGGCACTGAGTGCCACATCCAGTCTCTTTTTAAATATCTCCAGGGACAGAGAATCCACTACTTCCCTGGGCAGCCCATTCCAATGCCTGATCACCCTCTCGGTGAAGAAATTCTTTCTAATATGCAACCTAAACTTCCCCTGGCACAACTTGAGACCATGTCCTCTTGTCTTGCTGAGAGGTGCCTGGGAAAAGAGACCAACCCCCACCTGGCTACAACCTCCTTTCAGGTAGTTGTAGAGAGTGATGAGGTCTCCCCTGAGCCTCCTCTTCTCCAGGCTGAACAGCCCCAGCTCCCTCAGCCCTTCCTCACAGGGCTTGTGCTGGAGTCCCTTCACAGCCTCCTTGCTCTTCTCTGGACCTGCTCCAGGACCTCAATCTCCTTCCTGAACTGAGGGGCCCAGAACTGGACACAGTACTCGAGGTGTGGCCTCACCAGCGCTGAGTACAGGGGAAGAATCACTTCCTTGGACCTGCTGGCCACACTGTTCCTGATACAAGCTTATTTATTAAATAAATTTAATAGCATTTTAAAAGGTTTGTAGAATCTGACAGCTTCTTTCTGACATCTTCTAAACACAAAACACATACTTGGACATTTGTCACAAGTAAGGGTACTGAAACCATCTGGATGTGGGGATGTGGGGACATGAGGGGTAGAATAGGGAAAGAGCAGATGCTGATACTGTAGAAACTTCCTTTGTTTGCAGTAGGTTCACATGCTCGAATATTTTTTTTTCTCCAGACACTCTCACCTTCACAAGATGTTTTTTGCCAAATGAGCTGCTATTCTAATTATAGATTTTCCCCTCCCT
>JAAWXA010000029.1:2444537-2925805 GCA_038090715.1 Florisuga fusca | reverse complement strand
GGGTTGGAAGGGACCTCAGAGATCATCAAGTCCATCCCTTGACCCACTACAGCTGCGGTTACCAGACCATGGCACGGAGTGCCACATCCAGTCTCTTTTTAAATATCTCCAGGGATGGAGAATCCACTACTTCCCTGGGCAGCCCATTCCAATGCCTGATCACCCTCTCGGTGAAGAAATTCTTTCTAATATCCAACCTAAACCTCCCCTGGCACAACTTAAGACCGTGTCCTCTTGTCTTGCTGGTAGTTGCCTGGGAAAAGAGACCAACCCCCACCTGGCTACACCCTCCTTTCAGGGAGTTGTAGAGAGTGATGAGGTCTCCCCTGAGTCTCCTCTTCTCCAGGCTGAACAGCCCCAGCTCCCTCAGCCTCTCCTCATAGTGTCTGTGCTCGAGTCCCTTCACCAGCCTGGTTGCCCTCCTTTGGACCTGCTCCAGCACCTCAATCTCCTTCCTGAACTGAGGGGCCCAGAACTGGACACGGTACTCGAGGTGTGGCCTCACCAGCACTGAGTACAGGGGAAGAATCACTTCCCTGGACCTGCTGGCCATGCTGTTCCTGATACAAGCTTATTTATTAAATAAATTTAACAGCATTTTAAAAGGTTTGTAGAATGTGACAGCTTCTTTCTGACATCTTCTAGACACAAAACACATACTTGGGCATTTGTCACAAGTAAGGGTACTGAAACCATCTGGATGTGGGGATGTGGGGACATGAGGGTTAGAACAGGGAAAGATCAGATGCTGATACTGTAGAAACTTCCTTTGCTTGCAGTAGGTTCACATGCTCGAATATTTTCTTTTTCTCCAGACACTTACTCTCACCTTCACAAGAGGTTTTTTGCCAAATTAGCTGCTATTCTAATTGTAGATTTATTTTTTCCCCCCCCCCCACTAAAAATGATCACTGGATGTGTTTACCATGAAAAAATTAGAAACCTTGTTTCAACTTTTATCTTCCTAAACTATGGTGATTAGCTCCAGCTTTCTTGCCAGTCCATTTCCCCGAGAGCTTTTAGCTGATCTGTATGCTCTAAAGACATGCTCATCCTCATAGATCCTTCAGCTTCTAACAGACTCAGATACCCCAAGCTAGACACCCTACCACCATTGTGAGGAAAATTTTGACCTGACTACTTTTCCCGAAGCCTTATCCTGTTTCAGTGTCCAACTTGAAGAAAGACAGAGCAATACGTCTGGGTTTCTCTACTTTTTCTTCTGGGCCTTCCTTATTTTTCTTCTTTATTAACCTCTACTCTGTAAAATAAACTCAGGACCATAAGACTATGTGGTGACTCAGATTTATGATATGTGATAAGTTCCATTTAACTCAGATAGCTGAACACAGCTGGAACAATGCAGTGGGACTAAACAAGTTTATGAGTGTTCACAGAAGGAGAATTGTTTTAAAAATGGAGGAAGAAGCTGTATTATGTTGCATATGGCTTGCCAGGATTCATTTCTAGAGTATCTGTCAAAAGCCTCACATTATTTCATGGTACCCAGGGAAATAGCATGAATGAGAGAGGGGAGAAAGAAGAAATCAAATTGTCTATTTCACACAGTATTGCAGATCCAGCATAAAGTTATATTGTAATCTACTGTCCTGAGATTTCTGGTAATTCTATTAACCTCCAAGCTGTTTTTGTGTCTGGAATTTTAATTTTATATAATTTGCACCAAGAAAGTTACAGTTACCTGATTATTAGAAGTGAGATAACTTGATTTGCAGCATATGTGAGGTCTGACCCAAAGGCATTGTCCTGATGCCAGTAACAAGATTAAGGTACTGAGGGCTGGTGAAGTTTTTATGAAAGTAACAGTGCTGGAAAAAGATCTATCAGGTTGCGGTACATAGACATAATTTAGCTATTAAAAAAACCTAAACAAATAAAAGGAGAAAGATTTTGATCTTAATTAAAATGTAGTAAATCCAAAGCAGCTTCAGCACACAAATAAACAGTCTGAATTTACATTTCTATTAACTGAGATGAGAATCTGGCTTAGTAAATATGAATTTATTTCACCATTTGATCTAATATTTGATGTTGTCTGTGGCTTTTTTTTCAGCAGAAGGATGTAGTCTGTTCTTAATCACTTGCCATGAGACCTCACTCTTAAGAGACATCTGCTCATAGGGAACTCACTTGATGCAGTGAGTAAGTGGGAAACAGGAACCTCAAGGTGAGCACACTGAGCATATTTCCCCCAGGAAAATGTGTGATCATCAGAATGGCTGAGATCTGAGTCTCCGAACCACTAGTTAAAATAATTTACATAAGGAAAAAACTACTTTTTAAAAAATCTTTTCCCATCCTCTCATACTTATTTTTCTTTTCCTACTGTAGTTAGAGGGCACTGTTTTCCTTCAAAGCTTTTAAGCTGCTGGTAGGTTATGTTAGAGAGGCAATATGACTAAGCTGCAGAGTAGAGCTGGATTGAGTGGCATGAAAAATACACCTATCAAAACTGAAAATCAAGCAGGCTGATAGCTCTCTTGTCAAGGCAGATTTATTTCATTGCAGCCTTGGCAGCCCCACTGCCTGGGATTAAAAAGCCAAAAATTTGTTGTGATCATTGCAATTGTTGTGATCTTGAGTTAGAGTCAAGATGATTAGAGTTGATGTTTATCAATATGGTGATAGGCACTTTGTACATATATATAAAGTCAAAGTTAGAGTCAAAGTTTCCTAATAAATATTTGTTTTGGATAAGAACTGAATTTTTGAAAACCCACAACCTTTTTTGAATCTCTTTGAAAATGCTGGGGACTTTCATAGAAATTAAGACTGTCTATACTCCATGTCCAGTAAAATCCCAGTGTTTCCCAGATATCCCTACAATTACTGATATGTATTTGGTACATGATTTTCAAAGCTCATAATTCCTATTTCATGCTAGTGTAACAGTACAAATTTTATGCTCTTCTCTTGACTTAACACCCCATAATATAATGCACTCCAAAATTGTCCTTAAAAACATTACCTCTGGCTTCCACCTTTTATGGACAAACTCTAGGATTTTCACTTTTGTTGGTATTCCTTTAGGGCTGAGGCATCTCTTCCTATATCACCCATTTTGCAAGGTGCCTTACTTACAGATTGTCTTGTTCTTACATATTGCTTTCCATCAGCATAGTAGAATTTTCTGAAGGAATTGCATCAAGCTCTGAATATATGAATTTTTTAAACTGCCTCCAGAAATGCTTTAATACACTCACCCATAGCTTGCCTATAACTAAAATAACATCAAGACCAAAGTTGTGACTGTCCACATAATGTTATAGGGATGCAAAAATATGTCAAGTCTATGAAAGAAAATCAGATCTAGAAGTCAAATATCTTTAAAGTAACCTCTCTCTCATCTGGTGAGTCTTACATGTTCCTTAAACCCCTCAGTGTTGCTTTCAGTAGGGTAAAAGTGGGAATAGAGACCCAGAACAGCCAAAGCCAGACTAGAAGACGAATGTGGAAGCTTCCACTCCAGCAATATACTAGAGACCGGTCCTACCTAACCAGTTCATTACTATGGATAGTAGATATTCACCTTGTCTGGAGAAGTCAAAGTCTGAAGCAGGGACACAGGGTCAGGGGAAAGACTGTTTAAATTACATATAACACAACCCAGAAGGAAAAAAAGTAGATCAAGAAAAAGTTACCACTCTTTTTTGAGTAAGTGTTAGAGTTAAGATGATGAAGGGAAATAATTTCTTTCCACCCACACTTCATTAACCTGAATCCAGCACAGGGCAAAAGGTTAATTACTGTAAATAACAATTTTGTATTGATAAAATAAACTTTCCACAAAATTAAAAAGAAATAATTTCTAAGCAGTAATTTTTTTCCTAATGTACCTATTATTTTAAAACACTCCCTACATACTTAGCCTCCTCGACTGTTAAGACCATCAGGAAAGGATGCTAGCAATCCATTGTGATGCCAAAGGAGGAGGCAACTGAGCTCTGAGTTAAAATACTGACTGCTTTCTAGGCAGGCTTAATGTACAGTGAAATGTGAAGTGTGGATCATAATGTTTCTTTTGGGGATTAAAATAGCTTTATTATAGAATAATAGAATTTAGCTTGATTGTAGAATATTAGAATTTGTGAATGCTTTAAAATTAAGGTGAATTAAAACTTGCATTGTTTAGCATGAGTGACTGGAACTCTGAGGCCTTGGGCCAAAACGGTTGGACCTTTGCTTAGCAAGTACAGTCAAAAACAATGGAAGAGCACTCAAAAGGACTTTCTACACAGTGAAAGTTGGCTGACACTCCTGTTCCAGGTAGTAGCCTATGGAGAAATAATCTTATTGAAGAACAGCAGTAACACAGAAACGTAGGTTTGAGTTGGAAGCAACCTTAAAGATCATCTCGTTATAACTCCTCTTCATGGGCAGGGACACCTCCACTAGACCAGGTTGCTCAAAGTCCCATCCAACCTGACCTTGAACACTTCAAGGAAGAGGCCATCCACAGCCTCCCTAAACAACCTGTTCTAGTGTCAAGATGAATGAAGCCAACAGCAGAAGGTGAACAGAGACCTCTGTGAGGGAAAATTAGTGATTCAATCAATAAAAGGAATCGCTAATCACCAGAATCTGATTGGATAAGTGGTTGCATGTATGTTACAAGGACATACATGAAATATATCATGAGGCCTTAAAAGGCACAGGTAGACAGGGACCACCCAGCTCAGCTGAAATAAAGTGACTTCATTGCAGAACATAGGGTCCAAGCTCTTCTTTACAGTGCGGGGCTAATACTAGATCCATCTGCAGCTGGACTCCTCCCTGAGAAGGAGTTTAGAAGGCAAGGGCATCCAGCCAGAGTATCACAACTTGAGAGGACAGTCTTCCCAAACTCTTCTGTAGCAGGTTGATGTTTAATTTTATTCCAGGACAAAATTCAAGACCCATTACTTGAAGGCATGCCTATGTAGACCTAGCTACAAATAGGGAAGTTATAATGTAATTTGGTTGGTTGTGGTAATGAGATAGGATATGCTCAAGCTTGAGTTGTTGTCATGTATCCTATTTCATGCTTGGCATATTCCAAAACTGAAAATAAGTTAAAGTTAAGAAATAGAAAAACACTGTTTTTTTGTCAATTAAAAAAAAAAAAAAAAAGGAGAGAGAAAAAACTAGTCATTCTTTATCATCTTTCAGCAACTCTGAGATATAGCAAGGAAAATCAAAGAGACAGAAGCATAGAATCATAGAATGGTTTGGGTTGGAAAGGACCTTAAAGATCACCTAGATCCAACATCCCCTGCATGGGCAGGGACACCTCCCACTGGACCAGGTTGTACAGCCTGGCCTTAAACACTTCCACAGAGGGGGCATCAACAATGTCCCTAGGCAACCTATTCCAGTATCTTAATACCCATATGGTGAATAATTTTTTCCTAATATCTCCTTCAGTTTAAAACCATTATCCCTTTTCCTGTCACTACCCTCTCTGGTGAAAAGGTCCACCCCAGATTTCAGGTAGGCCCCCTTCACCAGAAGAACTGGTGCAGACAGAATATAGTGGATTCAGGACATCTAGGTAGTGATTTCTCTTGAATTTAAAAGATTTCAGTTTACGCTTTCTGAGTCTCATTTTGAAAGCTGAAGATCATATCTGCTTCTCAGCAACAGCAGAATTTCAATTGTTTCAGTTGCCTTCTGGACCTAAAAGAAAGCTGGTATTTGGGATGTGTCCTGAAAATAAGCAATAGATAACAGAAACATTTTTTCTAAACTGTTCTGGTATCTGTATATTTGTTAGATGTCATTAGGAACCTAGTTAGGTGAGAGATATGCTATTCCCCCACAGCATCTGCTATCCATATTGATAAATCTGTGGTTACATATCACCAATGTGTAAGAGTTTCACCTGGTGTATGTGCAGTGGCGTAGCTGCATAGACCCTAGTGAAGCCATAATAATTTATACCAGCTGAGAATCTGAACGTGTCATTCTATGTTTTCAAAACACCTCTGCCTGTCTTGCTTTTGGATGAGCTATTTGCAGTTAAATGTAAAATTCACCAGCCTTATTGCCCTTGGTAATTTTGCTTATATGGTCCTTATTATATTTTTATTATTGTATGCAAATAATTTGGTTGGGAAATTTGCCTAATAATTTATCAAAATAGTGCAAGAAAGTAACCTATAATATGTGTCCACCTATGTTGTTCAGTCTTAGTGATAAGACAGAAAAATACATGTGAACATCTCAAGAAAAAGAAATTACAAATACCAAGGACAATGCTCAGAACTAACTTTTACCACCTAGTCATAAGCTCTTAATTTCTTAGAAAAACATATCTCTAATTAAATAAATTTCTGGAGTTAGAATAGATTTCTTCCGTATTGTTCTTTTTCTATGTCCTCAGCCCTGGAAGCAATTCAAAGTTGTGCTGACCTGTTTTTCTCTTCAATAGGGTTATTAAAACTGACCTTTCCTTTCTATTATTTTTCAGAGTTCTTTGTAGCTTTTGTCTGATCTCAGTTTCTATGAATGGCTACTCAGACCACCTAAAGCAAGGCAGTCAATAACGTGTATAAATAATATAACTGGTCCTTCCAGAGAAGTACCTGTGACCACTAAGGCAGCCTTGAGACCTGTTGTAGTTCCGAAGCTGTGATTTCTCTGTGCTGAAAGCTCCAATACATACTTGCAAAAATTTTCTTGTGCTGGGAAGAGATATTATTAAGGACAGGTCCTGAACCATGCATTAGATCTGGGTTTTGGGAAGTACTGATGGTTGCATTTTTGACCTCTGAAAATATATCACGGAAATGTTTTTTTAACTTAAGTTTTATATCATACCTTCCAAAATAGATGCTATATGCAATACTGTAATAGAATTCCTTGTTGGCAGCAGAGACAGTCTTCTCTAGTAATTTCTAGAGACAAAGAACAGAAGCATGTGCTCAGCTGCTGAGTCCTGCTGAGAGAGTAAGTGCAATAAGGACTCTTAGCCAGTCAGATGGAATGACACTAAGTAGGGAGCTGGAAAAGATAGATAGTACAGGCTGAAAATTTTAGTAGGTTTGGCCAGAGTGCTTGGGCTGAGACTGTTATCAGCATCTCTTTCGCTGCCAAGATTTCAGTGACAGCAGAATTTAAACACTCATTTCATCGACTGCTGACTCAGTTCTATGTGAATTGAATAGGCAGTTCCTAGATGAAGAAGCAAAATATAAAAAGTCCTAATTCTCCAATTGCTTATGCATGAAGCTTAATCTACTTGAGTAGAACTGTTATGTGTGGCTATTCTGATGCATAAAGACAATGACAGATGTAATAGCTTGCAACACAAAAGTCTCTCCAGGTTGTATCCAAAGCATCCTGCCATTAAGTGATAGGTTTTGATCCACAAAAATTGTCTTATTAATATTTTAATAGTGTACTCTGTGAAGTAGACACAAACTGATAGATTTCTGGAGTATTCCATATTTACTGCTCTTGTCTTTTTCAAAATACCTGCATCAGGTATTGAAATTTGGAATTCTTATGTGAGAAGTTCAATTTTATACTTAAAACATTTTAATTATGAACATGTTATAGGCACCTGTTGTGACTAAGTATGTTATTTTAAAATCATTAGAGTATATATTTTCAATATAAGTAGTGTATCCAGATTCTAAAAATACGCATTCTAGAGATGAATTGAGATTAAGTAATTACCAAGGAAGTTAATGTTCAGACTATATTAATTAGAGGTATTTACTTGCATAAAATATGATGTAGTTTCATTAAATTGTAATTTCAGTACAAAACTATAATACCTGAATTGTTACCATTATCTTTGTTAATAATAACATGCTTGACTATATTCTCCTTAGCCTGGTGATGTTCATTGTGCCATAGGTACAGTGCTCAGCATTTCTAACAGTTTCCTTTCTTTTTTCCAGTGTAATCACTTCAGAGTCCACCCCTAGTCTCAGACAGTGTTAAGATCTCAATATTGAAAAACTTCAATGACTTTGTTCGTGGTCTCATTTACAGCTGGTCTCTTTGAATTTAACTTCTTTCCTGCTATGTGCAATGGTGCAGCTTCTTAGGTAATGAAGCTGTAGGCAATGTCCAAACTACTGTGTCTCTGCTGACAGCACAGAGAGTGTTTGCTGCCAAAGGCATCCTGTGGTGCCAATGTCAGCTTCAAAGGGCTCTCACATAGTGCCAGTATACTCAACATGCAGCTGCTTCTAGTTGCTGAGCCACCACCTGTAAGTGTATTGCCTTGCTTTGAAGACAGCTCTGGATAATGTTTTTGCAGCCTTTGATTATGGATCCCTGAATGAAGTGAAAGTTTCAGGAAAAAATATGGCAGTGGATATGCAATGAATCAAGGGTAATCTCTGTGAATGACGTGAGGATGCTGTACTGGTTATAATAGAGAGGTCTGCTGATGTGACGTGGTTTCAGCTGCATCATTGCAAGCTGAGGCATAAACATCACAGAGCTTTTTTCCAGACATGCGGTGGTCATTCAGCTGAATGTTTCAGATGTCCAAAAATCTCAAAAAAATGTGTTGCACCTGCTTTTACTGATAGAGGGAGAAGGAGTAAATTCTCTGTAGCACTCCTGACTTCCTCACCCAGCAGCATCCTGGCAGATGCTCATCCTAAAACTATTTGCAACGTGAACTTCTTTCCATTCCTGCTTTCTGCAGTTATAATTTATGCTTCTATTTAACCACCGGAATCCCAGAATCCTGTTATCTATATTATCCTTCAGAATCTCAGCTGCCATCTGAAAAATACTGAACTTCAAGATTTTTTGGTTGAACACAAGATTATTAAGTGAGTGTAAGCCACCTCAATATAGCAGCTAACATCCTTAATAAATAACAAGGAACAGTGTGGGAGCTGGGAAAGTGATTTCATATGATACTAACTAGTAAGATTAATGATATCTGAAATGGTAATATGGTTATATGATAAATTGGTCATTTTGTGCCTCTGTTTAAATGAAATATCAAAGTAATCTTCTTTCATATTGACAGAAGCAGGTTTTGGCATGGAGGAAGGGACTGCTGGTTGCTGCATAAGATGGCTATACTGAAGATGAACAAAGTTCAATTTGCCCTTCTTTATTTTTAAAACCATGCCTTTTCCTGTGCTGTACAGGGACATGCCTGGTGTAGCAGAAACTGAGTGAATGAAACAATACCCATCGATTTCAATGGGTGTTGGACTGATGCCCAAAAGAGAGAGAGAATGCACATTCTCTAGAAGCAATAATCTCCTTTTTTTCACAGTCTGACTAATGTCCTGTAGTTTTGTCTATGTTTGGTTGCAATGGAAATGTATATTGGATTACATACGTGTTGTAAAAAGGAAGACATGTAGCTACCATAACTCAGCAGCTGGTATGTGACTCTTTCCTTTCTCATAAATATCTGTATTTGCAAAGAGTAAACAGTGGGTTGTGGACCCGGATGAGGAAATTTTTTCTGAACTAAGAGTCACTAGGTAAAGACTTGAGGTAACTCTACAGTTTCATCTGAATCATTCTTTTCCATCTTTCTTCTTGCTGTCATTGTATAGAAAACTGGCTCACAGCAGCTTGTCCTCTTTCAAGCCTAAGCCCCATGGTATAGTTTTTAATTTTGATAACACTCTGAGATCCTGAGTCTTACCATCAAATAATGAATACAAAATGCTGCAGGATATTGATAAGCAGGGTCCTATGTAGATACAAATAACCTGCTTTGTGCACTGTGCCTTTGAAGTCCTCTTTTGTTTGCATTCAAGAAATTCTTTCTGAGAACGAGTACAAATTAGGATTCAGACTTCAGCCTTTCCTTACCGAGGTCTTTCTCTAAGCATGCAATTAGCTGCAGATGAAACTGCAGCTATTTAAGTGCTTAAGCACCTGATTGCTCCTGGAAACCAGATTCTCACGTGTCTAAATTACAGTAATTTTGCTTACTCTCTGCAGGTTCAGTCCCTGGCCCAAAAGTAATTTGAATCACTCCTGTGTCAGCAAAAGCAGTAGGAGATGCCTATTCACTGTGTTTTTCATTAAAAGGGCAGGGGGGGAACATCACCTTTTTGTAACTTTGTAGACAGCACTTTTATGGTGCAGCATTGAATAGTATTTATATATGTTTAAAGCCCAGAAGAGACAAGAAGTTTTCCAAGCATGTCACTGGACTTACTGTAGCAACAAGTGATCCAAGACAGTAGGGAACCTGTGCTAAGGCTGCAGCTATGGCTTTTCTCAAGAAAAGAGGGAAAAAAAAATCAGCTAGATTCTACTTTCAAAGGGCATCAACTGTAAAAAGCAGGTCTTTCCCACAAGTATCAGGAAGGGTGCGCAGTGCAGAAAAAGAAAGGTGGTTGCTGCTCTTCAGGGATTCTCAGATGTAGAGATCCAGGTGTTCTTAAAATGAACTGCTGGCAAAGCTGAAAAATCACTAGCTAATAAGAATAGATTCAGCATTGCCTGGGGGTGCTGACAGAAGCTCAAAGGAGAGCCTCTCCAACACACTACATTTATCTTACGTAAAAGCTGGATTTTTGATTCACTGTGGTTGAATTCGGATGCTCTGTTTCCATTATCACTTACTCTGCTAATGCAGCCCATTGATTTTACTGCCACCTCTATTCTCTCTTGTCCTCCTGCATTTGATTTCCAGGGAACCAGAGTTACAGCTGCTGACTCTCCAGAGCTGCTGGCCAGTCCCAACCTGAGCTCCCCTTGCATGGCCTTGCACCTGAGCAGCAGCAGCCTGCTACAGCACGATTGCCTGGAGGCTGCTACAGCCAAAAAACCTTTTCATTCTGCCAGGACATTGCACTTTTGTACTATCCAGCTGCCACTGGGCTTTGGCCGGCTGACCTACTCTGGCAGATGTTACTGTGCTATTTAATGGCATTTTGAATAGGAACACTAACTCAAATGTGTTGCAGCCTGTCAAAATGCTACATGACAGGTTTTCCTTTCATATGATCTCTCCTTAATATAGGCTGCAGACCTTCTATAATATATAGACACTTTGCATATATCCATAGCATACACATAAAACATGTAGAAATATATTTATCTCTCCCAAATGTTTATGCATGAAAGCAAAGGCAGATAGGCATTCAGGCAACATGGCAGTGACAGAATTATTTTCTCCATGATTTCTCTTTAGCAGGAGTCATCTCTTAATTAAATGTATATAGACTGACCTCCTTGGTGTGTTTACACATGTATTTTTTATAGATAGATTTGTGTGTGTATATATAACACATATAAACTATGCATATTTTATATATAAGTTAATAGTATTTTCACATATATGAATAAAATAATGGAATTATATAGCATAAAATATGAATGGTTTTTTAAAAAAATTGGATTTAAAAATTTTTTTTAAAAAAATTCAAGGTATTCACAATACCTTGAATCTGCAAGACAATAAATACAAAAATTATTTTTCAAACAGAAAGTAACAACCTTCCTTTAAAATGGGAAAATCCTAAAAATGCAATTTATCTGCCCATGTGAAGCCACATATTCAGGGTTACAGTCTACCACACTCTTCGGTGCAAAGAGAGAGAAGAGCACCACTGCACTGCAACACTAGGCTGACTCTGTTGACTTCCCTATTTCACTGACTAAAGGAAAACACAGTTCTCTACAGTTATAATCGAGGTAGAGTTACCTGTAAGTATACATAGTAGAAAGGCCATAATTGAATCTACAGCCACTGTACATAAATCAGAACCCATGTATAAGGATCAGCTTCATACTGAGAATCTTAATTCCTTCCTCGTCCCTTTCTCAGCTTCAGGATTTTTCTGAAAGAACCTGAAGATCTGGTTAACCTCTGACTTCACTGAGAAATTTGGACTCTCTTAAGTTCCTTAAAGACACTGCAGAGAGTTCTCTAGACCAAGAAGCAGATGAATTCCAAGCCAATGGTCTACCAGCCTCTGTTGGCTAGTCTTCATTATTTTTTCCCCAAACTCTAAATTAGCCCAAGTGGTTTAGTCTGAAGATTGATTTAGCCTCAGCTGAAAGCGATGAGGATTTTTTCATTAATTTTAGAAATTGCTGGATCAGATTTTAATCATTTTGTTCCTGAACCAGACCTTAATGATGTCAATAAAGTGCCTTTTATGCAGTTTAACTGGATTGCAGTCATTCCAGTAGTCCCCTTCTTAAAAAAATAATAATAATTACTTATTTCCTTAGTCTTCTTCCAACCAAAGTGCTTTGGTGCTTTTTTTTTTTTTTTTTCCAATTGCTGCCCCTCCCAATTGGTTCCAATTAGCTTGCTCATAGAAAATGTCAGCACTGAGACAAAGACTTAAATAAATACAGAAACTCAGCCATGCTCTGAAATCTGGTCCTCTCAGGATACATGAGAGGGAAGAAAGCTAAGAAATCTTGTTCTGCCTCACAGCTACAGAAAAGACTGAGGATTTCAATTCACTGCATTCAGGCAGTATGAGGTAGGCACTGACTTCAGTGGAGCCAGAGTGGGTCCCTGCCAGGGAATCTGCAGTGTCAGTGGCTTCAGTTTATGCTGAAGATCCAGGTTATCTGCTTAGGAAGCTCATCTATGCAGACACCATAACTTCACTGCTCTTAGTACTGAGCTGTCTAAATTGTAGCTAGTCTGATATTCCAATGTGTAATGTGTACTTCTGGAATTCTCCCATTTAGAGGCCAGGTGCACCTTGCATCTCTGAATTTGTATATTTTAAGCTTTGAATTACAGGGTACAGAAGTCAATTGAGAGATTCCCCCTTGGAAACAACTTTCTGTGCTCTGCTTACAGCTCACCAGTCTGTTCAGATGGTATCTTCCTCAAAGTACCTGAGTGTCATAAGTGAAATGGAAAGTGATTTCTTATGCACTCTTTAAGATTTCCTTTTGTAAAAATAGACTTAATAATATCTAAATTTAGATAAAATAAACATAAGGTGTGGATATTGTCTGAGGCAAAGTATTAGTATCTGCTCCAACCTAACATCTGAATACTTGGTAAAATTTTGTGGGTTGAGACAATATCATTATGCAACCACAATGTGTGTCATTTTTTATATCAGACTCCAAAATGTTGCACAATGAGAGATCGTGTAAACACCACTTAACAAATGATGCTGAATACTCAGGAAAAAAGCAGGCTTTTTCACTTTTTTAAAGCAGCAAACTAAATTTTGCTCTCACTTTCCATCCATAGGCTGCATTGCTCTGTGGGTGAGATAGGGAGCTCAGTATGTCCCCTGAGCAGCAGCAGTTTATTCCCTAGATAATGAATTATGCACCAAAACTGGTATGCATTATATTGCTAGGATACTTACACAAAAGAATCATTCCTTAGAAATAGGAGATTTTCTGATGTTCAGAAGCCTTTGGATGATTTCAGACTAAAATCACCATTATGTATTTCCTGGTCTGGTTTTATTGACTGTTTTGGTTCTTTGTTGGCTGTATTTTTTTAAAAAAAGCTTTAATAAATGTGACCATTGGTTTCCAATAGAAAGGTTTTCCTCCAAGGAGTGTGCTGTTGCTGGCTATTCTCATTTGCAGCACTTGCACTCTCCATGGCTCTCTGCAGCTGACTGCACTGACGTCATCTCCAGCACTATCGACACATTCTTTTGTGTGGTGTGAATGAGAAAGTAAATTGATCCCAGTGGAGTCTGTGCTCACAGTGAACAGAAAAAAGCTGCCACTGCCAACTATAGATGGCATCAGGCATCTGTTATACAGTCCTTGCTTTGTCACTCAAGCTAGACAGGGCATCAGTTAAGCAGTTGCCTTTATGCCCCTCAGAAAATATGAAGTTTTTTGGGGGGCTAAATGTGACACATGGAAATGAATAATTATTTAAATGGCAAAGAATGCAAAAAATAACACCTTGTTTTTCCCAGGGTAGTTTTGGAAAGGACAAATGTTATGCCAAATTTATGGGTGAAGGTTATGAAACAAAGACAGACAACAAAGGGTAGAAAAGACCTTTGACTTTTGAGAAAATATCCATTTTGGAGTGTTGAAATGATATGCCAAACAATATTATGCCTACCAGGCATCTGTCTCCTGAATTCTAGTCCTGAAACCTAACTATTTATTCCAATGGTGTTGTTTCTATAGCACACAAAGGCAGAATTTAAAATTTTACACTGACTTAAGTTTTGGTTTATTTTTTTAGCTGGTTTTTGTATGAGGATTTGTATTGGGGGGAAAAAAAGGAGACATGTTCAATGAGTTTCCCACATTTTGTGCATTTACAGTGTGTATTTGCCTGCCCTTCTGCCAGCAGAACTATATTTATAATGTCTAACATTTTTATTCTTTCAAAATGCCATTGAGATAGGTCATTACCTTTCTTCATTTAACAGTGGTTTACATATGTGGGTGTGAGAGAAGTATTAGAGGAGCAAATGGTGGAATGACTCAGGTTCCCTAGAAAACCTGAGGGAAGGCAGGAAAAGAAATTAAAAGCTGAAGTGGCATCCCAGAAGTGGACTCTTTTGTCTCCTGCCATACAACAGCTACCACAGGGTCTGTCTCCCCTATCCTTACACCAAAGTGAGCTCTGTTTATGCTGCAGTATAATCCCACCAGTAGTTACAAATGATCAGGTGTGTATCTTGTGAGTTTTGGCCACTTGATTCACAGGTCCTTCCCTTTTTCTCATCAGTTTTCTTCATTATTATGCAATAGTGTTTGAATGATAGGAATGACTCGTCCTGTCAGACTTGGTGCATCTTGGTGTAAGGTAGAGTTTTCAACATCTCATCTTTTCTCTACAGTACTGACACAATGGGAAAGCTGACTAATACATGGTTTCTGGAGTACTAACATTGCACTTTTGGCCATGACATTCATGTTCTTAGATCAGAGGAGGAGCATATCATCACAGCAACTGGTGGCTATACCCAGATATATTCTATTATAAAGGTGCCTTGTGCAAAAAGTCACCATGAGTTTTGCTACACCGTAAAGCCCCATGAAACTATATACTCAGCTCAACCCCCACTTTATGGACAGGTTTGTAGAGATGTTACTTTCTACCCATTTTCCAGACTGAATAATCTATATGGAAAGAGATATGATGTCAGCAAAATCCCACAACCTGGCTTAATTATGGATGGAACCCATTGTTCCTCTTTAGTAAAGGAAGGATAATTAGGTGAGTGACTCAGCTAGGCTTTGGCTAACTTAATTTCCTTTAGGAGCACACAGAGTTTCATTGTGGGGCAGATTTGCTCTGTGCACATCTGGTTCTATAGGTAATTTCCTTATCCCCAGAAGAGAAAAAGAATTCAATTTCAGTGTTAGCTAAGGAAAAAAAAAAGAAGCCTTTTATCTAAAGTAAGCCGTCTATCTCAAAGGAAAAGTGCAGGGTAGCATCTGCAGGCTGCAAAGTTCAAGATGATGCTGTTATTTCTTACCATGGAACTTGACTCAGTGGAGCTTATTAAACAGTTTGATTTCAGTGTTCATGGGCTTGAGACCATTTCCATCTTCTAGATCAGAGTAGGGTCATTTTTTATTATCCTATTTTATCATTTGAAGACTTGTTTTTACTTTTTAGTATCCTATTATATTATTTGAAGTCTTATAAAAATCGGTTGATGCCATTGGCAGATCATTACCACTGCCATTTTGTTACTTTTAAAGAATATATATGCATTGGAGAAATGGTATTTTTCTTGTATATTTTCCATGTAGGTTTTATCACAAAAGGAGCTAGTCAAAATAGTCACTTCTGAGTGCTACCTGCATAAAAATCAGGGATAAATGAAATAATTTTAAAGCTCCACTAAGAATTTTGTGAGTTTTGGTTTCTTTTTCCTTTTTACTACTCTGTTGAGTATTAACATAAATCTTTCTCTGTGTAAAAATAGAAATATTTTTTTATCTGAAATATCTTCTAAGATATATTTTTCACAGCTACACATTAAAAGATGTGCTTTTGACACACTTGGAAGTAAATGTTTATGATGATAATTACAAATTTTTTTTTTGAAAATCAAATCAAATAAATTTTTTTCTTCTGAAATGCTCTTAAGGTTTAAAAACAGTAAAAAGCAAGAGAAAAGCCACATTTTTTTTTCAAACAGAATAATTACAGTGATTTAAATGTCTTCTTATTTTTTCATTTTTCCTCCATTTTTTGTTGATTTTTTTTTTTTCTCTTGTGGGGGAATAAAAAGCGGGGTGAAATCATCCTGTTTCCCATTAGATAGACAATCTGTTGTCTGCCCTGCTTTACTCCCATGAGAAAAGCATAACAGATGTACAAAAAGGACGAAAGTTATATAAAAGACAAGTTTAACAGACATTAGACTTCTAAACTGTTCAGTATCTACTCTCATCTTACCCATCACATGCCCATACAGCTGAGACATGGGCCTGAAGTGTTGCTGTCAGTCGAAGAACTCTTGAGCAGCAGAGGTCTCCAGGGGGTCTCTGTCTGCCAGTGATGTGTGTCTCAACAGATTAATACTGGGAAACTGGGCAGCATTTGAGCTGTTGTGTCTTGATACATAGAAGTTTGATTTTGTGCTGAAAAGCAGATATTGGGGTTTTCATGGATGCTCTTATCTAATAAGGATAAAGAATACATAAAAAGACTCAGACTATGCAAACTCAACCAATTTGTTTTTTCTTAGAAGCAAAGTGGTAGGTTGCCAAAGGGCAATGGACTCTGACTAACCGGGCTGGGATGAGTATGTAGCTCATGCATAGCTGTTGTGTTTGGTGAGTAGATGGAAAAAAAAGAAGCATGGATATAGGCCTGCTTTTTCCACCCCCTGTTACTCAAACTAATTTTTGCCTGAGGGTAGGGTGGCAGAAGAAGAGAGAATAAGATTTGAGACACAAGGGCTTCAGGGATATGGAAACATGCTTACGAAGCAGAGGGATTTTTCTGTGCAAGTCTTGGTCCTTTCCTCCTCCACCTTGTGGCTCTGCTGTTTTTATTTGCAGGGGATGGTGTGCCTCCACTGTTCTCACAGGTTGGATATACTTCAGCACTGGTCAAACCAGAAAAGAAATTATTCTTGTGGAAAGCTGTTAAATCTACTTCTCATCACTAGTGCAGAATTGACTGACCTGGTAAATGTGATTCATCCTTTAATAAGTAAATAGGCACAGCACAAATACTGTAGAATTCCTTCCCTTGACCTCAGCATTACATTTGGGAAGATTATTTTTCTCTTCACCTAGCTGAGTTTTCTGTCTCCTTGGCAAGTTGAGAAGACTGCCTGTGAGCATCACGTGTGTGCTTTGGGAAAAAGTGACTTGGGAACATCAGCTTAGTATGTAAAGTCAAGTATCATTAACCAGTGAGCCATCATTTGGTAAAAGCCCTACTTTTTTTTCCCATTCTGATCTGAGGAGTACTCAAAATATATGTATGATGAAAAGGTTTGTCAACTATTACCAGTGACTTAAGACTTGTTTTTCTGGCTCTGGCTGTATGGTACCTCTGGAGGAAACTAAAGAAGGGAAACTGTAGCTTTCACAACTATTCTGTCTTCTTCCTTGGAAGCAAATTTCCAGTTTGTGAGGAAACTTCCTTTCCTAAAGATGCCATTCTCCAACCTTGGCTAGAGGTGAATAGTCTTTCATAAACAGAAAATGCAGTATTTTCCTATATATCACTGGTCACTTTATCACTAAGCTCCTATAGATGAAGCTAGTTTGAGTCTCTATGTTGTTTCCTGTAAAGCAAGAGGTAGGTTAGGTCACTGCCTGAAATCTGTCATGGGAATTGAAGCTGAGCCAACAAGCAACCTTCACAGTGTTCCCGTCCTGGGAAAGTAAAACGTGTCAGTGGAGGAGTTTAACAGATTTGTTGTCATGAATATAATTTGGAAACAGAAGGCAAGCATGTCTCACAGTGCAATTTGGGAACCCCACAATTAATGCTGCTATTCAGCCAGCGTGAGTGTTTTATCCTCACATACCACAACATCCAATTGCTGGGCTGACACAGGGGACATTTGGCTAAAAGAACAGCATGCCTGGCTTGGGGTAGGGCTGTTTGCACAGCACCTGAAGCACCCAGAGTGTTTACACTGATGTAGCTGTGGACTCTGGAAAAGACCAATAGTGAGAGCCTCCTCTCTCCCTGGTACCACCCTGCAGCTCCCATCAGCCTTCTCTGCAACATACTTGATAATTAGCTCTCATGTTCCCTTAGGCAGCAGTTACCCCCACCTCTACTCTGACTAGTGTATCTCTACTCCTGGAGGCCTACATTTCTCTCTTTTTGCTCCTAAAGAGGAGATTTCTCTATGGTTTGAGTTTTCAGTTGAAACCATTTGCTGTGATGATTCTGGATGCTAATTTTTTTTTTTTTTTCCCCTCAAAGTAAAATACCTCTATGAGAGTAAGAGAGGTTATAAAATTAATAATTACTGGTAAGAAGTGATGAAAAAGGACAACTTAGTCCATAAGGATTTTATTTTTAATTTAATGGAGTACATGGCAATTCTAAGTCATATAATTCCAGTACCACAGAAAGCAGTAATGGATGCAAAAAAAGCATTAAGTAGGACTTGAGGGAAACTTGCATGGTTGGAAAATGTACTCAGGAGAATAGTCAAAGCCTTTGGTACTCACTCAGAATAATGTCATGGAGGCAAAAAGCTGAGAAGTTGTTTAAATGATACAACATTTACAACAGGGTAAGCAAAATTTACTTATGTGGAGGCTGGCAAGAAAGAAAGAACAGCCAGTAAAGAAGGAAATATGGAGTGGGAGAGAACCTGCTTTATCCTATGTTGAACTGCTGGTAACATTCCTAGCTATGTGCAGAGGTCTGGAAGAGATGCCCCACATGTGACACTTGTATCATGGAGCTTTCTTCTCATTGTTCTTCCAGTATTTGTTCTGTTCTTTAACTTCTTCAGACCTATTGATTCACAGGATAAAATGACAGGTCAGCTCTTGGGGGCTTAATGACCCAAATAGTGATACAAGGAAATGTCTTTTCATGAAACAAGTCTTATTTTTTTCAGAATAATTTTCACCACATGTTCACGAATTTTCCATTCAGTGGGCCAATAATGATGCACATCATCATCATTATTCTTACAAGACTTCTTCTATATAACAAAATAATTATGGTTGTGCCATAAAAAAGGCAGCATAAGGGAGGCCTAGAGAAATAGTGCTCAGAGAACCACAGTTATCAACAGCAATAAATATATAAAAAAGCAGCAGAATTATTTGAAATTTAGAACAGCTCACATTCACATTAAAAGAAGTAAATCAAGCCTAAAACATTATAACTTATGTTAGAAGAATGTCATACTTGTTTTTCATATATTTGTTCATAATGCCTTATTAAGAAATCAAATTCTGAAGTCCTTAACTCAATTTTTATTCACTCCTCACTTAGACAAAACTCAATCAACTTCAGTTAGACCAGAAAAGACCCCAGCATGCTAGATGAGCTGTGTCATGTTTTACTGCCATCAGATGATAGTAAAAAGTAACTGCTATAAAATATAATGAGGTAAAGGACATTTTATACTGAATGATTTAATAACACTTTGTGCTTATATGGTACAAGCCAAGAAAGGATCTCCAAGTGCTTTACAAACACTAGCGAATACATTTAAAGAACAAGATATGTGATTAAGTAAATTAAAGTTTATTTTAGCTTTCTTGTTAAAAAAACACTGCCAGGTTAGATAGATGAAACACAAGTCTCCTAAACCAAGGGATCCAAAGCCCAAACATTTTTATGTTTTCTGTGGCTCTGCTTCAGTGTGGCCACATGCTTACAAACTTTACTCAATTTTCCTGATGCCCGTCTTCCTTCTGCCTTGATTAGGAAGCTATTTTGTCTTAGCAGTGTCTCATACACAGAATTTTCTCTCTCCCTTTGTGAGGTTGCACTCAAGCTTTTGCCTCAAGAAAAATCCAAACCCAAAACAACATGCAAGCTTAATGTTTGACAATTGACTCCTGATCAGCACAGTGACTGAAAAGTCATGAGAGGGGTCTCATCCAGATGAAGCTGGCAGTGAGTTGTTGCCCCCGGCTAACTGGCCAACTACTGGGGCCTTCAGACCCTCTTACAGTGGGGTGAGAAATGTGGATGAAGAAACATTTCTGAAGTTTGAATCTACCACAGGAGTGACAGGAAACTCCAGGAGCATAAAAGGAACACCAGGCTGGACTGCTGGCCTGCCTAGGATGGGCCTGGAACCCCAGGAAGAGGGATCGCTGGGATGTTGTGGGATCCTTGGGTGGTGATACTCCTATCTCCCTCTCTCTCTCTCTCTCTCAACAGAATTGCCAAATCTTTACTGGGTCATTTCATATTGCTTGTGCTATTTGCTGTCCACCAAACATAACTTTCTGCTTGCACCCAACCCTTCATGGTTGGGCTTTGTTCTCGTGGGATCTGAATAATAAGTTACATCTATCGCAGGGTGGATCGTAACACCCCCATATTCCTTCAAAGGTCACATTCCATTTATCTTGCTTGTTTCACTCAGTCATTCATTCATTCATCCATTTATTCTTAGCGCTGATATATAGGGAACAAAAATTCCTTTTCAGCAATGCAGGCTGCCCATCCACTTGGGTTGGGTAGTACTGGCCTGTTTTTCAGAACTACCAAATTATCCTCTCTGTATTTCAGTAAGCTAATTTCAAGTGAAAATAATGCAGAAGAAAATGTAGCAGAGGCATAGAATTATTTCTACTATGACTTGTTGACTCCTTCCTTTTTTTTTTTTTTTTGTTCTTTAAGCAGAAGATAAAAATATCTGAGTCAGGAGCCTTCTGCTCACAGTGGAAATGTCCAAAATGTAATCATAAAATTCTATTATGCTGTCATTGCCTCTTCAGGCCTTCTAGTCAGAGAAGTTTGCTTACCGTCAGAGATCAGAGATCACCGCCTTCTATGGCCACAGACTCACAATAAATGAAAGAACACATTAGTATTTGTTGAAGGCTAAAGCCAAGGCTTTGCTTTATTATATATTACAGCAATACATTACAGCAAGGTGCTTTAGGTGTACAGCTGTACTGGTAATAAGAAACTTTCAGAGATGTGATATCAGTTCTGTGTAATCAGGAGATACTAGGCCCTACAGAGTATGGCTGAGATGGAAAAGTCTACTATTTCAGACAATCTGTATCCATGCTGTGGCAAAATAATACATCTTTCTGTCTAATCTTTTGTGGTGTCAACTTTCATTCAGACGACTGTTAATCTCTTTTACTCCTACTCAGTCATTCTCATGGCTTCATCTGACCTTCAGTCCTATTCAGCATTGATAGATTCCTTGTGTACCAAAAACCTTTACTGAAAAAGGCCCACATACAACACTTAATTTTGGTTGGTAAGCAAAGCATGACCTAATATATCACACAAAATTTCTTTTGCTATAGCCCACCCATTTGTCTTTTCCATGGCTTCCAGGCAGTAGACAAGTGTGACCTCATTGTTGTTTTCCTTTTGGTCTCTTTTTTTCACCCCTAGGTCTTCCAGAGTTAATTCCAGCTAACATTTCCCATTCTCCCCTCCTCCTGGCCTTTACTGAATTTCTTGCAGCAGTTGGTCTTTCTTGTTTACCCTAGGATGTGCCACATTAAGAACTTCTCTGCTGAGTGTGAATATCTCCAGAGAATATATACTTAGCTTGTTTTCCTCCAGTGCCACTGACTCTAGCACAAAGCATTTTAACTTCTTCCTCCCTGAGTTCCATGGAATCCTGTTGTCCCTGCATTTTGATATGATTGACTATACTTAAAATCATGTTGATGTGAGAATATATTGTACAAAAAATTGTGCAGAAGTACAGAGGTGTCTGGCTAGGTGTAAAACATGATTTTGTACATTAAAGAGATGTAAATTATAAATTTCACAATTGATCTACATCAAATAAAGATTTTTTTTTTAGAAGGAAAATATAAATTGACAGCCCTCATTTCCCATTACTTCTCCAACAGTTAAAGTTTGATTTTTTTGTGTTTGCATGCACTGTTATTATTTTATAACACTATAGCATTTATTTAATGTAAAAATGATGTTTGAAATTCCTTTTAACAGTTCAGAGTATTTTACTGTCAAGCAGAAATTGATGTACATTTCTATGCTCTCTGTTTCCTGAAAGGAACCTTGCAGTCCCAGAGTGACCCTGGGGTAGCTATTCTCAGCATTGGTGAGTCATTCATTAGAGCTTTTGAGTCATAGATGGTATCAGTTTCACATAGGCATCAGAGTCACAACTGTACTTGCTATGTAAAAAATGAAAGCAGCAGTAGGAGATAAATTACTTCAGCAAAACTTTGCTATTTTCTTGTTTTTCCACATCCTAGTTTTGTATCCTGTGGAGCCTGTAGACATTCATTATTGGAATGTATTATGTCACCTGCAAATTTTATTTTGATCAGTTTGATAGGAAAAAATCAAATTTATGGGGTTTTGTTATGTTGTAGAGAGAACAGTTTTCTTCAGGCAAAGGATTTTTTATGAGAATGAGAACTGAATGAGAATTTATTCCTTTGAGAGATTATAATGATTTGTCAAAAGGATAAGAGAAGTACACTTTTAGGAAGGACTAATTCTAGGATAAAGTTCTATCTACCCTAGAGTCATAAAAGAGGTTAAGATAAGGGAATTGGCTAGGAGAATCTTAAGCAATGACTGAATTACATTTTTACTCATTCCAGTTCATTTATTGATTTACCTGAAAGAAACATCCCTTTCTGTTTTTATTTAGTGAAAAAAAATAATAATTTCCATAAAAGGGAAATGAACCATAAAATGAACCATAAAAATCCTCCTTTGGTGTAAAATTTTGCCATTCTTCAGTGCCATCCCCCATTTAACATCCAGAGTCTCCTACCTTAAGTGATGACAGAGTTTGCTCTTTTCCCCTTCCCTCTTATCTTGGTTTCTCTAATTAACAAATTAGTATCTACACTGAAGAAATAATTTTTTGACTGTTTCCTTGGTCTTCAGCTTCAGTCTCCTCAAACAGTGATTCTGGTGTAGAAAGCATGATTTTCATTTTAAAAAGACAGACTATTGGGGAGGGGGATAAAAAAGCATTAAAGTACATGGTTACTGCACATGTGCAATAGGGGAACATAAAAACTACTGACAGACAGGTGTTTGCTCTTATGGTTTCTGGTACAGTGTCACACTTGGCACTCTCTTTGCTGGGGTTGCAGGTGGTTGTGGTTTCAAAGGAGCTGTGGGAACAGGACTGAAAAAGGTTGTTCTTTTAGTGGGTGGTGGTCTCTGTTGCCTGCTTGCAGCAAGATACCATTGCATCAAGGCGTCAGCTATTCTAGGAGTCTGCTATAAAATATTTTTTCTAAGAAAAGACAGTTCTCACAGAATCAAAATAATTTAGAAAATTTGGGATGTATTCACTTTTGCACTGGGTAAAATTTCAATTAAAAAGTGTGTGCATTTTTGTTTGTTCAAGATGAACTAGAGTTCTTCAATCAGTTGTGGAGAACACAAACCTCGATGTTCCTGTTGTAATATGTTCCTGGCAGAAGTGCTCTAATCCATATTTTTTGTGACTAGCAACCTTCCCAGGAAATAATATTTTCGAGGTCTTTGTAATGAATTTTCATTCTGAGATACACAGTCCATAGGAAATGCTTCTTTCCTGTTTGCACAACAGATGATTACCTCAGCTAATGAAAATGTAGTCATTCCTGACTATAGGGAAAGGCAATTCAGTGTTCTTGAACTTCTTGAACGATAAGGAAATGCAATTTAATTGTAAAATCACTTGTGACTGATTTTTGAGATATTTCAGCTCAAATTGAAATTTCAGGAAAGTGGAAAAGATTCTTTTCATCAGAAGTTTTGAAACATAATCTTGACAATTCAAATATGATAATTATAAGTGTGTATATATGCATATATATTTTTATATATACATATATTTCCATTGAACAAAAATATGAAAATACAGACTATGCCATCTGTAATGTGGAGAAAATGACAAAATGTCATGATGAATGATGTAGGGGAAATTGTGCATTTTTACAGCCAGTCATGATTTTTTTTCCCAGAATTTCTGAATAGCCATTTCTTGATTTTTTATGTGGGACATCTCTTCTTTAATAACACCAGTAGTTGAATAAGTAGAGGAAACAATAAAAAGTGTTTTGAAAAATTTACAGGCTCAACTCAAAGTCCAAACAGTTGGATACTTGAGGACTCTGAAGATCTCCTTAGCTTGCTGAACATCTCTGAAGTAGTTCATGGATCTTGAGGGATTTTAAAAATATTTACAAGTCTACAGCAACAATGGCAACAGTACTCCTCTTTTCCACAGGAAGAAAACTAACCTAATGATTATAAAGAAAGTACAGAGAAAGAATAGCTATTTCTGCAGTTTCACCTTCACATTTCTGCTTTTAGTTATAAAGTAACAATGATATTCCTTAGAAAATACAGCAACCAATATAAAACATGTTCATCTTTAACTTCTGCGGTATTTTAAGGAACATCAGCTTGGTTATAGTGTGAATGAAGATGAATTGTTAATTTAAATATCAGAACCTTGGACTGCAAACTTTCTGGGGTTTTTATTTAATTTTTTATTATTATTATTATTATAATACCTTCTGAATATTTTTCCCCAGCCTAAAGCTTTGTTTTCAGAAAATGTAAGCAAGTTCTCTTAACAAATTTGGAGCTGTGCCATTGCATCGACTGGATCAAGGTTAGACAAGGTTAGATTGATGAGAAACAAAGTTTTGAATGAGCACCTGATCAAAACTATACTTTGAGAAAGGAGTAAGGCCTTGAAAATAGGGAGCAGTAGGATGTTTGTATGCCAGATTTAGTCTTTTCATGGGCTTTGGTAGGAATTGCACTCAGTTGTGTGTAAGAAAATTTGAAAGGCACTTCTTAGAGGAGATGGAACTCAGTTTTTTGAAAGCTGTGAGAGGAAGAAAAAATGTGGGTTTGCACAACAGGGGACAAATTGTGCCTTAGACAGCTCGCATACAACCCTTTTTAGATTTGAAATCTACCTGTTCAAACTACGTCTCATTGAAATGAAATGGATGTAAAACTTCCCTGTGCCAGAGGATGCTACTGACTTGATTTGAAAAAAAACCCTGTACATTATACCTGTTCCAAAAAGCATTAGTGAATGAGAACTTTTACACTGATTATAAAGGATTTTTTCAGGCTTCAAATGAAAATTTCATATTGTCATATGCTGTCTTCAGTTTTCTGTCCAATGTAGAGAGGGTTAAGAATATGAATTATGTTATTTCCCCTCTGAAAAATATTTAATTAACTGAAATTTTAATGTATGAGACTAGTGCACAAAGGTGTCCTTTGATTCATCATAATGGTACAAGCAACAACTAATGTCATTAACAATAGCTGGAGAAAAGCAAGACAAAAAAAAAAAAAAAAAAAAAAAAAAAAAAAAAAAAGAAAATGTAAAATTAGTGCTGTGCATGGCTTTATTCCTCAGCTGCAGTGTGAGAACAACCAGATGATATATTACTCATATTTATGAATATCCCTAAATAAGAGAATGTGCAGATACATTTTATGAGAGATAGCAGAGGCAAGAAGACCTCAGTTCCAGCTTTTGTAAAACACACACATGTGTACACACACACACACACCGGGTCAATCCATCTCTTCAATAACATCTCAAAAATTCTGCAACTATACCAATTTTCTGCCAATATGGTATTACTAAAATTGTCTTGTATCAAACCCGTTTACCTCAATGTGATGAAACAGAATAAAATAATCTAGAAATGTAGAATCATTAAATAATTTTTAACCACTTCATATTTTGAACCTCTGGATTCAAATCCTAGCAGGATTTAAAAGAATATAAAATTTGAGCAAACATTAGAACTCAGTTGATGAGACAAGATCATAGATTTCATGTAAGGAAGCAAATTTTGTAGCCTACTAGATATTAAAAAAAAAAGGAGGTCATGGAGTTATATTAGTCAGATCCACTGACTTCGGCTTTTATTTTCATGCACTTAACCACTTATACTGAATAAATCCATGCTTGCCTTCTAAGCAGGGGACATTCAAGTGAACTGCTATCATATTTTATAAAAAAGTTAAAAGGAAGGTTATGGATTGCCTCAGGAAGAAGAACCTAGGACCTTACACAATGAGTTTAAATCTTAGCAAATCATCCATATGGCCTTTCAAATAAAATATGCTTTTCATAGTAAATCTCTAACTGCTAACCTACAATTTAATTCTATACTCAAGTATAACAGCAAAGACTCCTGATCTCTTGCATGTGACCAGCATGTTATAATGCAGAAGTTATGTGATCCAGGTTGAAAATGTATATCAAGATCTCTTCTCACAGTTGTGTATGGCTGATAGAATAAAAGGTCTCTGGTATTCAAATACACCTAACCTGTCAATGAAATTATCATAATTTCATGGATATACGATTTATCTTGGTTGTAATTTTATTTTATTATACTTAATTTTAGTTGCTCTTGGTCCCATCATGAGAAATTCTTTACTTCACTATGAGCATGAAAAGACACTGGAACACGTAGCGCAGGGATGCTGTGGAGGCCCCATACCTAGAAGTGTTCAAGGCCAGGCTGGATGGGGATTTGAGCAGCCTGGTGTAGTGGGAGGTGGCTCTGCCCATGGAGGGGGATGGAATTAGATGATTTAATGTCCCTTCCAATCCAAACCATTCTACGGTTCTATGAAATCATGCCACAACACACATTTCCAAAACAATATTTGTTGTAAAAAAATTACCAAGAAGCCAATAATATTAGGGTTCTTCAGAACTGTTCTTTGGCTTGGAAATTTAATTGCTGAAGTTTAATAAATATATTTTAAAAAAAGGAAAAAAAAATATTAGCAAAAACTTTTAGAGACTGAGTACACTAGGCACATCCTTTAAACTCAAAAACTCTGAGAAGTCAGATGTTGAGAGAGAAGTTTCCTGAACTACTTATAACTTTTTCAATGTCTGAAATACTGTCAGCAGCATTCCCCCAAGCCACATGAACTTTCGACTTTCATCTGCAACAAATATAAAAAAACCTCACATATTCCAGCTCATAGAATGGCTTATATAGTTCTTGATGGTCTTGGGTTTGTTAAGGCATAACACTTCCCTAGTGCACAGAACAAGTGTGAGCTAGATAGACCTGTCTGTTGATAGAAAGAGCATGTGAGGTCAGCCTTGAGACTCTGGAGTGAGAGTTTGATGAAATTCTTGTTTATGCTACTAGAAGGTTTCCAGTAAATGATAAAAATTCCATATCTAATCCATTTGCCAGTACACATTTGGTCACTGCAATATATCTTCTGGATAAACGCTCATTTTAAAATAATACATTCTTTGTATTACAATACAAATATATTCTTTCATTCGTTTTGTTGTGTTTTGTTTTGTTTTTGCTTTTATATTTTCTTTTCTGAATTCACTAATTTTCTGCTACGTATTACTGGCATGAGAGGAGAGGAAATGATAGGGGCTGATCAGGCAATGGCTGTGCCTGACCAAATTGGTTGTACATAGGGCTTAGTCAGAATAGAGATATAGAGATGTAGAAATGCTGTACTAATGCTACATATTAGCATAAATATCTGTTGCTGTTTCCCTTTTTATATGTAAAGATACCTGGATCAAATGGTACTCTCTCAGAAGATACAACGTCACTAGAACCAACAGCATGCTAGGCTATCTCAAGCTTTAAAACTATTTGAAAATTCTCACAATGTGTAGGAAATATGAAAAGATAAAAGTAAGTAAAATCAATAATAAATACAGCTTTTTGTGCATCTACGTGAGATACAAAGGAAATGTTTTTCATTTCCTTTATGTCATATATAGTTACTGAAGATTCAGTCTTGAAGGTACTAAATTCTTCGGCTGAAGAAAAGTGTATTCATATAAAGCTTTTGAGATGTGCTTATGTAAAAATAGGACAAAAACTGTATTGGCTGTTTTTATGGGAAAAGAACTGCATTGTAGCAGTAATAAAATAGGATTGAAAGCAATGAGGTTGAAAGAGATGGAGAGTGTTTTCTATATGTAGAGAGACTAAACTGAAAGTTCTTAATCTAAGAAAGGATAAAAAAAGATTTTGACATTTGCATTAGTGTATGAATATTGTAGGGAACTGGGAAGACTTGTTGGATTTCTTGCAGCATGGGAACTCAGGAGGAGACATACACAATAAAGTTATCTAGTAGTGAGTTTAAAATAAACAGAAGGAAATACTTTTCTGTATTGTTGCATAACTGCACTGTGAGGTCATTTCCACAAGATGCTGTGGATGCCAAAAATATAAATGGAGTTAAACAGGGTTTAGAGAAATTCATGGGAATACATCCAGAAGTAACCTAGATGCAATGTCTGGCTCAGGAAATATTTAAACTGATCATTGCTGGAGCTGAGAGGACAGACCAAGAGTCAGACACTTTATACATGTCTCGTTTTTTCCATTTTTCCTGTATATTCTGTCTTGCCTAGAGACTCTCAAATTTACTCCACCACAGAAGGTCTAGAAGGGTCATGACAAGAGAGATACTGCCTTGTAATTGGAGATATTTTGAGATGGACTTTGGTTATGGAATCTATAAGAAATACAGCACGCACATAGAACAGAACTTTTTCATTAAATGACTTTTTTTCCCCTTTTGTCTAGCTCAATAGTAAAGCTGAATTTTACCCTGCTCTGTTCCCTAATTTTCCCTTAGCCCTGTCATGGGTTCAGTGTTGCCCCTCTCCATAGCCCAAAGGCCAAGATGCTTGGGGCCCCGGAAGGTAGGGGCACAGTGGGGCTCAGTGTTCTCTGCTGTGTACAGCTGCAAGACAACTTCAGTGTCTTATGAAAGGCAATATGAGCAAAGGCCATCTGAAGAAGAATGCTGTTTTATTGAAAGAGGGAATGGGATCAATTACTCCTAGCATTAGCTATTGAAATGTATGTGACAAGTCCAAGCACTCAGGACTACCTACAATGAATCATCATTTGGGCTCTTTCTGGAGTTGATAAAGAGATGAGAAGCACAAAGGACAGACAGAGTGGTTCAGTTCCTTTTCTTTCTCCATCGATTGTAGGGGGTTCAGAATAATTAGTTCAGAACTAACTCACAGTTTTTTATACAGCTGAAGTTAGGGTAAATGTGACCCATAAGGTCCAATTTCCTAAGTGAACTCCCTTGTCTATTCAAGGGGATTTTCGTCACTGGATTCTGTGAGAAATCCCAGAGTTTAATCTCCCTAAACATTTTGATGTCTCATTTTTGTTTTCTCCTAATTGTGATTGTCCTTGTGAAACAAATTATCCTTTAGTTAAAAATAGTGGCTTTCCAGCCCTAAAAAGCCTTTTATTAATTCATGAACTGAATATAAAATAAACATTAGCAATTTAATTCCTATCTGCTTATTATTTTTTCAGGGTCTCTTTGTATGCACAGTACATTCCACCGCCATCCTAGTAGCTGCTGGGTCAGGGTGCTGCATCCCTGCATTTGCATATAAGCTGAGGCTGACAATAAAGTTTCCAGTTAGTGCCAAGTGAGTTGGTGTTCCTGTAATGTTAAACACTTATCCAGTGGTCTCAGACCACGCATCTCATTTCATGTGGGATATTGAACAATTAACATCTTTCAGTCATTTAACGACCAGGACTGAATATGAAGTGACAACTTAGAGTCTTACCATGAGTGAGTCATGGTGTACACAGCCCCTCTGTATATTCATTTTTAACATAACTGAATTAATTATAACAAAGGATTTTTCATGAGAAAAGAGCTACCTAGTGTTCTACAGCATGTCTCAGAAATCTGATACTGAGTGGAGCATTTCACTCTCATTCTCAATACATATATAAGATAGACATATTGTATCTTATGTATCATCTCAGATAAATATATTAGCACTTAAAATGGGGATTTAAAAACAATAAACTGGAAAGGCTGCTGAAAATTATTGTTTAGTATGAGAAGAGAGAACAAGTTAAATCTAAGTTTACATGCCGTTCAATACAGGAATATATCAGATAAATTAAATCACAACAGAAAAGATAGTATATTCTCAGGGCTTTCAGTCTCTATCCCTGGATTTTCCATAGAATGGTGCTAGGATAAGCCTTGTAGGCTCTCCAGAAATCTGAAGGCAGTGTTGCAAAATTCTCAAATAATATCTGTTGTAGTTTCATGAATTTCAGAAGGTAAACAAAATCATATATATCTATTGAAATGCTGGCCATAATAATATCTGTGTTTTCCTTCGAAAAGGAAAATATGTCCCTCTTCTCTACCATACCACCTCCTCTGATTTAGGGATACTGCTGGAGTTCGTACCACTGACATTTTTAATTACCTCTTGATTTTAATCTCTTTCTCTTTAGAAAGGAGAATGCTTGTCTGTTATGATATCTTGTCAAAGATATGTGTTATGATACATGATCAAATACATCATATCCTGAAGAAAATTTGCCATCTTCCATTGTTTCTGTATTTAGTAAGTGATATGTTTAAAGATTAATAGATATTTCCATATTATGCAATTATAATTTATTGTAATTATCTTTTAGAATAATCTACAATGGAGAAAGTGAGGCTCCTGTCTGGGATATGACTTTCAGATGGTCCTGCAGTGTTCCGTTGCCTAAATCAAAGCTGGAAGTCCCATCAGAAGCAGTTCTGTCTTCTCCTGACTTATAAATTCTTCTTGTCTTCAAACTTTTGTTTCTTATTTAGACATGTATGTAGAGCACACTTATTTGTTCTTCATCTTTTGAATCCCAATTTAGGATTGTCTGTCTCACAAAGAAGATGCTGGTTATTTTCATCATTATTATTTCAGAACTGAAGAAATACTAGACTCCAATTTGTCCTGTAACTGGCTGAAGTCTCATAATCAAACATTTCTTCCTTCAGCTGTTAAGGAAAATTAAAAGAAACTCTTGCCCCTTCAGTTATTGGCAGCTGCTGCAGTGGTTAATTAACTCTATTTTAGACTCAGATTTGCTGTACTGCTTAATCAGCATTTCTCTAGACTTGTGTGTCTAGGAATGGTTTCGTGAATCATGGGAAAAGTGTATCTATGGAGTCATAAAAAACCACTGTGGATGAACACACAATTTTAGTGTCACTATCCTCACCTAAAGGTCTGAGGGGACCCAGAAATCTCCAATGTCTGCTGCAGAAAAGACACAGATTTTTTTCAAAATCTTCTCTTTTAATTAATTTAGCCTGGAATTACACAGAGGTGAGTCTGTAGTGGCAAATAAGGTGCCTGTTTTCTCCCAGGCTGGTCTGAGCTCTGTTGGTATCCTTGACGTGTGCATGTTAATTCACCTTGGTTCTCTTTGGGGAGCCAACAAAGTATGTATTCTGTGATGAACCTGGTATATGGCATATGGTTTAAGCAACCATTTGGTCCAAACTGTTTCTGTTTGCCTGTGTTCACCCTCCCCTCCAGCACATCAGTATTTCTGCAGGACCACAATATAACTATGGCCACTCCCACAAGTTCTCTTGCCCCATCACAAGACATTTGTGATGTCATCACTGTATATAAAAAACACTCTGGCTAATTGTAACACTTGCATTTTGAAATTAAATATAAGATAACAGAGCAGTAATTATGTCTCAAGGTTATACATTTACTTTTCTGTTGGTAAAATAAGTAACACAGGAAGTAGTAGAAAACATCTGAAAATAAAGGATGTAGCCAGCCCTCAGGGCCAGGGAATGGGCTTTCAGAAGGCTGAGGTTGCTGGACTTTACCTAGAGGTGTAATGTAAGATACCCAGAAGACACTGATCAAATACTCTGATCCAGAGAGGCCACATGGACACAAAATTCCCTGAGGCATTGGTTACTGACATCTCTGTGTGGAGCAAATGGCTTCAGCAGAGCAGATAAAACCTAAGTTATCCAGGGTGCTTAGGCATGTGGTCAGAACAGCCTGGATGAGATTTTCAAGGAGAAATCTTGGAAGTGTCTTATGTGCTAACATGAATTAGATGCTTTACATGCCTGCTCCAAGGACTGGCTTGGCAGTTTGTGCAGTCTCTGTTTATCTTGCCTGCACTTTGAAGCAGTGGTGAGACCCACTGCAGTCCTGAGTGAGATGCATAGCCATACCTACAGCTGTGAGACTAATGCAGAACTCACTGGTTGTGAGTCTGGAGAAAGAGACACTTTCCCTGGATCCCTGAAGAATATTAACAGTTCTGTATCTCTGCACCAAACGTAATGAGTTACCTTTTTGTGAAGGTAAAACACTCAACATCCCTGACACAATCAAGAAGATCTTGTATGGGGACTGCAGTCATGAAGCAGCTTGATCAATACATATTATTTGCATGTGAAAAATAGCAACCCAAAGCTGTGGCAATTGCAATTTCCATATATATTTTCACCCAAGCAAATCTGGAAAGCTGCAGATCAGGTCATATAGGTTTTGGTTGAGTATCAGAAGCCTGATATTGTATACATCTGGTGTCCCTTAAGAGCCCTTGAGATTCATAATTCAAACTTTGGGCATCAGATTTCCTTTCCAAAAATGTCAAAGCCTTGATGTTTCCCACAGAACAGGAATTAATTTTTGTTGAAGCACTAATACAGTTTTCTCTGAGTATGTCAAAATTTTGTGTTTCATAATTTCATTTAATCTCATTTTGACATAATAAGTAAAATACACTGCAAGAGTTTAATTACAATGCATCTGACTTCAATAGTTAGCTATTATGTGCAATTCACAATGACAAAAACAAAGAAGTTGAAATTAAATATTAAAGGTTTCAACCCTTTTTTTACTGAGAGATTCACATTGCTATTTATTTTTCTGGTTCTGATAATACGGCAGTTTGATAATAAATAATTCTTTTGAATCCTTTCCCCATTCCTATTTTAAGCATAATAAATCTGAAATAATTATTCTTTTTTAGATTTGTGCAGAGGAACAATTTTGTGCAGAATTGTGAATAGTTATCAGGAGGTGAAATGACTTACCATAGAGCAGCACATACCATGGGACTGGAAGAAGACAGGAGCTATGACAGTTACTTTCCTTCCTGCTTGTTTAACTCAGAACTCAACAGCAGGTATAGGATGTTCTGAGGTATTGCAAAAACTCATTAATTCTCTGTAAGGAAAGTTTGCCCTGGAGTTCACAGTTATTATCCTTGAAGCTAACGATGTGAGTTGAGATTTTGTGCAGCTTCAGTGCAGCGTGTTTCTGCATTTACTGTGTCACCTCAGATGAACCCTTTTGGCTCTGAGTGCCTTGCTGCAGCCCATCAGCGAAATTACAGGTTACGGTGAACAAAAGTTTCAAGTTCTTGGCTAATTTCTGAATTAATCAATGGAAATTTTTACAGCTTGAGTATTTTTTTTTTACTGAGAAGATAATTATTTTGTCTTGAAATGGACAAATGGATAACAAAGACTCCAACACTAGAGTGAGTGTTAACATATATAGTTTCATGAGTTCAAAATTTTATTCAGTCACAGGAGTGCTGACCATTGAATTTCTCAGTCTCTTACTAACCTGCAATTACTGTTGGCACTGGACAGCAGGTAGCATGCTCTTTGCTTGCAGGTGCAATACCCCGTGCAGCATTCATAACACTTTTCCCTGCAAGAGTCATTTATTTGGATGGTAATTCACCAATTTTGTTCTACTTACACATTTGTGCTAGAAATCTATGAAACCTGGATGTGCATGATTTAAATTATGGATACAAGAGGCAGATGTATATGCAATGGACCAGATTTTGAGAGGCTTGTGCTTGGCTGAGCTGTTAAGTGGCCTCCACCTGATGCTGCTGCCTAGTGCTAAGCTCTTTGTTCACTGAAAAGCACAAAAAGCACAACACAGAAGTGGCTTGCATTCATCTCTTGACTAGTCCTGTAGGGCAAAGCAACTTACTGTCTTCCTGACTGACAGATGATTCCTTCACTGTTCCTTCTGGGGATCCCAACTTTACTTTGTCCCATACACAAGTCTGACCCCAATGAGACCTATATGACTCCTATTTCAGCAGCCAAAGTGCACTTCTCACAAGAAAAACAGGTTAAAAATAGCCAAAATGCTTCCACATAACAGCCCACATTTGGAGCCAGACTAAGATTTGAAATGTTTCTGTATGAATATTACCAGTTAAATGCTTACAACTTTCCTGCATGACAAAAGAATCCACATACAAAATTCAGATTCAAATGCTTCATCACACTCTAAGCCAAAATTTTGCATATAAACCAACTCTTCCAACAGTTTGGCATCTTCATATTTAGTTTCTTTGTTAATGTCATTTTTTCTATATGGATAAGAAAAAGGAAATAGATGCTATTGTGTGCCAGAGTAAAATCAAAATCTCATAGGATTCATTTAAACAAAGGTCTTTAATCAGATTCATTTGATAAAAGGGGCTCTTCCTCTCACCTTTATGCATCAGGTCGCTATTCTGAACTCAACATTCCCTTTTTCTGAGAGGGCTGTTTACTAACAGTAGTAGATTGTAGCTATGTCTCAGAAACATGGGCAATAAATAAAGAAGACTGGAAGCACTGTCAGTGTATAAAATTGTTAAGAGGAACTATCAGCAGCTAATTTAATTGGTTATAGCTCTTTTTTCATGTCCAATACATAAATCTCTCAGCTGGTTGTAGCTGATGCTAACTCACAGGCAAAGAAGGACAGTAGCTCAGAGTCTGTGGTTTGATCCAGTTTCTTCCTACTAAGGAAACAAATGCCAAAGTTTCAAGATCCTCAATGAAAATTGAATGTCAACTAAATTAGATTATGGCTGATTTATTAAAATGAGTTGTCTGGCTGTTAGACAAAGGCTGTCACAGTCACGTTTTTGTGCCACCTAAGGTTTAGAAACATACAACCAACCACTAACTATGTAGTGTCTTTTCTTGGTAAATAAAGCTTATAAATTCATTGTTTCTTCCCTTCTACCAAAAGAGCTGTCAAGATGAAACTAGAATACAGCAATGGATCTTTGAAAGTTCCAATGTCTTGATTATTGACCTTATTTTGATTCTTAAGATTGGGCTGATGCTGAGGACAATCTGAAAAATGTGAAACCTTCTAGTTTAAGGCTTCTTCAATGGGTTTCATGGCTTTGCAGTAAAAATGCTCTAACAGTGATCTGACAGCACCACATCTTTGTTCAAAGTTTCTTGTCATAATGTTGACAAGAAGACTAAAGGGCATGAATCATGATAACAAAATCTGCTATCCAAATAACCACATGTCCTGAGCATCCTCCAACAGTAGCTTTAAAACTGTCCCTATATCGAGTAATTTTCCTCCATGAAAATGAAAATGAGGTGGTGGTTGCAAAACAGATATAGAGTCTGTTGAATAGCTGCAATGAAGGCCCTAATTTGATCCAGACTAACAATTTGACAGGTGTATGTTGTTCCCCATGCAATGACATGAGCCATGAGTTAGAATGGTCCAACAGAGTGGTTCATTGAAGTAACTCAGCAGAACGCTATTGACCTTAACAGCTGGACTGGCAGCAGCCTCATCCTGTTTATGCATCAGTCTCTGATGACAGAAAGCTGTGGTAATGGTGGAGCACAGACCTGATGACCTCCCTAGAAAATAGGAAACATAGGAAACGTAGGAAAGTACTACGCACTTGTCATCAATGAGGACAAGATTTTATGCCCCATGACAGAGTTCTTCTAACTTTGCAACAGAATGATATCACACATCAAATTCCTTCCAGTTGTGAAAAAAAGCCAAAACCTCAGCTCACTGGCTTCTCTAGGTAAACAGAGAAAGGCCAGGATGGTGTATACATAGAATCTGGTCCATAATTGCAATTTTTGATGCCAGACAACCTCTTTTCCATTTTTTGTTGTCTCATCTGTCAATACCTCAGTTACTTACGTCATTCCAGTAACCTCACCAGAAGTCTGATTACATTTACATGGCTTGGAAGCATACATCATGTCTAGAAAAAAACCTTCCCAGTCATATTAGACAAACTGAGATGGGCTGCTACAACAGAAAAGGACAAGTGCAGGGACCATGTTTTACCAAGAATTTTACATAGCAAATGAAAAAACCTAAAGCTGCCTAATTAATTAGTTCATACTGACAAATCATTTAAATATAGTAATATGGAATTAAATTAATTTTGAATGCATCTGCAGGATATTTAAAGTTTTTATATTACATGAGTCATGTAGAAGCTATAATAGAAAAGATAATATTTTTTGTACCTTAGTCAGAATTCTAAACAAACTTTAAACAAAAGTTTGTGTTTAGTGAAATTTGCTAGTAATGCTGTTCAGTATTAACCTTTTAAAACAGCTAGAACAGACATTGTTACAAATTATAGTATACAGAATCACACAGAATCATAGAGGTTGGAAAGGACCTCTGGGGTCATCAAGTCCAGCCCTCGATCCACCACCACTGTGCTTACCAGACCATGGCACTGAGTGCCACATTCAGTCTCTTCTTAAAAACCTCCAGGGACAGGGAATTCACCACCTCCTTGGGCAGTCCATTCCAATGCCTGATCACCCTCTCTGTAAAGAATTTTTTCCTAATATTTAACCTAAACCTCCCCTGGCAGGGTTTAAGACAATGCCCTCTTGTCTTACAAGTAATTATGTGTAAGTTTTAAAAAATCAATAACAATTTCATGTACTGTACTGGCTACACTAAAATTACATGACAGAAAATTTTCTTGTTTTGAACTAAAAATCCTCTTCTGAGTTGTGTGCATGTTCATTTGTGAACGTGAAGAAAAATGAAAAAAACATGAGGTAGAAATATGCAGAAATACTGTAATTATGCATTTTCCTTGACAGAGTAAGGATCATCAGAGCAGACCCAAGGAATGGGATGATCCAAGTGACGCAGGCTAGTGTGGTGACTTAGGTGGGGTCATAGTGTGATATTTAACCAATCTCATTGTCAACTGACTGTCAGATCTTTAAATGCAGCATTATCTCAGGTTGACGTAGCAGCTAATTGCTAAATCCAAATGCTATAGGACTGTCAAGGCTATAAGGACAGTTATTACTTCCCTTTCAGCTTCATCATGTATCCATAAAATATGGTTTGATAGCCTGCAACTTAATTAAATAGCATGCAGATACATAATTAGTGGGTAAAAGACTGTGGTTCAGACCCTCACTGAGACTTCCTTAACAAGTTAATGATTACACAGGGTTTATTTTTCTGAGTGCCTTTTTTTTTTTTTTTTTCATTAATTCTTCTGCTTTTGCACTTACCTCAGTCCAATCAGACTCTTGCAAATGGAAAAACGAGGGACATTTTTTACAGCTGTAGCCTTTTCCCAGACAGCTTCAGAAAGAGATAAAGAGGTATCTCAGTAGCTGCAACATTAATTCTGGTTCTTCTCAACCTTTATAACTGCAACACTCTGCAGTCTCTGTTTAATCACAAATTTGAATGTGCCTTATTTCCCCCCTGCCATTCAAAACAAAACAAAACAAAACAACGCAAAACAACTTTGTGGGTGATCCAGGTCATCTATCTTGTGCTTGGGGATCATATAAGGACAGCACCCATGGGATGGAGCTTTTGCTATTTCTATTCCACTGCATATTTCCTCATCACAAGATGATGTCAAAATATCTCAAGTATCTGCAGCTCTGTGGGCATCATGATGATGCAGAGGAATTGCTTTGCCTGTGATCTCTTCTACCTGATCCACTATCTCAGTGAGAACACACCATTACAAATGCTTATATCTTAAATACATTTATTCTATTTTTAAAATCGTTAATTCATGAGAGAATCTCAGATATTATGCAGTATTCTAATTATCATAATTGTGTCCAAAAGAAGCATTTCTATTACCAATACCTTGATTTCAGTACTTGGACCACAGGATACCATTGAGCTGCAGCTGTTGAAATTGGCTGAATTTTATAATAACCAACTGCCGAAGCTGTAGTACAGCTATGTTAATCCTACCATTTATATTAGCACAAAAGTAATTGAATGCTAAAGCTGCTCAATTTGCATTAACAAAACTTTTCAGTAAAATAATAGCAAGTATGAATCTTTATTCTTATGGCATCAAATAAAACTGGCCTTTTTGTGCATAAGATTTATTTCAAAATATAATTAGCCATGAATAGTTCTACAGGGAATTTGTGCCCTTTTTTCACATGAGTTTTAAACATCTTTTTCTAAGGTAGGAATCAACATGGATAATATTACAATTCAGATGAGCAAAATAAACAAGCCCAATTTCCTTTAATCACCTATGAATATGCATAAACAAAACATCTCCTCTGTGGTTAGATATCAGAGGGTTATTGCTAGTGTAGGAAATCTTTGGAAAAAAAGTCAAATGTAGGGAAACTCATTCAGCTGAGAATAGTCAATCAAAAAACCACAGCCATCATCCCAAGTAGATTAAGTGGCAAGATGATTTAGGTATCATGTGAGTATTCCATAACGTCCACAAGATTTGTTGACTTTTTCAACCTCTGTTAAGACAGCATCCTGGATAATTGCTACAATAGTTCTGCACAAACAATGAAACTCAGAGAAAGGCATGTTTGTTTTCAAATATTTATAGAGTGACTTGGATAACATTGGCGAAGGAAGAACAAATCCATCTTAATGGGTATTAAACAGCAAATAAAACTGCACAAGAGACTCCTTGGAGCAAAGAGCTTATAGACTAATTGCAGACAGTGTACAATGAGCAAAAGGAAACAAGAAACCTCAAACATAGTGGGATAAGGAAGTCCAACAATTGTGCTCCCAAGGTCACATAGCAAATGTTAACATCTGCATGGTGCCTCTACACATATCATTAAGAGAGTCAGATTCTCCCTTGGACATGTGTCTTTACCAGAGCTTTATTTGAAGTAATATTTAGGTCCTGAATGGGCTAAAAGTCCATTTGCCCATCTGAGCAAATTACCATGTCAAGAATTTGCAGACCACCTGTTCTGCAGTATCTATCTGCATGTGCTCATCAGCTTAACCACAGGGAAATGGGAAGGCTGAAGAAGAGCTACACACAGATCCTGAAGTGGCTACTCAGATGCCAAGAGATAACTTGTACATTAAAAATAATAGAACCCATCTCTGAATCTCAAAATAATCTTGTAGAACAGGTACAGGAGAAGCAGTGGTTTTAACAGTTCGGTGAAAAAAGATTATGAAGATATTTTGTGTGTAAGGAGAAGGCTCCTACAGCCCAGGAAACTGGTTCTGATGGAGCAGTGATTGCACACAGTGAAAGCTAAGGTGCTCAGGAGACCTTGACATGCTGAGTGTAATCATGATAACTTCTCACATAAGATGGAGAGGTAATAAAGGAATTCAAAGACCTTAATACTTTTAGAGGCAATCAGGTAAACACAATGAGGTGTTGCCAGGAGGAAGGCATGAGCTCCTGTTAAGCCCACCTGTGCCCAATTTGGGCTGGCCTGAACTGCGCATGCGCAGAACTGGGGGACCAATAAAAGGCGCTAACAGGAGCTCATGCCTTCCTCCTGGCAACACCTCATTGTGTTTACCTGATTGCCTCTACAAATACTGGTCTCCATTGATTTCTCTGGGAGTTATGAAGTTATCAACAGCTACATAAAATCAATACACAATATTGTCCAAAGACTCTTAGCAGTATCTTTAATACATTTTACACCAATACCAAGTACTTTCCAAGAATTTGCGGATGATAAATCACACTTAATATTCATTAAAAATTTGAGATATTCAGAGGAAAAGCATTGCAAAAGTCATAAATTTTGAAGTAAAAATACAGTAGGACTCACTGTTTTTCCTTCTCTCTAATTTTGCAACCTGTAGGATAAAAGCAGAGAAGAATGCTACTCTGCACTCTCTTTGGTTTTTAAGTGCAACCCAAGCCTGCTATCTCTGTTCAGCTGGAATTCACAGATGAGCTGAAAAATAATAATTTTGTTTGGCATGTGTGATATTGTCCAGCTATTTTTTCAAGAATGCTGAACACAGCTGTAGGTTTCAGTCTCATAATACACTTCTATCTTGGTTACGTGATACAGTTATTTTGTACCCAGTGCTGTTAAAAGCAGCTAGGGTCACTAGCTTCCCATCTAACATTTCTGGCTCATGGAATTTTTCAAATTGACAAATAGGTTCAGTGTGGGTTCAACACAGATTTTGAGCCTTGATTTCTGCTGATACTTTTTAAAATTCCAACTCCTTCTCCCTCCCTCTCCCCAGGCATTGCAGATTAGACACAAATAGACACTATTCTCATTCATGTCAGTTGTGGTTATGATTGGCTTATGACTCCTGAACTGCTGGGAAGGTATATAATTTCCATAAACTTTTGCCTTCAGTATTTACCTACTTGTCAATTTGGCATTCATTCTTCTGATACCAAGATATCTTGTGTATAATTCCATGCAGATCCCCGCTTGCATTTTTCTTCTAGTGTTTCAGAAAAGGTAACTAAAAGAAAAATTAACAGAACAGAATTATATATTTTGTTTTTTATTTTTATGAACTTTGATTTTATGTTTCTACTTTCCTCCCCAGTATTAATATATGTCACTGTGGGAAACCTCCATCAGGGGCAAACAAGTATAACACTGCTTAACCAAATAAAAGATGTTAATTTACAGCAGCTGAAGGTACGGTACTCAGGTTAGAATATCACCTTGCTTAAGTTTCTGTTTTTCTTTAATGTAGTTCTAACTGCTTCCTTACTATGTCAGCTTGTACTGTGAAGAAGAATATATGCTTTTGCTTTACTCTAGGACAAGATGAATCATATAATTATTTACTTATTATCTTTAGTTCAGCACACCTGAGTGGGTGAAGAGCAACCCCATGGTAATAACCCCTGGCATGGCAAGTAGCATGTGTATTGTGCAGATAGCTGAAATTCTTTACTCCAAATTAACAATTTTTCATCCTGTAGCTATATTATAATGATTTTTTTTCTCAGGAAGTGTTTTGTACTAATTTCTAGTGTCAACAAACAATTTTTTACCATCCTTCTTTATTCTGCATTCTATATCTCAAGGGATATCTTCCCAGGAATAATATCACCTTAATTATTTTGGGGCAGATGCTGCATGTGTCTTGATTTAATCTTGCTTATCTGAATGGTTGTAAAATTTGCAAGCTGAACTCATTCTACTGAAGAGAATGCATCATGTGCACATTTGGCTTTCAGTTAAGATGCATTAGTACCTATTAATTGAGCTGGTAGTTAATATTACCCAAAACTTTCCAGAATGAAGATTGGTTTTGTGATTCTTAAAACTCTGAATAATATTCATTATGTGGTAGAAACTTTGTATTCAGATTGAATATTTTATAATTCCCACCTAAATATACAGATAAACTTGGAACTGCTTATTTGTGAAGCTCTACCATTGTAATGGATGATTAGATAGGGACTTGGAATGTCTCTGGGAGGGAGGAAGGACATGAGCAACCTAATTTCAGAATTTTTCCTTCTTCCATGTCCTGAAAATTGCTTAGATATGTCCAACAAGTCAGACTTTTCAAAACTGCTGTTCACATACTCTCAGAACTAAAAGACAAAATTTGCTAGTTTATTTTCTTGAGGATATCATTGCCACCAGAAGTGGGTGCAGTATGAAGTACTAGGATGAGAGTTTAGGGAAGACAGACATGAGTGTTAGAAGAGTGACAGATGCAGGGAATGGGGTAGCCTCAAGGGAATGGATGAAAAACAGAAAGAAGCAGAGTGAAGAAGCCTGTTTCTGCTAGAATAAATATCTTCCACAGCCCAGGATGGTACTTCACATTCTTTATTGTCTAAAAAGTGTCTGTAAAATGTACAGAAAGAAGAGGGTTATTTCCCCTATGGAGACCAGGGCACACACAAAGAACAGCTGTCTGATTATCCCATGGGATTTTTTACTCCCACGGGGCTTCTGCTCTATTCAGTCCAATGTTCAGATGAAGGCACTGACAAGATACCTACTGCATTTTTTTTTTAATTCCCATTACTGAGTTCACATAACTTCTCACATAATTAACACTAGCATTGTTAGGATTCAGAGATGATGATGGTTTCTTTCCTTACTGCACTGCAATATCCAAGACCTTTCAATGCTGTGGAAAAAGAAAACAATTCTCTCCCTTCCCATCAGCTCTCCCCCATCTGAAATTTAGACTCCAGAAGAGCTCAGAGACTCTGATTTAGGATAATTGCTCAGAGTGCAAGACATCATATTTCAAGTTCCTGCCTTAAAACAAGATGAACAGGACTTGAATTTTTGTCTTTCATACTATTGCCTGGGCCCCAGTGTCTTACAAATAGAAGTCCTTATGAACTTTGACCAGTACAAGTTTCAGTGAAACTGAGATGCTTCTGTGGAGGTGTTTCAACGTCACTGAACACAAAAATAACCATTATACAGAGAAACTGTTGCTGAGATCTGTTTTAGAAAGTCACTAGAAGTGACAGTGGAGAGAAGCAGAGAACGTAAATCATTTGTTGCATAATTTGGAGGGTGGTAAAACCTAAAAAGGTGATAAAATTGTGATGCTTCTATCACTTTTCAGAAAGCAGTACAAGAACTTCAGTTAAAGCTGTTTCTCATATTAACCTTCTCTTATTAATTCCTCCTGGTTTTATTTTAGAACTATGCAGAAGCCTCGTTGTGCAAGAACAGTATAAAGAAAGACCTGAAGAAAATGCTGTCTAAGTTCAGACAAGACATCATTAAATATAGGCTCGGACAAGGGAAAAAAGCGAAATTCTAACATAGGCCTGCGTGTGACATGGGGAAGAAAATATGGTTGTATAGGTGAGTAATCATCTCAATTAATGGCTTTCAAGGAAATTAATTGCACCAATGTTCTTTACTGGGCTTGGATGAAACAAAATAGATGAAACTAAACAGAATAAGGGGCTCTTACCCTATCTAAAAAGTTGTACGGCTATTAAAGAAGAGCTGACACAGAATAACTATCCTAGCATGATGCCTTGTGTAGATAAGTTCTGCTCTTGTCACAGACTGACAGATGCCACTGGAAAACCTTTGTAAGAACCACGCTTCTTTCTTACTGCAAACATGAACCAACCTCCCTCCCCATTGCATCTCAGATACAAATACCACCGAATGAATACTTGGCAATGCTTTGTTATCTGAAGAGTACACTCAGGAGTCATCTCAGAATCATGCTGGTATTGACCCTGAGATTTTCTTCTATTCTAATTATTGTAAAATAAAACCGAGGTGGGTTTTGTGGGTTTTTTTTTGTTTGTTTGTTTCTTTGTTTGGTTGTTTTTTTTGTTTTTTTGAATGTACAATAGATAACAAATCGAGTTTACATGCAGCTGCAGATGTTTCTGAATATTTATTATGAAACCACTTTCACTTCATAGTTTTCTTCCATCATGGAGACATGCTTTCGCTTTGAATTACTAACAGAGTTTCCAAGTTGTAGGAAAAAGAAAACAGAAAAACCTTCTGTAACCAGTTTTCAGATGTGACCTTCCTCTGTTTGAGACCTCAAATGCTACTGTTGCTTATACAGTAGCAAACGTTTTTGTCATTATTTTATTAAATATCATAGCAAAGGAAAGGAATGGTGCATCAGTGCTTTATGTTTTCTTTAAGAGAAAAGCTAACCTGAGTCACAGAGGGCCCATGGGAATATATACTATAGGCACCATACTTATTCTATGTGCAAATGCCAAGTGATTGAACATCTGTGAAACCACACTTAAAAAAGAAACTTTCTCAGACCATTTGATAGGATTTACATCTGTAGCACTGTACTGTGGGTTGTATTAACAACTCGGCAAAAGCTGGACAAAAAGCATTTCTGTTAGAATTTCTTTCCATGGGTAACTTTTACCAGAAAACTATTCTCAATTTAAAAAATAATAATACCCAGCTTTAAATATCTTTTATTTTTATGCTTCTAGAAAGGTCCATATTTATACACAAAACACTGTTTCATTGTATTGGCCAATTCAGAGGACATTTAAAGCCAGGAGCTGGAAAAACACAACATATTTGTTTCACTTCATTTTTGTAGAACAGAGTTTTCAACTACTTATTACTTGTGCAGCCCCCTCACAAAAGACTGTAATGAAGTGGATTTTTTTGAGTGGAGTCCTTATTACTGCAAGCAAAGGATAATTTCCAACAAATCCTTACTCCTTTCGAGGGAATCTGCTAAGATTTATTTGGCTAGGTTCTACAGTTTACTCATTCCTTTATGAATCTTCTGTGTGCTGTCAATTGAAAAAGACTCCAGTGGGAGTTCAGAATGCACTGGGTGCTTTTGTAAGGTACAGAAATTATTGGAAATTTTTTTCCAGTATTAGGCAGTATTGAGGTCATTGCAGAAGTTATTGTTTTAGCTTGAGTAATTAAAATGTTTTACTTCATGCACATAGTTTCTTTCTGAAATGGAAGAATCTAGTATCTTTTCACTGGGTGGGAGTTTCTATTCTAAAGGCATTGTAGTAACTGTATTGCTATTTGTCTTACAGAGACACATAATTCTCACTTCAAATATTCAAACCAATTAGGCAAAAAAAAAAAAAAAAGGGAATAAAAATGTAAAGAATGGATTCCCTCTGGGTGGTTGCATTCTGTATATCTGGAGTGGAGGAGGAGGAATCCTAAAGAAATCACTACATCTGCTTGGTGTTGTCAGCATGAAGGACTACTCAAGTCACACCAGGCACTATGTCTGGGTAAAACACAGAAGCTCTTTTGCTTTGTTTTTAAACTGTGGTCTGCACAGCTGGTTATCATTGACACATGGGACAGATTCTGCAGTGTCTGGACTACTTATTTTGCAGGTCATAAAGCTTTATACAGAGATTTCATCATCAAACTCAATGAAGGAGCTTGAACCAACTCATCCAGGCTTCATTTCAGGACTCACATGTCTCTTGCTGTCTTTCCTTATCTTTATCCTTCATTTTCCATTCATACTTTTCAATAAGAAAATCCTTGCTGATAGTTGCAATTGAATTTTTAAAAGATCTTTTTAACTTCCAGTTAAAGAAAATCAAGTGTCTTGACTAATTAATCTCCAGTAGAGTAGCAAGGGTCTTCTTGGAGACAAAAGATCAGATGAGTGCATTCTCCTGATGGAACACTCTTGCAGGTGCCTGTAGGAATCACTATGTCTCCTGCTGAAGACAAAATATGTCCTCCAAATTGTACTTTCTCTACCTTAGTCTATCTTGAAGTATAGAAGAATGTAATCCAAAGATTTCTTTCCTCTGGAAAGTACTTTTTCTCTTACAGGCAATACGTGGTTGAGCCAAAACACATTGTGTTCTCATTGATTCCTTGAATAATTTATACCTAGTTGTTCCATATATCATTTGCCGGGATGTTATTTTTTATAGTGGATTCACTATCCATAGCTGTCCAGGCATAGCTAAGTCATTCTCATCTCCCATTGCCAGCAACACAGTAATGCACCTAAAACATAGGATGTCCCCAAGGTGTATACCTGTTCCTACTGATCACATTCCCTGTAAGTTTTGGTCAGCTTGCTTTCACCTTAGACACCTTGATTAAATGTCCCAATACAAGTAAAGAAGAACTCCTAACATAATGACAGAAGAATGCTAATTCACATGTGATTATTTTATTCCATTGGGATAAAAACTACTTGTGTTGATTGGCTGCCCTGAAGGTCTCCGACACATTCCATATATCAGTAGGTATAAAGGCCTGCCCATGAATTTCATCAAAGTAGAATGCATGTGCTTTTTTTGTACTGCTTTGATGTAGAAATTGAGAAGACAGTTAAAGATGATGTAATTGTTAATTGAAACCAGCAATTAGACTAAAGCCCCTTGAAGTCAAAATGATATTTAAATAGAACTAATTTATAATTCAGTTAGATATGTCTCTCTGAAGGACTAACTTTTAATACACCACCAAAATAGGATAGATAGATCTAGCTGTTCTAAACTAAATATTAGTTGATTGGTACTGTCCAACAAGTGGTACTATCTTCTTGAACACAGAAAAAATGCCAACGTTTTTTTCCTTAGCAAACAGTCTTAGCAATGATTATGCTTTTTTTCATATTTAGTTTTTATTATGTTAATGATTGATATTGCACATAATATAGGTAGGAATAAGATGCTCTGCTAGGTAAGGCAGACAAAATGCACTCTGAAGATCAAACAGTTTGAATTCTACTGTTTTGAAAATGGTTCTTTTTTAACTTTGGGCACAATTAACTAATTTGTTTTCCTTTTTTAAAGTCAAATTATTAGATGTCATAATTACTTGCCCTTCCCTATTAATTTCAGATATCTCAGAAAATTGATACAAAAATCTCTCATCTATAGTTAAGGGTCACTGAGAACAAAGATTGTGTGTTTTTATTTGTAAGGCTTAGTGGTAAAGAACTTTCCTCCTGTCATGCAAGAACCATAATAAATTAACATGAATCTGCAGGCTTCTTTCAGGTAATGCTAGGTCAGCAGAGCAAAGCAATAGGCATATGTTTTACATTCACTGCAGGCTCAGGGAAATAACAGAAATACTGTTAGCTAAATACAAAACAATGTCTTCTCTGGAGATTGCTTGAAATAATTTAATGAACTTCTGAGAATTTTGAGTATCATTCTGCCACATGTTTTACATGTCCATCCAAAAGCACAATCTGTCATTGACTCCCCCATCACTGCACCCGTACCTCTTGTGTGGCATCTGCAGTATACATAGATCAATACCAAATCAAGTTTTTTCTCCTATAACATAATTTAAATAGAACATGCACTTTAAAATGGATTGAAATTAACCCACATCATGCTGGGGGTTGTCAGGATGGCAGATGCTACCATGCTCTGGTTGAATCTAGACTTAGTGACTTCACTAAGTATTTATCACAGAGTAAGTGTAAACTGCAAAAACTGTTCTTAGATCATCCAGACATCTCCCATAATTAGAAAACAGCATACAACCTACCTCACTCAGAATTAGGATACTCAAAGCATCTATAAAGTCATTATTGTTAGCTTATTTACTTGTAAGGATATAGCTTACATACATCCTAAACAGGGTCATTGCATGCATCCTGCATGGACCCTCAGTGATGATCAGTGCCAACAATCAGCATTACACGAAAGAGTTGGGTTCCATTTTCACTATTTGAAAGCATTTTCATCAGGTGATTTTTACAACTGGGCCCACAGGGTATTATCTTCTGCACACATCTGAAACAAAGCTGAAGATTTATCTCACATTCTATCTTGAGTAGGTTTAAATTATCACACTATTCTAAGTATAAGTAGGAATACAATACCATGAAATAAATGCAATACAATAAAATCATCCCTTCCACAGCATTTTATTTGAAATCCCTGCCCACCAACTGCTATGGATTGAAATGATATCACAGTTCATAAGAATGATAATAATTGCACATTTCCCACAGGCCTCATGCCCAATACCTATCTGTTGCTGTCCTACTTCATGGCTTCAGTGAACTGTGTTGGCTTCTGGTCTTCATGAAGCAATCCTCTTTTATTTCTTCCTTTGCTACCGCTCATGAACTCCACCCATATTTTCTAGTCAAAATCATAATTTCAAAGCAATTTCTTGATATATTTAATGCCACCAGTGGATTTAAATATGAAAATGGGACAGAAATAGTCAACTTTCCTGAGACAGAATCAAGAAATTATTTTCAGGATTAAAAAAAAATTCTGGTTAGAAGTGAGGTACTTACTGTTTCTCAGATGACTAAAGGGACAAATGTGTCCTGTTTTAGGAGTCATTTATGGAGATTTACACCCTAAATTTCCATTTAGTCTTTCCTTTAGGGTTTTTTGGTTGATTGGTTGGTTCGTTGGCTTTTTTTTTTTTTAAAAAAAAACATATACAAAAACATCTTCCACTAGTTTGGGTCCTACTTCCTAGAATTGCTTTCTACCAAAACCAGCAGCTCACATCAAAACAATCTGGCCAGTGTCATCTATGTCAAATTTCCACTTGCTTTTGCAGAAAGCAATTTCCAGCATTATTATTCTGTATTACCAGTGATGGAATATTATTTGCAACTAATCATTTACTTCACTTTGGGCTGTCAAATATAGCAAAGTATAGAAAAAGGGATATAAAAGAAATGAACTAGCAGTACCAATTTATATTAAAAGGCTCGAGATTTCCATCAGAAAACAGAAATTGAGATCCCAGATTTCTGCTTGAATGATACATATTAATGAAATGCATGCATATAGTGAATACTGATAAAAATCCAGGAGGACTGTATGGAGGGATGCTTTTCTCTCTTTGGTTTTCCTCATTTAGATTTGGTGCAGGGTTCTACTCAAATAGCAGCAATGCTTGAAAACAGGAACCAAATCTGGGTCAGGCTATTTGGAATGCTCCAAACTCCGCTTTCCATTCTTGTGTTGACTCCTTTGTATCCATAGAAGGGTAACTAATTTTCAGTTATGCATCCTGATCGCAGAGATTTTCAGCTTTGAATGTCCCTCTGGTGCAGCATGGATTGTTTAATATTTCTCTATCATTTTTCAATTCAAAATATAGATGAAGAAGGGAATTTTAGAAGGGAGACTGTACCGAAAGCTTCCGTTCTAGACAGAAAGGTAGGAAGGACACTGTCCCAGTTTCCATGTTGTGTTGGTTTGGTAGCTCACAACCAGTTCACAGGGGCTCCACAGACCATGCTCCAGGCCAGGCACTGGGGAACTGAAACAACGTGAAAGGACATTTTGCACAGATAACACAAGAAATATCTTGGGTCTGTATCCTGTGTGAGATTTCATGGAATATAAGTGTGTGAGTTGGGAAAGGAGGGCAAGTTATCCTTGGGAAGATGTAAAACAGTTCTTCACATGTTTTTGTGACTGGGAGAGACAATTATGAATATTTTTCAAACATCTGCAGAACAAAAGCTTCTTGTGTATTCTGAACGATGAAGTAGCATGTTAAGTGTGGGACTTCCAACTTGACTGTGTAGAGATACACCACAGAGAGATTTGGGCTAGATAGGAATTAATAAATGCCTACAATGGAAAACACTACTGACAAATCTGCTAGACCAGTATGTAAAATATAAAAGGATTTCCTAAATGAAGATTTTTATTTTCTGCTTGTAAACTACTGTATTTGTAATGAAATTATCTTCATTGGAATAAAATGAAATATTTAATTTTGTGAATACTATAACTGTTAAAACACACGTGGGTCTACCTGAGCTCACTGGGGACATGGCAAAGTCTGGTTTAACTTCAAAAACAGTCTACACAGAACAGTCCTGCTCTGTGAGACAGAGAGGTTTAACATGCTTTAGTCTCACTATAAATTACTTTGTTATTTATGTAGTGGTAAACAGTACCCTTACTGGCTTATTGACATTCTGGCAGGGAGTTTTATTATTGTACAACAGGAATAGCACTGTCTTTTGTTTCATTAGTCAAATTTTTGTTTTTATTTTTGGGTACTTTTTAATCCTTGGGCATTAGCCCATACTTCAGCAATTTAGCTAAACTTTGCAACAGCATATGGATAAAATGTGCTATCTAATTATGAGCCTCTTCACCTTCAGACAAGTAGCTTAAAGTTAAAATTTCAGTCCTGGCCTTTTCTGAGTAGAAATTAGGTCTGGGAAAAATGCATCTTTAATAATGTAAGTCTTCTTTTGCCTGAAGATTTTCTGGAACACAATTTAAATTCAACACTACTCATACCTAGGTTTTGCTTTTTTTGGTTTTTTTTGTTTGTTTGTTTGTTTGGTTTTTTTAAGCAAAAGGCAATTTTTTCAAATAAAAGGCTACTATTCAATGTACTCACCCAATTGCCCTTTGTTGGTCTGCTGTGTTGAAATGATTACTACCATTTATAAAGAAAAAGATCATACTTTTTGATTTTACCACCTGAGATCGTGCCTGAAATGACATGCAAGGACTAGGACGTCAGAAATTTTGCTTTGCTAGCAAACAGTGGTATTACCTCCAGTTTGTTTTGGGGGTGCTGCTTAGGTAGGATAAGGTTAGAAATATCTCCCAGTTTCCAAATAGTATGAACAAAGTTCATAATGCAAACAGTTTAAGTAAAGACACCCCCTGTCTGCTGAAAGGTATGTGCCATTTGATTTTACATTTCAGAGTTTCTTAATTCAAAACCCTTCTAAATTACACAAAGTGGCTAAGAACAGAGGAACAATAGAAAAACAAAATGGAGAAAGAGGAAAATTTCAAAAGTCTAGCAATGGTGACTTCTATCCCTAAAAGGTATTTCCTGTTCTAGACCAGAAGCATAGCATGCAAAATAATTGCCATTTTTAGACCCAGACTTTATTCTTTTGCCTCTGGAAAACATCTGGCTATGTTCTGATGTTTTTTGTCTCTGCATTGAATATAACATTATCACCTAAGGCCCTAGAAGCCTTTTTAACAATAAAGACTATTGTTGGCAAATTGTTGTCTAATAAGTTTTTTAAATGACTAATATTCAGAAGAAATGAAATTCTAGGTCATCTGAAGTGACTGGCAGAACTGACACTGATTTAACAGAACCAGCAGTGTTCCAGAGTGATCTAACCCAGTCATGAAAATTTGCCACATTCCACAAAAACATCTTTATTTTCACAGCATATGTGACAGTTTCAGTAGTCAGCACCTGTACATTTAGATTCAAGATGTGGTTCACATACCTGGTTTTGCATATTTGGGGGAAAAACCCAATTTGAACAGGAGGGACTTATTTCCATTAGATAATTTAATCATACCTATCAGAAAGACACATCAAGTTTCTCAGACACAGAGACGTAATCTACTGAGGTCACCTCCTACCATGTACCTGAAAGCTGAAGCACTCTCCATGGGTCTACTTCTGTGGATCATGTTTCAGGAAAAAGAAGTGGCTGAACAATAAGGGGCAGGTTAATATTTCCCTTGCAGAGTGAGGACACTGCACAGTTTATGTAGCTAAGACTGACTACACTTTTACTTAAATTTCTCTATAAGTTAAGCATCAAGCCTGAACCACTTGCCTGATTACCTTTATGGTTAATGAGGGAGAGACTCCCAGTGGGGCAGTTGGCCATCCACAGGACGTGAGTGTAGTACAACCGGGGAATAAGATCCATCAGTGTGAATCTCACTATGGAGAAGTCTGCTTCTCCCTGATGATTAAAATGTTATCTGTATTCTTACATGTTAAATGTCTAATATTAGATGAGGAAGGGTCCCTGGTAGATAAAACAAGGGTCAGTGGGGCAAGTTATTGACAGGATTGTGATGGATCTTGGAAAGAACATGATGACCCAAGACAATGCTAAGCCCTCTCCTGTAAACTGATGGGAAATCTGTGTAGCTAAGTATAAGACTACATGAGATTAAACAGATGCACAGGCAGTTTGAAACCTGGTATTAGCACCCTCCTCAAAATATTACACAGAAACAGGCTGTTTACTTAAGGATGTTGAGAAGAGAGCTTTGTGATAATTGTTTCGTTTTGGTGCTTGAACTGAAAAATAAAATAGTGGAAAATCTAAGAGAAATTTTTGCACCTCTTTAGTAAGTTAAAAAGTTAATTTCAATTTAAACAATTTTCAATTTTTTTTTTGAACCAAATTTTTTGTTTTACTTTCAAGACTTTAAGTGCTTTTGAATAGTCAGGTTTAAAAGGGAAGGTTTACAAGGTCAAAGAGTAAATGCTGTTTCTCTTACAATGTAAAGTTATGGTATTAACCCAAGAGAAAACTAACACCTTGGAGTCGTGTTTATTTTCTGTTTATTCTCTGAGTGGGCTTCAACCTGGATCTCAGGTTTTGGCAGTAAGATCTCTTATTCACTGCCTTAGTGACTGTTCAAAACTCAGGTTCTCAGTCTTCTATTGCGTGATTTCTCTCTGGCATAAATATTTATGTATTACCAAGTCTTAGGGTAGTAGCTCTATCTCCTTCTACAAGTGATGACACAACCACTGATCTGTAAACTCTTTTCCTATTCTGATTAATATTGGATTATTTAAGGGGGGCAGAGGCCCATTCTACTGTGTGCTATACCATAGAGACTAGGACATTCATCTGAAAAGGAGATGGAAGCTCCGAATCCAAATCCATGATCTAAATTGTGAGGCAACTCCATTTAATGAATGAATTAAATTCTTTCACATCACTGAGAAGTGTGTTGCACCACGTAACTGCCTCAACTTCTTTTTCTTAGCTTAAAGTCTCTTTTGGGCAGTCTGCAGAACACCAAAACCAAAACAACAACAACAAAAACCCAGCCCAGTACTTTCAAGAACGTTATGATGAATTTCATGACGTTTTAGACATTTGTGTTGGTTCTGTGCATGCTTGTGACAGCATGGCAAACACCTTTGACCAAACTCAAACTAGATTTGCTAGTGTGTTTACCTACTTCAAATCACCTTTTCTTTTTACACGTTTTCTTGGTGGGTCTCAATGGGTCTCAGCCCAAAAGGAGGTTCTGGGAAGTACTCACACAGAGAATAATTCTGAAAAATAACAAGCTGCCAGCATCCATAAGGACATACAGTCTTTCACCTATGTGTTAAATCTATGTATAAATAAATTCCTGAGGTTAAACATTAGGAGATGCCATTCACAGGCAATGAAAAGGGGGCAGAAGTGCAAGTAGACTACATATACATATATATATATATATATGTATGCATATATATATATATATATATAACAATATAAGAACATCAAAAAAGCAGATGAACTACAGTGAACCTGGTTGTGGAAAATATTTCCCTATTGAAAATATATAATGGATTCTCTTCTTTGGGGTATTTCTATTGCCTGTTAACAAGGGCAATATACACCCAAACATACAGATTTTCAAAGCCAATTAAACAAAATAACAGATTTAGATTCTTCATATCAAACCATCAAATATAATAATCCAATTTAGTCCATAGTCTGGTACATGTAATATGTAATAAAAAAGAAGCCATATATATTTCAGAGGTCAGTTCTTCAGTAAACCCTGTTCCAGAGTGCTCATACAAGCCTTCATGTGATGAACCAGACCCACATGGCATAGATGTTCTTCCACAGAAAACTGCTTCCATGATTAGTATGTGACAGCTGATGTCACTCTCCTTTATTGCCTGCTTGTAAATCCATGCCACTTTTTGTGACTTTGAACAAATGAAAATTAAAGGATTTACACAGGAGTATTTACTGATCTACTATTCGTATACATCATATTGCCTTCTAATTTCATGCTGACAGCTTTAGCAAAATTTTTGTTGGTTGATTTGAATGTAATCCTTTCAGGTAGTGGACATCCAGCCAGCATTTCTGAAGGTAATTAGCAAATCAAATACAATGCTAATGGAAACAGGCAATTACTTAAAAGGCCGTGGGTAATAGTAGGAGGTAATTATTTCAATATCTGCATGCTCTTACTCAGATTACAGATGGATTGACAGAGCCTTGCTCTAGGAAATTCTGCAGTGTCATTACTTCATTTTTAAAAGGATCGGAGAGAACCTTGCATAATCAAGGGTGCATTTCACACCATAAAAGGAAGCACAGTCACATAAACACTTTAAATTGGTAAGGTAATCTGTAATTTTGACAGGCCAAAGTAGTGCAGTGTAAAAAAATGAAGCACTTCTTAAAAGCAGATTTTTACTCTGTACAAAGTTGATTAGAAAAATAAGACTCATTAAAACATGGATGGAAAACATCTGGTTATATGGCAGATGGTAATTCAGCTATCAACACATCCAACTGTTAAATGAATGGACTGATTTAATGCAAAAAGTATGGCTTTCCCTCCTCTATGGCTCATTCATTTGCAGATTGTTAATTTTTTTTTTTTTATATATATATATTAAACTGAGCTGTTCAACAATTCAGAATGATCCAAATCCTTCCTCTCCCCTTTGCCTCTGGCATACACCTTCTCTATTCTTTGTTTTAGCAGAACAAAGGAAAATGATTCATCCTTAACGCAGAAAAGTGGAAAAATTGTATGTCCTTTCCAAGCATTATAACATGATAGACCAAAGTTTTGCCTGCTCTAACATTGATTTCGAGGGACTTGAGCTGACTATCTGGTTTCTCCTATACTGAGTAGGAGGACATCCCGATTTACCTTCTAAATTCCTAGAATAATTCTGTAATCAGAAGTATTGCAGTAAAGATCTCTTTAGATACTGTTGTAGGAAACAGTTCCCCAAAATGCAGTGAATACCACCCTTAAAAGCAGTACAATAAAACAATTGTGAGGCTCTTTAAACAGTGCCTTTGATGATCTCAGAGGCTAACAAAAACTGTCATCATCCATGGACCAGAAGGCATTTCTTGGCTCTTGACTATTCATTGCAGAAGAGTACCTTCTGCCTTGCATTATATATACTTGTGCAACATTGTTGCAGTCCAAGGGGTTGTGAAAGTGAGACATGAAAATAGAATTTCAAACGTTTTTGCCCTGCATTTATATTGCTCGGTTCCTGTGCACTGATTTCTCTGTTTAGTGAGGTTTCTAAATGTCTGTATGTCACACAAAGATCCTTTTAAATGCTTGGAATAGGACACTATTGATTCTTTATTAAGTATAGCAGTTTTGTGTGATCCTGAAATTATCAGGAAATAAAACTTGCAGTCTTGGAATAGCAGGGAGAACCTCAAAGAGATACTGACACCAAATGAGGGTATGGCAAGTGGTTTGGGCTGGGACGAAAATCTAATAAAGGTGGATAAGATGGTTACTTGAACTTAAATTCCTTAGTAGTGAGAGAATGTCAAGGCCTTAAGAACTCCTCTGGGGCATATATTAGACATTAGATAACGGACTTAGATGTATTTCAAACAGAACAGCTACTGTTTATTACTATTAAATTTATGAGACTTGTAGTATGTAATTAATTTGTTGATTGTGATGTTAATCTGGAAGAATTACCATCATAAACATACTAGGAACTAAGAATTCAATAGGATAGAAACAGGTACGGTTCAGCAACAAATTTTTACCCTGGAGTTAAGAAAGCCATGGAAAGAGTGGGAAATTATATCTCAAACATAATGAAGTATAAGTATAGAAAAATAAATGAAGCATAAATATAAAAGTATATGTTAAAAAGTATAATGAAGTGATTTCTTGGTTATATTGACAAAATGACAATGAACAAAAGAAGTTAAAGCTACAGTGAACATAGGATCAAATGAAATATAATAAAATATGGAATTAAAGAATTATTTTCTTCTTTTTTCCGTGAGTAATTTTCAGTGCAGTTGATGTTCTTATGACATAGAATGTCCTTTGACTCACATTAGCAAGTTCTGCTGTGGCTTTGGGGAGTACAGGAAGCTTCCCACCCATATCAGTAATATCTCAGGAACTGACCCTTGGTCTTCTCCTCTTGAAGGTCTGATGTTTATACTCAGCACTTTGAGGAAATACATGACTCCCTCAACTTTACTTCCTGATGACTTAAGAATGCATGCCAAATTGTGAAGTTTGCAAATCTAAATGCATAGCCACAACAAAGATCAACAGCTGTTAAGATACATCATGGTATCTTTTCTTAAAGTTGCATTAATCTTATAGCATAAAAATCCAGTGGAATGAATGTACTGCTACTTGAATTTGTGCTATTTATGTTGTTTTAGCATAGCAATATTGTTATATTTAACAAGGAAGTCTTTAATTTTATAAATCTCTCCTATGGAAGTGAGCACCAAAAGAACCTAACAAAATCCCCTCCTTTAATCTACTGATCAGATTTCTCCACAAGTGTTTCATTATTCGTTCTTTGAAGTCTGAGCCAATAAAGCTTGTCAATGAAAAATGCCCCTTTTAGGCAAAAGGGGGTTTGGCATGCAAGATATTCTCAAGCTATGTCAGGAATTTAGCATGTTAAAGGCTTTGGACACATTTCTGGAAGTACTTGTTATAAGACTGTTGAATTTATGTACTTATAGGTATCTAGAAACAGCAGCCATTTCAGTTTATATCAGATGTGTCTAAAACTTGTTGAACACTAAATTTCTACTATCCAAGATTCGAGTTTGGAATGCTCTTCCGAATGACTGCTTAGTTCATCCTTGAAGCAATTCAGAAACTTTTTCATAACAAGATTAGTTTGGTGGAACTTTGGAACAAACTTACACAGTTGGTATAACTGTGCATAAGTCAATGAACCTTTCAGGTACAAAAGTTTTGTTCCCTTTATGAAGTCTGTTCAGGTTCAGGACACATTTCTTTGGAACACAGTGTTTAAAAATAATTTCCCTTGACATGAATAAATGACTCATCAAGACAAATGTTTTGACCAGGAGTTTGTATTTACTGGCACATTTCAGAGGTGGAATCAATAAGCTTGAAAAGCCAATCAACTGTTAGATAATGAAGAGCCCGAAAAAATTTCTTATGTGTTGCTGCAATTGTAAAACAGTTCTCTGTTTTCAGTTATAGTACAAAGGAGGAGACATCACTTAGTAAACCATTATGAAATATATAGATTCTATTTTTTTCCCTATATTTTTGGTATGGTTTCATCCATTCATACAGAGAACATTTAATAGTTTTCTGTTACTTTAGAAGATATTATCTTATTTAAATGTTTTGTAAATTGGTGTTTTTTGTAGAAATCTTTTAAAAACATGATTCATAGCAGTAAAACAAAATGAATTTTCTATTATCCTTTATCCTAGTTCTTTTACAAATTTTTTCTAAGAATTTTTGTTACTAGTTCATCTAGATGTCAGTAATAATAGGAGAAAATTAAAAAAGGACATTTTGACACAAAGGCTAAATCATAAGTCAAGAATGCAAAATAAAGAGATATGTAATAAATGCTAAAACTTAAAAGAGCATACTGATCTAAAGGGTCTTCATGTTACTTTTCAAACTGAGGTGACCACGAATGGTAGTGTTCAACTCACTCAACTTCATATAGAGAGAGAAATCTCAGCTGGAGATCCAGATCTCCTTTGCTGACAATGGACAGAAAGAGAATTTTTCTGGTGTGTGCCTGATTTCATTCGTAATACACTTTACTATAAGAGAGATAAGATGCATTTTTCAGTTTCTGGTTCTTCCCATTGGCCATACAATGGCTGATGCACTTAGGTGCAGATATCTCTGCTGTATACATTTTGTGAAATGAAATATATTACACTTGGGTTTTTTTCAACACTAGTAAATTAAAGCAATACGGTTGAGTAAGATATCTTCTAGGTGGAAAAGCACAGACTATTCCAGCCTAGTTTTTTGTGGAAAAACCTGAGGTTAATATTTGATCTTTTCTCCACCCATGTGGCTTCACTGTGACTTCAGAAAACTTCATTGAATAGGTCTTGATTTATTATTAGGCAGAGAATATTATAGTATAGTTTTCAGCATGAGGAAAATACCATACTCATTCAAGTCTGGAAGTTTGTTATGCTCATTAAATCTGTACTTAATATAAGTGATTTTTTTTACTCTTTAAAATTATGCAAAAGTAATTTGTCCAATGTAGAGTGAATAAATGAATAAATAATCTATTTTAATTATTCACATCATGGTTTGATTTGAAATATGCTCACTTTAATATTGGTTTGTAATTTGGTTTTAAAATCACCAACTTAGAAAATCCTCACCCAGGGCCAAACTAATCTAACCTGAATAAATCTAAACTGTTGAAATCAGTGGACAAATTCCAGAGTTAAATGGACACACTTGAAAGTGTGTCCTAATCAGTGTTACCAATTTTCAGAAGGCTGCAACATTAAATCAAAGCAGATTTTTTATGCTCAGTCTAAAATGCATATATCTACACTATTCACATTTCAAGCCCATTCTATTCTGTTTCAAGTGGTTCAAGAATATGGATGAAGCTTTTTTTCTGAAGCTTTACAGCAACTGACAAAGGAAATTAATCCTTTGAAGTGGATTATCCAAAGTCATAACCTCCAGTTTATACATGCTAATAGTAATCTAATTACAAACCCAGACAAGATGATATATAAATGTTGTATGACATTACAATAACTACACAATACCAAAAAAGCTATGAAATATTAACAGATCATTGGGCAGAAGAAATAAAACTAGCAAACACCTATCCAGACACAGTCAAGACTCCAATTTTCCGTTTTAATGCTGAGCAGTGATGAAAGCAAACATAATATTTACCTCCACATCTTTGTGGCCTTAAAGTCCAAGAAGAGATTGCTGCCAACATGTTTCTTGCATGAATTATTAAGGAAAAAGGGTTGCAATCTGAACAAAATTAGCAGGAGAGACTCCTGTCAGAACTATTTTATTGGAGCTGCTTTTCCATTTTTCTGGAAGACAGAGGTAGAACATGGTGTAATTAATTTTTAAAATTTGTAAAAGATATCTCACATCTCAGGGAATGCACTGTGCAAAAAACCCCAACCATGCATGAATTTTCATGCACAAACATGTATCTCTCCTTCCCTGGACATCTCTGTACTCTCACCTCTTGGGAAGAAGCTTGAGGAAAAAGAATGCACTCGATGTTTAGTATTAAGTGGAATGACATGTATCTCCACAACGTGTTTCTGTAGTCGAAGAGCAGAAAGAGAAGAGTGAAATACTGTGGTGTTTTGTCCCATGGGGAGATTTGTCTCAGCAGAGATGAACTGTAGTCCAGCACCAGATCTATTTCTTCTGTCATGCATTTTCCCATGGGGAATAGAAGGGGAAGGCAAGAGGCAGTTTAAATGAGCCATTAAATGAATCATTTCACATTTAGCAAAATTATTATTATTACTATTATTACTACCATTATTACTATTATTAGTATTATTGATAATAAACAGAGAGTGAGAGAGGGAAAGGAAAGGAAAGGAAAGGAAAGGAAAGGAAAGGAAAGGAAAGGAAAGGAAAGGAAAGGAAAGGAAAGGAAAGGAAAGGAAAGGAAAGGAAAGGAAAGGAAAGGAAAGGAAAGGAAAGGAAAGGAAAGGAAAGGAAAGGAAAGGAAAGGAAACAACAATCCCATATCTATGTTTTGTAGCCTTGCTACTTGCCCTTTGCATAGTTAAACTTGCATTTACAAATTCTGCTTTCTCCTACTAAGATGCTGAGCTTAAAAGAGACAGGAGAATCCACTACACTACATATTTCCTTCAATATAAGATCATAACATCAGTCTTCCAACTGTAAGAGTCTACTTTCTCTGCTTAGCAGGTGCTGTTCAACACTCTCAGAGGAGACTGTCCACCTGAAATTCTGCCCCATAGAACCTGCAGGACACATTTTCTGCCACAGCAATAATTGCTGTGCTCAATAAAAAACACATGCAGAACTATGACTACTGGGTTTGATATTCACAGAGCAATGAAACCTCATCAACCCTGAGATACTGAGTGGGAGTACTGAGAGACAGAAACAACAATTAGCACTGCTGAAGCTAAAACACACTTGAGACATATTATTTCTCCTAATATTAGTAGGTATTGATTAATTTCACCCGTAACCATGCAGCAAATCAAAGGATTTAAAACCTTCTGCTTGGGCGGAAAGGGTGATGTATACTGTTCTGTACATGGCCTGTAAATGGGTTCATTATATCAGCATAAGTAAGTTACAAGGTCATGAAAATTAAATATTCTGGAAAATCTAGAATTATTTCCTTACATAGTGTGAAGAGTGTATTAGAAGCAGAATTTTCTATGTTTCTATACAGAATAACATGCAAATAACTAAGTACTGAGTATGAACCATATTAAAATTTTCTTTTATAGAAATCAAAAGTGGGGAAAGTTTTTTGTAGAATAGAGTGTGACTGCCTCAGTTGGGCAGTCCTTTGAAACCCCAGTTGGACCTGTTAAAGTGGAGAGAAATATATGGAATCAGAATTTTTTAGGCTGGAGAATACCTTTAAGATCAAGTCCGCTAACCCAGCACTGCCAAGTCCACCATAAACCATGTCCCTGAGCACCACATCTGTACATATTTTAACTACTTTCAGGAATGATGATTCAACCATTTCCCTGGGCAGCCTGCTTCAGTGCTTGACATTTGTTTCAGTGAAGAAATCTTCCCTAAGAACAAATTTAAACCTCCCCTGGCGCCACTTCCTCTTGATCTATCACTGGTTACATGAAAGAAGAGACCAGCCCCACCTCGAGTCAATTGGGGCCTACTTAGTTAGGACTCATCTTTTGGCACATAGGACACATCTTTTGGCCTGCTTCTGCACCTTTAGGATTCCCTTCTTTGAGAGTGTCCAGCCTTCCTGGACTCCCTTGCCCTGCAGGACTGCTTCCCAAGGGATTTTGTCAACCAGTCTCAGAAAGAGGCCAAAGTGTGCCCTCTGGAAGTCCAAGGCAGAAGTTCTGCTCATCCCCCTCCTTAGTTCTCCAAGAATAAAAAACTATTATTTCATTACCACTATGCTGAAGACAGCCTCCAGTCATCACATCACCCACAAGTATTTCATTTCACCCACAATCTGTTAATTTATAGCAGGTCCAAGGGGGCACCTTCCCTAGTTGGGGCACTCACCAGCTGTGTCAGGAACTTATTCAATTATTCTCCACACTTATTCACTTATTCTCCACACACTCCAGGAACCTCCTTGACTCCTTCCTCTCTGCTGTACTTAATTTCCAGTAGATATCTTGTAAGTTGAAGTCCCCCATGAGAAAAAGTGCAACCAATCAAGAGCCTTCTCTCAGTTGTCTATAGGATGTTTTATCTGCCTCTTCATCCTGGCTGGGTGATCTATAACAGACTCCCACCATGGCATCTCTTTTGTTGGTCTTCCCCTTGATTCTGACTCATAAATACTCAACCCTATAGCCACCATCATCAAGCTCCATCAATTAAAACCCTCTCTAATATACAGGGCTACCCTACCACCTCCCCTTCCTTGCCTATCCCTTCTGCAGAGTTCATAGCATCCATTGCAGACTTCCAGCTTCACAAGTCATCCCACCATGTTTTCATGAAGGCAGCTGTAAATATCATGACTTTTCTGTTGCACAATGGCTTCCAGCTCCTCCTGTTTCTTGCCTGTGTTATGTGCATTGTTGTAAGTGCACTTCAGTTAAGCTGTTACTCCCATCAACATCTTGGGGGCGGAAGACCTAATTGCTACAAGACCATTCTTAGATACTTCCATGGTTTCTGACCCATCAGAAACCCTTGTGTCTTTTTTGTCACATGGCTCTCCATCCCTACTTCCACTGAAGTGGCAGGACAAAAGACCTTGCTAGCATACCCCTAGCATATCAGGAGGAAGGAAGTAGGTGTGACTGAATCCAGGGGCAATTGTAGGTGTACAAGCAATCCAGGGGCAATTTAGGCTTATTTCTTTCCAGTAGTCTTCAGACTAATATTCACATTTATGTTATGCCATGTGTTCATAATGCATAATAACATGTGCCTTACATGAATTTGGCTTATACTGTATCAGGAGTGATTCCGTATCCACTACAAAGGGATTAGCCCACAGTCAAGAAGGTGGGGATCCCATGGGTGGCCACATTGTCCGGCCATAGTACCTGGCTACTGGAGAGACATGGTCTGATACTCTTCTTCCTGCCTTGCTGTGCTGGCCTAGCAGTGCATTTTGCTAGCCAAGAGACTCCAAGAAGGGCATGGCAATCTTTGTTGCAAGTGTCAGCATATTGTAGGCAGTCCGAGCATTCTGTCATTTTAGGTCTGTTGTGAGGAGAACTTGGATGAAATAGTTTTTGAAATTTAAAGTTTCATCTTAGATCAAACATCTTAGATGAGATGTGGATGTACCACTGAAAATAACACTGTCAAACTTCCCCATGGCTACAACCTTGTCCACATAGAAAGGGTCAGACAAAGTTCAGTGTTTTGAAGCTTACATTAAGCAGAAATATTTCCATCCAGCAGCTGAAGGAAGCCTAATTCAGCTTTTTATCACTGCTTTGGCAAGCCCTGCCTGGGGACCATCCCAATTCTGGCCACATCTAGGCAAATGGTGCCTACTAAATAGAGCAATGAAGCTGTAACTAATACAGGATTTGGTTAATTCTGTTATTGGCAACTCTTGTTCCAGTTTCTCTGAGACGGCTGCCTACGAGTCGAGGCTTGGGACTAGCTGTCATAAAAATTAGGCATGAAAATTAGGAGAGGAGTTGTCATCTGCTGCAGGGCTGTTAAACTACACTTAAGGATGCATAACACTATCTTCTATTTATGTCAAGTTAACAAAAGCTTGTAGTTTAACTCAGTCAAGTTGTATTACAGACATACATGTAAGATTTTTGATTATGAAGACCTCCTGGCACTAAATGTAGCTGCAAAAATTGCAAGGCTATATATGAAAAACACTTCACTAGCGGTTGATTTGTGTGTATCAGATATGAAAATATTCTGCATTGCCTATTGACAAGCTTCAAATGCAACTTGCACACAGTTTATATAAAGACAAGTGTAAATAGGAGATGCTAGATTTTAGCTGTTGGATAGACAATTTGTGCAGCTAGTAATACATTAATGTTGGGCTCTTTTGCTTCTTGCTGAGCTGCCTAAATACAAAAATTGATTCAGAATCTAATTGAGTTCATAGCAGAGATCACCACAGCCACTGGCTTGAAGTGGAAGACCGCAGAAGAAAACACAGAGCTAAGGTAGTCCTTGTTTATGTATTTCTAGATCTTATAACAAATGCAACAGTACAAATGTTTCCCTTCTTCATTACATATTTAACTAAAATCAGTTTATTACCCAGAATCATAGGTGTACAGGCTTTGTCACAATTTTTTTTCAAACTATTTCTTCTTTTGGCATAAATTGGAATGTTTTAGTTTATTTGTATATTTAAATATTTTTTTTCTTTTAATATTTTGTTATTTAAAAAATAATTTTGTTATTTAAATATTTGTATATTTAAATAATTTCAAATAAGCACTGGTCCAAAAGGATCTCTAAAAAAAAACAAACCACAAAAAATAAACCAAACAAAACCCCCCCACTATTTGAAATTAATGTGTCTTGAGGGACTTCTTTCGTTCTTTTCTACCTATTACTTTCTTCAACAGTTATTTTACTTTGACAATATCTGTATCTTGCCCTTCCATGTACTTTTCCATGCTGTGAAAAGCATTTTGGAAAAAGAGGTGGTTTTTTTTTATTTATCTTCTGACACAAGGATGAGAAAAAATTGTCTGATGGAGCTATTACCTTCAAGTGCTTTGCCAAGATGATGATAATGAAAGTTATTTCCTCCTGTAGTTAAAAATATACTTTTCAAAGTAATCATTTCACTCTTTCAGCCACTTCTGATGACTCATTGCTGCAAGGCAGGGATCCAGAGTATTGTTTGTGAAGTTTTCAACCAAAGAACATTAAAAATATGCCATTCTGTAAATCAATGCCTCCTTGAGTGTGAAAAACAATTAAACCAGATGGAGGTGTAAATCTGAAACTGATTTACATGCAAAGAAAAATTTGCAAAATAGCAGTTTTAGCCACTTGATTTTTGAATGTTGAAGATGACCACCTGACACCTGACACCTGACATGGAAAATAAAGCAAAATAAGAGCAAAACGGTGTATTGAGAAATACCTGGAGGCATAATATTCTGAATAATATCTTTGTAACTCCAACTTAGGCTACCCTAGGACTCTAGTTTCTTATTACATCTATATAGTTCCTGTGTTAGGCTATTTCCATTATGTTTCATGAATTCAGCTCCTCTGTGGAGCCTGTGCTTTTGGTTCATCATCCCAAGTTTGTATAAAGTATTTAGTGGGTCTCAAAAGAATTATTGATATTAATGAATTAAGCCTATTGCCCTGTAATAGACTATCCTCAGTAGGGTTCCTCTGAAAGACTACTGACCACCCCATCTCAGTGATGCAGAAATAAATTTAGTGCTTTGTCCTAGGAACAAACATCCCTAACATAGAGGCAAAGGCACTCCAGGTTGACAGACATCTAGAAAGTTGTTTGCTATGCTCAAACATGTGGAAAACTATGGAAGCTGTTCAGAAGCAAGATGTGTGGATGTATAAAAATTAAATATAAATATGAATATAAATGAAACAATCAAAACCTTCATGCAGAAGTGTCATCTCTGAGTTCTGAAACTTCCATCAAAGCCACTCAACATATCTTAAGTATTACCTGACTAAATAAAGAAGTCCTGAAGCAGCCTCTCTGGTGGCAGCATACCATACACTGTGTAGGAGGAGGTGCAACTTTTATTGTAACTGTGGTTAATTAACCTTCTGCTAAGGAAGTGCCTGAAGAAGTGACGTATTGCAGAGAAGAGAACAAAATCTCTGTATAAAGCCCTCTCAACCCCCACCACTCAAAGAGCAATGATTTGGTGCATTGCTGTTCCTTCACACTTCTAATCACTGAAACAGGCTGCTGTGACTGTGGAGGTGGTATGTTGGGTCTGTACAAAGCAAATCAGCCAGCACATGTGTGGGCAGTTGCCTTATTGTAATTTAGAGAAGTTTGTCAGCGAGCTGGAAGGATGTGTTATTGGAAGATCAGCAGAAGCAGCTTGAGGCTGTGTGAGAGCAGAGCTGGTGGCCCTGTGCATGCTCTGCCTGTGGATGGGGGAGTTGGCTCTCTGCTGAAAAGGAGCCCAAGTGTTGAGAAATTCCAGTAAAACCTAAAAACTAAGAATAGTAGGATGGTTCTTTGTCTGGAGTAAACCAGCAGGTTCCCTGGACTCACCTTAGCTGAGGGTCTCGTACTGTGTCTCTCTCTTTCACTCCTTTGCCAGTATTTCAAGGGATAGCTGGATCATCTTGATACGACCATATTCCCGTGCAAAGGTCAGGTATGGGAGAAGCTGGCATCATAAGAATTTATTACAATTTATATTTATGTTTCATTTTGAATTACTTTGGTGATATAAAGTGAAAGTTTTGGGTTTGATAAATATTTGATCTTTTTTTCCAGCTAACATGCAAGGGATTAAAAAATGGCATCTCATCTGAAATCGATATAAACATTAAAAAGAAAACAAACAACAATTGTAGTGAGAAAACTGTTCATGTGATCCGGTCTCAGAAGTCTGGAGCCTCTAAAATAACCAACTACCCGAATTTGCAAAGCTATTATATAGAGTTTATATGTATTGTCAGAAAATTTATGAGTTTGCATCAAGTAGTTTTTTTGTCTCTTCTGATGAAATTAGTGCTAAACTTAAAAAAAAAATCAAACCCAAAAAACATAGGAGCATTTTATATAGAAACAGAGCTCCTGGTTTGAAGTTAATTTAAATAAATGAAAAGCTATCCACAGATGTAATTAATTAACTGTGAAGACTTTCTTGTGTCAGATTTCATTTCTGAAGAGAAAGCAATAGAAATGTACCTTTCTTTGAAAATTTTAAAAGAAAAGCATATTTCAGATCCTAAGAAAACTTGTCTGCAGCCCAGTTGCACACATTTAACACACAGGTACCTGGAAATCAGTAAGACTTTGACCAACTTCCAGTACTCAGAATCTTAAGAAACACACTCCTATGTCTAGAGTCTAACAGCAACATGTCAATCTCTGCAGGATTAGGATTTCTGTGTGTAGAAAGGACAAGAAATGGCTCTTTTTAATCTCCCAGTTGTTCTGTGTAAATCTCATGTCAACATCCTGATGATTTTCCTTCAGAACTAGAAAATTTCTGATTATCAGCCCACTCTTAATAATTTATCATTATTTGTAGCAAGGCAGAACAGCTTTCAATATTTTAAGTCTTACCATAATGCTTCAAAAAAGCATACAAACCTGGCATTTCTTAATCTGAGCTTGTTCCAGCTCATCTCCTCTGTTTCTTATTGCCATTCACATTCCTGTTCAAAATAGCAGTCTCCATCATTTTTTATTTCCCTGTCATCAATTATTCCTCTCAGCCTTGAGCCATATTAAACCCAAGATTTCATACTTTCCATCCATTGTCATCTCTCATGCTCAGCTTTTACTTGTGCCTGAAGTGCTCATAACAAGAAAAGAAGTCCTCGCTGTGTGATCCAAATGTGGTTAGGGTCCTTTATTCTGTTACTTTAGGGTTCAAATATAAAAATTAGTGGTAGGTGAATAATTTGTAATGAAAAATAAGTAAGAGAAAATTCTGACTATTGTGGTTTATCTGCAATGTGTTGCAAATTTATTGTATTTAGGATATGCAATAGAGTAATAGAGAGCTGTTTCAACTTACAGAATACATGTGTATTAAGTAAAGTCAAAGTATAGTGTGATATTAGGTCATCAAATTTTCAGTGTACTTTATATCTTTGAGTTGATTATAAATAGGTAGCAGCACTGAAAGAGTCAAGATTCATAATAGATACGCAATGTTTTTCCCTACATGAATAACACATTTTCAGTGTTTCCCATTAAAGACTGAAAATCATGTCATATTCATTACTGTATATTAAGCCATACAAATTTGACTCTTCTCTGTGTTAATTAGTGAGGATAAAATAATAAAATAACATAGTATGTTAGAGCTCATAAAAAAGAAGACAGAAGGAAAAAGGAAAATAGTTTTCAGTGATGACTAATATGTGCATTGAATTCCATATAGTAAGCACATGCACAAATGTATTCATACAGTTTACACTGTTAGATTGGTTGTGATAGAAAATATTTTTTTGTGGTGACAAAAATCTATTTGGAAATATTGCAGCTAAATATTTTAATTTCAAAAAATAATTTTTAAGCAGTGCCTTTTAATGGATTGTGTCTGAAAAACATTCAAATTTTACACAAAGTCCTGTCTCATATTGTAGGGATTTTGGTCCCTGGGTCCCTTCAGAAGATTTTCTTTCCTTTGGCTCCCAAGGCAAGATAATTCACCCTTGATGCTGACAGATCCCTGCATCTCTTACTCAGATACAAAGTTCCTTTTCTGACTACCTGAAAACACTCAGGATGTGAAAGTGGATTTATACTCCACTATCCTGCTGTATGATAATAGTTATGAAAGTGAGTAACATGACAGAAAGGGGCTCAGCTCATGTGGAAAGTCACAAAAAATCACAGTAGGATACTCTGTCATTAAAAGAAATGAAAAGCATCATCCAGAGGCATTTACCTGCAAATATAAGCCAAGAGATAGAAGGAGTCTGGGTGGACAAAGAGAACTGAGAGAAATGGCTCTTTATTTCTAGTGGCCTGTAAGACACTATTAAATTAACATCTTCACACTTCTGAAAAGTTCAGCATTTCAGAGATTGCAGTTGCTCTTATGGAAGCAAATGCAAAGTGACATGGAAGTAAGCCTCAACTGTTTTAGACCTCAGTTTGCTGGAGTTGTCGCTATGGATATTCCAGGTCCTTGGCATTGCTTGCAGGCTTCTGTTTTGCTTTGAAAGTGTGCCTGAGAATCCAAATGTGACTTGCTTCTTGCCTAAGTGTGGGTCTGCAAGGATCACAATGAGTCAGGCTATGGTTTACAAGGGCGTTTTCCCACTGAGGCCGATTTGTTCTAATGGCTATTGATTCAACAAACTGTAACTTGGAAGAAAGGAGGAGGAGCTGTGAATGGAGCTGGGCTGGAGGAATTAAATTACCCTAATGTAACTTCTAATGGACCTACCAGCAACATCCACTCCTTCCAGAAGAGCTCAAAACCAGCTCTGTCCCTATTTTCAGCCCTTATGTCAGGCAGCTGCATTGCTAATGCAGTGTATTGATAAAAGGATAAATGCTATTTTTGATTTCAGTGTCAGAAGGGCTGGGTATCACGTTAAAGGCATAGATCGCTCAAGTTCTGTCCTTGAAACAGTCGTGGCTTTCAATTTCTTTCTCAGCATGTGTTTAAATATTCCCAAGAGCCCCAAACTGCCTCCAGTTGCTTCCTGTTTAAATAAAAGATGATTCCTCTTTTTATTCTGTGGAATCCATTCAAAGGAAAAGGTCATGCCCAAAGGGAGAAAGCAATTTCCTTATTCTTCATTTCGGAGCTCTAGGGATTTGTAATTTAAGTTTCCCAGAACAGTTTTAATTTTTTTCAGATTGATATTCTTTGTTAATTTTTTTTTAAGGGTGGTGGTGGTTATTATATTTGTCTAGTCCTAAAGAAAAACCTTTACAGTATTCACAGTTGTTAAATTATTGGCAGCTGAAATATGCAGCATGCTTGAGATATTCTCAAATTAGATAGAAGGATAATTAAGATAACTTTTTTCTTTCAGTGTTCTTTGTTTCAGTCAATGCCTGACACCAGTGATTCTAAATGAATCTTTCCCACTTAGAAAGGAGACCATGAAGTGTTTCATAGGATGGATTAATGTTTAATAATAAGTATTTCCTCATTAGTAGGTTTTGTTTTTTCAGAATATTTTACAATATGCTTGTGTGAACCTGGACATTAGACTGATGGAGGAAAATTATTCCTGCTGCCTCACATGATAAAGTTATTGTCATATACAAGCTTATATATGTATGACACGTAGTCATACACAGTCATAGTCCTGATGGAGCAGGTCCAAAGGAGGGCTCCGAAAATGATCAGGCAGCTGGAACACCTCTACAAGGCAAGTTGAGGGAGCTGGGCTTGTTCAGCCTGGAGAAGAGAAGGTTCTGGGGAGACCTAATAGTGACCTTCTGGTACCTGAAGGGGCCTACAAGAAGGCTGGAGAGGGACTGTTTGCAAGGGCCTGTAGTGATAGGACGAGGGGCAATGGTTTAAAATTAGAGTAGCAGAGTAGATTTAGATTAGATGTTAAGAAAAAGTTCATTACCATGAGGGTAGTGCAAAAATCAAACAAGTTGCCCAGAGAAGTAGTTGAGGACTCATCCCTGGAGATATTCAAGGTGAGGCTTAATGAAGTTCTGAGTAACCTGATATAGTTGAAGGTGGCCCTGCTTGCTACAGGGGGGTTGGACTAGATGACCTTTAGAGGTTCCTTTGAACCCAAATTATTCTATGATGATATGATTCTATTATTTTAGTCTTCTTTTTCTTTCTTTACAGCTTCTTTCCCCCACTCTTCCCTTATGAAACAAACTGTCTTTAGGAAGACCTCTGGAGATACCTTTGTTTTTCAGGATGAGAATGAGAAATATTTTTGGGACCTACTTGACATCCTCCACATGGCTTTGGGCTTAATCACCAACCTTTCCTGGCCTTACATCCCCCTGACTTTGTCCCTTCACCTAAGCATGCTCCAAGGTGTGCAATAACTTCTCCCCCTCCACTTACCATTCCCAAATGCTGTCCCAGCTAGAGTGAGGTTGTTTTCAGTCCTGCTCACTTGGGTCCTGCTCACCACAACATGCCTTGCAGCAGCCCCAGCACAGTTTGCAGTCTGGGGGTGTTCTGAAGTGATGAACATTTTGTGACTGCCTGGTATTTCAAAGGTTTAACTTTGTTAGGGATGCACAGCAGTCACTCTTGCGGACTGCAAAACAAACTGATCAAACTTCTTCAGAATAATAGTCATTAAAAGCTGGGGTTTCAAGCTTATGTAAGTGAACAATCTTAATGAATATTTACAAATAAAAAATTGGTTTAGAACTGTCTAGATAATCTCATGTATAATTCAATAATCAGAGAAGAGAGCCAAAGACCTACAATCTATTTTCCTTAATGTAACATTAAGGGTATACATTTTTATAAGTAGGACATCACCTATTCCTGTCCCATACAACTCCAGACTGATTACCTCCTACATGAGCATTTATTATTCATAAGTATCTACTGAAAACTATGGATTAACTATTTTAAGGGCATGGTTCATTTGTGAACTTTCTGCCTATCTTTCCATAATTCCTTTTTTTTGTGATGGATAACACTGTGGGTAGATGGATGACTGAATCATTTTAACAGCAGAGATAATAGTGGAGCATAAGACTACAATATAAAATTTCCTTATAAATAATCATAGAGTCAGAAAAAATAACCACAGATGCTAAAAGCCCTACATCTTTTTGGCATAAAAAATACATTATGTACTTGAGAGCAGTCTTTGTGCACAGTGAATAATGTGAAGGTACAACCATAGCAAACCAAACTGATAGTCTCTGGTCATGGAGAGACTGTGGATCAGGCTCCCTCGACTATGTGTCTCATATGGACTTAAGCCATTTACAAGAAATTGTTCTATGAAGTTGAATAAAATTTCACAGAGATGCCACCGTGGCTATATAATATTCTTAATCTGACTAAGATTATTGCTGTTTAGTTTGAACAGTTGAGGTCTGTGGGGATGTGTGTATGTGAGAAAGATAACGGAGCACGACAAGTGACAAAATATGCTAAAGAGAAAAAAGGAACTGTTGCTATTCAACCCAAGTGATTGTGTGAAAAGACATCATCTCCAGCTAATGAAGAAGCCAAATGCTCAGCTGCTGTTTCTAAACTTGCATTTCATGTACATGTAACTGTGTGCAATTGCAAAACCATTTGTACACCTAGATGAGTATTTACATGAGTGTGAAAAAAATCTGCATATGTTCATTTACCATCTAGTTTACAATCCTGAGTAAAATATCATCATGTGGAAGGACTTCTTTTCAGCACTGAACTCAACAAATGTATTCAGAAATAAAAATACATAAACCTGACACATAAGCTTCTGTACACTTTCAGTAGTCAGGCACCACCAAGGAGTAACCTAATAGTAAATTCCCAACCTGAGGAATAAACCAAACCCAACCTCATAGGACTTCGGCAGAACTCTACGAAAAAGACAGACTTCCCTTTCCCTGCTTCTACCTTCTCTAATGAACAAATTGTTCAAAGATAGAAATCAAGCTGTTGTAAAACTTCAGACTAAAGAATGTGCAGCAGGTGGCAACATATGTGTCCAGTTAGTTCCAGCCAAAACAGTCTAATTTGCAGAAAAGAGTACAGACTTTCACTGTGACTCAGCTGAGGGGGCGATCCAACGAGAAGAGGCTCTAGCTCAAGTAGTAGGCCTGCTGAAGAGAACAGTTATTAACTTAATGGCATTTGTAAACTATCCTGACTTACTGTCTGTACAATAACTCACTTTACACTCTACACTGGGATATGGGCTTCTATTGCTCCCTTTTCACATATACTAAATTATGAGTATTTATATGGACTAAAGAAAAGAAAAGAATGAACTAGTTAGGCCAAAACCAAATCATGAAATCTCTGACCTTTCAGCCATGCTAATAACCAGAATTGGATATTTTATTATTTATTAAAATATGTGCTTACCCTCTAGTTTTGATTCAGTCTTTGATTGAACCAGTCAACACTTTTCTAACTGACTGTGTTTTGTCTGAATTAGTAATTTTGATGACAATATATCTAAAGCAATTGTTCTGACCAGCAACCAGTGGCACTTGTATGTTCAATAAAGAAAATTAGAATGAAAGAAGCAGTAGCCTCATGAAAGAAACATTTAAAATAACAAACAAGCTAAAAAGTGACTGAAAGCTATTTCCACCTACTGGGTACATGGCTCCATTTCAGTGGTTTCTCTTGAATTAAGTTTTCAGAGTTACAAGCACTACCAGAGTTATGTAAGTTTTCTCTCGGTTTACACCAAAACTAGCATCCTGAGGCCTAATAGTACTCTAATGGTTTTGGGGATAGACCTGATTACTGAAACCACATAATTCAAGAATGTGATTAAATTTCATTAGATAGAATATAACTAAATGTTAATCGTATACTTAATGCTTAGAAAAGATATATTCCTACATCAGATCATCAAGAGCTACTGGAAGGATTCAGGAAATTGTGTTTTCTTCTGATAAAAATGTCCTAGAGAGGCAGCAAGATGAGTGGGTGGCTACTGTTAAAAGAGTTTGAATATGAGCTTTTCTTTCTTTTGTGCAGAATTATTTTTGGGAAACTTTTTTGTGCAAATAGAACACTGATGGTCAGTTTTCACCAAAAAGAAAAGAAAGTGTACCTCTTGTCTGAAATCAAGCCAAGCTAAACTAGAAAGCAAACTAGAGTTTCATAAATTATGGGTATTTCGGAGGAAGGTCTCAATTATCACAAAACAAGATTCTTCACAAAATTCACATTTTGACAGATAATTTCCAATAGGCACATGTATTGAAAGAGCTTTTCATTCTGAGCACTTGACATCTCGGATATGTTGGCTATAGTAATAATGGATGACTCTTACATAAGCACTTTTAACCACTATCTGATGAATAGCTTAATGAAAGTGATCAGAATAATTTTTTTTTTTCCATCTGCAGTGCTGAGAAACAAAGAGAACAAATGTGTTGACATGTCTCCAATCTGACTGGTAAAAAGAAACCAAGAATCTCCAGTGAGTAAGCTTCTTCATGTGGTGGGGTTTTTTAAATTTTGTTTTGTTTTTTCAAAACACATGCAAGTAAGCTAAACTGATTAATAAAAAATATAGGCATCTTGAAACCATTCTGTTTCGCTAATTCTTAAGTTATATTTCAAATCACATGGGGATACCTTTTGGAGGACTAAGCCTCCTTCATTGAAAATATCAGGCAGAACAAAATCCTTCTCCGGTTGCTTTTTAATATGTCAAGAAAACATTTATTTAAAAACTGGTATTTTTTAGAAAACCTGAAAACTAATTTTCCTTTCTGATATTTCATGAAACTAAAATTCTGCCAGTAAAATGAAACAAAAATCAAAAGTTTTTTGCAAAGCTGTACCTGTATGTGAACACAAATCCTCCTGTAAGGGAAGTAATATGGCCATTTGTGTACCAGCATTTCTAATTTATAAAGTGATTTTTGTATGGGATTTGGGTTTCTTTGACCAGGGGAAAAGTAAAGTTAACTAATATTTATTTATGTATTTATTTTAAAGAAAGGTAACCTTTAAGATGCACAGGCTCTACTTTAAATTAATACCGTCTGTTTTTAATGCTTCTCCAGGTAGAAGAGGAGGTGCAGACTTTTAAGACACTTCATTTCACTCCAGTCAAAACCCATAAGCATGATAGATTGTGGTTTTGAGGTTGGATATTTAAGCAACTTTTTAAAAGTATCCTGTTTGATGGTTTCTGAAACATCATTTACAGCTCTATAAATTAAGATACAGCGTTAAAAGAAAAAAAAGAAAAAAAAAAGAAAAAAAAAAGTAAAAAGTAACATTATTGCCCAAATAACTTGAAAGTATTAATTAAGAATATCAGACAGTGGAGAATATGGAAAAAGTTTTGAACACTGTATCCTACCTTCTAGATTTTGTCACCTTCCTTTTTTCTCACATTCAACTTAACTCTTTTTTCTTCTGAGATAATTAAGGTGTTACCTGAACAGAGTTTTGTAGCCTGGCCTTCACAGTGGCAGCAAGATGCTCTGTGTATTTATAAACAATACAAATTAAGCAAGAAATATCAGATACTGCACTTTCTACTTCCATTCTGCACACTAAGAAAGCAGCCACTACTGCACTTCTTGAGATTCCCTTGCCAATAGATAGTTAAACTGGCATTACCATCCTTTATCTTGAAAATAGTACAGACTAGGCTAGACAAACAAGTAAGTTCTAAGAAAGGACAAATAAAATATGTCCTCCTTCACTGTTCTTTCCTCTTTTCCTAATCATGTTGTTCACTTTCACTCCTTACTTCTTTATGCTGAACACTGATAAGGGAGAATTCAGCCCAAAGATAATATGTAATTTTTAAGATAATGATTTTGAATATCAAATGTTTGGCCTGTACCTTTGGAATAGCAGACATACTAGATCACTTATTTTGCGGTGCCCTTGTTCATTGGGAAGAAATTTGTACTTCATTTTCTCAGCCACAATCATGCACAGTGTGTTGGGTAGCAGAATCTAGTTTTGATCATTAAATTGTACATTCAGAGCTGCATTCTTATTGAATTTCCAGTTTAAGTTTTTTGTTGTGACTGTCTATTTTAGTTATTGCTGCAGCAGGTAGCTAAACATCTCTGTCCTGACATAATGTAAATAAGGAAATTAAGAAAAAACTCTCTTTGAAGAAAATAACAATCTTACCATAGCATGCTATATTTTGGAAAGACTATGATGTTAGCAAAGCAGAATCTGAAGCTTAGCTGGCAATGCATCGTTCATTCTTGCCCCAGACATTTGTCCTGAAAAAATCTTACCATCAGTCCTTTTACATATGGGACATCAAAAATAAAGCAGCATGTTGTAACTCAATATTCCATCTTTGCAGGCTCCCTGACAAGTTGCATTATCTGAAAGTCTGCACTGGGGGATGCTGAAAAAGCATAAACTGGAATGTGGTGAAGAAGTATGGAGACATAACATTAAGAAACACTTCAGAATAATGGTATATAAATTCTGTATGACTCAACAGCCGTACAGGTAGAGAAAACCCAGCATGACATCAGCTGATTTAAGAAAACTTGAAGGCAGAATTAATCATTGATGTGGATATTTCTGGAAATGAAAGAGATTTTGAAAGGGAGGAAAATGTGAAAACCATACAGATTGAGTGACTGTACCATAAAATAAGATTTCTCTTGGTAAGTCAGCAGTAAAAATAAAATGTGGACAGTTCTAGGATCTACAAAGAATGTGTTGGATACAGAAGTTGTTTGGATTTAAACATGATCTTTGCCAAGTCTACCATTCTTGGAAATCCCTCCTGCATTCCTGTTTCTCTAAAGAGAATTCATGTCTCCTTTGTTTGTTAGCAAAAATGAATATGAACAAAACTCATACCCTTATGGGAGGATGCACACTATAGACTAAATTGCTCTATGCTAGCACTGCAGGCAGATTCTGATATCTTTCCTTACAAAGTCAAAGAGTAGAGACTGTCATCAGCAAACATGATAGAGAATATCAGCTGGGTTCAAATTGCTGAAAACCAGATCTTCAACATCACAGGCAGTGACTGCATAGAGACAAGAACTGCAATAAATTAAAAAGAGAAGATAAATAAATAGTAGAATAAGGAAAACCAACCTATGTTGTGAGGGTTGCCACCCTCCAAAGAGACAGGCAAATATCTTAAAATAGTCAAATGCAGTATTTTACCTGAAAGATCAGCAAGAAGGAGATTTTTCCACACGTGGAATTATAGTTATATGTGAAGCAGACCTGGTAGAAGTGTTAAGAAAAAAAACCTAAAATTGTTTCCAGCATCTTTGATGCAGAGACAGAAGATATCCATTTGAAAAAAATTTTCTTTGAGGACCTGAAGTAGCACAGAACTGCAAACACCTAATAATTAGAAGGCCTCTTAAAAAACATCACCAGGACCTGATTCTGATCTCAGCCTCCAAATTACACACCTGATAATTTCAGTTGCCTTAGCAATTGTTATGGACCTCAGCAAACAAGTTTCTTTGCAGCACTGATCTCTCAAGTCAAGCTGCTAGTCCTGATTGGTGGTAACACCTGACAAAAGGTTGGAGGGAGAACACCATTTCATGAAGTATGTGGGGAAACAGGTTTTAAATTCATGGAAAGCTGAGTGCCTTATCTGCTAGCTTTCCCCCATCATCTGTGCTTACAAGTTAAGCAGGTTTAATTCTGATCAGAAGTATTTAGGGTAATAGCCAGCTGCAGTAAAAAGAACTCAAACAAATGGAAACTAAAAAAACCCACAAAAACAAAAAAAAACCATGAAAAACCCAATCCTCAGACAACCCTCCTCTCTCTCCAGCTATTCAGCATGTTGCTGTGTTTTTCCTGAACCAATGCCTCTTCCTATTAAGAACAGAGTGGTGCTGGAGCCGTCACCTTCAGAGTGTGAAATGGAGTGGCATTAAGTTCTGTCTGCTGTGACTCATATTTGTTTGTCCTCATACAGCTCAGACTTCCTGCTGGCATCCTAGATTGCAAGAACATATGCATGGTACATACATGGAGCAATGCCTGCTTCCTCAGACAAAGAACTGAACGTTGTGTGACAGCAGGCCCACCCTCTGGAGATCAGAGAGTGCAAATCTGTTCTGATGATGAAATCCATGGATGATTTCATGGGGGAATTTGATGAAAAGAAAAATTTCAGCAATCCCACAGTAAAGTAGCACTCTTCATAGAAGAGAGGCTGTGAATGAAAAATGAATATGTGTGTGTAAGTAATTTCTGTAGGTTCAGGACAGAACTACAGCTGCTGACCTTTTTGTAATGTTTCACAATACCCATACATTTTGACCTTCAAATTCTGTTTAATGAAAAGTTATGTAAAAAGTGCTACAAGAAGAAACTTTATAAAGGTTTTTTTGAAGACTTCCTTTGCAAGAGAAGTTTGTCTTGGCCTATTGCACAGAGGATGTTGACACTTAAAGTTTGTTTTCTTCATCAAATTGTTTTCTCAGTAAAACTGTACAACTTCCCACACCATGCAGGGCTCTGTGCTTCCTCTCCTATGCTACCCATTCATCATCCTGACCCCTATGAATCAATGAAGTATGACATAAACTGCATCTTCTTGACACGCATTTGAGAAATCTGCTACCTCTATATCTTTCAGACATGGGTGAAAAATAATAGAAATTTGGATCAGCTAAAATCAAGGACATAACCCAAAATTGTATCATGGTCTTTGTTATTTAAAGATTGGTTGAAGTAACTGAGCAGACTGCAGAAATGTCCATCTCTGATGTACAATGCCCAGAGCAGGCAAGGGTTTGGTATAGTAGAAATTCTGGGTTTTTTTGGCTAAAAATACTGGAAGTATTTAATGAGGCAGGAGGAATGGAGGAATTAATTCCTTTTAAGACACTGTATTTATGCAAGTCAAGGCATTATTTCCTTCCACAGTCTAAAACAGCCTCTTCTGCAGCAGTGTCTCTCCACTCCCAACTCCTGCTAACTGGAATCTCACTGGGAACTGAAAGTTACCATCTCCAACATGGAGATTAGCTAAAGCTGCTTTTTGATTGCTGTATGAGGCATATATCTTTTTTTCCTTAACGAGCTGGGCATCCAGAGATCCATTGTTCCTGCTTTCTTTAATTTGTAAGATGCCTTCTTGCCCCCATGCAAGGAAGGGGCACCCGTCGTAGCAGGAATTGAATGATAGTGCAGCTATTGCCTAAAACTCAGTGATTCTGTGTTGTTCAAATTTAAAAAGTGATTGTTTGGCATACTGCTAAATACTGAGCCTCTCTGAGCATTGTGGGTTGTTACCTTTCTGAAGACTTACAAACACAGGAAAAGTTACCAGCATATATTTCCTGATACTCACTATGTTGAAAATCATTGTGTGGACTCTGGAGATCAGAGAGTGCGAATCTGATCTGATGACAAAATCCACCAGGCCTGTTGTTTTTTTCTTAAAACATTAAGAACTAAAGCTCCCAAATAGCACCTCTATTCTGGAAGGTTTTAGGAATTTATTTATATTTGAATCTTTCAGCACTCTCTGAAATGCAGATGAAATTGGCTAGTGGGTTCAGAATATTTTTTGGAAAAAAATGAGGAGTGCAAGCAGACAGAGAACAGCTCAATAAGCAGACAGCATCATCACATACACACTGTTTTCTTAGGAAACAAAACTCTATCAGAGCACCAGGACAATTGTCTGAGATCTTAATTTATAACTTTGGGATAAAATTAATGTTGGCTTATTGGATTTTAAAGGTCTAGTCCTAACAAAACTTTGATTAATAACTTCCCTGATCACTAGTAGAAAATAGAGTATTCAAAAAATTTTAGACACAAACTAGTATGTTCAGAAAATTTATTTCTTAATTGTTGACATCAATAATATTGCTTGTTCCATTTCACCAGCAGGCTTGCAATACCATCCCCAAAATTCGTTGGGCTCTTGGCCAAGTTTTAAGTTCTTGCCTGTGGAGAAGAGTCTTTTAGATTTCTCGCAAGCTCTTCAAGTTCTCTCACTTTTTGTTTGCATCTCCTTCCTACTCAATATTACTCATGCTTACCCTCAGCTTTGGGAAATTAGTTGTTTAGAAGAACTGTGTATGCAGCTAGTTAGAACTGTTTTTTGTTTAATTAATTACCTATTGAATATAACCAGATCACGATCACCACTCTTGTACACAATCACCTACTTGTAGGTCCAGGAAACAATAAATCTTTGTCCTTCTTAACAGCTGATAAAGGAGCTTATGTTACATCTTTATTTAAAAGGCTACATTTTAGATGTTTCTTAGTTAATTCTCTCCTTAAAAATCTCTGGGAACTAGTTTTGGGACAACATACCACTCACTCATTAAATACAGAAGTGCCACATGTCCTGAGAGGTTTGGTGAAGGGTTCTGGAAGGAGGCAAAGATCTTAAATGCAAGAAGAAAGCTGCTTCTCATCAACAGGACATAAATTAGTAAATTACCTATAGCTTCTAGACCTGGGCTACTGTTTTGTCTGTCTTAACAGCTACTGCTTGGAATAAAAAGGCATTCTTTACACTGAAAGCAGCAGACTGTGAAAGTGATTATTTCTCAGGTGACAGTAATTTCCTTGGATGGACATAGGACAGAAGAATCACATACTATATAGTGTAAATAATGTTTGAGACTTCATTGTGAATTTTCTAAACTTCCTTAATTCTGTGCCACTAATTTTTCTTACAAAAAATCTGATAGACCATAGCCTGGAAACCTGCTTTCCTTTAGCAAAGAGACAGAGGTATATATCAGTTTCTGCGAGTGACTTACTGAAAAATCCAGATTATTCAAAGAAAAGTCTTTTTCCTAAACTTATCAAAATGTTAGTAATAACATCTGTGATAATTTTGGAACCATTTCTGTGTATGACCTTAACCAAGTCATTGATCTTGCTAATGTTTAAGATACTCCATTTATAAAAGGGGGATAATAATATTTCCTTTGTAACATGTTTCAAGCCATACAGTTGAAAAATATTAGATGAGTACCAGCTATTATCTTCACTTTTATTAAAACCTTGTTGACAGGATACAGCCAACACTGCAATTCCTGCAAGATCTCAAGATACAGTTCTGTGCCTTTTGCAGATGCATCTGTACTTGATGTCCTAACCCACCTGAAATAAAAAATAAACAAGACAATGTAATTGTTCGCTGCTTTACCTAGTCTGACTTTTGATAACAAGATGGTTCCTGGGGACAGCAGCTCGCTATATTCTAATAAAAATTTGGAACAGCTGCATGTACTCAATTCCAAGCTCTCCTCCTTGTATAGTTCATCTCCCAAAAAAACTTAGAGAAAACCCCACTTGTTTACTTCTGTGGAAGATTTTACACTAGGCATGTAAACTCATCCAACCTCTCTCTCCCTAGTGTTTGTATATAAAAATACCTAATTCATCTCTGCCGGAAAATTCAAGGAACAGAAAAACTGCAGGCTATCCAAGGCTAAGCAAACAAAAAAATCATCAAGGTTTTCGAAAAAACAGTTAGTTCATTTTCTTTGGAAGAACAGGAAAAGCAGTGAGTGAAACCTGGTTTCCTGACTTTGTCCCCCTTGTTCTCTGAACATACATCTGGCTCCAGCTAAACTCTTCACTGCTGCAACAAATTCTTCCCTTAATTTTGAATGGGAAGAAGCATGCCAGGGCTGTGGCTATCCTGGATTCACAGTAACACAATATTTGGGCTTCAGGAGGATGAATTAACAGTCAAAATGGTAGCTGAATATTTTTGTTTCCTGAGAAAATCAAGCTGAAAACATTCACAGATCCTCACTAAATCCAGTACAGCCCTGAAGATCAGGATCTTAAAGCATGCAAAAATTTAGCTTCATCATCTACGTGCTCTATTGGAGGACCTGTGTTTAAGTCCCTGCACTGTTGCATTTGCAAAGACAAACCTCATTCCAGCCCTTTACCACCTAGAGCCTGTTATCTCTATTGATCACATCTGTTGTAGGTATATGCAGTCTTCAAGGAAAGGATTAAATTGCCTTTTTTCTCTTTTTTTGGTCCCATGCTAAATATTACTAAAACTTGATCTGCTTACCAATACAGCACTACTAGACTCTTACTGTCCAGAAGTACTATGGCATAGAACAGAACCATTGGATGTCATGTTGGAAGAGACCTCATGGATCATCTGGTCCAATGCTTCTAGGTAACACTATAGTTCACATGAGATGTGTCAGCACCAAGTTGAGCTGAGACTTTAAACTGTCCAAAGTGAGGGGATCTATGACTTCCCCTGGGACACTGTTCTGTTGTCTAACTCTCCTCATTGTGAAAAACTTACCTCTTGTGTCCAATCGGAACCTCCCTGGGAACAACTTGTACCCTTTATCTCTTGTCTTATCCATGTGACTCCTTGTAAACAGGGAGTCTCCATGTTCTTTGTAGCCACCTTTTAAGTACTAAAACATCATCATAAGGTGTTCCCCAAGCCTTCTCTTCTCAAGACTGAAAAAACACAGTTTTGTCAGCCTCTCCTTGTATGGCAGGTGTCCAGTCCTCTGGTCATCCCTGTGGCCCTTTTCTGGACCTTCTTCAGCATGCCCACATTGTTTTTGTAGAGTGGAGACCAAAACTGAGCACAATACTCCAGGTGTGATCTGACAAGCAGGTTGATGACTTCTTTATCTCTGCTGATGATGCCCTTGTTGATGCAACCCGGCATCCTGTTGGCTTGCTTTGCTGCTGCAGCACACTGTTCACTTATGTTGAACCTCTTGTCCACCAAAACCTTCAGGTCCCTTTCCACAGGGCTGCTCTCTAGCCAAGTGGACCCCAGTCTGTACTGAACTCCTGGGTTATGTGTTCCCAGGTGCAAGACATAACACTTCTACACATTGAACTTCATAAGGCTCACGCTAGCTCACTCTCCGTCTGACTAGGTCATCCTGGAGGGTGCCTCTCCCTTCTGGTGTGCTTGTCAGCAAACTTCATCAGGGTGCTCTTGATCCCAACATCCAGGTCATTTATGAAGACTTCCTGTCCTGATAGTGTAACTCAGGCACTTATGACCTGATAGTGTATCGGCTTATAGGATGCTGTTAGGGAAAACCAATGCTGATAAAAAATATTTCTTTTCCCATCAAAAAGAATAAACATCATGGATAACATATTTGTAAATAAACTTTTTTTTTTGAGTACTAAGTAGACTGTAAACGTTTAACAGGGTGATATGAACTGGTTTGGTTTCTATGCTTAGATGTTAACATGTTAGGTGGAAGTCCACCTGCTTTTTCAGCTAGTCATCCTGCCTGCTGATTCCCTGAAGGGAGAAAAATAACATGGGATCCCCAGAGTATTGCTGAAATATTAGTCAAAGGCTGAGAACTATCTGATCAATTTGCTGATATGTGTAAAGATGGACTCTTCTCAGGGGAGTAGATGTGACTTCAGCCCTTGGATTGTATCTGCATTAGTACAAATCAGGCAATATTCAAGAGAATGAAAAGCTTTCAGGCTTCCTGAGTGTATTGAGCAACTAACTTCTGTCCAATCAAGGAAAAGGCCTCAAAAATAACCATCTTATGCCCAACCTCCCATGGCAGACACAGCACACAAGAAATTAGATCAGAGATCCTATTGATTATTGAAGGCTACTGCCAACATAACATCCATCACAGATTTTAAATCAGACTTTTTAAGCATGTTAAGACTTCAGGATATGTCTGTCACATGCCACACTCTTGGCTATGATATATTTGCCTCAGGTCTATGACAAAGACCTGCAGGAAAAAAGTTAAACAAAATCAAACACATTTCTCCACTCCTTTCTTTCAGGATGTATCTGGAGTGGGGTTATGGCTTTTTCCCTTTTCTAGAGCAGTTTGCTTGTACTAACGAATGAAAGGTCACAAAGAGTAGGAGAAGGAATACCCTGAACTATACATAGTAATTGAAGATACTGAACTGAATCCTTTCAGTCTTGGAAGCATGGTCATGACTCAATATATGGCAATATGGACTTTGGTTTAGTTTTGTCTCCACAACAATAAGCATGGCTGAAGACAAGTGAATGACTACACTGTACCGATCACATACATTCTGAACCCAAGAGAAGTCAGAAACGAAGGATTTCTGTCTCCTGAATTGGCAAGAATGTCCAACAAAGATGTGATTAGAAGGTATCTCCTAGTTTATGGCTTCTCATGTGTGGCAATAACATGGCCCAAGTATAATTATGATCCCGAGTCCCACTGTACTCATCTCTTTTATTCTAATATTTGAGGAGCTGAGACCTGAAGAGATATCATGGGTGATAACACTCAAGACCTGCTATCACAAGCACCCATGCAGTTCAGTAAAATCATAAAGGTATTAGCCTTCAACTTTAAACTAAGGGTTAAGTAACATTTCTTCAGGATCTAATTTCTCTGATGGTTAGGAAGTGATGGTAATTTTCTAATTATTTTGGGGCTCAACATGAGCCTTTTGGATTCAATAGGAAAATTAAATTGGATGGGTAATAACATTTCTCTTTATCATATTTTTGTCTCGTGGTATAGTCTGAAAACCTTCACTGGAAACAGATGTCTAGGAAGAAACTTCTGGTTATATTCTTACTCTTGGAGCTGTCTGCAGGTTTTGGTACCAATGACTTCTGGACAGCTGTCTGTGCCAGGACACGGAGTCAGCTCCTCTGCTGTTGTAGGCACCATGTCTTATTATCCCATGCACTAAAATCCAAAATTTCACCTCAAAAGCAGCTAAGATTTCTGCCTCTATTTTGTTTGGAAAGCTGTTTTAAAATATCATTGTTCTGACTGTTTTAATTTCCAGAGCAAATTATCCATGCACAACTTATACTAGGCTTTTGTAATGCCAGCATTGTTCTTTAGCTTAAAATATTTCTTTTGAATCTTTTCCTGCCCCCCTACAAGAAACACATATCCTCTCAACTTTTGTTTTCTGAGTCTAAACTCCTGCCAGACAGACCCTCTACTCCATTATTATCCTGGCAGCCCTCCTCTAACTCTGCTCCAGGCTGAGCTCATCTTTCTTAAACACAGATGATCAGAATCATTTCCTCAATCTCTTGCACAACAGCATTCCTAGTCAGAATTCACAACAGACTTCCTAGTCTCTTTTGATGCTTTATTTCTCAATACATCAGAGGAACATATTATTTTTGGGTAGCTACATCACCCTGGCTCAAACCCATCTTATTTCAAAACTCAAGAACTCTAAAACCTTTTCTTACTTTTTTTTTTGGTTGGTTGTTTTTGTGTGGTTTATTGGTTTATTCAGATTTGGGTTTTTTTGTTTTCTTGGTTGGTTTAGTTTTTTTGTTTTTTGTTTGCTTGCTTGTTTGTTTAATCTTCCAGTTAATGAACATCTATCTACCACAATGCAGGATCTGGTTGAAGTTTTTTTGATGTTACTTTAAAATAGCACCATTTGGTATTTAGGAGAGTGTTTAAATTGCAGAAGTAGCATTTCTGAGTGTCTAATGGAGTGTCTTACTTATCTTAGTGTCTTTTGTAGTGTAATAGTTAGGAATCCAAGCTAACTCTCTTGTCTCTTTTTACCATCAATGGAGAGAGACAAGCACCTCTACAGTGTGATTTACCGCGTCCTAACATAGATATCTACACCAAAAGGGAGGCATCGCTCTTTGGAGATTGCCTGTCTCTCCCTGTAGACAAAAAAGGAAGCCTAGACAACTGTCACAGATGTTGTTTAACTTGTGTGTGGCTAAAGTAAGAAGAGATAAATCTTACCCTAAGTAATTCAAGAAAGTGAAAAGCTGTTTCAAAAGAGATTTAGATTTGCTCGCAACTTTATTGTACTGAAAGACAATAACATTTATGGTTTTAACTCATTGGGAAACACTGAAAACCTTTAGTAACTATAACCAATTATATATGTACAGGACAGTTCTAGTAATATAATAGTGTTCTCTTCAAAAAAAAACACCTGTATATGTCAAAGGTCTTTATGCTTGCTGAGTTGCACTGACTACCCTGGAGATACACAGACATAGCAGAAACCTATGAATTCCGAACTAGATCCTACAACTATAGACATGATTATTTATCTGAAAAGGACTGTGCATTCATGAGAAGTTGCTGGTGAATGCAAGTGTTTGTAGGACTTGGGCAATAATTCATGACAGCGTTAAAATTAATTCAATACTGCCATAATACCCTTCCTATTGTTTACATGATATGCTGCGTTAGAACCAAATATTTTATCACAGGTATTTCTCCTATTTAATTTTCATTGTATTAGTCTCATTTTTTGCCTTGTGAATAAGGTTGATATATACGTTCATAGTACCATTTGCCAAAGGAGTGATATGAGGTCAAAGGGTTTACCTAAAACATATTGAAGTTTGATATCATTATCTACATACATCTTTCAGTAAGGTGAATGCTGTCTGTTAAAAAGGTGCCCTGTTACATTTATCTTTAGTGGGTAACGAAGAAACGTGCTTAACATTTTGTTTCTTTAATGTGAAGAGGTACTTATAAATAATACACCCTTTCCTTGTGCTGAGTCACACTTTCCATTCACCCACCTGAACAACCATCAAGCCCAATGAACAATTCAGTTGTTAAGCCTGAGATCACCCTTTATCCTTCACTCAAAGGCAATGCAATCCTTCCATAAATAAGTGTAAAATAAAATTTGAGAGCGCTACTTCCACCTTTCTGTCACAGGAAATCTTGCTGAGACTAATCTGCTCTTTAGAAGGTTTGCTTTTAAATAGGATTTCCTTTCACTGCATGTACACACACTGAGTCAGGAAACTCCATTCTGAGTCAATGCTAAATGCATTTGGTTTTCAACTTGAGTTGGCTTGCAAATGATGGAACCAATGATTCATAATTTCCACCCTGACCTTGGTTGCTTTATATTCACACTGTGGCAGGTGAACTGTTGTGTTCAAGATCCTGGAGTTATTTAAGGAGAAACTGATGCCATCCATTAGATTGCCATGTGAAAGACACATTAGCATGTATGAGAAGGTTATGACACTCAGATATTTCAAAGAGTTCAAATTTTTTTGTTAAGTCTAGCATAATTATCTATTCTAGTAATGCTGCACAAATTGTCATCTATGGTTGTTACAGATCTATTATTTCTCAGTCATACAGTTCTAATATCTAATTAAATAAGATGATCTTTTGTCAAGATAAGTCTACCTGATAGTGAAGCAACTATATGGTATGCTATACCTATTATATAGAAAGCCTAATTTAAAACGTGTACACAGAGCTGCATTGTAGTCTGTTTTGCTGGCATATAAAATTTCTGAATCATCTTTACATGTCTATTTGTCTCATCCCCTAATGTCCACTAGAAAAAAAGAAACAAAACAGAATTAAGAATCAGGCAGCTCACTATATTATGGGCCAAATCCTCTGATTTCCTGACACTATGATCTGTTCCTAAGAATTTATGAGAACAGATTTAATTTTTATTTATAATTTCAACTTTATGCACTATGAGGTGTTATAAGAACACCAACAAAAGATACTTGCAAATTGTTCATTTTGAGCAGAACATGGTTTGAAGAGGATTTGTTGCATGATTCATATAATTTCTTCTTGAGAAACAAGACCTTCAAACCAAATTCAGACCATGTCTCAGAGAGTGATTTTGATCACTTCCCAAACCTTAACACACCAATCAATACATAGTATTGGGTTGCAACATTTCTAAGGTCAAAAACTGTCTTACTTCCTCTTGAATGGTATCATTTTCCATTCAGGAGAGAAAGTAAATAGGTAGAGGGCTGAATGGCTCTGTTAGTTATTGATGAGGACATTCTCTTGCTATTAGTGTCAGAGAACTATGCACTAGATATGTGTGTTTACTCTTGCTCAAAATGAAAAAAAAATAGAACCTAGTGTTCTCATGTACCTTTGTAAGACAACTATGCAAAAGGATGCTTTTTCTTCAAAAGAAGACCTGGCAGTGTCAATCTGGGAAGCATCACCTCGATTTTCATACTGACTGTCTAAGGGCATCTCCTTGCTTAATGTGCACTGAACCAGTGAACATAAACATTTAAGACCCATGATTAACACAGGCAGGAAAACACACTTAGTCTAATGAATCATTCTTCAGAGTTGAGGAGTTTTCACTCTATGCCTGGATGTACATCTATATATAGAATGACCAGCTTTCCTGTTCTTATCCTAGGCTGGCTGAATCACTATGCTGAGGGCATGTGCTTACTTTTAAGGCAATGGCCTATAAAAATGGGTAGTCTGGATGTAAACCAACACCAGTGTGATTCCTTGTACTCAACTTTATGTACCTGTGGCTCAGATGCCTAAGCCTAAACCTTGGCTTCCTTCTTGGTGGATGCCAAGACACTTCTTGGAGGTAATTTTTCCCAGTAATTTATGGTCACAGAGTTTAGGGTGAGTTGCATCTGATGCTGCTGTTTGGTTCTCAACAGCTATCTATAATTTAAATATCGTACCATTAGATATCTTAAGTTAAGTAGGATGGATCCAGAAAAGGTATTTTAAGTCTCACAAAGACTATGTCTCTGAGCCTTGGTCAGGCATATTTACTGTAGTCAACATGAGTGACAGCAAATGGCTGGAGACCCACAATACTTCCTTCTGGCAAATGCTAAGAAAGATGTGAAAGGGAAGTCACAATAAGACAAACAGAAATGTCTGAGAGAAGTCCTGTGTAAGGATGGGTAATGGTAAGAGCATTGTTCAGAAAGTCTGTAGGCATCTGCTGTTTGGTGAGTTGCTCTTTTCTACCATGTGTCTCCAGGGACTGGCCATGCTTGACAGTCCCCAGCATGTAACACAACACTTTCCACCAAGAGCACTCTCCCACTCAATGTGTGAGAAGGAAACATGACTCACCAGAGGTTGGTAACACTTATTTAGCAGGGGGTTTTCACTTGTGGCTGTCACACACTGACATCATAAAACAAGGAAAGAAAAAAATCAGTAACCCAGTTCTCTAGGTGAGCAGTTTAGAAACTTATGTTTCTATCCTCAAGTCCAGAATGACTGCCCAAAAAAGGCAAAGAAAAAGAAAACTCTGGATCTTGGAAAACTGATCACCAAAGGACATCTCATTACCACAGCTTTGGAATTTCAGCAAGGTCATATTAGCTGAAATACAGCAGAATAATTATGAACACAGTGTTGCCAGCTAGAAGGGTTTGACTGTACATTTCTCTACCCAGAACAACACACAGTTATTTCTCTGAAGACTGAACTACAAATCTAGGTAAATGCATTATAAAAGAAACACTAAAGTTTGCAATGTACACTTTGCACAGCTCTATTATTAGAAGAGGAGAGCTCTAAGGAAGAAGAGAGTGGTCTTTATGTACACAATTCCTTTAAAGAGAGATTGCATTCCTTATTTTGTTCGGAAAATGAAGTTTAATACTGCAGTAGTAATTGTAAGACTGGATATAGAGCTATTAAGTAGTAAACATAATGATGCACTTTGAAAAATAGCAAAGGTAAAGGTCAAAACCCCAGGCAACATGGTGCTCTTTGAAACCACAAAAATAAGAAACAGTCTCGAACAGTCTCAAAACTCCATCTTAAAAAGTCTGTTATTTGCTACAAAATTTATATACTGAATCTCTTTTTTTATTTCTAGTTCAGTCCTGTTACATTAGACACCTATAATATATTAGAGCTGAAAGGGAGATATCCCAACTACAGTGTCCCATAAATGTTTTTCTTGCTTTAGATCCCTTATCTATCGGATCCTATAAAAGTCTTGAGGCATACCAGGGCTATATCCCACCTGCTTTCAGATAAACAGCAGGAGGAGTAGATCTGGGTGTTGAATTACTGCATAATCATTTTCTTGGTGAAAGACTTTTAGTACCAGGAATGTATTTATTCAGCTGTTAGAAGAAAACAAGCAGCTGGAAATTAGTTTCTTTGCTGACTGCAAGAGAACTACTGGGAACTTGTTTATTTACTACTGAAACATATGCATTTGACAGGGCATCTGGTCACATTTTGTCAAGAGTGTGTATCCTGGGAGCAAGGTAACTTGAATATCGAGGGACAGCTTAAGGCACATAAGAAAGGTAGATTTTGTTTCAATGCTTTAACATAACATAACCTTCTCTGCAAGAAATTTTTGAAGAACAATAAGTTACCAAAACCAGATAGTTTGCAAGAAGAATTCTCTTTGATCTGATTTATCTCTAGAGTATTAATACACTTTAAAAATAAAGCAAGATCAAGCTTTATATGCAAGTAATAAACCCACACTGTTCACAAAGCTGTGCTAACAGTACTAATAAAATAAACAGATATAGATAGTCAATGTGGCCTAAAATAACTTGTTACATTTTTTGTGTAAGATAAAGAGACACTTTAAAAACAAAATCTACAGACTTTTCGTGCTCTGAAAATGGAATTGACCCCATTTTTCTGTAACTAAACAAACACAAGAATGCAGTTCCTTTATCTGAATCCCTATTAACAAAATTCTAAAAATACTTTGAATGCACGTCATGGGCACAGCACGTGTGTGCACCTAATGCTTGGTGCAGCTGCCTGCTGAAAATCTGGGGGCCAAAAGGAGGCTTGCATTTGCTCTTCCTGGCACTGAGGATCAGGGAACAATGACAGAAATGCTGTCCTTTCTTTGAATTAATGAGAAATGTGCAGAGGAAAAGGCAGTATTTGGGGAACAGAGAAAGAGGCAATGAAAATAGGGAATGATTTTAAATCTCAATGTAGCTGCAAATCTGTATGTGAGACTGCATAAGGAAATGGATTTTAAATCCTGTAAAACCAAGACAAGGTAGATTTTTTTATTTTTAATTTTTGTAATTTTCTTGTTGAGGTATGGTTGAGAATGGGAGTTATTTCCCACCCTAGATCTAAGAGCCCTTGTGAGGGACAGGTAGCACTAACAGGCTCATGGTTCCCTGTCAGGCAGCCGCAAGGATGATGAACAGCAAGGAAGGTGAGCTGTCAGGAAATGAGGCAGATTTTGAAACTTCCTGATTTCCGTTGGCCTTTTCTTGATGAATAAGAAAGAATAGTAAGTTCTTTTGGAAAATGGCTGACCAGCTCTAGCTACTGACCTTCCTTCCTCACTTCTGCAGAGGATCCTCCTGCAGTCATGGGAAAAACACCAGAGAACTAATAGAAAGACTTTTGTGTTGTACAAGGAAGCAGAAGTGTGGTGGCAGCTGCTTTGTGAGCCAAGAAGCTTCAGAATGTCTCTTACCCTCTGCAGAGACTTCTAACTTGTGGGACAAAGAAAAAGAGAAAAGAGAAAGAGGAATGAAGACATGTATAGTCAAACCGTGAAGGAAATTACTCAGTGTGGACATCATGAAGGGCTAGAAAGCCCAGTGGCAAGAGCAAATAAAGATTGTCAGAGGAGACACTACCTTCAAAGACAAAGGACTGAATGCCACAGGTAAGAATGATTTTCTGAGTGAACAGGTATGTAGGCCTAAGGGTAGGAAACATTCTGATTTTGGTTCAAACACCCATCTGCATGGCATTTCCCAGATGTTTTACAGTGAACTTGCCTGTGCCATGAGGCTCAACCTAAAGTCCCAGGTGGTCTGAAGTCCTCTACATCCTTTCTCTCCATCTTCTTCGTCACCCACCATTTACTGCACTGAAAAAGTCCTATGATCACAATCCTCCTTTCAAGCCCTTGTCCTGAATTCTCTAATCTGTTATCTCAGAGGCAGATGAACCGTGACAACATTTGACAAGTCAGAGGTAATACACATTTTCTAAAGAAACAGACAACTTCTAGTACGGATTTTTACAGGGAAGACTGTAAATAGTCGTGGTGACAAAATGTCTTTCCTATGTGGCAGTATGTGGTGTAACAGGTGACTCCACATTCCACATACATAAAAGCTGTACAAACCAGAAGTCCTTGTTTCATTGTTAGACAGGGACAAGGAGAAGCTTTCACTCACACATTGCCTCCGCCCTCTGAGAAAAAGGTGGCTTTGATCTCTTCCATTACTGGATTCAAGCTGTACAGCCCTGGTTTGACTGAAACAAAACCAACAAGAGTGGGTTGTGACTGTGTCACACAAAAGGAGACTCCTCTTCTGTAGTGGAGCAATATCACTTTATTAAACCAGGTATTTCTAAAATATCTCAGAAATCCTTACAAAAAGTCTGATTTTAACAGCTTTTCTCAGGCAGAAAGCAGTAGGACCAAACCTTTCAACTTGAGAAGTCATAGATAATAGTTATTTTTAAAAATCATTTGACATCAGATGCATATCAGATCATATGACTATGCAATAAAGGATGTTTCATCCTTTATTTTACATAGCAGTGCATCCTGCAAGGATTTTTTCATGAGGCAGAAAACCTGGAGTTAGGGATCACAAAACAACACTTCATCTCTTCTAAGTAGCAATTGTTCCAGTGCTGCAGAAGGCCAGGAGAACAACTCAGAAGCCACTTTCTTGTGTTGCAGGATGACATTTCTAGATTATTCACAGTAGCACACATTAATATTTTACTTTGTTTGGCACCACTTATGCATGGAAAGCTGTACAGCTGTGAAGGCTGGGTTCTGCAGCTGATGCACAGAACATGCACCGTGTGCCTTTGTTTGCTCTGTGTCTTTGGAAGGACGTTAGGAGAAGGTGTGAACAATTTCCCTCAGTTCTACAGACCAAGCAGAGAGTTACAAGATTTAAACGTCGACTCTCTCCCTCTTCCGTCAGGCCAACCAGCAAGAGCTGGATGCAAGGTGCTCCTCTGCGTTCACATAGAACAGGAGAGAGGAAAGGAAGGAGAGGAAAGGACTCTTGTTTAGACTGCCTACAATCTGCATAACAGCAGGGATGTGTGCCCTGGAATAGGGATTAGGCATACATTTGCCTCAGAAATGGCTGTAACAGTTTAAGGACTTTCTCCTGCTAACCCCTGCCTCTGTCTGTATGTTGTATTGTCTGAATACACTTAAAACTGCTTCAATGTAAAGACCAGTAGCACAACTAAAAGCTTAAGCTATGTTTGGGTTTCATACTAAAATGGATGTGGAAGGTTCATATTTCTTTTCTGCTGCAAAAGCTGATGAATTGTTATTCTCTGGTTGATGGGAAGTAAAATATGAAGCTGCTCCAGCTGCTTACTTCAGTAAGCACACATCTAAGTCATGATTGAACAAGACCTGAAATACCCATATGAGACTGGAAAAATAATGTTGTGGTCAAGGAAAAAGATGACCTTGTGGTTAATTCTGGAAACCAGGGCAAGTTGCTTAGAGCCTAAGATGAGAAATTCAGCCCTGTGCAAGGAATAAGTCAGTTCCTACTTCATAGGTAAAATGTCCTTTAAATATCTGTGCATACTACAAATCACTTATGAATAGTACACGGTTAAACTGGATCTGTTTGCTTATAAAAATACTGATATATTCTCAGCAGATTGAGTTTATCTCAACCTAAGACCGAAAGACTGCTATTTATTACCTTCACAATGACTCTTATTCATAATGTGCCTGCAATTTCTCAGGGTGGCATTTATCAAACTTTCAGAGGAATTCCTGTTTTATTTTAGATTAGAACCAATAATACACTTGTCCCCATAGTACGGCTTCATTTGCTTTGGGGTATCTGTCCTGCTTTACCCTTTCTAGGAAATAACTTTTCCCACATTTTCTAATCTTTCTGTGTATGGGTCAAGATGGTCTTTTGGATTACATATCACATGGGCACCTCCAACACTGTCCTATTTTCTATTCCTTTTCTTCCCCAGGCAGATACAGTATCCAAGGGCTAAAGTGGGAAATCCTTCCTCCAGGACCTGCCAGTATCACCTAGTTCTCTGTTGAGAACAGCAGTCATTTCAGAGAGCATTTTCAAAATAAACTTTCTCATATGGTCACAAGAGGGGTTGGCTTTTTGTATTGTCTTATAAATTCCTGTTTTATAAATGCATTTTACTGCAAATCCATTCCCAAGAACACTGTAACCCAGTTAGTAGAATCCCTAGTCTGATGGTGCCATTGATAATGGGCAATTTCTGTTATTTCCAATTGCGAAAAACTACCTTTTAACACAAATAAGGACACAGCAAGATTATGGCCTTGTAATATTTAAAGTATACCAAGTATAGGTTTGATGCATTTACAGTCAGAATCACTACGAATGAAAAAGCTCTTTAAATATATGTTAAATTTTGTTCTCAGATTCAGTATGGTCAAACGAAAGGAAGAAAGGGAGGGGTGGAGGGAGAAGAGGAGAGAGAAAGAGGGAATGAAGTCATACCAAAAAAGAAATCAGAAAAATGGTTAAGGCATGTGTCTAGGAGACTGATATCCAATTCTTAATCTGAAAAATATATCAAATTAACAGCACATTAATTATTTTTCAACGTTTTTCTCATCTACCACAATAAATCTTATATTCTTTCTTGAACCTCTGGCAGAAAAACATTTCTAGTCCTGTTTTTAAAAAAAATGTAATTATATATATTTTCTCTTAAGTTAAAACTCCCACTGATTGCAATGGGAATTATACCCACATATACAAAGGAGATGATATGTCTTTGTAGTAAAACTTGCCTTGATTAAGCTGACTTTGTAGCTTCATTAGCACCTAGCTTCTTCATTTGTTTTAAAGAAAAAATAAAGAAATTTTCCTCCGTTATAGTAAAGGGCATTGAAATTATACACCTCCATGAGATATTTTTCTTCCAAATGAGTTGGAGAGAGAATCTAACAGAATATCTTCCTTTATTTTGTGGAGTGAAAACAAAACTCTGTTCTAAAACCCCTGGAGCCCAGGACCTACAAGACTATTTCCAAGCAACCCAAAGGATTTCTGATTCAAAAGATTTTGGCAATCACATTTGCACTGCACGTAAAAGATCTTCAGCATGACTACTACCACCATCCTATTACCATGATGACGCAGGAGGAAAAGTCTGTTCTGTGCACCGATGGCCCTTCATTAGACCATGTCAAGGGAAGCATATTCACAAGAGCCCACTCATGAGCCTCAAGTGGCTCCACTCTGACTGGGGGACTTGTCCAGTGAAATGCTCCAGAAGACAGTAAGTTTTCATCAGAGTTCAAGCAAGTTCAGAGCGTATGAATGACACATCCAGTAAAGGCAGGCAGTGCTACAAAAAGAAGAAGGGTAAGAAACATCAATAGGCAGAAAAAATTCTCAACACCACACTGGTTATTTTGTGTTTTTCTTTTGCCTTTTCTAATTTCTTTGCCTTTATTCTTCACAATGCAACAACCAGCTGTCCCGAAAGTTTTGTGTTAAAAGAAATATACCTCTAGGTAAGGAGCTCCTTGTATTTATCCAGTACAAAGAAAAGTAAAATTGGGCCCAGCTTTGAAATTACTGTAATGTCTGCAATCACAGTAAATTGCACCTGCTGCCAGAAATCATACCAATAGTTCTGCCACCTTAATACTGCTCTCTTCTAAACCAAGAAATAGCAGCTTAGATTTTCTGTAGAAAACCATTGTCATTGTGTATTGAAGAGTGTTGCAGATGCCAGTCTGGCTATATAGGGTTTTTACCATAACAAAACCAATCTAAATAAAGAAATTATACAACAAACAAACAAAAATCAAACAACAACCAACCAAAATAATAATAAATAAATAAAACCCAAAAAACATCCTGCAAAACCCAACACAAAAAACCCTTTAACACTTCAAAAATGCATTTCAGGGGACAAAGCGATTCCCATTTGAAAGCCACAAGTTACCTCTCACACACACCAAAGATAAGTGAATAGAGCTGTATAAAAGCAATTTATTTGAATGAGCATTGCAGAATTAAAGAAAGGTTATTTAACTTAGGAAACAGAAAATTGTTCATGTCTGCATTTTGAGAGACCAGGGCAGGAAATTCAAAGTCATTCTTCAGAGACGAAGACAGCCCAGTGGACCGGTCTTGATTATAATGATTATATTTAATAATTATATTTAATGATTTAATTAGCTTAATGGTTTATGAAGAAATCAGATGTCTCAGCACAATATCTCAACTTAATATGTTTGGTTTAATAAATAGTGAATTAAAATTTACCAGAAGTTATTTTAATAACTATTGCTGTCAATGACAACAGGTCAATGACAGGAAACAAGGTGCATTTAATTTTGAATACTAAAGGAAGACCACATCTAACACTGAGTCTTGGACTACTCTACTATTTTACAGAGTTGTTAACCTGTCACTGTGCACATCTTGTACCTTTCACACTAGGCTGTGAGAGTGGCTGAAAGTAGGGAAGGATATTTTGTTGCCCTATTTCATTCTCTAGTCAGTTGCACAAAAACAGGTGGGATTATGTGCCATAATCCATACCATAAAGACTGCTGACAACCAGTCTTTATGTGTCTCTAAATGTGCTTCAGTGGTAGGTGGTATGTAAAATCTTTAAATAAAAAGAAAGAAAACTACTAGAAGTATGAATAACATTCTAAGATACATGTTTTTTCAAAAGTAAATTGTAGACCTGGGGCTAAATTTTCAAATCTATTTGTGTGCCTGGCACTGCAGATGTGCTACTACTTTCAAGAGCATCTCAGAAAGTTAGGTGTTAATTTAATACCTGAATATCCCTTTGATGGATTGAAACAGCTCCGGAAATCTGCTTGTTGACATTCAGTTGAATATAAATGACTTAACCCTGTACTCCAAATAACTTACAGGCACCTAAAGAAAAATCTGAAATTTACCTCATCAAGCACAGGTGGATTACAGAAATCTATGTATAAACTAATAATCTAAATTCCCTTTATTGTGTGCAATTTGTTTCAACCAAAAGTATGCACCTAAAATATGCCAGATGAATCATACTCTAAAATATCCCTGTTTCTGTATTGGTTATTTCTCTCCATTGATTGTGAAAGGGAGTGTGAGGGGACCCCAGAAGAAGGTATTGACACATACAGTTACCTTAGGGTTATAATACTCAGTAATTTAGTCCATCTGACCTTGATTCCTTGAGCCAGCCAAATGAAAGTTCTGTGCCATGATGTTGGTCTCTCATTCTACATGAGGAAGACTCCTATGGAAAACAGCAAAAAATATACTAATTTACACAAACTGAGCTCCAAATTAACTGTCCCCCAAACCAGACATTAATCCTATCCAAAATCCCCAAATTTAAATATTCTTGATCCTGGGGGTTTTCTTATATTGGATCTGAATCTTCAAGCTTGAATTCAGTGGGTTCACTTAGCTCATTTTTCATTTCTTAGTAATAAAATTCTGATTTTTTTTTGTAAACCAATGCAAATTATAGCAGGGGGAAGAGAACAAGGCCAAAGAGAAGCATTAAAGTAAAAGGCAGAAAATATAGTGACAATGAAAAGTCACCAAGGAAACTACAACTTTTGGGAGATGTTATTTACATCCTATTCAAAACACTGGATAGTATCTGATGTTAAACATACCGTGACTATAGATGACAATTTAAATAAAAATTCTACTAGTAAAATCAGTTCAATCAATTTAAATCTATTTGATTCATGCCTAATTAGTACATATTAAAAATAAATTGCTTGCATGTGTATCTGAGTAGCTTCTAAATCTTTTTGATTATTACAGATAAGCCATTTGTTCTGCTTCCAGTTAAAGGTCAGCCCGTACTTCTATTAACATCTTACTGTCAAGGTTTATAAGTTGGCTGTAAAAATTCACTTTGACTGGAGAAAGTAGGCAACATATTTTCTCCTTTTCAGGAGAAAGGATTCTTTCTTATAAGCAAAGAAAATCTAAAGAAGATGTCACTTTTAAAATACGGAATGCCTTGTAAAGCTACCTATTCACTTGATTCAGTTATAATTTTTGTAGTATACTTACTTCATATTAGCAGTGGGAAAAAAAAAAAAAAAAGAGATAGTTAATTAAGGAAGAAGAATCTCTATTTGGGAAATTGAAAGATTTTTTTTCAGGCAAAAGAGGAGTAATTCCCAGGAAGAAATCAATGAATCAATGTATTGTTTTATATAACAATACTATTAAGTGGAGAATGGTCTTTGGACATATATAGAATATAGAATCATAGGCTAGGGCTGGAAAGGACCTTAAAGATCATCTGACTCCAACCCCTCTGCATGGGCAGGGACACTTTCCAATAGACCAGGTTGTTCAAGGTCCCTTCCAGCCTGGCCTTGAACACTTCCAGGGAGGTAGCAGTTAGAACTGCCTTTGGCAACCTGCATCAGTGTCTCACCACCCTCAAATAAAGAATTTCTTCCTAATGTCTAACTTAAATCTCCCCTTACCAAGTTATAAACCATTTCCCCTTGTTCTCTCACTACATACCCAGGTAAAAACCCTACCCCAGACTTCTTATCGGCCCCCTTCAGCAACTTGGAATGTTGCTATAAGGTCACCTTGGAGCCTCCTTTTCTCCAGGCTGAACAACCCCAACTTGCTCAGCCTGTCTTCACAGGGGAGGTGCTCCAGCTGTCTGATCATTTTAGTGGCTCTCCTCTGGACACGTTCCAGGACCTCTATGTCTTTCTTATGTTGGGGACTCCAGAACTGGACACAGCACTCCAGATGTGGTCTCACAAGAAAAGAATAGAAGGGGAGAATCACCTCCCTTGACCACTGTCTGTGCTTCTTTTGATGCAGCCCAGGACCCGGTTGGCTTTCTGGTCTGCAAGCACACACTGATGGCTCATGTTGAGCTTCTGGACCACCCCAGTATAAACTGGGCAGACTTGATAGAAAGTGGTTCTGAAGCAAAAGGCCTGGAGATCCTTGTCATCCTCACATTTAGCACAGATCAGGAGTGAGCCCTTGCATCAGATGTGGCCCATCACATTTACAAGAGTATTGTGTGCGGGTGCAGCAAGTGATCCTGCCACTCTCTTTGGCTGCTGTGGCACCACATCTGGATACTGTGCCGAGTCCAGGGCTGCTCAGTAAAGGTAAATATTTCTGTACTGATGGTAGCTGAGTGAAGACCATCAAGCTGCTCATAAGGCTGGAGCACAGGCTGTATGAGGAGGGGCTGAGTGAACTAGGCTTATTTAGTCCTACAAAGAGGTGATTGTTGGGGGATCTTCCTTCTGTCTACAGCCACACATTTAGATAGCATAGAGAAGATGGAGGTGCACAGAAGAAAGATGATGAGCAAGAAATGGAACACGTGAAACTGATGCAATATAAGAAGTTTTTTAGCATGAAGGTGATCAAACACTAGAGCAGTTTTCCTAGAGGGGTTGTGCAAACTCCTTCCTTGAAGACACTCGGTATTTGACTGGACAACCCGATCATACTGGACCTTGTCAGAGCTGAGTCTGGAGTGGATGACCCCTGGAGAATCCTTCAAACTCACATGATTCTGAGTCCACTCTTTTTACCTGCTTTTAAATGTTTACATTTGTATTTATACCTCCACTGAAATGAGCCTTCACTTCCTCATTGGAGAGCCAAAACATTTTCAGAAGCTGATGCCAGAGGAAGTTAATTTTATTGTCTCCTGTAAGGTAGTAGTAGCATAGTTAGATCAATATTTTTAAGAGCTTAGGTGTACAAATATTCTGGGAAAACACCCAAGACAAAAGACCTCAGGGCAGGCAATTGTCGGTAGCTCTAGCAGAGCTACAATAGCTGGGACATGACTCAGAGTACTTACACAGAGAGACCTTACCCTTGAAACTGGTTGCCCAGGGAGGTGCCAGGAGTTGCCATCCCTGGGGGTATTCAAAACATAGGTAGACGTGGTGCTTTTGGAAATAATTTAGTGGTTATGGTCTTGTAGGACTGACAGTTGGACTTGATGATCTTAAAGGTCTTTTCCAACTAAGATGATTCTATGAATCCTTAGCAGGCATTGCAGCATTGTCCTTTTTGGTCATTGTCTCCAGTTGATTCATCTGTGGGCACTCAGCTTGTTTGAGAGAGGTGAAGATTCTGCTTCAAAACCAAAAAGTCAAGTGTATTCTGGACTGCATATAATATTTACACTGAGACAAAGGTTATTACTCTTTCACACATGTATTAAAAGGCTGCAAATCATCAGATTATAACAGCTGCCTCACATTGGTGTAGATAACTATGCAAAGTATGCAATGAAAAATCAAGGCTGCAATAAATTGCTCAAAAGTCATCTTTGTCAATCAGTATCATATTAGTTTTAACAATTTTTGAAGTATTAAAGTGATGCAAAAGCATTTCTTCAAGTTATGTGTAAGTATAGTTAGAGTTCTGATACTCTGTTTTTAAGAGTTTGTGCTTTTTGCAGGGTGAATAACCATTTGCTCATAGGAATATTAGCTTCCCTGTGCCAACTCTGGCCCTTTTTCTTTTCTTAAACATATTTTCTACAGTGGGGTTGGGCCAAATTTTTAGAAACACTGCTTTGATGCAAATAAAAGCCTTTGAGAGTGTCGAAAGAGTCAAATGTTCACATACATTAATTTATTTGGATACAGAGTCTTTTCAAAACCTAATAAACAATGAAACTGAGAATATTAAAATGTGCCCTTTCAGACAGTATAGATCACATTCTGCTTTGAGTTCCCAGGGGCAGCCCAACTGAGTGTAAAAAGAAGGCTATAGCTGTGTATAATTTAAGCTGTGGTTAATTTACATTGTTCTACAGAAATAATACTCAGGTGTATAGATATCAAGATATGCCGAAGTAAAAGAAAGAAAGAAACAAACAAATATATAAGCAAAGAAGTAATAGAAGTCATTCTTGAATTCTGGGACATTGTTAGCTTTCCATCTATCTGGAGAACAATGCAATGCACTCATGACTATTCACTGAAAAATGTTTCAAAACTCATCAAGCCCTCTGGTCTCTCATTATGCAGGTGCTGTACAATGCCAGATGCAAAGTAATTGATATGGTTTCAAAGTTCCTTGGATCATGTCACGATTGATACATTTCAAAATACACATGAAGTCACAATCTATATGACAGTGTCTGCTTGAGCGTATTCTTTTATTTAATTTGAATCTATCTTGATAATCAGAAGCCATTTTAAAATTGAAATGATAGCTCACTTTCTGTAAAGTTATGAATTCTGATTCCTGTACACAGATACTGGAATCTTAGAGAAATAATTAGAATATATTAAAAATAATTCACAAATTATGTGGAAGATAAAACATTTTAACATCAAAATTTCAAAGTCATAACAAAGAGGATCCTAGTGTTATCATGAAAGTCACAACTCTTAAGAGTTTGCTAGCAATCTTTCAGAGGATAGGTTCCTAATCTTATATTCAGTAAATACAGTCTATTTATATCAAATGAAAATTAAAATATTTCCCCAATTTCATTCAGTCTTCTAAAGAGAATATGGAGTAGTTAGGGCTATTAGCAGATCCAGATGTGGGGGTCATATTAAAATAGGGAAGATACCTGCTGAGTTTGATTTACAGACACCTGCTGAGAGGAAATCAAGAGCACAGCCATTCCCCAATTTATAGCTATTTGCAGCAGGAGGGAGAAGCATTAGCAAGATAGCCAGGAGCTTGTGGCATGATGCTGCAATATGCATTGCCATGTAAGACTACATGTAAAATGGGGGCAGAGTGGGCATCACCTTTCAGAGCTGCCGTGCTTCATCTCTAATCCTACCATTTAATGGAACTATTGAGGAAAAACTAATGAACACACATGCTATGTCTAATGGTACCCTGAGGGAGACTGAAAGTAATGCACTGAGGTTAAGTGTACAGACTTGAGGGCAAGAACTTTCTGCTTGTACACAAATCTTATTGCCTGGTTGTCTGAGATACTAACAATGATGAAATAAAATAAATATCTATGGATATATTTTGTTTACACAATTTTTTCTCCAGCAATTTGAGATGTTTGTTGTTTAGGATCCATGTATGAGTTCAGCTCCAAAACAGTCACAGTAAAATAGATTGGAGAAGACTCATTAGAGGCAAGAAGTCATGGAACATCTCTGAAAAAGTTTTATGTGGTATTTAGAAAATACAGAAGAGGATGTTACAGGTGTGACAGCACTGGATAGGAAAGATCAAGGAAGGAAGAAAAGCACTCATGCTGTACTTCAGCAAATCAATGACACTGATGACAAGTGTTTTCCTCTGTGCTAACATTAGACTGGGTACATTTCATCAGAAACCTGGATATACATCTGCAGTTAAATGTTGCTTTTTTTGTTGGCCGTAGAAGCCTAAAACCCAAGATCTCATTCCTGCTTTTGCCAAAGAAGCAAAACTCTCACTAATTTAAAGGCAATATACTGTTTGTGGAAGGTTCAGCTATATCTCTATTAAAATCCCTATTCCAGTAAAAGTTGTGGAGTAATGTGCCCCAGAACATTCTGATTCTAAGCAATTACCTGTGAGTTCATGCAAGCATACTTAGAGATTGCTCTTCCTCCCCCACCAACTACTTCTACAGTGCATTCATCTACCTGTTATAATAAAGCTGTGTAATTAAGAGTTTTAATTTAGAGTTCTCATTAATCACCAGATAAGAACTCTACAGTCACAGCCTCATCACTGCCAAGAACATCTTGTGAACTCTCTTTAAATGTTTAAATCTACCAGTTTCATTACTATCAACTCAGCCTAATTTTCAAACATTTACAATAACATCTCCACTCTGCAGCCTTCAGACACACATAATTCTGTTAAATACTGTGTTATCTTCTAAAATTCAGACATCTAGGACTTGGGACAGCTTCAGCCTTATATACATGAAAATTCCTCTCTAAATCAGAGCACAAGTTGTGTCTCTGCATGAAGAGGGAAGAATTTGTGGGTTTTAGTTTTGTGGAGTGAAAATACTTGATCTCCTGAACTTCTGTTTTACAGCTGGGAGGAAGAAGGAGACTTCTAGGGAGGGAATTTGCAAACAACATGTCAGCTGGGAAGACATTTTCCCTAGTAGTATGCTTATTACCCTCACGTGATCCATGAACAGATGTAAAAGTTGTATGATATTACTTTAAATTATAGCAGACTTGGCCACTGTGGTGGTGTTTGTGCTACTACAGCTATGACAAAGTTTGAACTGATCAGCTCCTACTGGAAGTGACTGAGAACTAATCTGATTCCAAAGGCACAACAGTGGAACAACTGTATGGTAAAAGTGCAGGAATGATTGATGCACTGATAAAATCTTGAAGAAGATTTAAAAAACACAAAATAATAAAAAATTGTGCCTTTCAAACTTGGTAATAGATTTCATGTGCAGGCACAAATTCTGTCCATCGGCAGAGGAATAAATGTTATGTATCAAAACCAGCAGAAAGAATACATTTGAATTGGCTATTTTTTGGATGTAGGCTTGAGTTAGATTAGTTTTGTTCCTCTGTGTGTACTACAAATAAGGCAAACAGATGAAGAAGGTAGAGGCGGAAGGTAGTAAGGAGAAAGTGACTCTCGGGGGAGAATAATGGAGTGAGGGGTGGGTAGGATGTGAATGGAAATCCAATGAATGAATTATAAAGGTTAGTGTGGGTTGACAGAGGGAAAACAGAAAGGTAATGGTAGAAAAAAAGATTTGAAATGGAAATTTATTGGATTACATGCAAAAATGACCATGTTAGTTGTTCATTGTAAAGAAGCAGGGTGTGACTGAGATCTACTTTTTTTCCATTCCCAGTAACTCCAAAACCTTTCACAGACTCAGGGCTTGACTGTGCATTCACCAGCCTAGACACCCCCTTGCATGATGGAGCAGGCTGGAGATGGCAGAAGTTTTCCTCCTGCTATAACCCTCACTGAGGTTGATCTTCCTCCTTTCTCCTTGCTCCATTCTCAGGAAGGTGTTTTGAACCATGAAGAGCTCAAAGGCAAGTACACAGGCTTTTTTAGGAAAGACGAAACACTTGTCTCTTTACAGTCTATCTAGAGCAGCTTCACCTTTATAGCATGGCTAAACAGTAGCAAAGATCATTGCTAAAATGGAGATGCCTTTCGGTGAATGGGCAGCAGGGATTAAACATAATTAATAAATAAAAAGTATTTTGGCAGCAGGGAGAAAAAAAAATGGGCAGGCTGCAGCTCTACTCAGAGATAAAGTTGGCTAAAATTATTAAAGAAAGTTATCTTACTTTCTTCAAAACAACAACAAAAAAATTTACACATTTTATTCAACAATTTGATTGCTTTTTAACATGAACATTATGAACTAAACAATTTGGGAAATTATATTTAGCCCGTAACTATTTAATTTCCAGTCAGCTGACTTATCCGGGGAGCCTCCATATAAATAGAAAATCATATTGATTTTATGTACTTGCTCAGTTGTTCCTGAACACTTGACAGACCTGACAACTTGATCAATAAGAGATCCCATTCACCCAGACCTGTAGGAGCCTTTTGTGCACTCCCTTCTGGAAGATGACAATCAGACTCATTAAAAGCAACACAAAGCATTACCAGTGACATGTTTCCTGTCACACAAATGCAGCCAGTGCCTATTATGTTTCTATCTGAGAGATATTATTTAATCAGCAGTCTAAGATTAAATCTATTGTTAATAACACAATTTAAAGCTTTTCTTCCCCACTTTTGATCAGCCTAACTAGAATTTAAATGGGTTGAAGTGACATGAACAAACTCACAAGGGGCAGAGTTTATCTTTTCTGTCTGTGGCAGCTTCTTTGATGTTTGATCCTCACAATTCCAGAAACCTCCCTGTGAACAATAAACAATTTACCAAATCTATTATGTCATATGTTGCTGTCTTAATTTAGGTTTTACAGAAGACTCATGGTCTGTGAGTTTGATGCATCTCCCAGATGCATCAAACTGAAAGCTGACACTTTGTGTAAGGCTCATGTTACATGGATGTGCTGTATTAATGATCTATTCATCTGAAGCTTGTTTTTAGAGTTGTCTTTCTTTCTGCTTTGTTTTTATCCAGCATTGTTCATTTTGTTACAAACTGCTGTTGCTTGGTACATGTGAAAAAAATAGAAGTTTTCTGAGTGATTATAAAAAACTTTAATGTTCTGAAGATGCAAGAAAAAGCACATAAAATAGGACTATAAAGATGCCTAAAAGACCCACATTACATTCCTGTAATTGACTTATTCTACTGCATCACTGCTAGTTTGTAGTACAAACATATTCTTCGTGAAAGATCTGAACCAATCATAAATTCTGGTAATGGCTTTCAAATATTGCTATTATTCTTCAATATATTAAAATGAAGTTTGAGTATTTAACATACCCATTCCCCTTCAGTCTCTGACTATACACCTGATTCTTTGTGTCACATTCCATCATATCCAAACAGTATTTGATGGGTAATTTTTATAGCATACCATTTTACAAGACTGTTATATCTTACACCCATTACAAAACAAACAAAAATCGAACAAAAAAACCCCCAAACCAAAAACAAACAAAAAACCCCCCACAACAAACAAACAAGACCCAAAAAACAACCCATCAGCATTTAGTATGTGTTCCAGTCCAACAACATGAGTTTAGAGGAAAAGTATGGTAGTATGGGATGTCCTGAGGGGAAAAGACAAGAGGATTGGTTCACAGATCCATTAGGGATGAAATGCTATGCCTACAGGGACACAGGAGAGCATGGACAACCAAACCAAGAAGACATTTGTAAACTTAAATTCACAGGTAGCAAGCCCTTAAAATTTACACAGCCAGCTTGAAATTCATTTGTGAAACTGGGGTTTGTGTGGTCAAGATACTGAATAAGAGAACTGAGCAACATTGGGAACTGAGGGAATAATCTATGGGCACTAAGGGGAAAGGAAGATCAAATTACTATTGTAATCAAACTGTAGAAGATAAAATTCTTCATTATGAACCTTTTCTGATTGCTAGACAGAAATTTGTGGGTTTACTCCCTAGTGGCTGAGAAGTGCATTTAATTTTCCTGTTATTCCAGGTTTTTCTCTTTCTGGGCTACAGCTGCTGTGAGCTGATAAGCCTCTTGCATCTTTGGGACTTCTATGCAGGAAGATCAGGTGCATAGTTCAACCTGTGAACCTGACAATATGAAAGGCATGCTCTCGGATTTCAATGGCTGGAATTAAGGAAATCTTTTGATTCCAAGAACTGGCACCTGCAGTGGGGAAGGAGCCTAGTATCTTACAAGACAGGACACAATGGGCAAAAAATATCCATCCTCGGTACCTGGGCTAGGAGTTTGGTTTTGTCTTGTTAAATTTGACATTAAGCAGACAAGCAGAGGTGATGTCATGATGAAAAGTCATGATATGAGATTGGAAAGGTAGACTTTTCGTTCATCAACAGAAAAATGAAAGGTGAAAATGTGGCATAAGTTGATTTTTCCCAGGGGGGCTATACTGGAATTTCACTGTGCAGAAAAGAGAGAATGATGTATACTCCATAAGAATCAATTGGGTTATGAACAGGGAGAAGAGACAGTAGAGACTGGTAAAAGCTACAAAAGAAAATGACTTTGCAAGTTCATTTTCCCAAGTGACACTGTCAAAACGACAAGGCTGAGGTTCTGCAAGACAACTGAGTAAAAAGCTTAGTAAAAAAGGGTGTAATGGCAGTGTCACTGCAGTGGAAGCCAAAATGAGAGAGCTTTAGCAAGGAGAGAAAAGAAATTGCTTTAAATTGTTGGATGAATTTAGAGGTGAAGAAGAACAAGACAAATGACTAGTAACGGAACAGGGTAATCACCAGTAAACTCTGAGGACTAAAGGAACTCCTCGACAGCTGTAGTTTAAAGGAAAATGAGACAGTACATATACAAGTATCAGGAATGTAAGTTATATATTGACTTATCAAAGAGAATTTCTATACATGTGTTTTAATAGTTAAAATTGTAGTTTAGAAGGGGATTCTTCTGACAGTAAAGAGTACCTATGAATCTTCACTGTACTTAAATACATAAACTTTCAGCAAAACATTTTCATGTCACTTTTTAGACATACACAATTTACTGCTGAATAACCAGTCATCATGAAGTATCTGAGCTGTACTAATATGCCAGGGTTACTCTAGAACAACAAATGCAAAGTCATATAAATTAGTTCAGAACATGTTCACAGTTTAAGTTAATTTGGTTTGCCTTCTATTTTCTGTGGACTAGGATGTACCTACATGATGTGAACTTTCAGTATGAAATTATGCAGGTAGATCAGAATATCTTTTTTAATTCAATAAGTGACCTTTAATGCTGCTGTCAATGTCACAGTGATCAGTTAGTGGTGGCAAAAGTGAAGACTTCCTTCCACTGTTACTACTGATTTTAGTAATTCTCCCTGTGTTATTTGTAAAGTAGTGAGTGACTCGTTTTTTTCATGCTACTTCTGTCCTACATTGAATTTTATGATAGTTTCTGCCTCCTCTTGAAAAAACTTAAAAGCTTATTCCCTGATTCTGTTAGAAATTGCTAATGATTCATGCCTATCAAATACAAACAAACCACCTGGTTTTGATTTTTTCCTAATTCTTTTTAAAATCAGAGCCCCATTATCAGTGGCCTTTGCAACAGAACTAGAATTAGAAATTCTCACAAGCTCCCCTCTTTGTCATCAAGCTGTGTGTGTCTGCTCAGAGAAAATTGCTACAGCTGTCAACTTAAGTGCAATGATAAATATGTTTCTCTGCATATTTGGTTTCAACTAGTTTTGTTCAATTCAGTATTCACTGACTTCACTGGCACAACAAGTTATACAAGTGTTGCCAGACAGTAAGAAAGACAATCTGCCAGGTATTTACTATAGGTTAAGCCTATGTGACATTACACACTGTGCCTGTCTTTAGCCCTCTGGTCATTAGGCAGCAATTTTCTTTATAACATCAGTGGCAGGTTGCTACATACCATGTTGCTTTTCCTCCTTTTTTTCAAGGTTAAATAGAATTTTACTTGATTATTTCTAACAATCAGTAATGATGCTGTGCAATTAGAGATCAGTGATTTGAGATAATGTTGATCTCCCTTTTTGTTTGTCAGAGATGAGGAATTTTTCCCAAACCACCTGTAATTTGTAGGGTTCTGTCTACAACTATTTCTCCTGTAAATTGCACACTCCTGTGCTTAAATGTTCCACAGTAAGAAGTCTCTGAAGCAATTTAGTAACTTCTGAGGAAACAACTGAGAGGGGAGGAGGACTGGCATTCCCAGCTATGACATCTTCTCCTCCAAGAAATCTGAAGGAGTTGGGCCAACCATTATTAAGTCTGCTGTAATTTGAGTGCCTATTTCAACAGAAAAGTTAAGTCTATGGCAACAACAATGACAGAATTTGGCATTTTCAGTGATGCTCAGCACACTCAGAAACAACTAAAGTAAATAATGGGAACATAAGGCTGCCAAGGATATCATAGAATCATAATATATGCTGAGTTGGAAGGGACCCATCAGGATCATCAAGTCCAGCTCCTGCCCCTGTGTGGGGCACCCCAGGATCACACCATGTCCCTGAGAATGTCATCCAAACACTTCACACATAATGGATTCTTCTATTGTGAGAATTGTTGCCTTTTGATTACATTGGCAGGTCCAATTAAAACATACCAAATACTGCTATTGAAGTTCAAGACAAACCACACTGAGAACCTTGTGGAAGTCAGTGCTTTAATCAAGAATCCTGAATTAATACTGGAAAAGAAACTTTGGGTATACAATGCTCATTAAACTTAGTTTGATTATTACTTGAGCAATGGATATGTTGTTTTCATTGCATAAAAGCAGGGGTGCTTGCAGAATGCTCTTAAACAGATCAAAAGAATGGGTTCTTTAAGAACCTTGTTCTGAATCTCCAATCTACCATATTGGTATTATACTGATAATCTCTTGTCTTTTAATCAGTGATGACAAGGAACTTATGAATGTATAGATGAATCAGTGTCTGATTAGCTGTCTTCAGAGAATCTGTCTTGTGTTTATTCAGAAAAAGTGAAGTTCAGAACTTTGAGTGATAATGATTATTGCTCTGTACTTTATTCTTCTGAGCAAAACACTGTTTTTAAGTTTTTCCCCCTCAGTTCTCTTGTTTAAAGCATTTCAATTAATTCACCAAACATGCAGATACACATGAACACTTTAGGAATCCAGAGGCATAAAGGTATCTCATGAGGTGCTGCACAGCTGGAAAATGGAAATGCAAATTTGCTAGGTTAGCAGTTCTGAGCTAAACTGAAAAAACCTAACAACCAGGTGTCCCTAACCTGTCCATGGCCTCCCCGAATACACCCACAGTTCCTTAGTGGGTGCCTGTTGGAGTTCAGAAGTTTCGTGTACATGTTGCCATTCTCTTAGGGACTCAATGTGTTTCAGGATGGCTACCAGTCAGTAATCATTACACCTTGACATTATTGCTACCTTCAGTTTTAAGCAATCAGTTACAGCTCTGCTCACCACTATCTCATTACCAGCCCTTGATGTTGCAGACCTTTGTGAGGGCAAATTAGCTGCGGTTGCAGAAAATGTAACAGCTTGTGGAAAAACTGGTTTGAAACAATAATGTGAAAGACTTACAAGTGTGAGATACCCACCACATCACATAAGCCTCTCCCTGGATAGAAAACCCTCATGTATGAAAAGGGACCATATGGCAAGCACCCAACATTGTGTATTCCAAAGGAAATACTGGATATTAACATTTTGTATTCACATGCTGCACTAGCATCTGGCTTCTTATAAGACAGATCTTAATAAGACCAAGCTGACTAATGGTGAATGAGATCAACTTGTTACTTTAGGTGTTTGGAACACAGTCACATATACATATGTACACATTTGAATATACGTATTTATAAAATATTTTTTACCAGTCCACTGCACTTGACAGTCATCCTCTCAGCTATTCTTTCCCTCTGATACCAGCACCCCAACAGGGCCAGCCATTCCTTCTTTTGATAAGTCTCTGTAAGAGTTCCAAAAAACAACATGATGGAGCACAGTATTTACCTACCGTCACCTTCTCTGCTGCATGAATCCATGGGTGGTGTGTACCCAAGAGGTCGACTCCTCATTTCTCTGGAGATGTGGGTGGAGTATGCTTAATCACTGTAAATTCATTTGTTTGTCTTACTGAGCCTTCCATTTACATGCTGTCAGCCTTGTTCTATAAAACTAACAGAATTATCCTTATTCTCAGAACTGACATTGTCTCACATGACGCTACATGAGGACACAAGGATGCAGGTGACATTTTGTGGTCAGATCTGCTGTGCTATTACATTGGTCCCCATGACTGTAGTGATGTGAAAGCCTTCTGACAGCTGAAATATTTAACCAAACAAAGAGAAAGCCATGTGCTAACACATTTGTGATTTCCACTTGGGATATAATTTTCCCCCTTCCTCAGTACAATAGACAATAATTATACAGCTGTGAATACAAATACAACTCTAGGTTGAGGAATGTCTATACATCGAAGGGCAGATAATGCATATAAAAATATCTGCTATTGGTTCAGCAACACGAACCTTCATGAGTACATTTCTGCAGCTGCTAAAGTGCTGCAGTCTGACACTTATTATTTGGCTTTAAACTCACCAAAGGGAAATATTTTGGCAGCAACTTCTTTTAGTAAAACAATTAGAGAGTATCATTTATAACAATATGATGTACCATTTTCTGTTGCTGTGGCCACAGAACAATGAAGGCATATATCAGCTTGTGGGGAAACTGTCTAAAGCACCAAAAGCTTTAATAAACAAGCTAACAATTGACGTTTGAGGGCAAGTAGCCTTGCAGATGAAAATAATTGTGAAACCCCATTCATATCTCTGTACTAAATTGCAGGTTCAAATGTTTTAGCTTCTAGACCTCTGACTGATTGTTTTGTTGACTGCCATCAAACTATTAACATTTGTGCCTGTAATAAATTGTGCCCACAAAACTGTAGTGTCTCTTTCTCTTTCTTTCTAATGAAGGCACATGTGCTGTGTTCCAGTATCACAACAGGAAGTGGCAGTTTTTGAGCTCAAGCTATGTGAATATTCTTCATTCAATGTATGTACCGAACAACCATCTTATTGAACATTAAATTTCAATTCACTGGTAACACTTAGTTATTAATTTTCTGTCTTAGTTTGCACAGAAAAAACATAGACTAGATAAATTATAATCCCTAACTATTAATAGCTGTTCCTATGAAGTGTGGCTAGTGACTTTGAGTTTGTCTAGTTTGGAGAAAAGGAGGCTGGGAGGTGACCTCATTGCCCTTTGCAGCTTCCTGAGGAGGGGACGTTCTGTTTTTTTCTCCATGGTATACAGTGATAGGAGAAATGTGAGTGGTTCAAATCTTCATCAGGTGATGTTCAGACTTGACATTAGGAAACATTTATTCATCAAGAGGATAGTCAAGCACTGAAACAGGCTTCCTAGAAAGGTGGTCAATGCCCCAAGCCTGTCAGTGTTTATGAAGCATTTGGGCAATGACCTTAATAACATGCTTTAAGTTTTGGTCAGCCCTGAATTAGTCAGGCAGTTGGACTAGAAGATCATTGTAGATCCTCTCCTCTCCTCTCCTCTCCTCTCCTCTCCTCTCCTCTCCTCTCCTCTCCTCTCCTCTCCTCTCCTCTCCTCTCCTCTCCTCTCCTCTCCTCTCCTCTCCTCTCCTCTCCTCTCCTCTCCTCTCCTCTCCTCTCCTCTCCTCTCCTCTCCTCTCCTCTCCTCTCCACCCCACCCTTCCTTCTGACCAATAGGAATGGCTGAACTTTCCTTCACCAGTTAACTTTCTCATAATCTTTTGGAAATAAGTACTTGAAAAATGTAGCTAGGGTGAAAAGCTTGGAGAGGTGCTGGTTTCTTAAATTAGTGAGTGATTTGGTACTGGATGAGTCTTAGTCTTCCACATGCTGGTGCAAGCTCAGTGATAAGTCATCTCTTTATTGGTTTCTCTATCATAAAATGGAGATAACAAGTGGAGCTACAAAAAATAGTCTGCCATGATTGAAATGAAACTGTACAGGTTTTAATCTTCAGATTATTGCTCCTGTTTCTACAGGAAAACCTCTGAAAGGTTCCCTCTGTATGTCTATTTTTACAGGTGAATAAGAGAGTAAGAAGATCCTTTCCTTTTTTCTTAACATTTCAGTAAGAACAGAGGAAGAGAAATGGGACAAAAAAATATGGATAGAAGCCATGGGAAAATCCACAGTAGTGGAATACACAAAAAGAATAAATCTAAAAGAGGGACTGGATCAGGGTAATGAATGTTTTCTATGTTCAGCTAGTTTTAAAGACTCTTAACAAGAAAATATGAGCAAACATCTGGTTTAAGAAAGATTTGTGCATAATTTGTGCTGTGAAAGTGAGTTATTTAGCCTATACTCTCCATAAAATATATTTATTTCCAGGGTTTTCAATTGATTCTATGATTCTATGACTAGGATCTCATGGTTAAGCCATTATGCTTTAAGTCATAAAAATACTGTATCTGACCTCCTCTGTAATTTCTGCCCAATGGAGCAGAACTGGGATTATTTCTTTAGCTGTAGAGGGTTTCTTGGTGGAAATGTCATTTGAGATTCCAACGTTACAGGTCTCCACTAACAGATTACCTGTGCGTGCATTTCCTCACACTTGCCCCTTCCCTGCCAGCACATGATTTTTGTTCTTTTCTGTATGCCTCCAAAAATTCTTTCATTGGTGTTGGGTTTTTTTCCCCCAAAAAAAAGCTTCTCTGCACTTTCGTACAATATTATTTTCAGGAACATTTTCAGGAACATGCTCATTGATTTCTATAGGAACTAGACTCATCCTCTTAGGCCCAAGCCCTGGAAGACTCAATGTGACTATTTCAATGAGTAAGTTGTTCTGGCAAAGAGGCTTTCAGCCTTCAGTTAAGCACAAAAATGCACTGGAAATAGGGCTCTCTTCTTACGGAATCATGTTCCCTGTATGGATATTTACTGTTCAGAATTCAGAATCAGTTCCTTATGAATATACTCTGGATTTTTGTTAAATTCACTGTTTCTGGGGAACCTACTAATTTATTTCCTTGCAATCCCAACAGAAATCATATGCAGTAGTTTTTCAGTTCAGGAAAATAGCATAATTCAAATCCTTTCTCTTTAACCTACAATTGCAGAATGTCAATCTAAGAATTTTTAGGCAATTTTAAATGAATGCTATTGAAGTCAGTATTCAGTAGATGAAGAATAGACATTTTCATTTCAGTTTTAGTAGGAGTGGAACATAAACAAGGGTTGCTTTCAGTATTTTCCAACAATATTCTTTTAATCTGTATTGCATTAATAGTGTNTGAGAAAGTTAACTGGTGAAGGAAAGTTCAGCCATTCCTTCTGACCAATAGGAATGGCTGAACTTTCCTTCACCAGTTAACTTTCTCATAATCTTTTGGAAATAAGTACTTGAAAAATGTAGCTAGGGTGAAAAGCTTGGAGAGGTGCTGGTTTCTTAAATTAGTGAGTGATTTGGTACTGGATGAGTCTTAGTCTTCCACATGCTGGTGCAAGCTCAGTGATAAGTCATCTCTTTATTGGTTTCTCTATCATAAAATGGAGATAACAAGTGGAGCTACAAAAAATAGTCTGCCATGATTGAAATGAAACTGTACAGGTTTTAATCTTCAGATTATTGCTCCTGTTTCTACAGGAAAACCTCTGAAAGGTTCCCTCTGTATGTCTATTTTTACAGGTGAATAAGAGAGTAAGAAGATCCTTTCCTTTTTTCTTAACATTTTAGTAAGAACAGGGGAAGAGAAATGGGGCAAAAAATATGGATAGAAGCCATGGGAAAATCCACAGTAGTGGAATACACAAAAAGAATAAATCTAAAAGAGGGACTGGATCAGGGTAATGAATGTTTTCTATGTTCAGCTAGTTTTAAAGACTCTTAACAAGAAAATATGAGCAAACATCTGGTTTAAGAAAGATTTGTGCATAATTTGTGCTGTGAAAGTGAGTTATTTAGCCTATACTCTCCATAAAATATATTTATTTCCAGGGTTTTCAATTGATTCTATGATTCTATGACTAGGATCTCATGGTTAAGCCATTATGCTTTAAGTCATAAAAATACTGTATCTGACCTCCTCTGTAATTTCTGCCCAATGGAGCAGAACTGGGATTATTTCTTTAGCTGTAGAGGGTTTCTTGGTGGAAATGTCATTTGAGATTCCAACGTTACAGGTCTCCACTAACAGATTACCTGTGCGTGCATTTCCTCACACATATTTTTAGAACTACCCAATGAAGGGCATTTTTACTCTTGGAAAGCTATATTTAGTAATTTTCTACAAACAAACAAAAAAATAACTGAAAAAGCCCCAAAAGCCAAACCAAACAAACCCCTGAAACTAAACAAATATCCCCACAAAACTCACAGAATGATTTTTGTTCTTTTCTGTATGCCTCCAAAAATTCTTTCATTGGTGTTGGGTTTTTTTCCCCCAAAAAAAAGCTTCTCTGCACTTTCGTACAATATTATTTTCAGCATCCTCTTAGGCCCAAGCCCTGGAAGACTCAATGTGACTATTTCAATGAGTAAGTTGTTCTGGCAAAGAGGCTTTCAGCCTTCAGTTAAGCACAAAAATGCACTGGAAATAGGGCTCTCTTCTTACGGAATCATGTTCCCTGTATGGATATTTACTGTTCAGAATTCAGAATCAGTTCCTTATGAATATACTCTGGATTTTTGTTAAATTCACTGTTTCTGGGGAACCTACTAATTTATTTCCTTGCAATCCCAACAGAAATCATATGCAGTAGTTTTTCAGTTCAGGAAAATAGCATAATTCAAATCCTTTCTCTTTAACCTACAATTGCAGAATGTCAATCTAAGAATTTTTAGGCAATTTTAAATGAATGCTATTGAAGTGAGTATTCAGTAGATGAAGAATAGACATTTTCATTTCAGTTTTAGTAGGAGTGGAACATAAACAAGGGTTGCTTTCAGTATTTTCCAACAATATTCTTTTAATCTGTATTGCATTAATAGTGTGTGAGCTAGTAGTCTAGACTAGGCGGCAGTATATAAGAGACTAAATTATGCTATGTCTACAATGAAACCTGATTAAGTAATGTTTCTGCATAGCATAATTTCACCACAGTTGGACTGAAAAGCTAAAAATATGTATGTTGAGATAAGGTCTCTATTGTAAATCATTAGATGATTTGGTACTTAGTAGTGATGATTCCAGTTTTAAAGATAACTTCTGTTCCTAATATGAAGGAATCTTCAGCAGATCAATGGTAAAAATGTTCCCTCTAATGTCCAGAGGGTACACTGAGACAGAAGAATAAAAGCATCCAGGTGCCAAGGATTTCCAGGGATCACCAGGCAACACAATGTCCTTTGAAAACTATTATTCATGGATCCTGGTTAAAGCTTGGTTGCTTGACCACTTTGACAATCTGAAGCAGGAACACTGAGTCAGAAACTTGTGTGATCACAGCAGCTCCAGCCTCTAGGAAGTTTCCAGCTAACACTGTGTGAAATAATGTCCTCCACAGAACGAAACATCTGCGGATATCAGTTTCCCTCATCTTCGCCCCCGTGCCTGAACCACAAAGGATATGATCCTATTACTGCCCCAGTGAAGGAGCCTACAGTTTTGAGCTCAAGCCAGAGCAGCTTACTCTTCATATGGGACAGACTCAGCTCCAACTCAATATATCAACTAAAATTGCACACGAGTGAATCTGTAGTAAATGCACACCTCTTATCCACATAATTTGCAGCTTATCTGGTATTCTTTTCTTTCTGTATTTTCTCATCGTGCTCTTTTAAGCCTCTTCCACCACCCACTTTGAAAATGCCTGACTTCCAGAAACCTATGAATATTTCTATACAAACCCCATAAAGTATATATGACCAAGATCTCTTTTCAGGATAACCACAAAAGCTCACTCATAAATAAATAAAATATCAACTATAGAAATGCTTGGAGAGCAAGATTTTTTCTTTGTTTGAAATGTAGTTATTTGGAAGGAATTGTTCCTGTCTTGCTACTTGGCCTGCAGCACTCAATAATCATTTATACAATTCCTCGTTCCTACAGAACTAAATGATTTTTTTACCATTAATTGTAATCCCAGTGATAGATTCTATGCCCCCAGTACCTTTGGGAATGCTCCCAGATAATTTTACAGGGCGTGGAACCAGGGCTCAGACCCACTGCTCAGAAAGATGACCAACTCCAGAGCTGCGGGTAATCAATCCTGGTAATGTCAGAGTGCTCTTCCTGTACCGTGAAATGAAGGTGACTTTCCCTCTGCCTTAAAAAAAAAAGGAAGATTGGGAAACTGTGCTTGTGTGCTTCATGCAACATGAAAGCAAATTAAGTGTATGTAACCATTCCTCTGCACCAAATGGGGCTATACCTGGTTTTGATGAATGCAGCTTCACAGCTGTAAATAACTCAGGGCCAATTTAGAAGTTAGTAGAGGCTTATTTGAAAATTAATTTCATAACAGTGTTTCAGCCCCTGAGGCCATGCTTTCCTGTCCTTTTTAATGAATAACAAGTTTCTGTGAGTAGCAGCCATGGAGAAGCAAGGTAAGGCAGTACTGTGTGTTAAAACTGCACGTAAACACAGACATCCCCTTCTGATTTGGGCAACAGGATTAATAACTAGTTACACGGCAAAACAGGTAAGCTTGCCCAACAGGTGTATTAACCTCCTTTGTTATTTACCACAGTACCACTCTTCATAAAGAACAGAATCATTTGGCCTTTTGTGTCAACAACTTTTATGAAGAGAAAAAAAACTAACAAAGCAGCAGACATCTAATGGAGAATTAACATTAAATTAGTTTAAAATTGATCAGAATGCAAACAGATTGAATTATTCATTGCTATAACCTTGCTTTTCAGGCATAGGTTACCTTTTAAAACAGAGAGCTATTGATAATTTTCATATTAGATGTTGCTAGAAAGAAAACTTTTCTGTTGTGTTGAAGTGATAGGTACTAAAATATTTTTGCTATGATACTCTAAGTTTCAACAGCTTAATGACCAAAAAACCCAAAAGTGACATTTCTACAGATCTGTTGACTTACTGATCAGAATTTCTTTCTCATTTTTAATCAGGTACAACAATAATCTGACTCCAATTCTTAAAATACTTCCACCAAAGCATTGCCCTCTGTGAAATTTTATGTTTTGTATCTGCTACTATCTTTTGGAAGTCATTCTGCAGTCTAAACAAGCAGTGTGGTCTCTAGAAGAATTTTATAAAAGCACTTAGACTAAAAAAAAAAAAGGACTGAAAAGGATCATAGATATTTCTAATTAAAAATTCAGTAGGCATTGACCTCTTCATGCTTCAGATGAGTATTACCTTGTGCTTGGTACTGTGAATTTAAGTGGAAATCAAGTTCTCAATAGGATGCCATAACCGTTACTGCAGGATATTAATTTTAACACAATAAAGTGGCATCTTTTTGATAAATATCTAAATTATACCTAAACCATCAACATTCTACTTAACACTCTTTTACTACGTACCACATATTTGCTTCAATATAGAAACTGCTGCCTGCTTCCAAAGCAGCAGGGAAATCCCATGAAAACTGCAATTATAGTAACTATAAAGAATTAAAATAGCTCTTGGGCACTTTTTATTATTGTTGTTTTCGGCTGTCAAGAGGAAAAACTGAACAAAGAAAAAGAAAGATGTTCTCCCAGCAGCAGGGAAAGCATTTAAAAGGATCTTGTAAACAAGTTGGCAACGATTCATTCAGGGTTATACATTTATGGGGGGGGAGGGGAGAGGAGAAAGAAGGAAACAAAAAAGTGAAGCAATGCAGTAAGAAGTTTCCAGTTGAGAATGTCCCGTGGGGACTGAAGAGTGACTTGTAGCATTAAAACTGTACTATGAGTAACTAATGGCAGCTGAAAAGACATGTTTAGAGGTGGTAGAAAAGTAGATACTGTGCTATTAACAACCACAATGCCACCTGAAGGGAGAATATGTTTCTCTTGTCATTAAAAGACCAGGTACTGCTGGATTTTTTTCACATTAAAGCAGACTAATGGATTTTCTTTCCACAGACTCTACTAGGTGCTTCTTATTCCAGTGAAAATTACTAGAAGCAGTGAGGCTGACTGTTATAGGCCTGTTGTGGCTCCTTTATCTGAGCAGAAATCTCCAACAAAACCTGAGGCTATTTAGTCATTTTTACACAAACCACTAACAGCCATGGGTCATTACTGTACTGAGCCAGTTTTAGACAGTCCTGAAAGGCTAAAGGTTTCCTGTCAGCCCTTTCAAATATGCAGACTCCTCTCTGGACCCATAATGACCAGGTCTGGAGACACAGAAGTAACTTTTTAAATGGTCTGTTTTGAAAAGAGCACTTACATTGCATATGAGACAGGCAGAGCAGTATTTCATTGAAACTATGACTACTACACTAAAAAAGAATGAGCTGGTCAGTGTGGCAGCAGGCAGGACAGAGGATTAAGAAGCATCTTTCTCTACATAAATACCTCTTGCTATTGCCATCACTGAATGGTTTATTTGCTTAGATACTGCTAAACACTTGCAACTCTAAGGACAAACTTTTGGGCACTATTCAGAGGAACTTTCAACTTGAAAGCATTAAAAATTCAGCTTAAAGCCAAATGAGAACAAAAAGTATGGTTCTTTCCCTCAAAATCGTTACCAATTTGAATCCTTTTTGATGATAAGCTTGTCTTCTAATGCCTTCCTCACTCTGTCACAGGTTACTTCGCTTTCCTGTGCCTCTGGCTGCTGGGGGAGCTCCCACCACTACCATCATCTCCACCTGGCCAACTCCACTTCAGACAGAGCATCCTGCCCTTAAGCTCCACCAATGATCAAATAAAAATCCCTCCTTTTCCAAAAACTTCTTCCCACTTTTTCTAGTTAATGTTTGCAAAATCTTTTTCAGGCCTTGTGCTTCACCCCAGGCTCCTTCAAAATTGGCAACATGACCTCCAAGCAGACTACTTAGTGTCTGAGAGATTGTCCATCCTTCCACACTGTGGCCTACTGAGAGCGCACCAAAACTCAAAAAATAGGTTTATGTAACACAGATGGATGTGCAGTTTGTGAGATTTGGAGACTAGATTTGTGCTGTTGAGATACACATCAGTATAAGATTCTGGTATGCCTCACCCTTCATATCCAGGTTTCTAACAAAGAGCAGCACCACAAAAGCTTGTGTGATGTACTTTAGAAAGTATTTTTTCCTGATGATGGGAGGACCAGGGCTGTGTGACACTGTGGTGCTGTACAGTTAAATACACAGTGGAAGTGCAAGAGGCAATATACAAAATGTTGACTATTACCAGGGAACATTTTTCACAATGAAAGTAGTTAAGCACTGGAACAGGTATTGCAGAAAGGCTGCCAAGTCGTCATCATAGAATAACAGAATGGATTAGGTTGGAAGGGATTTTACAGAACATCTAAACCAACCTCCCTGCCATGGGCAGGGGCATTGGTCATCTAGACAAGGTTGCTCAAGGCCTCATCCTACCTGGCCTTGAACACCCCCAGGGAGGGGGGAGTCAGTGTCTCCAACAAGTCTCTGTTAGAGATTTAAGAAACTTACTGGAAAATGCTTTGAACATCATGATCAACTTTGAAGTTAGTTCTGCTCTGAGTAAGAGACTAAACTGTGTGACCTTCAGAGGTCCTTTTTTTCCCAATTTTATTTCTATGACCTTACAGATTTTTTCATTTTTGCCAATGAACCAATGCTCCCAGCTGGTGGCTAGGAGATTTCCAAGGATTACAATTCCTGAAAGATCTGTTCTTTAGTAAGACAGAATTAGAGAAAAGGCATGAAAAATAAAAATAATAGAACGACTGGAATCACTGTCAAAATGAGGGCATTTCCTTTGGTTTTAGTAAGATTTCACTAATAGCATTTCACAAAAAATCTTGGAATTCCTAAATAAATAAAGAGCAAAAATATTAAAATACAGTCTCTTACGCAGGGTGAAGTTGCTAATATACTTTGTAACGTTTTGAATGGAAAGTGACTGTACAAGAAGCTTTTATTATAGTTACATGGTGATTCTGCTACTTCTCAAATACAGTCATGTGAGAAGCAATAAAACTGCCTTTTTCCTCCTAGCAGCCAGCTCTGCAAACTCTGCTTGTATCTCAAGGGTCTTCCCAGTATAATGTTGCAAACAGTAAGGATTCTGGTTGAGGTTTTTAGGACTGTGGGGGTTTTGCTATTCAGCCCCTGCAGATTACAGAAGATAAAACATCTTTAGAAGAGAACTCTGCCTTTACATACTTTAACTTATTTAACTGTTCATTACATACTGCATCAGGCAAAACACACTCCAGCTAACAGAACAAAAAACCCTTTGTGGCACCAAATGAAGAACAAACCTATTTTTGCCAGTAGTAAGCAAACACCTCTCATGCATTTATAACTATAATTTTAATCAGCATAAAAAATGAAACAAGCAGTATCTTTAACACCTTCTCTGTTCTGATTCAGTGAAATCTGGTGGAAGTTTGATTTACAAAGACCAAAGTAAAAGACATGTCAAGGATTTAATCCAGCATATCTGGGAACTTAACATTTATATATTTAAATACCTCCTAATTAAATTCTTTTTACTAACTCACAGTCAGAAGTAACTCAATAGCAGTTAGCACAGGGTTCAGTACAAAGACACATATAAGTAGAAAAATTATCACTTTTTCCATGTATTCATGGTAAGAACTTCATGTAAGGTAGTAGTAGAATCACTTTCTACAGTAATTCCCCTAATTCTAAAGTAATCCAGGGACTCAGGTGGCACAAGACACCTAAAAACACACAATTAAGTTTGATTGATGGCACCTTCTTGCATTAACATAGATCATTACTTAATACTATCAAAACATCAGGCTTAATTACATTTGAGTATCTAAAAATAAATGTCATAGATTTTTTTTCTCTTTCACTTGTCTCCATTAAGGGCTCCTTCTTTTTCAAACATGTACATATATTGGATCAACAATGCAGTTTCTCTAACTATGCCTAAAATCTCATTTGGTTACATTTATACTTTATATCAAATGGAAAATAAATGGGAGTAAGCCTAGTTGTGAAATCCTGCATGTGAACATTGGAATTATGTGAATGATTAGAAAACTTCCTTATACTCAGCTGGCAACCTTACTTCAACAGGATAGAGAAAATACAGGCTTGCCAAGGCAAAGGTTTTGCTGTTGTTTATTCAATGCATTCAACAGGAGGCAGAGACATTGCCTTACACTATGAATGCAATAATTACACATAGTTTCAATAAGGAGATCCCCTTTCTATTAGACAATTCAGGTTCCACTAACAAACTCTAGAGTGTGTCTGAGCCAACTTTAACGATTTAAAGCTGTCTGAACCAAGACAGGAATCTTGTTTTTGTCTATAGCCAGAGGAGGAAAGTAAGATCAGCCATCTCCACAGGGCACATCAGACCACTACAGTGAGAAGTGGAATGATTGTGGCAGTATGGAGAGTAGCTGGAGCAGGCCCACCTCTCCATAGCAACTATGGAAGGAGCTACAGGACCACATTGGACTAGAGCTCTATCTTTCACACCATTCAGAGTCCATGAGATACTGAGAATGAATGTAGAGAATGTTCTGAGCATGTAGCCTGTGTGTGCAATCTTTCTTCTTCAGAATAGTGATTTCTTTTCTTCTGTTCCGACCTGGAAAAAGGAATATATACTTCATACTGTTACTGGTCTCCTCAACTCAATGATATTGGCCTACAAATAAAGAATATCTAGAAGCGAGGCACACCATCTCAGTAATGGATGTTTTCTTGGACCTTATTCAGATGAATAGGATCAGAGAATCTCCTTCCTTTATTCCCATGAAGAGTGAAAGAGGATGAGAACACTCCAAAATCAGAAACCTCTCTTCCATATCTGCCCTGTAAGATATTACTTATGTTTTTAGAGTTCATAAGCACTACATAAGTAGAACAACCACTGAGATTTACTATAATCTCCTTTGCTGTGTTTCTCAGTAGGAAAATACCTACCCCAAGTGTTTTGAAACACAAGTGAAAGCACTGAGTTTGGTCTTAAGCTGTAGAGTAGTTTTAGCACAAGTTGCTATGGTTCATATCAAAACCTTACATTGCTGCTGTCATCCTACAGACTCTATAGAACTATGCTAAACTAAATTTCTAATTTGTTCACCATTAAAGTTTACTGAGACACATCTCACCCTAGAAACTGACTATTGTACTGCTGAGTGCGTTTTGCTGTTGTTTTGGTACATATTGTAACTTTTATACTTAGTTCCAGCTGACATATGCAAGCAGCTGTCAGATGTCAAAGGGCATGGAGGTAAACAGGAGGTTATCAGGCTTTTTATTTAAAACTTTTAAGCTTACAACAAGTACACTGATGACAGTGTATCTGACAATGCTGCTTAATATATCCTCAAATATTTTTGTACAGTGGAATATAAATAAGCCCCTGCCAGACAAATATTTGTGAAAAAATATTCATATTGCTTCATTGTCAGCCAAAAGATAGATTACCAAGTTGCTGAAATCAGGCAAAACTCCCACTCATAACTCTTGGCTGGAAAATATGTATAGATTTGCTCCATTGGAGAAGGCTTGCTGTCAAATCAGCAGATGAACACAAGATTGCAATGAGATATGGCACACACCTTTCTGGAGCTTTGTCTAGTGATATATTGACAGTATTATCAATGAGCCTATTGCTATTCCCTGCCTTGCAATTAATCTCTGAGCTTGTTACATTTCTGATTAGACTGGTAACTTCTTCAAGGGCTAGGCTCCAGCTCTGGAATTCCACTCCACTGGGCAGACAACAGCAAAATAAATAAATACAACAAACCAGCCCCCAGCGATCCTCAGATCACAAGACATTAACCTCCAGCTATTTACAGAAAACTATCTAGCAGTTTCTGCCACTAACCAATGAGCAATGACATCTTCTGGACTAATCTGGGATGCAGAAAAAATGGTGACTTATGACAGGACATGCACATGTGTCTCTTGCTTCCTCTGAGAAGTTCTCCCTAAACAGCTGCTCCCATTAGCAGCCAGGAACAAATGTCTGATTCTCTTACCTCCCCTTCTGTTTTTAACTTTGCTGCCCATTTACACATCATGCATATTAGTAGCTTGTTATTTTAAAAGTTATCACCTAAGAAAGAATGAAATGCGTCATGTGTTATATGTTCGGTGCTTTTGAGAAAAAAAAAAAAAAGAGCTCTGTTTGCTTTGGCAACTGCAGCTGAAGTAATTTGTCTGAACAGGAGATGGAAATCTAGCAACATATGGCTGCAGATATAAATACAGATCTAGAATTATATACAGACACACTATACATTAAAATGAAAAGCATTTCATGGGCAGTTGGTCACAGCGATAATTCCAAAATGCAGGATTTAGTTACCATTCTCAAGTATTTAGCCCTTGCTATACATAGTATCTTGCACTCTCAAATCCTTATTGTAATCTAAACTTAGCTAGAAGATGGCAGATGACCAGACTTACCCTAAAACCCTCAAAGGCCTGCCATTTTCCTCAGATGCATCTTAATATACTGTGCATAGAGCAGAATGCGAAAAAAACTGGCAAGTTTCAAATACGAGTATGATTTATATGTACCATTAGCTTTATGATAGAGAGTAGGGAGGCAAAAGTGATCAATCTCTGTTAGATGTTAGGGGAAAATTATGGCTTATAGATTGTTATTTGAAGTTCTTCATAATTTGAGTCCCTGCTTACTAAAAAGCAGACTCTTTTTTCTGTACAAGGTGTAACAAGCAAGAATGATGGAGGTGCTTCAGTCTGAATATTCTGGAGTCAGAAGATTTTTAATGAAGGAAATCAACACAAGAAAGAGGCCTGAGGGAGCCATGAATATTTCCAAGTTCTCTTCCAACTTTAACTTTTGTAAAAAATAATTTTACCCCACTATATTCATGAAAATGTTATTTTCCAGTTAATAAACCTTGGAAATCAATGGAATTTTTTTCCCACTCCTTCAAGTTTGCTTATTGCTTAACTATCAGGTTAATTCTGCTTTTCAGACTGCATTGCTTCATCACCTCATGAGTATGTGGATTAGCCTAAACAATAATGAATTCATCTTAAAAAACAAAAAAGCAACTTTACATTACAGATTTTCAGTTTTACTGGTGAAAGTGAAATCTTCCTTAAATATCTGTATCTCAAAATATGGCCATCATCTGTGTGCAGTCTGTTTGGGAGGGGTAAGTAGGAGTGTTACTTGGTAAGGGCAGGAGAAAAAAAAAATAAAAACCAAAAGCACCCAAAAAATTCAGACCTGCTTGGAATATGTATCTGGGGAAAAAAAGTACAAAATTAGAAGTGGGTTCCCCATTCACATTCCTCAGATTACTAACAGGACTGTTACTGGGATTGTTGCTCCTGTTTACTTGCTGCTGTGCTGGGGCAGTTTGGCACATGAATGTAGTAATGAAGAATGGCCCCACAAGTGCAAAAAATGCATTTCTGGCTAAATTTACCATTAAGCATAATCTGATGTACTACTGAGATAGATATACAGTATTTCAAGCATAACAATTGGAAAAAAAAACAACCCATCTTTAGATTTTCACAGCATGCAATTTAATCCTCATGCCATTTTAAAAAGCTTTTAAGAGTCTTGCTGGCTGAACAACAAAATTATCTACAGAAGCCATCAGTAACTGATGCTTTAGCAGGTATTGTCTCACTGACCAATTTTGATTTTGAACCAAGAATCTAAATTCAATGGGAATTATAAGGAGTTAAAAGGATACAGTAATTGTAATTTTTGAGACCAATAAGCAAGAAAATAGAAAGGAAATGATTTACCAAGATAAGATCTTTTGGTTACATGAGTCTTTTGTTAAAACCCTTAAACTGATCCTGATATTGAATAGAAGTTTATAATTTGTTGCAGAGGGATTTTTGAATCCTTACATTTTTCTGCAGGTAGAGGAAGTTAGTCACTAATGCAATAGCATGGAAGTTTATGAATTAGTTTTCAAACCTATGATGGATATCAGAGTGTTCTGTCATTATTATTTATTTAATCTGATAGTTTTAAGAGAATGAAGCAAAACTTGAGGTGCAATTCTTGTTTTATCACTGCTGGAGCATGAGGTGATTTTAATAAACCTGACTTGCCAATCTGACCTTGAAAACAATTTCATTCATTAACTCTCTATTGACTAAAGAAACACTGTTCTAGTAGGAAGACAAGTCTTGACTTTTCCTTACAAAAATAAAAATTAAGAAGTCCATAATGCCATTATCAGACTTTAAAATGAGTCCAACAGGATGCAACAGAAACACATTGCAATAAATATTTTTCAGGCACCCTGCATTAATAGCAAAGAGTTCAAGCTCATTCTGGATGAATTTCCATCTCTCTATTAAAGATAATACCTCTCTTCATATAAAGTTAAGACATGATACACTGGCAAACTGAATTCCATGTATGGTTTTTTGTTAAATGTCATTAAAGCCTCTGTACCTAAAATAAAGACCTGTGAACAACTCTGGGTTAAGTTTGGTGTTTTAGTTTAAGACATATTGCCAAATGATCCCAATTTTTTGTTTTACATAAAGCTACTCTGGCACTTCCATTTTAAATTTTGCTTTCTATTTTTCCATAGAGAGAAGGACAATATCCAAATATTCACAACAACTTTTATTTATGAAAAGTAGTGAATAAGTTTACAATTGTCATAGCCAACAGTATACACTAAGGTTATCTGTTATGTACTATGTAGGCATTATTTAGCTTAGTTAGACTGTGTCATTTATCACAATATCCAGGTGCCTTACAGCTGCTCAAAGAAACCTTTGTTAACAAGTGGTGTAGTTCAAAAAAGTTAGTTCAGAGCAGAGATCATCCCTAGCTATACCAGACACATCCCTTGAAAATTCACCTCCATGATACACATGAATTAAACACATGGAAAAATGAACACACAACAGGACATAAAAAAAATTAAAACTAAAATACTGGTCTGTTTTGAATGCAACTATAGTATAGAAACTATCAAATTCCAGACAAAAAGCCCTCTCCCAAGTAGAAAACATATTATTTCCTCACTGTAGTCCAGCCTTTGGGACCATTAGTGAAGCTCCAGTGAATGTCAGCCAGAGAGGATGATGCAATGATGGAGACATGGAACAGAGCCAGCTGTTTCCTTTAAGTTATAGCCAATACCTTGATTTTCATCCAGCATAGATTGGGAGCCAGTACAGAGACACATGTTCAAAGAACTGTCTGTTCACCCTGGCCTAGCCCACCTAAGCTCCTGTCTGCCTCTGCCAGCATCCACACTTACCTCCTTTTCTTCCCTGGCCCCACTAAAAGACACTCCTCTTCCTCAGCTACTCCCATGAGTGCTTCTCCTTTTGTTTCATCTCTCCTAGCTCCTGACCACCTGGGAGCTGGAGCCAAGCCATAATCTGGCCCTGTTTTTTTGAAAGGAGTTTTAACTGTAAAATTTATTTCCAAAGGTAGAATATAACTGATGGTGAAATGTGTCATCTCCTTTTGTGCTTTTCTCCACCCAGCCCAAAATAACTGACCCTTGACAGAACCACACCACCACAGTTCTTCTGACATAAGAATGAACTCAGCTGCAGCTTTTTGGCATTCACTTATGATTGCTCCCACCTGCCTCTATTATTTATGCAATGCTGTTTTGGAGACCAGGTCAGCATGAGGAAAAGTTTACCAATATAATTGTCCTGGCAAGCCATCCTTGTGTGGGTGAAGCTTCTACTGATCAGAAAGAAGAGAAAAAAGCATAATTTTACTTCTACAGAAAATACTGGTTCCCAAGTGGAATAAGCTATCCAGGGAAAAACACTTTCCATCCTAATGAAACCATACCTACAGCAAACTTTTCTCAAAAAAAAAAGAAAAAAAAGAAAAAAAATTTAGCATAAAAATAACTCTAGTTGATACTGCTGTGCTGGAAAATATGCCTACAGTAGGCCTGGCCTGATTTTATGAACGAAAAGCCTGTGCTACAGATAAGCAAAGAAAATGTGTCTTCTCTAGTAAGAAAAGGTTGTAAAGGGAAGGGACCAACAATGAATTTGTAAATATAAAGCATTCATTATTTTTGACAGTAATTGTTTCCTGTGAAAATTTATAAATAGAGTAGAGTAACAAATCTAATTTTCCTGGCCTTTTATTGGGCCGCTAGGTCACAGTAAAAAACAGGGGGAGAACAGTAAAAAATATCTTACCATGGGAAACTGTCTAAAAATAAGATTTTCCAAGGAGAGTCTTCCTATTGTAAAAGTGTATTTTAAGTCATCTGACTAAAAAAATTAATCATTTAGGCTAAGATGAACTGGGGACTAAAAGCTTCTCCTCCTTTTTTAGGGTTAAAATCTTCCATGAAGAGAGAATAAAAGATAGAAGCATTGATAGTTGTGACAATTACTGGTTCGTTTTTTTGCTTCTCTCAAGAGACCTCGACAGAAGAACCATTTTCATTTTTCTCACTGGCTCAGTGAGTTCTGACACTGCAGAAAATGCTTAAGGTTTTATTAATTGTTATGTTGCACAAAGAAATATCTGTGTTGTTATTACAATTATAACTGCTATCGGTGCTGTTGTGCAATCTGTTTTCAAAGGAGGTCTGGCAGGATGAGCACTGTCATTTCTGACTTGTTGCTGCCCAGGGCAGTGGGTGACTGTAACAACATCTTTTATTGTTCCAGCTTCCAAAAGGTAAGACTCATACTTGCAAAGTGTGAGAAAAATCTTGTTTCATCTTTGTTTTATTGAACAACTGTCATGATGTCAATGGGAGTTGTTTATCAAGAGTACTTCACATCCCAAGTTGCAAAACTACTCTGTCCCCTAGCAAGGACAGGACGTGTGTAACTGGCAGGCACAGACAGCCTGAAAGAATGAAGGCAATGTCTAAATCGGCCCTTTTGAATTATTAAGCACAGCTTTGCTTTCAGGTGTAGTGGTTTGTACTGAGCATAGGCCAATGAGGGAAGCCTCCTGTTAAACACTAAAGCGTTACTGATTAATCTAGGGGTGTGCTGCAAATGGGCAAGCAGAGAGGAGGCTGGGCAACAGGGGGTTCACTTTCCTACTAGTCTGAAAAAAAGACACAATAAAAGAATATTGGACTTGATTTTCAATGTTTCTTCTGCTGCTGTGATAGCTAGAGCTGTTTCTAAAGTAATCTGGGTAGAAGTGTATGCTGGCCATTTGCTAAAGTCAGTGGAAGCAAGTTTAACATAATCTTAAATCCCAACAACCAGAAAACAGATTAAGGTTTGTTCTTTTCTACCAAAAATCATTCAAAGACTGGCAGTGCAGAATTTCACTTTTTGGACTCTTGTGCTTTTCTGCGTGTATATTTTTTATACTAGTAGAATATTGGAATACAATTGTTTCTCTTAGACCTCATATCTCAATATACATAAACACACGCAGTTTTGCAGCAGTAAAACTGATTTAAACAAGTGCCTGCAAAGTCAGGTTGTGGGATAGACACTTAAGTTTTTGGATTTTTTGTAATTTCATCAGAAATAAAAGGAGCTTCTTGTGAACTGTATAAAAACACTCAAAGCATTTTCTTCCTGAAGGGAAGAAGTTGATTTACTAGTCATGAGCTCTCTGCCATGCTGTGCCAACAACTCACTGAGCACATCCCTGTGATTTGCAGCAGTATAATTACCGTCTGTACAAGGTCTTCCAGCTTTATGACAGAAAGGGTGTACCATTACACAGAAGTAGTCCCAATCAGCTCAGTGAACTTCCTCAAGGGAGCCTAGTTGCATCTCTTTCTGGATGTTTGATGAAGTATGGGTTTAGGATATAGAATTTAAAGATGCATAATAGTGACTGCATTGACTGCACTGCAGAGAGAAAGAACATGAAAATACCTTCTTATAAAAACTTGCTTCACTTTTCAATCTTAGACCTTCATTTTCACAATTCAGGGCCAGTTATTGCTACATCACTGCCACTAACTTGCCCACACCCCTAGTTGCACTTGAGTCAGACATAAATTAATTTTATGCCACAGGATTTTATAACAGTCAATGTAAGACTAGCAGGCAGAAGACTGTTACTCAATAATGGAACCACAGAAATTAGACAAAGAAAAGATGTGTTATTAAGCCATCTACTCCATCCTAGTGACAAATGCTTTTTTTCTAGAGTATGTACTTGAGCCCTTTGTCAAATTACATTTCTAATGGCATCAGCCAAACAAGAACCAGCAAACCACAGCTGCTTGATATTTTCATAGACCTCACTGCTCAGGAATCTTTTTCTGAAAGTTCATCCTAAAAGTAATTTGACTCGCATCAGCTATACTGAGTCTTCTTCTCAGATCTAATGAAAATAATCCTTTTGCTTCTTTCCTTGCCTCCAACCTTCAGACTCTGTACTGTAAAATGATTACCAGAATTGTCCCCATCTGCTGTAACTTTTCTCTTGTGTAAAACAATATTTATAGCCCCGGAGGGAGCAAGCACGCATGCAGAGAGGTAATTGTGTTCCTGCTGGCTGTCAGCTACCAGTACTGGCCAGGTGTGACAGTAGGAAGGCAGACATCAAGTACAACAGCATAGAATTGTTCTGATGTTAACACTTCAATATGAAATGCTTGGACAGTGTGAGAATGACATAATGTTTATTATAGTAGTTACAGGAAGACAGATTTGGTTTTCTTTACAAGCCTGGACAGGACTGCAGTTATTCACAAAAGATGTAAGTACAGCTATATATATTCACATATGCATATAGACACAGACACAGACACATAGACACAGAAAATAACACCAATGAAGACAAGTAAGCTTAGTTGGTGAAATGCAAAGAGTTTGACCACTGCATAGTGAAGATCATTCAGGAAAAGATTCATTCCCTCAGAACTAAAATTGCTGCTCCAGCACAAAGAATAGCCTGGGGATATCTTTCCTTTGCAGTATTCTGGGGGGTTTGGTCTTGTTCTTTTCTTCTATGTCTGTCACTAGCAGTTGACAACTTGTCTTCCCACTGTTCAGATCTACACCTAGCAAAGCAGCGTCACCTGTCAGTCACACAAAAAGTGTGACTAGATACAGCAGAAGACTTTAAAGCAGCATGTGCAGAGTTTCATACATTTAGATGTGGGATGAATCTTTCTGGAGAAAAGAGAAGAAATAACAAAAGGAAAAAGAAAAGCTGGAAAGTATAAAAAAAAATGAGCAGAAGACTCCTGAAGGATAAAGGGTTAAATCTTCAAATCATTTTCCCATTTTCTTTATATAGGTCCCAAGGGGATGCCTGATATTTTACTGCAACAGAAGTCGATGCTCAAAATAAGTGTTAGGAAGGGCAATTGGACATTCCCCTCTTGAAAAATAATTTCAGACATCATTAGGCAGACACTCATTTCTGCTGTTCACAAGGAAACAAGAGTGGGAGTAAATGAGTCGCTAGCCCTTCCCTCAGAATATCAAACTTGTCTGTTCTCCTGTATTTCTCACTATGTCTGCTTCTGAAAACAGTCAGAGATTTCTTTGAGTCTGAGTTTTTCCCATCCGCTGGCTTGCAGACACTTTCTTTCATAACCTCTCTTGCACAGAGGCCTCATGCTCCTGACAACAGCAGTTCCTCTGCCACCCTCTCCTAGGTGGAGACTCCTTCCTACTTTTTCTTAATTTTTTTTTCCCTACAGTTTTTCTGAGTGAATCCTCAATCACTCTTCCTGTGGGAGAAAAAGACAGTGGGCTGCAAACCACATCCAGACCCAGTTGCCAGGTTAATGACTTTTGGGGTGGCTGTAACTGAAGGATTCAGCACCACATAGACAGCTGCATCTGCTTTGACTATTTGCAAGAGGGAAAAATGCTCTTGAATGGACCTTATGTGACAAGAAAATTGTGTCTGCTTTGGATCACAAACTGAGTGTTTCCTACCTGCTTGCTTAGAGGGGCAATCCCTCATCTATTGCTTGGTACCAAAGACAGCTTGCAGGAGGATTTCAAGGAGTTCACAGCTCACCTGGCATGCAGAGGACACTGAGGAGCCACAGGAACATACAATGCCTCTTGGAGAGAAAGTAGCATCCAGTCCCAGTATCCCACCTGGGCTCTGTATCCTGGACAAAGGCAGGATGCCATGAGGAGGTGATGCTGCCATCCTGTCTCCTCCTGGCTTTGAGATTCCTGGGAGCTGGGACTCTCACTGCCCCCTACAGTGGCAGATTTTCCTGACTTATGCTGTGGTTCTAATATTTTCCTTTAGTTAAGATTGAAAAATGCATTTTTACTAGCCATGGTAGAGAAATTACTGACCTCAGAGTTTCAGGCAAGCTCACAGATACAGTTCTCCGCTGAGAACTGCCATGTTTTTTTTTTTTTTTTTTTTTTAGATTAATATTACTAGTCAGTTGGATTCCATAAATGTCTCTGTTTCCCATAACTACACAAATAGTCCAATGCTAGGAAAAAAAAAAATGCCTTGGAGAAAGCTGCATGCATGGGGAATGCAGCATTAACTGTCATCATTCATTGTAAAACTCTAAAAGTGAACAAATATACACAGAATGAAGTATCTTGTGAAGGGATTTCAAGACCAAAATAGCTCACGAAGAGGATGACAAAATAACAACAGCACCAGTACATTTTATCAAAATATTTTGTCCTGAAAGGGCAGAAATTGTCAGACTGTAAAACATAAAACTTGCCTGAAACCATTGATGAAAGATGCATTTTTTTCCAGAACACAAAAACTAAGAGTAGAAATTGGTATAAGTACTTTTCATCTCCACTTTTTGCCCATGCTGTAATTATCTTGGCATTTACTAAGACATTCAGGGTTTCACCTCCATCATTCTTAGCTTGATACAGCTAACAGATAAGATAATCCCCCCACACAATTCAGGCCCTAGCAATGAGTCAGCTGCCTCTGATGAAGATGTGTCACTCTATGTTATCTTGGGCACAAGAAGCTGCTATTGTTTTTGGAAAATTCTTCACCAGAAATTAGGGTTTCCTGGTGTGTTGATTCAATTTGTATGTATTAAGCACTAAACCAAAGAGTTGCTGCCTTGCCTATTCTCAGGCATTGAACTCTTTGGAGACAGTTTCATGACAGATCAAGAGGAAGACACTGGATTTGTGGAGTTAAGGAAGATACAAAGACAAAACAGCCTCAGACATATGCACACTTTCCCTCCCTTATTCTCACACCAGTCTTAAGAAATTCTTGGATTTGTCTTCAAGGAGGGCAGAATTTATACCCCAAATTATAACTCTTGGCATGGCAATAGGCCAAGAATAAGAATAACAAAACAATTAACATTAATTCATAGATTTTATTCAGTATGTTCTGATCCTTTTTGGATCATCCCTTAATGTTCATATACTTAAATACAGTGCAGTAGGCTTTGTTTTGTTATTCTTATTCTTTTCCACATACCACAATTATATTTCCTCAATGGCTTAAAAGATAATGAGCTTTAAGAACTTAAAAAGTATATTTCCAGACAAGCGGCAAGACCCAAGACTCAGATGAACACGGGTATCTCTGTAATGTTGCCTCTGCTTTCTCCTAGCTGAGAAATGAGTGATGAAGCATTACTGAATGTAATGTTGATATGCAATTAGACAGAGTACAGGAAGAAATTGTCTGCTGCTCAAAGTGTGTTTATGTTAATTACTAAGAGCTTGTTTCATTTGTCTCCGAAGTGGGAACATCTTCAACATAGATGCAAAAAAGGGACTTCAGAAAGTGAAGAGATGATCTGAAATAATGTTAAAGAAAGTACATCTTATATGACAATAGCATAAAAAAAAGAAAACTCAGCCTGCAGTTACCAGTACTGATTTGGAAGCAGGAATAACTAGTACAAAACAGTATGCCACACTGCTGATCTTTTCCACTGCCTCTCTATACCAAAAGACAGGTAGAAAAGCCTGTCAGCACTGATGCAGTGCAAAACATGTGGCTTATCCAAGCTTTTTATGTCCTGGTTAGTGCTAGAAGCAAGCTTCTATACTTGAAAAATACATGAATTGATGAAAAGTGCCCAGGATGGTTCTAAACAGTTTTTGCAAGCTGTTTTTGCTTTTGTAACACTTCAACATGCAGGAGGATCCATTCACAGCCTTGTTTGAGGAGTTAATATCAGTTCTGGAAAAGTACTCCTTTTGATGCTGCTTAGCACTAACAAGCCCACCTCACTCAGTCATTGTGGCAGTTTCTGTGGCTGAGCACTGCGTTTGACAGGGAGCATGAGAGGGACACAGGGGCCTGGCATAAGAATATGATGATGCAAGTCATACTGCATGGCCTTTGGAATACACATTGGAAAACACAGCCTGCTTCAGGCTGGAGCAATACTAAACGTGAGGCTGGTCTAACCATAAATAGAAGTGAACTAGAGCATCCTTATAGGTTGAGGGCAGTGTGGATGGTCACACAAAGGGTAATGTGGGGAGAGCACGGCAGCAGTTGTCATGAGTTACAGGAGTCAGGCAAAACTTCACTCCCAGCTTCTGGAAAGAAGAAACCTTCCAGTTACTTAGGGGTTGCTGAAGATTCTACATACCTTCATGCAGCTCTGCTTCTGGCTATACCTGGGAAACAGGCCATCTGGATGTGTTAAAGAGTGGTGTGTTTAAAATGCATAGTGTTTCTCCAGGAACCTCCCAGGTTATATACCCCTAACCTCCTTCCCTTTTTCCCTGCACACTGCATGCTCCTAAGGGCTTTCATCTTGCAAACAAGGACACTATCCTGACAAATGTAGCAGCTGGACTTTTGAATTAATCAGATTCCTTAAAAACAGGGCTTTGACCTTGCCTTACAGCCATGCCACTTTAAAGAACCTCCAGTGGCATTTGGGAAATTACCATAAAATTATAAATGTGCATTCCCTGTTTTTCACAGTACAACAAGAGGTGAAATGATCAGGCAGTTGATGGAAAGCAAGGGCTTTTTCACGTAAGGCATACTGAAGGTATAGAGTTCACAGCACTGGGATATTGTGAGGCCCTGAAACTTGCACAGATGTAAGAAGGGATTAGAGGTCTGTTTGTGGCTATTAAACTCTGTCATAGACTATGCTCTCTGTCTCCAGTAAATCAGCCTGCAGTTCACAGGCTATAGCAGGAGAAATATCCCTTTAGCTGCCTTAATCTTGTCCTAGGCCTCTGCTTTTGCCCACTGCTATCCAGGACTGAGTTAAAAGGACTAAAAGTACTTTCACACTCACCCAGGATGGCATGTCGTATGTTCTAACTCTGGATTTACAACTCTGTCACTGTGGCTGGAACCTGGCCCGTGATATGTGGTGATTTTTCACTCTGTTCCTTTAGCTCTTGTACTACACTTAAGGCTGTGGGGGCAGGAGAAGACAAACAGCACAGTGAACTCTGTCTGCCTGTTTGTCTGTTGAACTCATTTACACTAATTGCTTCAATGTACTGACTGATTTCTTTTTAATTTATAAAATATGCCTACCCCTGCCTCCCAAAGCTTACACAAGAGTGTGTCTGTGGGGGGGATGGGGGGTGGGTCAGGAGGGAGGGAGGTGGAGGACAGGGGGCAGGCAGGCAGGGGGAATGAACCCCACTAAAATTTGTACCATGCTGAGGTAGGCACACCACAAAAGCCTCTGCAGAGAAAAGAAACAGCTCCACAGAGGCTATAAAACCAAAAACTGCTCTTTATTTGCAGCTTGAGATAGGTTAAAATAGGTTCTGTTAATGCTAAGGAAAAGGCAAATTATGGATATAAGAAGTTCAAAATTAGGATGTCTTGCTTCTGTCCTGAAGCACTGCGAGTATATTCTAAAATTACACGCATTAATGTATACATAAATAGACAAAAGGAGCAAGCATGAAACAAAGAGGAGCTATTAGGTGGGGCAAGCAGCTGGTGGGAAGGAATGGCAGCTCTCAGAAACAAATGTAAAGTTTGGGAGAGGCAGCTCTGGGACAGCTGAGGCCCAAGCTATATAGAGAGAGAATCAAAAGCTGTCAGTCTAAGGAGCAAGGATAAAATCAGCAAGGCAAGCCAGCAGACAGGTGCCATCTTAATGAAACATAATCCCATTGCTCACGGCACTATCTATGTGCACATTACAGAAGCTCTGCATCTCTTCTTAATATACATCCCATTATGGATTCCCTCTTTATTATATCATTGCTTTTATTGATGATTAGAATTCAAATTTTGAAATATTAAACAAGTATGAACTACTCACAGATATTAGTACTCCACAGGGTCCCTTACCACTTCTATCTGCTTTCAATTAATTTCCTAAAGCTTTGTGAAAAAAAGATATACCCATCAAAAGAAAAACTTCTTTTCCACTTATGCAAACAATAGCAAGTGCCGTATCTGATAAAGACAAAAAAAGAAGAATAAAAAAAAAGGATTCTTTAATATGTATGCTTGTGATTTACCTTTAGTTCAATAAGGTGCAATGGAAAAAAACACCAAGGGGGAGTCAAGAGATGTGGTTATGTTAGCAGTTCCCTTTGATCTTCAGCAAATAATTCGTACAGTCTTTTCTCTGTAAAAGATGCACCTTTCTCAAGTATAAAATTTCTATATATAAACTAAATATAAATCCAATGCACTATCCTAGCTATCCTACCCATTACTTTGATTCCTAATGCTAATCCTTACTTGAATATGACTTAATGCTCTATAAGTCTTTCTGATGTTCTTTTCCCTACTTAAATTAACCTTGGATTATCCCATATAATTCAAATACATCAATATTTCAAAAGAATTTTCCCATATTTTCCTTCTTTCATTCTTCACATGTAAACAATTAAATTGTTATCCTAAGCAGTTAAAAATGCCTCCAGAAATACTGAAAACCCCCATTTGAACAGGTGAATTGCACAAGGGTGAGGGAATAGAAACTTCAACTCCACTGATTTCTATGAGAGGTGCCTTACTGGGGGTTACAAAGGAAGCCTGACCAATCAGTATTTATTTTCACATTTGCTTTATGTCTTTAAAAAAAAAAAATCTTTCAGACTTATCAGTAACACAATGATAGATCAATAGTGCTGCCTTTTAACAGTGCTTAGCCAAGCACAGGCTGGCTGGCATGGGTCAGTTCATAGAAGCTGGAGTTATGGAAAGGGAGCAGGTGACATTTTGTGCACTATGCTCTGCAAATGATCCAGGTGTGCCTGCACATAGCAGGATCTCCCTGTGCCATCACAGGCACAAGCCAGGCTGAAAAGCCTGAGCTTGGACTTCCACCTCTTTGTTTAGAGGTAACTGGTAGAATTTTCTTAAGAAAGAGAGAGAACCTGGGAATTATAGGGAGTGGATCCAGCCCTGCTCTGAGTGTGTGGGCTACCAACTGCAAATGTGGCTTGGAGATGAGTTTCCATAGACAGAAGGAGGTGGAAACAGTCTCTGTTTCTTGTACCCTTGCACCCCATCCACTTGATGTTATTGCTTCGTTAAGAGCTGACAGTAAGCAGGAGATAAACAAATGGCAACATGACACATGGGTGAGTCATTAAGTCACATAAACCAGCTTACAGGCAAGCCCCAAATGCCATAATACAAACCAACAACTGGAAGATAAAGTCATACAGTGCAAATCAGAAAAAAAATACATGTTTTTAACTGTGAGGGGTAAGAGTGTTGTTCAAGTAGACTATCAAAGGAAATGGTGAGGCCTTCACTTCAAAACTTTCTCCTATCATGACTGAATGCCCTGTTGGAAGTACAGTGAACAATGTGCCATGCTCGGTGAAGGAGCAATTTGAAACAGTTTGATGGCAGCTTAACACCAAGGGTCTGATGAACTGAACCAATTCTTAAACTAAAAGTTTCATCAGTAAGTACTCTGTAGAGTTTGAGTCATTCACAAACAGCCTAGAAAGTGAAAATGAATTACCTAGGACTACAAGCAAACAGTTAAGACCCTAGAAAGTGAAAATGAATTACCTAGGACTACAAGCAAACAGTTAAGACCAGCATATAAATTATTAAAAATAAATAAATAAATAAATAAATTGTTAAATGTTACCAGGCATAGTATTCCTAAAATATTTTTAATATTTTTTCCATGGAAGAAATCAGAGGATAGATTTCACAAATTTCTACCTCCTTGCTCCCTAGTACAAACCTAGAAGAAAGCAGTATCAAATAGGTCCAAGATGCAATTTCTCAGAACTGGGGTAACTGTGATAGATCTGATGTTACAATAACATCCTCACACATATAATGCAACATTAATAAAAACTAGCACAGTTGCATTTGTGATTTTCCAGCTTTTTTGAGAATGCAGAAATTGCAGGTCCACATGAACAAATGCAGTAATTTAATTTTAAAACAATCCACTGAGTGCCTAAAAAATATCAAGAGAAGGAATAATATATGTACAGCCTAGATTTCGTTGTGCAATCTTGATATAACAGGCCCTTGGAAAAAACAGCTCCAATTGTGAGCTGTACTGAAGGATAGTAATGAACATTGTGGTCATATCTGGTGAGATCTGAGTCATATGAAAGTCTGGAGATCCAAATAAGGATCCAGTCTGCTGTATTATAGTGATTTAGGGTCTTGTATTCCTGAAGTGACTCCCTTCTTAGCCTGAAAAATTCACAGGTGCTTAATTGAGTCACATGTACCTTCTGAGAAGTAGGGGGACACAAGCACTAATATCTCATGCAAGAATGGCTACTGCCATCCAGATTAGGAAAGGATTGTACTTGTCAGTTGCTACAAGAGAAAAATGTGATGATGGAGACCAACTCTGTGAAGATGACCCCAGGAACTTCTAGCAACTCCCTCACTCCCTGGTGGATTGATATCTGACTTGGGCAGACCACACTGAGGGCTTCCTACATCGGTGGAGAGACAGAGGTACCTAAATTATGTATGTCTTCAGCAAACCTTTCTTATGCCACTGAATGTATTGAAAACTTAGACATTTACTTGAGAAGATTAGTTCACCACCAGCCAGATTTAAATATTGGATTTCTACCTTCATAAATGTACTATTGATCAACAAAAGTGCTGACATTCCTGCCCTTGCCCCCCAGAAACAAACTTTTTAAATGTAATTTTTTTTCTGCCTTCCCTCATGCAGACATTTCTCTCTGCTGTGAGACAGGTTAGCAACAACTGCTGTTTCTCTCACAAAGTCATACAAACAAAACCACACACAGACTGAATTCAGGGGAAGCAAATGTACTCCTTTAATTGCTTGTTTGTTCCTTCCCAACCAGCTGTACCTCTTCTACATAGACTATTAGGTAAGACATAAGTGCTGTCCTCACATTGCCAGTCACTGCCAAAACTGGGTAATGTGAACTGCAACTTAGCAGTGGGGGCTCCAGGATACACGGTTAGATTCACCTACATGGATAGGTTCTTATCGAGTTATCTGGATTTCTTTAGAAGTCAGTGGAAAAAAAATAGTCACTTCCAGACCTTCATTTGTCTCTTCCTAACAGGAGATATCTAAAATAGGTCAGATGACTCATTCTTCAAAAGCATCTATTTCCCTGTATTGAGCCGAAACTCACCAGTTCCAGTGTAGACGCCTGGACTGTAGATGGTGAGAGTCAGAGGAGATCGATTGCACAAATTGTTCTCTATTTAGCCACAGGAAGCAGATTTTGAGAGACATTTGTCTTCCAAAACTGAGTATGAGCCTAATTTCAGCAATACTTTCTTCCTATCAAGTGTCAAACTTCATCTCTGTGTGCTTAAATCCTTTAAAATCTCTCTCCTTTCTGAGCCCAGGGGTGAGTGAATCAGGGTGAGCCTGCAAGCCCATGCCTAACAGTTACCTTTATCCTGGAAGGCAGGCTTGACTATGAGTATGAGCTTGAGATGGGGGCTGCCAGCCTTTCCCGTTCCTTGCCTTTTGCAGTACACAAGAGACTGGGCAGGGGCTACGTGTTTGGAAACATGCATGTTCCTGCTCTGCAGTGTCTGAGGTATATACTCTGAGCCTGACCCAGAAGCCCTCACATGCCCCTTCTGCTGATACACAATTACCAGGCAGACAATTGAGAGACCTTCTCAACATTGTTTCCTGCAAGAGGGTGGGAGTTTCCTGCAGCCTGAACAGAGGCCAAGTGCAAGACAGTCAACAAGGACAAGGACAAGGACAAAGTCAGCAATCATTCACACTTCAGGTACCTCCTCAAAACAGTGAGATAGGTTAAATCTGGTCATAACTCTTTTGGCTAAGAGGTTTTGGATGCAGGGGGAGATTCAGTTTGTACTACTCATTAAGGGAAACACAAACTCTGTGTAAGAAAGATCCTTCTTACTCTCCTGCTCCTAAGTGTGTAAACTCTTAAACATAGTCACCTCAACACCAGCAGCAGCATGACTGCCATTAGATAGCTACAGGTAGCTACTGCTCTGATCTACCTCCTATATGTCAACCACATGGTAACTTTTTGTTGGACTCTGGAGCACAGTGTGTGTCTTGAGAGACGCTGGCAAGCTCTTTTCTCAGTGACGGGTTTGGAAAGCATCACAACTTGGACCAGGCTTAACCTGACCTCCTTAGGTTTCTGCACCATATTTATCACATTATTTTTTATAATGCATTTGAGAAGCCTATTGAAGCACAGTAAATAACATTTACTTATTTTATTTATTTATTTTATTTTATTTTACTTATATTCAGTATTGAAAAAAATATGTTTAGTGCTAATAACAAGGTCAATAAATTTATTATGGCTGTACAGCTGTTCTTCTGACAGCTACTCTACAGGATGCAAAAAGAGTGAGTTTCTTTTCCCTCCTTCCAGCTCTCCCTAGGGCACCTGCCCAGGTCTAAAAGTTTTCAAAGGTTTCAAATGCTACCCTAATATAAAGTGATGTGACTATGAAGTTCTATATTAATTCTTTGTTGGTTGCGAAATATAAGCAAAGTTTTTATTTTTCCTCGTGACTGCTTGGTGTCTTTATAAATTGCTGTCCAAGGGCAATTTTTTTTTGTCATACAGACCTGTAAGGTTGCTAAGCACACACAAGGATAAAGATACATTCTGATTACTCAACACTTGTTTTACAAAGTCTGCTGCTGAAAACAATATTGCGTCACACAGGACACTTTTGCAATACAGGGTGGATACCTAAAATCCCAAATTAAACATGCTTCAGCCATAGGTGTGTATTTTGGATTCATTCAGTTGTAGAGAAATGGAAAATCCAGAATACTCAGTGTAAAAAAAGAGAGAAGATAATTAATGTTGTATAAAGGCCAGCAAAATGTTAAATCATTTAAGGATTGGGATAATGACTAGTTTAAATGCATTGAGCTTTCTGAAAAGTTAGGATAAGGTAATGTCTCCCATTTTAGGGCATATCCATGCCACTGACGTCATTAGATTAATTAGAGAACTTGTATTCAAGTCAAAGGGTATTGTCAAATGATTCCAATGGATTTTAGACAATCCCATTGACTAGTATGATGTGAACAAAATCTAACCACAAGGTTACCAGATACGTAAAGAGCACTGCTTGTTATTTTTTTGTGTCTTAAGAGTTGTTTCAGATCACATACTCATGTTGTATATGCAAACGTAATGTTTAATTGGAGAAATGGCTCTAAGTACCTGACAAGGATGTGAATATGAGGTTTGGGGAAGTAAATATCCAGAAAGTGACAAAGTGGTACAGCATCAAGAAAGAGGTTTGGTTTTACTCATGAAAAAGGAAGACATAAAGATGACAAGTCAGGTCTATAAATTATGGTATGAGGAAACTACTATGAAAATGACACTTGGAGAACCAAACTTTCATTAATTTTTACATTCAGCCATGCTACAGGTTCTATTTTCACAGTGTTCCTCAGAACAGCAAAATGACTAAGAATTTGAAATTATTTGTGGTTATAAGCAAGTAGATAGGCAGGTTTTAAACTTAAAATTTTAGATGGCACAGCATTCTTGTTTTCTGATATAAAGTGCCATGAAGTCAGGGGAATAAGAAATTGTCTGTGAATCAAACCTCACACCCCTAAAAATATGACAGTTATAAAACTTGGGATTATGATCCACACCCTGATTGTTACAGTCCTGAAAACACATTCCTGTAAGGATGACTGTAACTTGAGAAGGAGAGACTAAGAGAGTCTTGTTTGTGAATCTCAGTTGGGAAACGGAAGTCTTTGGGCCATTGAGAATTAATCTAGAACAACCAAATTATGATTTGAAAACAAAGCCATTCAATCTAATGCACAGTTACTAGTCACTTGTAGTGGATCTATCAGTTGCAAGGTCATCTCTCCAAAAAGGGTAGAGAATAATCTCTGACTCAGTTAATTGAGTTTGCTTTTGGTTCCCGTGACTTTTCCTATGACAGTGTTAGTACCATACTCTCCAAAATAACTATAAAATTCACATGATTGAAACTTTTCAGGGAATAGCTAGTAAATTACTTGCAGTAGAATCCTGCAGTAGAATCAGCCTGTATAGGCTTCAATCATATAATCATGAAGCTGGAAAAAATACTACTTGCCTTTTTTGCAAGTCTCTTTTCAATTTTTTATTACCTGCAGAGGGGGGAAAGAAAGATGATTTTTAAAAGAAGTTGATATGTACTGTGACATTTTTGTGTGAAAGGATGGAGAAAGCCAGCACACATTAAAAGTAAAAAAACAAAACAAAAAACCCTTCACCCTGAACCCAGCCTCCAATAAAGTGCTGAAAAAATTACTCCCACAACATGAAAGAGAACAGCAGTTTGAAGTATTGGTAATTTATCTAGTAAAACATCCCACACAAAGTTTGTGAAGTGCTTAGAGAACAAAACATGTACCACAGCATAGTGATCAGCCACAATCTGCAGGATAAAAAACAGAACAGAACTCATCATAATTTAAGTGATAATTTTGCACTGGGGTAGACTTTAAATCTAGCTACTTGAAACGGGTCATGAAGAAAGTAGAAAATGTTGGTGCCACCTATTGGTGAGAATTGAGATTTGGAAATTATTCAAGCTAATTTGCATAAATCTAAAAAAAAAGAGAGAAAAAATAAACTGATCCTATTTTACTTCATGCTTAAGGAGTTTTGAAAGCAGTATTGAGATTGAACTCTTTACTTTGGCTTCCATTCTGCAGAGGCTTACATGCGTATTTAACAGTGAATTACAAATTATCTGTGCCTGCAGTTGGGGATGGAGAACTTGGTCATATTTTGCTTCAGTAAATTACTTGCTTGCAGTAAAAGTTAATTAAAACACCCAGCACGCTAGGAAATGTTGAACAGGAAGATGGGTTAGTAGATTCAAAATATATGACTTTGCCAACCAAAATTTCATTGGATAGTACATTCCCTGCAGAAATCTTGGAGGTAGTATGTTTGGCAAAGTGTATTGACACTGTTGCTATTCAGAGGTCTGAAAAGAGGATTCTGTTTGACACTGCACACCCCATTTACCAAATATCCTGGTGAGATACACTGACTCAGAGTAAAAGCTCTTCTTACTACATGGAAATGACCTTTATTATGTTATGGCAACTCACCAAGTTCTGCTTTAGTTAACCACAGTTCCTGCCTCAATCTGTTATTTAATAGCCCTGGAGTTGCAGGGGATGCATTCAAGGCACATACTGCAGTTCCTTGATGTTTTCTGTTGGTCTGTTTCTGCGGATGATTAAGACAGAAGTACTTTGGTACACTGAGGTCTTGACTGTAGCTGTGGTTGAAGACACTTTTTATATGCAGGGAGTCAAACATCTGCTGCCACTGCTAAAAGAAGGCTGGATTGTAGCACCTTGTAACCACTGACTAGGGGTGCTGTGATTCATCAAGAAAAAAATGGGCCCATACACACAAGATGTTGGTGCAGCAGATGGAAATTTTTAACATGTATGTCCAGTAATCTCCTAACATCTGCTTCTTTTGCCAGCATTATTTGTAGTCCAAAAATTACTAGACATAAATAAAAGCTTCTTTGCCAGCTATCAGCCAAACAGGAAGGTAACAGAGAGCTTTAGGTAGTCATTTACAGATTTAATTTCAGTACTACTTTACAGATATAGCTCACTACAGTAAGATATTAAGAATTCTTCTTGCAGGTCACCTTTGTTGCTGGCAGCTATATATATTATGCATGTATAAATCCTGCTTGAACACAGCTGAAACAAATAGAAAAATGAGGCTGGAGCGGAAGAAAGACTTGTAATAGCATTGAGATAAGATTTAACTCTTTCTTGTGTCAAACATGTTACCACTGATTTTGTTGCCTCTCACCTTTGCACTTCTTTCATTCTTTGTCCTGGTTACTTAGACTGCGACAAAGACTGTCTCTTATGTAACCCAAACACATCCCCTAATGCAGCATTACTTCTCTGCACATGAGAGTTCTGGGAAAAATGATGATTAGGATCTTATAGATAATAAGCAGGAGGTTACGTTATATGACTGACTATGGATCTCTTCATATTTTACTAATATTTTCTATTTACTATTTCTATTTACTATATTTCTATTTACCAATATTACTACAATATTTTACTAATTTCTAGTCATAAGTGATCATCTTAGACAAATTTTGGACTCTAACAATATATTTCTAGCAAGCCAAACAATCTGTAGGACTTAGTATTGACAAATGAACAGGTCTCTGCCATTTCCAGGTGTAAAATAATCCATATTACAGAGGCTCAGTAACTGATAGCAATGCTCACACAGCCCGGTTAGAGCAGTTGATTCTGTAAGGGCAGTGATTGATTGGGGAAAGAAAATGCAGTGTGTGCAGGCAGGCAGTTAGAGAAAATCTTTGGGAAAGAAAATTAAAATTGCATATTCAAAAATGCCATAGCCTAGCAGGAGGCTGGAGGTTTAATTGAACTCTAAGAACTATCAGTTCCTTTGTTCCTCTCCCCCACACCTGCTTTATCTTGGGCTCTCTGCTAAGAGACAGCTCAGACAGCAAACAGAGCAGTAAGCAGGGAACCCGTATAGCTTGGAAAAGCAAATGGAGGAACAAGCAGCCAGAGTCAGTTCACATGTATCAGTCAAATCCTGGTTGCCTAAGGCAGCAAAATGTTTAGTGGCTGTTTGTTGTGCAAGTGGCAGCAGGCTGTGAGGAGCATTCATTTCACAGATCGCCCATAAGGCAGCAAAAACTCAGCAACTGTGACTGTGTGAGTAATGGGGAAATGTTCATTTACCAAAGCAGCAGATAGCGGTGTGGGTTTGCTATATGACAACTGTATGTTGTTCCACAACGGAGTTCAGGGAGAGATCCAAACCTGCAGTTATCCTTATCCTGGCAGCTGCTGTGGCTATGGAGTTCCCAGTGGCAGAAAGTCAGAAGGGAGCAAAGAAGCAAATGTAAATGCTAGTGCTCTCCCTCCTCTCTCAGCAGCCAGCAAAGGCCCAACTACCCTGCACTGTGAAACCTGAAGTAGCCTTACTGGAGGCAGTAATGAGGATGAGCTTGTTCTGTCAGCCCTGTGTGTGAGAAAGGCAAAGGATCTGTTACGGAGCAAGGAGGGACTGGGCTAAACATCTAACCCTGTGGGTACATGTTTTTATTTCTTTTTTACCCAGACTGCCATAGAGGAAACACTGTAAGCACAAATTGCACCTGCTGGAAAGATGCCTCAGTGCTCTGGCTCCAGATGGTTGCCAAGTGAACAGCCAGGGAGCTGAGTAGTACCAAGGGAATGGGAGGTCACTGCCTTTCTTATTCCCACAGAATTTCATTGCAGTGCAATATGCCAAAGTTCATCCTGGTTAAGGACATTTTTTTTTTCTCTGAACCTTGACATCTTACATAGTAGTGAAATGCATTTCCCAGTCAGCTCTGAATGAGAACTTTGGTGACTTAATCGAGTTCTCACAGAAAATCCGTAGCAAGTCTGGGACTCAAACCTGTGTCTTTCCCTCCCAATTTATATTTTTCCTATTTGTCAGATATCCCTCAGCTGCACAGTGAAGAAACAGTAGGTAAACCCACTCATCCCTTTCTAGTGGAAGATTTCTCCTGTACTCAAAGCTTTTCCATTCTGTAATGGATTGATGCACTTGATACTGTTTCCAGTGACTTCCCTAGAAGACTCTTTGTAGTGTAATCAAGTTCACCACTAGGAAATATTTCTAGGTTTTCAAGCTAAATTTTCTTTTGCATAATTTAATCTCATTTGTTTTGTTACATAATATTGACCCATGCTAAATTACATCTTCCTTCTCACTGTTTACCTACTGATTGTTTCTATTTGGGCTAATATTCATCCAACTTCATTTTTGTTATTATCCCAAGTTTCTACCTCTCACAGTCAATTACACTCTATAGGGATCGAGACTCCTCAGGATTTCAGGGGGCTGTAATTTGGAAAACTACAGACCACTGAGTACCTCTGCACACACTATGGCAGAAACCATGGGTACACATCTATATACAAATGGTGAATCACAGCAATGAGTAATACCACGAGCACTTACAAAAACTCCATGTACTTCTTGTTGTGAAATCAGTTCAATGAAATCACAAAAAAGCCTATGAGGAAAACTTTGGCTATAGAGAAGAATAAAATTACATACTTGTGAATAGGTCTGGGATAATCTACACAAGAGCACTGATACTATTACAGTGACCTAATCCTCTTATTCTGCCTCGTGGAGAAATGCTTGGAACTCAGTCAAACTTACTTAAGATATTTCATTTAAATTCAATCTAACTTAGTTATGCCCAAACCAGCAAGGCACAGTGCTTTTTATTTTGCTAGATCTTTCCCATGTTCTTGAACTGTGAGTCCTAAATTCTTGCCACTAGTGTATCTATGTTGAAACTCTGTCTCTTGTTTACCAGTATTTAAAGCTGTGTTAAGGTGTAGACTGCTCTTCCCACACTTCATTGGTTTCAGTTCACTGAAATGTTATTAATAATTACTTTAAGTGTCTTCATTTTTAAAATAGAAATTATATGAATATTTTTCAAAGATTATACTAAAAATTATTTAGAGACACTGAGAAAATAATGGTCAGGACCACAAAGGTGGTCAGGAACTCAATAAAATCAAACAGCTGAGTCCTGCTCAATCCCATCCCATCTCAATGGTGAAAACAGATAACAGGTGGGTGAATTGGAGGTGTCCACCTACAGCAGAGAGAGCCTAAAAAATTGGGTACTTCAGTCAAGTACGTAAAAAGGAAGTAGTATAAAGTTTAGAAGTTCCAAGTTGTGCAGGAAACAGAGAGAAGGAAACTCTGCTCAAAAAAAACCCACCAACAACTATGGGATCATCCTTTTTTTACTGAGTTTACTGAAACTGTGATGAGTTATACTTAGCAAATGCATATTTGTTAATGGATAAGCTGTCATTCCTTATTTGCATGCAGAAATTTAACAGGATTTCTGGCTCCAAGAATTTAGAATGAAATGTAAAAGAAACCCAAATTACCAAACTATCTGCAGTCTAACGAAAGGGCATGTTGTAGAAGACAAAGTCTGGGAGTAGGATTTGCAAAAATAAAAATGTCTTCTGAAATAAATTCCAGGTTGTTCTTGCTACTGCTTATAAACAGGAAAGGTATACAATGTTAAAATAATGACTCACTTGAGTTGTTTATTAGACCCTGGAAACAAATCAGCTCCTTTCGGAGCAGGCAAGTCCATGTGGAATGACTCATTGTGATTGTTCTTCTACGTAAACTACATTCCACTGGATTGTCAACGTGATCTGTATATGCTTTATGGTATTCAAAATGCTACTTACTGCCTGCAAAGTTAATTTCACCCAAATAATCAAAAAACGTTTGAAAAGGATTAATTATTATCTCGAAACAGAAGGAAAAAATAGTTAAAGGATTTACTCATGATCCCACAGATAGTCCACAGGAAAGAAGATTCACCTGTACCAGACCAATCTCAAGTCTTTTGCATGCTGTTGCCCTCTTTGCAACAGCTATAGTGCATTACAGTCTGAATCTTAAATTTACAATTCATTACTTTGGCACAGTGGAATCTCATTAGACCTAGTGAATACAAACAATAAATTGGGTAGTGAAAATATTCTTCCCTAAGCCTCAGTAATCAGTCTGTGAAAAAATATTCTGAGAAACATAGAGGATGCTGACAATAATATCTTTGCTACAGATCCAGCTGTCCTTCTACTTTTATTACTCTGGCACTGAAGTCAGTTGGAAAATTGCCAGAATAAGAAAGTAGCTAGAACTGCAGGATCTGGTCCTTATGTGTAAGTTTAATCATTTTCTTCCATCTGCTACTGATCACAAATGTGGGCTCTCAGAGCAAAAGCTGAAGAAGGGAAGCAGGGGGGTGGAGGGGGGAGTTTCAGATGTAATAGGCAACAGACATGTTTTTGAGGGTAAGGGAAAGAGCTGTGACACTCATTTAAATTACCTGCATGAGATTGCAAAGTTTTATTATTCTACTCATAGAACATCCCTAATGATTCAGTGGGGAAATTCAAGAGAATTGTAGAAGGAAATCAAAAAGCTCTTGCAATGGTCAACAGACTTCAGGAGACTGCTGGAGTCCTGAGAGTGCTCTGCAAGGATTTATGCTGTGAGGTGTCACCAAGATACATTCCAAAGCTGGCTACATTTTAGTGCATTGGGTTTTTGCAATGTCAGTAGTCAATGGAAAATCTAAAGGGCTTTTATAAAGGGTAGAGGATTAAGTTAAAAAAAAAAATTAAAATATTAAAAAAAAAATTTAAAAAAGAAAATAAAATTTTAATTTAATATTAAAAAAAAAAAGTCACACCCCTATTGGTATGAAAGGATGCAGGATCCATTCAGAAAAAAAAAAAAAAAAATGAAGGAACAGTACTACCAGCTCCAGAATTACAAGCTGAGATGAACCAGAGCATTTCTGGCCTGCAGACAGAGCTGTTATTAAGAATTATTGCTCAGTGTAAAGAGCCAAAAAATGTGCTCAACTCTGTATGAGTTGCAAATAAAGATAATGGAGGATTTTTCCGTCTAGAATACTGGTTTTAAATAGTGCTCTTCACAGCCTGCTGTGTCTGTGAAAGGATGGTTAACTCTCATATGACACAGAAGTCCATCCACAGCAAGGCTGTCAACACAAGAACACTGGTGACAGACATGGTAAAAACATAGATCCTACTTAGGACACTGAGTAGACCAAGGAATCTCTGTGTTAAAGACCAAGTGGAAGACACTGCTGGAAGGTCACTCTCGTCTTAATTTTTCTGAGTTACTTCCCAAAGGATCCCCTCACTTCTCACTGAGTACAGAAGTGCCTGATCAATAGTACATGATCAACATCAGTACAGCTCTGCCTCAGAGTAGAAGACGTGGACTTTCCTTCTGTGGCCTTATGGTAAAGTTAATACAGATTTTTGACTGGAAATCTTAATTATGACATAGTATCTGGAAAGATCTTATAACAAAAAGGATCATCTAGTGATGAATGTGAATGCAGAGTCATGGAAAACATTGTGGGACACCCTCATTCTGCACATGTTTTCCAGGCAGAGCAGGGAGACTTCAGCCTTCAGGGAAAGCTTGGAGAACAACAGAGTGATAATAAAATGCAGGGCTTTATTTTTACTTTGCACAGGGCCCCAGTAGGAAAGTTGAAAGCCTTCTCAAAGAGCACCTCATGAAGCATTATTAATAAGTTATGCATTGAGTCACTGATTATAGCAGCTCCTGAGAAGAATTCCTAAAATAAAAACACGTTTCTTACTGTGTTCTGCTCATGCTTCATGCATTCTGACCCTTAAATTTTTTTTTTGGTTTAACATATTTTATTTAGACCATTTAAATGGAGACAGGAATTAGTTATTTTCTTTATAAACGGATGAAAAGATTGTACACCAATATATTTAAATGCATATATGAAGTTGATTTGAGAGAAAATTCATTGACACAGAAAGAATTTGTTTTCTGTACTTCCTACAGTCAGCTTATTTATAACCCGTGTTTGTGTACCTAGGCTATGTGAGCATGGTGCTTTGCCAAAAAATTAGTATTCAGCCTTTCAGTCCCTCATATATAAGCTGCTCCTGAGAGTGAAAACTCCCAGTTTTAGCAAAAAATTGCATAAATCCAGTGGCTTGCATTACCATCTGCTCAATCATCTTTTCTGGATTGTAAAGTGGAAAATGTTGGATTTATAGAAACCACATGCAAAGATTCATATTTAATTCTGCCAAGATTTGCTGTCAAAGCAGCCTTATAGCAGATATGCAAGCCACACAAAATTCAGTCACTCTCTTGGTATTTCTGACAAGGATGTATAATGAGTAAAGTGCATCTTTTATGATAAAGTCTCCTGATAATTTAAAGTGATTAAATTGAGCTTTTGTTTCCCAATGGGTCAGTCCTGTTGAGATGTATTTTTTCACCTTCATAGAGATCAGGCATAAGAACAGTTTAAAATACAAGCGACACAGGCAAGTTTAGAATACACAGGTCAAATTTCTGCAGTAATTTGGAAATTTGGTCCAAAGACTGCTCCAGATGTTCCTATTCACTATTCTATTTACTATTTCTGCACCAAAGTAATTGAGACAAGGAATATTTATTTTGGACTGCTGCAAATATCATGTTGGTTTTGTATTGCAATGAGTTCAAGATACAGCATAGGGATCCAGAGTTTAGAACAAAGGAAAAATATTGTAAAAAATCACATTGTAAAACACATTCAGACATGTCACATAAGGCAGAATTCTCTCTTTTTGATATTAATTAACAGTGTCTCAACTTAGAAATGAGCCATACTGCACTACACCATTAATTCCTATTCAGAAGAGCTCAAAATAAGCAGTCAAAAAGGCCAGCACAGTCAACATGGGGGCTGGTGCAAGATCACATCTGTTTTTCTTGAGGGCCAGTCCCTCTCTGCTACTGGCATTACCTTGTCTAGCATAGGAGGAAGAAATCCTAAGTAACACTTGATTATTAAAAGACCTGCAGCTGGACCCCAGCTTGGCTGATGGTAGACAGTCCTTTTGAATATTCATGCTGTCTTTAGGAATATTTTCACACAAGGAAAGGAGGGGAGAATTCTTGCAGGATGTCCTCTGCTGTGCTTGATTTCAAAAGGAGCCTTCACGACCAGCTCTGAAGTGATTGTTATTCTGTGATGATGTTGTCAGAAATCCCACAGCGCTTCCTCATCAGCTATGTTGGCAACAGTAGACATGGTGATGTGTACTTAAATTTAAAGCTACATATTTTTCAAAAAAGAATAGGAAAATCAGATCATTGAACAGTACACAGGATGATGATCTTTCCTCTTTTTCTGCTATAATAATGCAATAATTTTAAGGCCTTTCAGCTTCACCCTTGCTTTGAATTCACATGATCCACAGAAGCCACAGAAATGTTTGTTGTGGATCAGATTAATGGCAATCATCATTATCATTCACTGTTGTGCGATAACAGGAATCCATGCTGAATGTTCCAGAGAAAGGTGTCAGTTTTTCTGAACATGGAAACAGTTTTGTATGCTCTATGCCATCAAAACTGAAGGCCAAAATCTTTTATAAATATTTATCTTAGTTTGTGTAAATAAGAGCAATATTATTATTTTCTAAAGTTTTGAAAAGGAGTAAAAACTCTCTTCATAGAGCCAAATTAGAACCTTGCTGACATGGCTGTGATTTGATTTAAAACTGATTTTTTCTGTTATGGCAGGGACACCAGTTCCCTTGACTTCAGCAGACATCCACAATTTGCTGCCGTGTAAACAAGATAATCCATATCCTCATTTCCAGTATCTGCCCTACTTTCGTGGTCCTATCATCATCAAGATTCCTGATTAAGAGCTCAAAGATCTGAGCTTCACTTTACTGTTATCTTTGCTCCTTTCTTACTTTTACTTATGAAATGTGCTAGGACTAGACTAGGAAGCTCATGCTGGTGGGCCTTACTAAGGGTGAATATCCATGCAAAATGTTATTTCTGTTAATTGCATAGTTGTGCTAGTTACAAACCTGAGAATGGTGTTCGATAGCCATCTTCTAGGATGATTAAAGGAAAAAAAAAGGAAAAATAAGGAAGGAGATACAGCAGTGATTTGTTCATTTCATGATTATGCAATCTTTTCCTTTTTGAGGTCATAAAATTTTTGAACAGTAAGACTTTTTGTTATTACTGCCCACAGGGAGTATTTACATGACCTGGAATAATTAAAAAAAACCCAAGTAGATTCTACATTTACCTAAATTTATCTTTATCTCTCCTACAGTTATGTTTTAATTATAGTACTAGGAAATTTTTTGCCTTTCCAGAGGAATTTTTTACACATATGATCTAAGACTTTTAGATAAAAAGTGCTAAGAGAACTGGCAGGACTTTAAAGTGGTAAGTCAGGAATGGTAGGATGTTCACTTCTAATAGACGAATTCTGCCCCATAGTAACATAGTCTTACTATCAAGATGAAATTCATATTTTTCAATAAGGGAGCAAAATTTATTTTGGGTTCAACAGGGCCTTTTTCCTTTGTTTTGTTAGCATCCCCTGAAAAATACCTGGATATTGCCTGATATTTTAAAAAATATTCAGAAGAGCAGAACAGCATATCACATTCCATACCCTCAGGCTGGAAAACTTAGCTTTTTAATAGAGTGATTAATTCATGAAAGACAGCTTCCTAACATTTAGAATTTTAGAAAGATTTAACTCAAAAAAAAAAATAAAAAAAAATCATTCTGATTCGGAGTCTGGTGATACAATTGAAATAAGAATATGAAATGTTTCTCTTCTGGGATGAAGAGAGAAGGTTTTCAATGCAGAGTGGCTGAAGAGCAGCTTACTGCAAGTAACTTAGGGTCCAGTCACAGCTGTAACATTTTCTGCCTATTGCAGACTTCCGTGTCCCTATGTATAAGAGTGGGATATGTTTTACATGTATTTTAACTTTTTAGGGGCTATATACCCTAAGTGGGCCTGGTATAGCTTTGCCACATCTGGCCACACCACTGCAAACACAACTTATATAGGTGAACTTCATATAACTCTATTTTCTGGGGTACTGGTGTGCTGTGCTGTTGCACCTCTTCAGAAAAATATGACTTCTGTGGTGCAATTGGAGAGAGTGCTACAGCATTAACCAGTTAGCAACATATAACTTAACAGTATCAATTCTTGCAAGGAATTTGCTGTTGTGTCAAAGGCTGAGAACTGGGACTCAGTACTGTCATTCAAGTCTGTGCATTCAGAGTGATGCTATTTTTTCTGCCTAAGCAAGTCTGAACTTGCCAGGGATTTAGTCTGCTGACATGATACTATTAAGAACAGAAACTTTTTCAACTTAAGTTGACCAGCTTTTTCCAAAACAAAGTTCCATGTGTTGGTTTCTGAAATTTAATACGAGGCAATAATTAGCCTTTTGCTTAGGTTGTCTATTTAAAATTACCTAGTCTGTCTTAACAAAGCTCTTTATTACTGGTATCACATTATAGAGTCGAGCTGCTTTTATATCCATAGGATTTTCTGACTATGTAAAACATCTTGGATCTGATTCAAAATAACAAAATTTCTTGTTGAGTTCCAAATCTTGTCTTGATATACAAGGCTGAAACAGAGGAAACTCCAGACCTCTCTTCTGGTGCAAATGATTCAACTTCTCTTTTTCAAGTAGTTCTGTGTATGGAATTCTATTATTCTGCTTCTGATAGTGTATAAATGAATTGTACCAGTTGTTACTGTAATTAGATAATTCTTATTAGATTTAACTAATTCAATCATTTGCTGTACTTGCACACAAAACCCCATGTACCCCTGAATAACCTCAAAACAAATCCACTAACCTAAACACATTACAGAATCACAGAAATGTCATGGCTGGAAAAGACTTCTAAGACCACTGCATCCAACCATCAACACCACCCTTCCCCCAAAAAAGTAAAACTTACATAAATACATAAATACATCCTTCATCTCTGTATGTAGGAAATGAAAGACAGCCACATAGAGCTTTCAAAAAAGACAAGATAAAGACAGATTAAAGAAAATTTTTAAAAATATATCTTTACTACTCACCCCTAACCTAGAACCAGACATTTTCTTTGTGAAGAGTAATAGCTGATGGTTTCTCTAATGTGCATTCAAAACAGGGCTAACTCCTTTCAAAAAAATACTCTAGATACATTCTGTGTATCTCTTTTGAATAGGGTTGAAAAAGAGGGAGAGCACACAGGGTTTAGCTTTCACAAATCTGGACTTCTAAGGACTTTTTAACAGAGTGACAAATCCTGTGCTTGCTACATCTACCAAAGGTGAGGGAGTTTTAATTCAAAAAAACCTACAAAACAACTTCCTAGTGGATCTGAAAATCAGCCTCCTCAAATTAATTAATAAATTAATTAATAAATTAATTAAAATAAATTAATCCTAGGAAAATGACATTTTTAACTACAAATGTAACAAACAAGCATACTGTGCATAACTTTGGGTGAAGTCTGCCAAGTGATCTGAAGTAGTTCAGTAATATAATATTTTGTTTGTCCCATGTACTGTTGCAGAAGTATTTAGTGCTCCTGGAGCTCTGAAACATCTGACTACTTCACCCTTGTCTAAGGTCCATCAAAATCAATGGAAGTGGTTTGATTTAGATAAGATCTGTCTTGATTTACACATTGATGCATAAGTAACTTAAAATCCTTTTTTGGACATCCTGACTCTACTGACATTCTGAAAAAAATCTGGAAAAATTCTTACAGAACAGGCTCATACCAGAAATGCTGGATGGGGTATTTAAAATAATACAAAATATTAAAACCTATATCATGTATTTGATCTAAATAATAAGCAAGAAATAATGATAGGAAAGCACACTAGTGCAGCATATAACAGCAAGATCTCCAGCTCAAATGGAGGTTATCACCACAGATAATCATCACAGCATGGGCTCTCAGGTACTGTGTTGAAGCTAGAAAGCCTAATGCCAGTGTTTCGATGCATAAATAGCAATATCTAGAAACTGTGGAAATCACCTTCCCTCTGCACACAGACCTGATAAGACTTTTACCAGAATACTGTACCCTATACTACTGTCTGAAAATCTCCAAGTCTGGAATCTTAAGGAATTTTTTGAAGAGAGTCACACATTTTTTCCCGAGGCTTGTGAGGAGCTCAGTAGACTCAGTTACTCAAAGAAAAAGGCTGAGAAAATTAAAAACCTGATAATTTGTATACAGTGCACTTACATGTAGCAGAATGATCTGAAAGCAAAGGATTAGTCTGCAGATAAATGAATATCAGGAATTTTAGAGACGGAAGTTGAGGTTTGTAGCTATATCCCAGAAGCTGCTTCCAACACAAAGGTGGGATGCAAGTTTGGACTCCTGATCTGATTTAATTCTTAAATTAAAGCTTTAATTCTGATTTTCTGCCTTCTGTAGGCCAGGGTCTAGCCCCTAGACTAGTGACCACTATGGTGCCAGTCTCTCTTCCTTCTTCAGCAATCAAGTTTAGGTGTCAAATTTAAGAAGACATTCAAAAATCATAACGCTGAGCAGAAGGATCCTACTTTATTTGGGCCTGTCAGACAAATATATCACATCTTTGCCTCCCGGCTTCTGAGGGTGCATTTCAGGGGTGTTTAGTTTTTGCCAGTGTTTTTGGAATGGCTCCAGTAGATGAGAAGGTTCCTAAAGTTAGAAGTTACAATGAGCTCTACAGCTGTGAAGATCTTGCTCATGTTCCCTAGTTACCATCCAAATATACAGATAAGACTACTTAACACAAAGATGAAGGAAAGGAAATATTCCTTGTGTGTCCATAGTACAAGTACTTCATAGCAGCAGTTCTGTTTTACCTACTAAGCTTGTGCAGCACCTAACACAGTAAGGCAATAATCTCAGCTGGAAATAATCCAACAACCTTTTATATATATATATAAATATCTTTCTGGTGGCAGGAAAATGCATTTTGAAAATATTATTTCTTCAATGGTTCATGAAAAATGTGGTTACTTAAAGCTAGATTGCAATATTTAGCATGTCAATTGATTTTGACAATAGTAATATATAGTAGCACGGATTCACTGTAGATATGACAAAGTGTTTTTCATATTACCTTTGTTAAATGTGATGCATTCACGCTAACTTTTATTTGAATGCAAAATTACATGGATTTACAGAATAAGATGGATGTCATCTTTGTAATCACAAATGGCCATGGGAAGCTTACTTTTATATTTCTTCATTTATAGGAAAGCTTATTTTCATATACACATTAATCACTGTAGGTATGTGATAATTCATTCTCCAGTGCTAGAATGAATTTCTGGAAAATTTATGAGCATAAAATTTGCCAAACTGATTTTAAACCAAAGGGTAGTCCTAAGGAAAATTTAAAAAAATAAAACAAAACAAAATAACACAACAAAAGGACCCTCACAAAAAAACCCCAAAACAATCCTCACCTTATGCTCTTGACAGGATAACACCACTGTGAGATTCATTTCAGTGGCTATTCAGAGCTGACCTGGTACTGGCTACCAGCTGTTATACCTCTGCAAGGTTCGCTCTGTTTACTCTGCAGGGGACATCTGGGACCACCATTGTGGCCTATAGCAAAGTAAAAGAAATAAAACATTACAGTAAGTAATCTAAATCCATACCAGTGACATTGCATCCCTACATACGTGCTGGCAAGATTACTGGTATGCAAGCTGAAGATATAGAAACAGGGTATGTTTACAGACACAGTCAGGCTAGTTTAATGCATGAGACCACGTGGTCTGTGTATTGCTTTTGTTTCTCAAATGTTCTTCTTTACCCCAGGGAAAGTGTCTTCCTTTCATGCTTTTTATATCTATATCTATCTATCTATATCATCTATATCTATACCTGTATCATCTATCTATATCACCTATATCTATATCATCTAGTTAAGTGGAGTTAAAAGACAACCACAATCATATGTGTGTAGTATGGGGCAAAATCATACTATGAAATAATTCAACCACAGTTCTCACACTGAAATAAAAACTACATAGGTAATGATAAATCAGTCCTAGAAAGGTAGAAATATACTACCTGAATCCTCTAATTTCCTGCTAACACTTAATGATCTTTTATATTAGTACTTTTTGCCACTGTAAGGAAGAGTAATGTAAAATGCTGGTGTGAAAGTGTGTGATACACACTGTACAGTAATTAAGATAACACTTTGCAGCCAAAGAAAGCTTAAAAGCCATGGTTACAGTCGATCTGAAAGAGGATAAAGCAAGCTTTTTACTTCTTGCTAGTTCTTTTGTACTATAGAATGCAACTTTTCCATCAATATTCGCTGATGAATTTGGTGTTAGGTTGTGCAGTTATGAGTAAATTCCAGCTCCCAGAGCAACAGCTTTCATATCAAGCACAAAAATTCGGTCAGTAAATAATTCATTTACTGATTCAAAGGTGCACAAACAGAACTAACAGTGGGTTAAAGCAAAAAAAGTTTTCCTACAATGGGCCAGAACCATTTGAGCAACAAATGTAAACAGAGCACAGAAATGTTTCAGAATACACTTAAAATATTGTTGTACTGCTAATTCTTTCAAGGTGTTGCAAGAAAACCCCTGTATCTAGTTCTGTCTAGGACTTATTGGTGAGGCTTTATATGTGAATGCCTTCCCAGCATAAGCATTTAGTTAATAACATAAAATAGAAGTCTAACCACCCCAGGTTTCTGCACTGTCATAATAATGGTCATTTCTAGACCACAATTCAAACTGTAAATGGGATCATTTTTTTTCTGGAAGTAATTATTCCTGTCCACTGATTACAGAACCAAAGAGGCAAATTAAAATTAAGTAACATCATTCCAGTCCTGAACTCTGTAAGTCACGGCTCGTCAGCTACTGTGCCATTGCAGCTGTAGTAAATGGAAACCTCGGTCCAGGAAAAACACTCTAGGTGAACACATTTTGCTGTTCACAATGATATTGAATGATATTAATATCTGATGCTACTGATAGAAGCAATTAGTCTCAGGAATTAGAAAAAGAGTGAGACAAGGAGCAAAATAACAATGAAACACTGTGCCTTTTTTTTCAGCAACTAAATGATATCACTATATGGTCTCCCTGGCATATTTTTTAAAAAGAATTTCAAAGTGCTCTGTAGTTGTTATTTAATGTTTTATCTAATCCCTATAAATTAAACAGTTTTTACCCTTAGAACCTGTGCTAGCTCTGTATCAAAGTACAGGGATGTTGGGTTTTTTTTTCCACTCCGTTCAACCATTCTCCAAAGCACATATGAGTTTCCTTTTTCTATTGTTCTATTAAGTCCTCTCAAACAGAGTAGACAGTGGTTGATGGAGTTACTCTAGCAGATGCCAGTCTGTCTTGGTATAAGATGGGGCAATATGACTAAATGAGTTCCTTCTTATCTGCCTCCCACATCACACAATCCACCGACCAAATGTGCCAAGCTTCATTTTTAAGAGAGCTATGGAATAATACGTTCAAAATGTTTTTGAGGAAGGTTTTGATATAATTAAAAATTATTGTGGAACCAATGAAAGCTGTCTCAGTTTAGCAGTCAGGGCAGACTAAAACCCAGATAACAGAATTTCTCTCTTTTACTCCCCTCTGTCCTCCAAAAAGGAGTAAGGGAGTCTTCAGAGTTGGAAGTTAAAACCAAAACAGGTTTAATAGAATAAGGAAGAGACAGTGACCCATGGGATAGTAATGAAAAATATGCATATAAGGACAAAATCTGATTTAAATGGTCTTTGATGTAATTGTCTGAAAGTCCCTCATGGAAAAGCTGAATCATAAAACGGGTCCAGAACTCTTCCCAGTAAGTGATGAAGCTAGATTCTGCAGAGCATGAGCCTGCCTCTTAGATGTCCACTGGTCAAGTGAAGGGAGGGGAAGAAGAAGGAAAGAAGCAGGTCGAAAAGGGGACATACTTTTCCACCATCCTGGCTTTTGCAGGGTACGGCAGGAAATAGGAGGGAATACTGACCCCTTTCTGTTCTGCATCCTGGTTCCCTCAGGGTCCTAAACACTACTCTCTTGCCAAGTCTGCACATAAAACTAGCTTTTGTCCCCTCGAACCATAACAAAAGCAAAACTATATCATCCATTGAGAAATGACCACTCTCCCTCAATCAGCTGGACTGACTTACTTATGCTGTAATTACAGAATTCATGAAATGCTGCTTATGTAGCTTTTGTTGTCTTGCCTCATTCCCCCTAGGTCTATCATAAGGCAATGTGTCAACAATCTAAAACATTGGGGAAACAACCTCAAGAAATCAGAGAAACAGGATTAAGGAGCAAATTAGAAGACAGTTGAAAGTATCTTTTCTTCATAATGCATCAGAGCTGTGGGACAAATTTTTCACTTCTTCCCTGCCTGGCAAATGCACCAAGAGTTGTTTCTCTCAAAAGCACAGAGGTCTCCTGCTAGGCCAAAATGCAGAGATGAACTTGTTTAGCCATTGACCTTCCAGTCTGACAGGCATGGTAAGTCTTGAAGTCCAAGGGCAAAACTAAAGCACTGAAACTTCAGGCACTGCATTAATTAATTTTTAGGCAGCTGTCTGATAGGCTCTATTTCTCCATGTAGGGATGTGTGCCCCTGCCTATCCTATGGGAAAATTAGGTATTAAAAAATGTAGCCTATCAAACTCTACAGCAGTGTTGTGGATCGGAACCTCCAAGTCCAGCTGTCTGTATAATAGAGATGATAAATTTAAATCGGCAGTCCAAGTTCATTCAAACTATCATCTTATTTACACCATTGCTTGCCTTATGCTGTCCTAGCCATGTGTGTATGAGTACATAAAAAAAATCCCTATCCCATCCCATAATGGGATTCCATCTCAGTGCCACACAATAGCCATGCTGATTTCATCCAGTGCGGAATCTCCTGATGGACCCTCAGCTAGAAAGCAATAATCTTGATAGGCTCTAACCCTTACTTCTCCCAAAGGAAACAAACTTTCATGGCCTTTTTAACTGTTGGAGTTGTGTGCAGTGTTTTAAACAGCTAAATAACAGCACATCCCGAAATGCTGGAGAGCTGTTCCCACATTTAAATTGCAGTTGGTTCTAGCCGCACTGGCAAGCATGGCAGTGTTTTTACTGTATCAGTCATTGTATCTACTCTGGCAAGGTAGAAATGAGTCAGGGACTGCCCTGTTGTAACAAGCAGACCACAAAGATACTGTAACATGTGTACTAAAACAATTCTATCGCTTGTGGAGATCAAGGCCTCCACTTACATGCAACTCAATGTGCCTAATTGAACCAAGCTCTCACGTCCTGTGTACCCTGTGCAGAGGAAACAGGCAGTTAACTGCAGGTCAGCATTCTCATATAACTGTCCAGTAAAAAAAGAAGATAAAATCACCATCAAGGAGCTAGTTATTTAAGATAGGAAACTATGAGGACTATTGTAGGCCATGTTTAGGTCATTGGAGGAAGTATTCAAGAAGTGCATTCAGTACCTGAAGGGCAATGTGTTAACCCTGCACTTTACTGACCCAAATCACAGAAGAGAAACTTTTTTGCCTTTCCATTTTTCTAGGCTTATGGTTTCTTTTCTGCTCCAGTTTTAGACATAGTATCATCTTCGTCCTGAACAGCAGTCTGATGCTGTAATTTATAATTCTGCTGCCGGTACCACTGAGTGTTTAAGCACCATCTTTACAATGATTTCTTTAGTAAGTCCATTGTAATGTAAAGCAACATTATTAGTAGAGATCTTTTCCACTGAGGATGACAGAACACTGGAACAGGCTACCCAGTGAGGTTTTGGAGTCTCCTTCTCTGGACACATTCAAAACCTGCCTGGACACATTCCTGTGTGACCTGCTCCAGGTGATCCTGCCCTGGCAGGAAGTTTGGACTTGATGATCTCTCCAAGTCCCTTCCAGCCCCTAACATTCTGTGATTCTGCAAAATAGTTTCTACTCATTAACTGATAGTGTAAGGGATTATACAGATTTAGGAACACTGTAAAAGAGAAAAAAAAGTGAGTGTATTCTGACTTGGGCCTGTTATCCACCCCAGTAAATGCTTTCAGGATGGGAAGACAAGACAGACACTGAGGTCTGTCCTGGTGACCTCTTCTGGGATGGGAAAAAGATCAGCCACATATGCCTACCCTATATGTCTACCCCTTCTTCTGACTGCTAGGAGCAAAAGAAAAGAAAAAATAAAACATCACCACAAATCTGATCAGTGTGCCTAAGGCTAGAGCCTCTTTCCTCTCTGTGAACAGCCTCTCAGGAAAAGCCAGGTTGGCTGTGAGTGTGCTATCACTATATGTGATTACTCAGCACAAAATACACACCATCCTGCTGGGCTGTGCTGTCTTCCCCACAGGAGAGGGAAAGTGCCCAACATAGCTGACAGGCTCTGCACAAGCAGTGGCATGGGCTGGCAGTCAGCTCCTGCATGCCAGCAGCGAGGGAGGAATGACAACAGCAGCACAGTAGCAAACAAAAAGAACCATTAGTTTTATTTTGGTGTCCATAGCCTTCATATGATACTACAGGAACTGGAACAGACCAGGTGTAAGAAGCAGAAACTCAGTACCTAGAACTGCAATAAAAATGCACAAAGGTTGGAGGAAAGAGGTCTCAGCCCAACCTTCTGCCCAGGCTGCTGCTCTTGGCAGGGCGCTCAGCCACAGCCAGGCCTCAGCTTTTACCTCTTTCCAGTCTGGTATTGCTTTGCTGCTCAGAGACAGCTTTCCACACTTTGATTTCAGACAGGAGAGGGAGAACTGTTTTCTTATCCTAAGCACTTATAAAATGTGGTTAGGGTTTTTTGTGTGTGTGTACTGATGGGGGGAGTCCAGGACTGTTGTTTCAGGCACTGTAGGTAAAATTTTAAATTGCTACCTCATGAAATCTGAACTTGCTACTTTTTATTGCTAAGCCCAGTGGTAAAAAACTACAGAAGAATTGCAAAAAAAACCCCACCAAAACTCTAAGCTATAAATTACCTCTGTCTGAGGCAATTGATACTGTGCTGAAAGTTTTCATGCAGATTCTGAATGTTCCTGGGATTTTTTTAATTATTATTACTTTTATTATAATTGTTTGGGTTTGTTTTTTTTTTTCATGAGAGCAATCAAATGCTGGAACAGGTCACATGGAGAGGATTTAGAGTTTCCATTCATAACAATATTCCAAACTTGACTGGATAAGACCCTGAGCAATATTTGAACCTCATTTCAAAGTTGGCCCTTTTAAGCAGGATACTAGACCAGATGACCTCCAGAGGTCTCATCTAGCCTAAATTATTCTATGAGTCTATGTGAATGAGTGGGATTGGTAATGTGAGCTGAGCACCATGAAACCAAACAAATAGGAACATTTCCTGAGTCTGGCATCACTGTATATATAAACTGAACATCATGGTGTAACTCACCCGGAAGATTATTTGCTATATCCAACATGAACAAGTGTGCATTACTTTAGAAAATTCAGGAGTACACTCTGTATTTGTTATTTCTTGCTGAAATCTTGTGGGATTCTGACATTTAGTAGCAGACAAGTAAAAAAAAAAAAATGGGAAGGATATTTTTTGCTGAAACTTAGCAGGCAATATGAGCATGTGACATATATCACACTGAAATATGAGATTTATGAGTCATAGGTAGTTTTCTAGAAGTTTTTAATCTAAACAATAGAAGAATCTCTTTAGGAAGTGTGCAACAAGAATGCCTTTCATGGTTTAAAAGTAATACTGGGCTAATTAGTACAAACAGCCATCCCTACTTCAAATTAACATGGTTCTAAACCCCACTCATGCTAGAAATAGCACGAAAAATATAGAACAGACTTATCTCATTGGAGTTACATCAGACATAATAAGTTTACCTTGATTAAATGACTGATAAATATCAGGATGGTGTTTGGTTTTACTAATGTAATCAAAAGGATTCTAACCACTATAAATAAGACATTTTGCACAAAGCCTTTATTTTTGCTGTGGATTATCATAGTAATTACCTTTATTCTGGTAAAAGAAAATACTCCAAAAGAGCTTCTTATACCTTTTGTACTGCATGTGCATCTTATTTTAGTTATTTAGAATTGATATTTTGTTAAAAAGGATAGCAAGGTCTTTTTTTAGTTTGTATTGTGTCAATTCATACTTAATAGAGTTATAATTAAATTACCATACTCAGCTTAACTGCTGGCACAGTAAATGCTCCTCTAAAGGGGAAAGTTAGAACATTATGGCAATTTTTAAGCCATCAGTGATCTCAGAGGAAGGGCGTTTCTTCCAGTTGTTAACTTAAACAAAAACAACTGAAGACTATACACTGGCCCTGGAGGAGGACAAAACAGATTGAGTTTCATAAAGCACACTCTAAATATATTAACCTAGAATGTCTTTGTGAACCAGATAACTCAATTTTCAGTGTTGGTCTACCGCAGAGAAGTAGGCTTGCCCCAGCAAATAGATCTCAAGTTAAAATAGAACTGAGATTTTATCAGATGCAAAGTTGATTTAGGAGTATTTCTTCTTCTCTTACACTGCCTGTCTCTTTGCAGCTCCATACCACCAATTGATCCCTCTGTCTCTGCCCCCAGGGAGCACCACAGAAAATGGAAAAAAAAAGGAAAAAACAATGGTTGAACTAGAAGCCAAAAGGCATAATTTCAAATTATGTTTTACCGCAGGCTTCCTACGTGATTACAGACTGGTCAGTCTCACAGTGCTTAGCAAGGATAAATAATACAGCTTCTTTACAACCTTTCATATATTCTTCAGAAATGGAAACCAAATTGGTATCTGAGACCTTTTCCATTCTATATTTCATGATGGTGGAGGGACAGGAGGAAGATATGATCTTCCTTTCCAAATGAGCACATCTGACTCATTTCTCTTTCCATCCTTCTCTGTCTGTCCTCCACGTCCTACATTAAATTCCTGACACCCACTGTAGGGTTTCTGATAATTCTGAGTGCAGAATTGCAAGGTACTGTACTAAGAAATAGTATAGATAGATTCAAGTCTTGACACTCTCATAGCCCCTTTCAGAAAGCTTTTACACTGAGATTTTTATTAATTTGTAGACTTAAGCAGGACCGTCTGTGCCAATGCCTCTTGCTTCAGGTAATTATGAAGGGCAAAGTATTATGTTGAGTTAGAAAACTCATGTTTTTTTTCATAAGAATGTCTTCCAGGATTTCATCTGTCCTGGAAAATAACTGGTTTTTTATGTGATTAAAGCGAACAGAAAATGTACCACATTCTGCCCCAAAACTGTAGGACAACCCTGAAGTCCATTAACTAACAGACATTCCTGGCTTCACAATCCAAAAACTAGGAAGGGAAAAATTAAAATTCAATTAAAAAAATAATAACATTTTAGAAAAATATCTATTTTTACTTGAGGCCTTTACTTCAAGCATCTATTGAGAAAGATAACTGATGACTGCTAGTTTCACTGTCCAGTTCAACAATAGCCTTATTCTCTAGGGTCATGTTTTTTGAAGATAGAATCCCTTTAAGGAATCTTGAAAGGAACACCCACTACTTAAGCAAGTAAATAGGATAGCATCCAAAAATCCATTCTTGTCTTCTGGAACCACTGAGGTCCATATGTTCATCAGGTGTACAGAGGTGTTCACATTATAAATAAAAGAATTCTAGTCTTCTGTGCAGATATCTGTGTCTCCAGAGACTTAAAAGAACAGAAGAACAGGGGCTGAAGAACAATGGAGTGCAAAGACAAGACAAAGACATCCAGTGCTAAGACCATAGCCAAAAGTCAAAAAAGAGTAATGATAGTTTTTGTTTGGATTTTTTTGTTTGTTTTGTTTTGTTTTGTTGTTTTGTTTTTTGGGAGTTTTTTTCTTCAATTTTAGCATGGTCTGAAACATTTATTTGGTCCTTGGAAATAGGTGTGTCCTTTGAAAACAAGATAAGCAATCAAGATAGCAGCAGCCTGATGACATAGGCAACAAAGCATCTGATCATGGTCTGTGTGTGCATAAACTTCTGGATGAGCTAGTATATTTTCAGAAGTGGACATCATTTTCAAAATTTCTCCTTGCACAAATAAAAGAATAAGCCGGAGTTTTCTAGAACAAGATAAGAAACAAGCTACAGTAGAGCAATTTATTCTGAATATTTTATCCCTTGACTCTGTGATTGGTTGGCGCCCATTATTACACACCAAACAAGAGAAATTTGAAGCAGAAAAATTTATTTATTTTCCTTTGATGTAGCTGAATAAATTAAGGTTTTGAAAACTGCCCTGGAGTTGCTATTAGCATAGATTTTTAAATGTAGCTTGTAATAAACCAGCAATGAGTATTTCTCGATTAGAATGATCTGACTGAAGTATTTACATTGGTTACTGCCCTTTTACTTTGTGATTTAAAGTACTAGAGAGATTAAGTTTTAATTCCTGTTAAAAGAACAGTTCGTGTGGTAGCAGTTTTTATCAAGAGACCTTGTAGGTCAGTGTTTTGAAGATTATTGTCTGTTTCAGGTCTTGGAAATTTTATCTTTTTTTTTTAATACCTTGTTATTGATCTAATGGAACCTGCTCTGAGCAGGAGGTTGAACTTGGTGAACTCAAAGAGACTCAAAGCAGTGGAAAATTATTATGGGATCAATGACAGTGACCTTACACAGAAATTCTGGTGTTTATGTGAACATAGACTACCAGTGAAAGAATTATGTCTACTTTCTTTAATTTTAAGTTTGGGGTAGGTGTTAGTGCTAGAATTGGATACAAATAATTAAAGTGTTCTTTGCGCTGTGTGCTTTTGACTGTAAAATGTACACTGGGATGTACATATATATACTCATGTGCAGTTGTGCTCAATACGTGTGTGTCTGTCTATACAGGTAGGTATAAACTGTATATTTAAGGCTGAAAATCACATTGCCACCAAAGAAGGGATTTAATTTGGAAAGCTGTGCACTCTGAACTGAGTAAAACTTAGTGTACAGGTATAAAAGCAAAGACTACTTTTGGCAATGAGAACATAGCATCACTGGTTGCTGTGAAGTCTGCATCCTTTCAATCAGAACTGGAAAAAATAGCCTAACAGAATCAATATAATATGACTTCTATGTGTACATAACCACATCCAATGATGGTTATGAAGTCTTATGAAGAGCTCATGGCAAATTTTGGGTTTTTTTTAAAAGACTTTCAAACAAAAGCAACATCTTACTCAGGATAAAGCTGTTTAAAGTCCTTAGCTAACCCACACAGGCTCCTCACAACCCAAAAGAAAAAAGACTGATTCGTGTCTTGGTGTAAAGTCATAAACCCCTAAGTTCCATATTCAGGGAAGCTAGATATTTTCCAAGATAGATGGTCTTGCCCAGGAAGCTTGTTTCCTCAGTTTCTTTGTTGTCTTTCAAGCCAACAGTAAATTTGCAAATCAAAACCAGAAGAGGCATCTACTGAGTAAGGATTTTTTTTCCAACTGATAAACCAGCTCAGCTGAGTTGATAGCAAAACCAGCACATTAGAGGCAAAGATGCAACACTGAATGAAGAGAAATATGTACCTTTGTGCATCAGAGGAAAGAGGGAACTATTGTCCTGATCACAAGTTTTGATAAAGTGTTTTGTCCAAGGTGCAAATTTTAGTAAAGTATTTCTGCCTCAGTTCAACTGCATCTTAGTGGCAACTAATTGGCTACCCAGCCTACCCCATGAACACTCAGAAGCAGCATGCACTTGCATTTAGATACAGCTAGTTAAGAAGAACCTCATGGCACATCTGCTATGCTTGATATCAAAATCCAGAGAACGTGATGAGTGTAATGTTCAAAATGTCCTAGACATGTATCCCAAACATTGATATACATTGCCGTGTAGTTTAGAAACAAAAAAACCCCAAACTTGTAGAATTTATATTTGAATGAAACAGCTTTATAGCCTTGCTGTTCATTTAATGGAGGTTTGTATGTTTATGTGAAGAAATGACAGACGAGGGAAGGTGGAGAAGAGGAGCACAATGCCAAATACACCACCAGATTAAGGACTGGGACTGTAGCCTTAAGAAAAAACAAGAGACAGATATGGATATTCTTTCCTCTGGTTCTGTCAAAGGGACTTGAAGCTGTGAGCAAACATCTCAACAGGTTCAAAAACAATGTCTGCTGTTGGATTCTTGATATAAGGGAAATGGAATTATGTATGCCTTTTGCAAATAAACTGGAGCATATCTATCACCAGTTTCTCATCCTATCTAAAATTGGACCCGTCCCAAATTTTAAATATTCACTTGGGTGAGCAACAATTCACATCAAAAACTTAAAACATAAAAGCATAATGCTATGCCATCTCAAAAAGGTTATATCATTGCTTACGTAGGTATTTACATAGGTTTCTGGCCTTTACATAAGTTTCTGGCCTTCGATGTGCAATTTTGATCATTTGTTTTAAGCACTGTTTTTTGCATTCATCAAATTATACCCAAAATATAAAAAACATACCTGACAACAAGCTGAGATAGAAGAACTTCAATGATATTTTATGAAATTACTATAATAATTTCTATCAGCCGTTGTTACTAGCCAGGGTACTGAGAATATTTTGACATCAAATAGTGAATGTAAAAAGATACAAATGTTCACAACAGCTTAGAAGGAATAGGAGATATTTGCTGCAAACATTAAACTATTTTTCTTTTTCTTCCTTCACTAAAACTACATGTTATGAAGTTATCTTAACACTCTGTTGAGTAAACCTTTTCGCTCCACCTGCTACAAGTTCCTGCTAAGTGACCATGTCAGCAACAATGAGACCCAAGGTCAGCCATACAGGGGGAAAAAGAGAGTGCCAGTGTTCACATCAAAACCAGCTGTGCATGATGTGATCTTGGCAGAATTTACTTTTACCAGTGTAACTCCTGCCACGTGAAATATGAGTTCAGTGTAAATGTAAATAGAGAATAAGGGCCCTGGTCTTCTAAAGTGCACTGAAATACCTGTGACAGGAACCACTGTGCAAGCTGAAAAAAAGACCACATGAAACAACTTTCAAGAGACGAGTTCCATTCTTGAAGAAACAGAGGGATCAACAAGTAACTGGTAAAGAAGCTTTCACCACAGTAGTATCACTGACAAGAATTAAGCACAAAGAAACACAGGATTAGTTTTCAAGTATACATTTCAGCTGTAGTTTCCTAGAACTCTTTAGACCTACAGAAGACCTTTGGGGGTTTTGTGGGTGATTGGTGAGGCCACACCTCAAGTACTCTGTCCAGTTCTGGGCCCCTCAGTTCAGGAAGGATATCGAGGTCCTGGAGCAGGTCCAAAGGAGGGCAACCAGGCTGGTGAAGGGACTCGAGCACAGATCCTATGAGGAGAGGCTGAGGGAGCTGGGGCTGTTCAGCCTGGAGAAGAGGCGGCTCAGGGGAGACCTCATCACTCTCTACAAATACCTGAAAGGAGGTTGTAGCCAGGTGGGGGTTGGTCTCTTTTCCCAGGCAACTACCAGCAAGACAAGAGGGCATGGTCTTAAGTTGTGCCAGGGGAAGTTTAGGTTGCATATTAGAAAGAATTTCTTCACCGAGAGGGTGATCAGACATTTGGAATATCTCCAGGGACGGAGAAGTGGATTCTCCGTCCCTGGAGATATTTAAAAAGAGACTGGATGTGGCACTCAGTGCCATGGTCTGGTAACCGCAGCGGTAGTGGATCAAGGGTTGGACTTGATGATCTCTGAGGTCCCTTCCAACCCAGACAATTCTATGATTCTATGATTCTATGATCTCCAAGAGTGATTGAAGAACATTTTGTCTACCCTGAACAAACTTTTGGGAGTCAAGACTGCATTACCTGACATATAGATTTGCTTCCTATGGATGAGACTGCATAACCACATTAAAAAGTTGCATACTCCATTCTCATATTGCTGTTGCATATTCTACACTGATTTTCCTTTCCTGAGCATGCAACAACTGAGGACATAAAATGTAATTAAATGTCCTCTACCTTTTCTAAAGACATAAGGACACCAAAAGGCCTAACTGTAATTTCTTCATCAAATTAGAAGAATTGCAACTGATATTTAAAATAACCAAAATGCAATTTTCTTGATTTTCTTTACTCAGTTTTTAAATTTCAGATTTTCTCTCTCTCTCTTTTTTTTTTTTTAGCCATGCACCCTTCGGACAGAAAGATCTAGCTTTTCTCAACTTTTTCCATTTATGAAATCTCCATGATGTGAGACAGTGGACTGGAAAATGTACACAATTCACTCTGTTCCTTAACTTTCAAAGTTTTTATGACAAGAAAACTTTGGCTTTTCAAGGCATGTCAGTCTTTTTCATTTTTTCAACTTTTTGCAAAACATTCCTGATAAAAAGAACTTTATCATATTTATGGATGTTGAATTTACACTACTGCCTTTAATGAGAAACAAACGAGAAAATATACCTCTGAATGAGTTTCACAGTGAATATTTATTTATATTAAATTTTGGGATTGGATTTGGGACAGCAGTAAAATGAAGTCATATGTGAATTATATTCCCATGTATCCCATATGGATTTATGGAAACGGAAATGCATACTGAGTCATTTAGAGAAAATGCATGGCAAAGAGCACAGATCTTCTGTCTTTCATTTATAAAGAAATACAAAAAAATGAGATAACACCAGTAAAGATCCTTTTACAGAAAGTGTTAAGCTGCTGATCACTAAATACTCACTAGACTCCTCTGTTGCTCTTAATGATTTCTGAGTACAGAAACATCAAACAAATGGTTGTTTTGTTAGCAGATGGGTATAGTAAATTTTTTTTCTCATGTGCAAATTTATTACAATCTGTAATGTAAAGATTTGCTTTTACCTTAAATTGGCTGGGTGATTTGATTTGATTTTTTTCTTGAAATTCTGAAGGAAATAAAAAAGCTTAATTTCATATGGAAAAATCTAAGCATTGACTTTTTTGAGTTTTTTATTTTATTATTTTAATGAATTTACCCTTCAGCAAAATATTTTATGGCTATCCAATTTGGATTGCAAGGCAGGTTGCATATTTAGGGGTTTTTTAACAGTAAAATACATGATGAACCGATCTGACTTCATGAAAACATGCAGACAGTAACAAAAACTATATAAATCTTTGGAAACTTTCCTAATAAATTATGAGTGGGCACTGACTTTTCCAAATTACAAACAGATATTTGAACTGTCTTTCCAAGATTATAAGGTGTCTTTCAGCAATAAGAGGTGTCATTCCCAACCGCAGAACCATAAAACTCTTCCTATGGCCGGCTATATCCACTGCTGGTTTGCTTATCTCTTGTTATATGAAAGCAGTATAATTTTTTTTTTTCTAGTTTGCAAATAGGATTCTAGTTGCAAGGGTGGTCTGTCATAATTTCAGGTGAATTCCAGACCACAGTAATGAGATTTTGTCTTAGCTGATTGCACAGAATATCTTTCTCTGGGAAATGCAAAATAAAATTAACTAGAACTGGGGGGAAAACAGTGGGATGTCCCAATAAGGAAATCTTATGTACAGGACAAAATATATGCAAAAGAAAATTTTCAGCATATTTGGTATGTCTGTATTTCTAACAGGTTTTTCACCCATGTCAAGTAAACATTAGAAAGGATTTTCTAAAATAGCCCCTCTTAATGTGATTTAACACACTTCTCGGTCAGGAGGAACAGACAGAGAAAATTCTTTGTAATTAATTTTCTCTAGCACTTTTCCCATTTGGGACAGAGAAAATAATTTTAACTCATTTAAAGACAGCTACCTAAAATGGCTGTGGCTCTTCTGCCAAGAAGGGAAAAAGAACTGATAGTGGGAAATTCAACAGGAGAAAGATTCTCAGGAGTCAATAGGATGTCCAAGCCACAAATACATTCCAGTAGATCACTAATGAGTGAACATGTCTCATGTCTTACTGCCTGCTATAATCACTCATTTGATTTAAACATTTGGTTTCAATGTGTTTCATTTCCAGAAGGCGGGCAAAAAATCAAGCTGAAAACCATATTCACTGTTGTCTTTGCTTTTTTGATTAATTTCTAGACAGGATGACTGTGGTTTGGGTTTCTTTGAGCACTGGCATGAAGAGTTTCCACAATTTGGCTTACAGTTTACTATGACCAAGTTTTGTGGCAGCTAGATTCTTTGTTAAAACCTGGTAGAAACTCAAAATTTGTTTTTCACAGGAAATGCTGAAATACAGGGAGGGGGAGAAAAGAGTAAGCTTAAATTGAAATCGAAAACTAATAATTTTCTGAAGTCTGTGTAGGGGAGATTCTAGGGGGTAAAAATTTCTTCAGGAAGAGGAAACTGTTGGAGATAGATTTTGAGCAACAACCTGGGTGGTCCCTGGAAATCTGGGATCATGAGATCATCTAATTTCAGAAAAACAAAAATAGCTTGAAACATTCAATGTGTTGAGAAGGAAGTTCAGAATCCTGTGACACCAGCAGGGCCCTGTAGCTTTTCCAACTGCATGTAAGGAGGACTAGGAAAATTTAAATTTAAAGTCTCAATTCATATAGGAAGATTCAAATTTAGTAGTGTGAGGTCTGCCCAAAGTTTCCTGATTGTACAGGTTGTCCTTGAACTGAAGGTCCTGGACTTTGGGGTTGGTAAATATCCTGTTCAGACAGAAAAAGGAATGTAATCCACTTCTGTCACCATAGAATTTAATTGAGGATAGATACTGTGTTGCAAATACAATACTTATGAAGAGGTTTAGTTCTGAAATATTGGCCAAAACAGGCTCAGTCCATTGTTGATGTAAATTGGTTGCTTTCAAGCATATTAAGGACCCTATTCAGTAAGATTTGTATTACTCTACATGAGGTGTCATTTGAGACTCTTTTGTTTTGAAGCAATCAGTCCAGGGAACACAGGACAGAAATGTACAATCTTGCCCACAGCTGTAGAAAGAACAAAATTTTTAAAAATAAAGCTGATTACAAACCAAGTTCCTTCAGTCCCACAGAAGAAAAACACTACTCCCTTTGCCCTCCCAGAAGCATTTCCACCCTCCATTTTTCAAACTTTAATAGAAAAATGTTACTAAATTGTCATTTGATTGCTATTCTTGTTTCTAGAGAAGAGACCAAGTAAAGACTCTGACTCTGCAGTAAGGAAAAAGGAGAGTAAAGTCAAGGAAAACCTCCTTTCAGTGAAACAATTGAGTCACCTAGTCTAAAAATGAATTTTTAACTTGCCAGTCCATGAACAGCAGTTGAAATACATAAAAGTCAGGCAAAATAAATGCTAATCCCAAGGTGGATTAGATAACAATGGAAAACAATTACTTTGATTTTAAGATAGGTCAACATGAAAGTAGATCCACTGAAGAAGAAAAGGTCAGTTCTTGACAAATACCAATTTGACTAGCTTCACACATATAGCTGTAAAGTATCACCACTTCCATTTGGTTTTCTTTGGTACTTATTCCTCCTTCATCTATGAAATAGTTCCTTGTTCAGAAAATTATGTATTGGCTTAGCTGTCAAAGCTATTGTTTTTCACATTTGCTGGTGACAGAGTGGGCACCAATGAACTTTCTCACTGTGGATTGACTTGCAATATTTTCAGACCAAGTGGCATCATTTGGGGATGCTCTTTACACTGGTTCTGTTAGGAAAGCTGTTTCTAGCCTTGGTAGTGAGGTAGCCATGTACTTTAAATGTAATATAAAAAATGTAAATATCTTCAGCTGCATCTTCTCTTGCAGAGAAGAAACAAGCCAGTCATTGAGTTATTCTGTTCATATAGCTCAGAAAATTGTCTTACTATTGACAACAATGTGCTTTGTTCTTTGTTACACACAGTCCTTTGCTGGGCAGATGCCACTGAGAGGCTGCTACACCGCTGCAAAGCTAGGACTATACTTAGGAGAAGTCCTGGAAAGTCCTGGAAATAGTATTGTGAGGATTCTTCTTTGTAAAAAAACCCACCATTTAATTCTTTTTAGGATTCTGTCTTATCGTATTTCATCTTGTTGTCTGAACTGCAGAGACATGGAAAAATAGTTATATGTCTTGACTCTTTTTCCCAAGCATAAATTCAGCAATATAGACTCATGTTTCATGCTTTGAAGCCACATTCAGTCTTGAAACACTCATGTTCTTACACTCTCACAATACCGCTGTATCCAGTCAACCTCTAAATACAGTAATTATATATTCTTGATTATCTCCTCATTATTTTTTTTAATTATACCCATACCACATAGTTTAGATTAAGTATCTAACTGGTATTTTCAAGAAGAGAAGTAGAAACTGCAATGATATTTATGCAATATTCCTGAAATTTTTAAATGTTGAAGTTTGTGAGGAACAACCTCGAAACAACTGAAAAATATATGTATTTCTATAGACGTGTATGCATATGGACATGTATAAGTGCAGGATTCTTATTGTGTTCCAGCATGGAATGAGAAGAGTCTCCAGTATTTGGCTTAAAAATCCTTCTGACACATGGATCTTATTAAACTTACCTCAGTCTAACTGTGGCTGAGCAAACAAAAGTGGTTCCACATGGCTGATAAAAAGCCAGATGAAGCACAGGAAAGAAAAATGTTTCTACTTGCCTTGCTGCCTCCGGAAATCTGTAGATCGAAGTCTGAATTATTTTGCCTCTACTGCAGTGTATGTAATCACTGAAGTCTGACCATATCTCCAGTCAAATGAGAGGGAAAATGTCAGATGTATTCAGCCAAGCAAAAACCAGAGATTTCATACTGAAACTTAATGAGAGCAATAGCTATACATGCAAGTCCAAATGCTTTCCTTTTTTTACATCTTGCAATCTATCTTCTTCCCATAACACCACAGAGTAAAGGATTAGGCAGAGAAATTGAGAATTATGCTCAGATATATGTTTGTAGAAGTGAGCTTTAAATACTATAGCATGTACTTTTTATCTTATGCTCATTATAATAAATAAATATAGTTCTGTTTTATACGATCCTTCTTAAACTTAAATAGTGCTTCTTACAAGGAAGAGAATTTGAAAAAAAATTTACAAGTTCTTCTGGAATGTAAAAGGACACCTGTTTGCCAGAAGTAAGTGCACTGTACAACAGCCTAAACTAGCACTCTTATCTCTTCAGTGGATGCGGTTACAGTTGCACACCCAATATATCTCCTCTACTTCCTGAGAAAGTATTGCAGCACTGCAGCTTACTGTGCCATGTGTGAGAGAAAATAGCTGATGCCTAATCTGCTCATACAGAAATACAAATAGCTTCTCACATTATACAACTGCTATTATGTGATCAAGTATTTCTAAAGTTAGATCGTTATAAAGGGAGGCACAAGGAGAGCTAACAGAGCTCTGCAGTACAAGCAAGCTTGTAAGAGACAGAGCAGGAAGCCTGGACAAATTATTCCTAGGAACTAACACAAAAAAAAGGAAGAGAGTAATATAATTACTAATCTCAAAAGGCAATTTACTTCCCAGAAAATGCCACTGTTATCAATGCAGGTATTTCCAAAATTAGACGCTCCTCAGTAAGATTAAATTTATAGGTATATACTGGTTAAAAAAATAATAGAATCATAATTGAAAATCTGGGGAGTCTTTTAAATCAAGCAACTGATTTGGGTTTTGGGGGGATTTGTTTGTTTTTTCATTTAATGACTAAAAACGAGGTCAGGATGAAGGCTGCAAACAAGGGTATGGGCGAACTAGGTAGGTTGTGCAGCTGCGCACAATTCTGTAAATAGTTCTTGGTCTTCCCTCATCTCCAAATTTTCTTACACTTCAGTTCCTTAGCTCCTCTTTCCCCTCTCCATCACCAGTGAGTGCCTGTTCATCTCTGCCCTCCTGTCTACCTGGCACTCCTTCATTCCTCCTCCTGAGGACTTTCTCTTAACTGATACTCAAGATGTATCCTTATTCTAATTCTGATGGTTTACCTTATCATCATTCAAAAAAGACACTAAGAAGCAGACAATGAGGTGAAAAACATTATGGAGACAGATTAATGGGGTTTTGTTAGTTTGATTGGTTTTGCTGTTGCTTTATCTGCTTCTACATGTTCTTTCCCAGAAGCCAGAGTCAGGATGGAAGAGTGGACTATGAATGGGTCTTTTTAAGGTGGCTCAGGTACTCACCCAAGGAAAAAGCAGAGAGGCTGAAGAGAGGAACTCTGCACAAGATACTTCTCTGCCCTGGAAGAGCTAAAATCCTGTTAAACCAAAACTCTGTGCTTTACTGGTGTGCTAAGTAGTAGATATTTCAGTGCAACTTCATCAGATACAAACCAACAAACTGAAGAATCTGTTCCTATACTCCATTCTATAGGAAGAGTACATATACTCAGGATGTTGTGTAGGACTAACTAAATAAAAAAGTGAAAACCTCTCAATGTCTTGTTCTCATAAGATCTGTTGATACTTGTGGGATCACAATATTTGGTTTGCATCAGCTATCAAATACCAAATTTCCATGAAAGCCTCTTCTATATTAATAAATATATATAAATATGTTATTTCATCACAATAATCTTCCAGTTGTATCTTTTAATTGAGTTCAAAATTAAAAACATGCAGCTCTAGTGATTGTCACTTATCAAGGTTAATACAGACAGCTTAAAAAAACCCAGATATCCCACAATATTTTTAATTGAGACTGTGAGCTATGTAATGAAGCACACTCCTTGAAGAAGAAATAAATGTCTTTGAAGAAAATTGTGAATTCAAAATTGTTTTTTGGTATGTCTGTAAACACTTATCAGAACTTCCTGCCTTTCTAGCAAATATTAGTCTGATCTTCTGCCACAGCAGGATGGATTTTCTCTGCTGGTTGAACTGAAGAAAATGGGCAGAACATCATGTTTTCATTTTATATTAAGGCTTCAAGGCAGGAAGAAATTCAGAGGATGCTGGGTTTCCTCCAAAAGAACTCAATCTTCTATCATCATTGTAATCAGTGTTAACATACACTATTTTGAGGGCAAAAAAGAGAGAGAACATGTGCACACCCTAGTTCTTTCTCTCTTTGAGCAAGAATGTGCTCAAAGAAATACAGGCACAGCAAAAAATAACGTGAGTCAGATTCATTACCACTAGGTCCTTGAAATTCATTCATCCCTTACACTCTTACAGCTACACAGGTAACCCTTTATTTTAGCAGTCAGAAAGAACAGGAATCATTAAAGTGTAAAAGTTTCAATAATGTTTTGCTTGACAAATCCTTTCTAATCACTGCAAAAACAAACTAGTAACACAATCATGCTGTAACCTGTAGGAACCAGCGGTGCACTCAAGGACAACATTAATTTTTGAAGACAAGGAATGGAAACTTATAATGTCTTTTGAGAACACAAAATATACTCAAAGTATGCAATATGCAAAATATCATAGAACATACAAGACAAATGCTATGCAACCCATTTTCACCACAAAAATAAAAGAAATGCCAATAACAGTAGTGAAAAACACTTTTTTTTTACTTGTATTTGAAGTATTCTGTCCATATCTGAATAACAAGCTAGCTGCAAATCCTGTAAATCATAGTCTTTACTTGTGACTATGATAGTTGTGCAATAATTTATAGAAAAAAATTATTGGGGACATGAGTCACAAAACAGCTCAACCAATACAGATGCTACTTACAGAATCCAAATCACTTATTTTATTGTGCCTCTGATTTGTATTTTACAGCTTTTCTGCTGCATTAACAAACTTACCAGTCAGAAGTGTCACTTCATATTTTACAGCTGGCATATCTGATCACCTTTGACAAATGTGTTCATCTTTCCTCCGTAAAAAGAGGTTTTATAAATCATATATATGTAAATATGATATAAATATATATATAAAATAGATCAATCCCTTGAACATTCACTGAATGCTCTAAGGTTCTCACTAAAACCAGAGAAATAGGACTAGAAGGGGACCTCTGCAGCTCACCTTGTCCACTGAGATCATCTTTTTCTATGTCATCCTGAGAGATTCTCCATTATTGCCATTGAGGGAGATATCCCAACCACCAGGTACTCGCTTTCAAATATTCAGAGAGGGGAGAAAGGGGAGGAAAAGATGCAAAGAGCCCAGGGATACAAGTGAAAAATGTAGCAGAGGTTTGCCCATGGCTGGGGAAGACAAAAAGCGTGTGTACTTGGATGAAGGAGTAGGCGATGGAAGGCACATGCCTGTAGAAAGAGGAATTAAGCTGCAAAAGCAAGGCCTTAATACTAATGATTTAGGATCTTGCACCATCTCTATTTATATGTTAGTGAAGCTTCCTTGTGGACAAAACAATAAAATGAAATGGTAATGGGCAGAAAATTCTTGCAGATTACAGAAATTCATGCCATGGTGCTTTTTTGAGTCTTCGACCAGATGAGTATTTCAAAGGAAAAGACATTGTATTTATACTTCTGTTCAATTTTGATGATGTTTATGGACTATTTCTGTAGACTTCAAATAAGAATCGTATCAGATTCTTCAGGATAATATTTGCTTGAGAGGCATCTGGGGTTTTTAAGATATTTGAAAGCTGGAATGGATTGCAGAAACCAAACTGATAGGAAAAAACATAGATTTTGAAAACCCTGAAGAGACTCTTGCATTTCAGTGGTCCTTCAAATTAGCAGTTATTTCCTTCTGGTTTTCCCCAGGACATTTAGGCATGGATTGCCAGTTCAGGGTTTAGTACATATGTTGCAGTCTCCCAGTGCTGAAGCCATTTGTACAGCTGCTACTTTGGGAAACATTCAATAAGCTTTCATTCTGAAAAGCTGTAGGTAGTCATGGAAGCCAAAAAGTTCTGTTTGGACATGCACTTCCTCTTTGCTTTGGCTTCTGCATATTTGATATGAACATGCAAGGCACAGAAAATCTTTTTACTGAGTTTCTCATGTTCTTAGACTGAGAAATCATGGAAATTATTGTCTGCAATTTTAATGCTTCTTAATTACCGAAGTAGAGCACCAACAGGACAGACATATTTAAAAGAATGAGAGGACAAATATGGAACTGAAGCAGAGCCTGACATATGGGAACAGATAAACCTGTCTATAGAAAAGAATGACACACGGAATTTTGTCAGTAGTCAGACAAAACTGGCTCTGTTCATAGCCTTGAACTGTATACACTGTATACACTGCCCAAGTCTTTCTTTGTGTTAGCTTGCATCTGCTTCCAGTCCATAAGGCCAATCAAATTCCAAGAGACTGTTCTTATGGGGTTTTTTGCCCACCTACTAGCAGGATGATCTGGAAACCTTATGAGAAGTGTACTTTAACTTGGCAGACAATCACAGCCGAAACTGAGCCCAGTCTAAAACCCTTAAGTCAGTGGAAAAGCTCTCCCTGCCTGAAGCCCAGTCCCAAAATGCATTTAGGAGTCCTGTGTCGGCATATGGCTCCAGTGGTACACTTGATCAAGTTAAACATTATGTGACTTCAGTCAGGCTCCTGCTAGGGTGAAGCATGCTGTAAGGATCAGGCATAAATGAAAAGCCAAATTTCTGAGTGTTTTTCCAAGCCAAACAAAGCCGCTGATCTTTCTGGGGTTTTCTTGGCAACTCTAGTGCTACTGGGAATTTGAATGGTGCCTGTCTGAGGATAATTGACTCCCTCTGTATGCTATTGTGATTCTCAAAAAACCCCAGCATTTTTCTCAATCTTTCCAGGAATAGTCATGTTCTTAACAGAGACTGGGTAGAGCAGGAAATGGAATGAGATCTACTCAACCTAGATCACTGTCCATGAAAAGAAACCCACACCCCCAGGTCACCTCAACAGGTGATGACCCAGTTACATCAATAATTAATTTTAAGATTTTATTCCCCTTATTTACATATGGTACTCCCATTTCAATTTAGTCACAGCAGGAAAGAGAAGATTTAAATCTCTGGTTTCTGCTATGCATGTTTTAAGAAAGAAATAACTGTGCTGTACAAATGCAAAGGAACTCCAAGTTACAGAAGCTGAATGCACTGAAAATAAAAGCAGAAGTGGCATCATAGCAGGGAGTTGTTACAAACATGGGTCACTCTTTGTTTTTAAACTTCATGCTTTATTAAATCAGGCCATGTTTCAAGTTGTTGATGAAGTGGAAATTTTCACATTTGATTCAGTTTTGCCAGTTCATTAAGTTTGCCACCATTGGTATACTTTTGAAAAGACTGAACATTGTGCTAATACTCAAGTGAATTAACTCTTTTTTTTCTTGGTATCAAGAAGTTAATGAAAAATATTATTAATTTTTAGAGTCTTCAACTAATGTTTTCTCCACTCTGAGCTGAATGACTCAGCCAGTCTGATCATCTTCTCTCTGGCCACATCATAATGTTTGGATCGCTTGAGACTAGAAGATGAGAGGGGCAATTGCCTTAACAGTAACTTATGCTAATTAAATTCTGCTAATAAAATTCTTCAAATAATTCTTATTAAAAGTTTTACTGTTCCTTTTGAGGTAAAAAAGTTCTAAAAGTAACTTTTGAGGTAAAAATGTTCTGTTTTCGTTCTACAGAATCCCAAACAGAACTTCACCACAAACACTCGCGTTTACTATTAGGCTGCAAGAATGCCCAAAGCATGATTAGATTTTCTGTTTTTCCTTTTCATGAAAAAGAAAATAAAATAATAACAATAAAATTAAAAACTCCAGTCACTTCACAAGATAAGGAATTTCTTGTGTTCCTATGGGCATCCAGATCTAACCCTGTTATTAGTATTATGGCATTGCAGCAGATTCAGTTCTAGCTAATTGCCTGTTCTCTAATTTTTTTTAATTTTTATTTATTTATTTATTTATTTATTTAAAGTTGGGAACATGGGAGAGATGAGAAGTGGCTGACTTAAATTCATTCCATCCCCTTGACAAAAGAAACCCCAAAAGGTGAAAGCTGCCTAAAGAAGTGAACACAATACATCTTCAGAGGCCATTCAAGCAGAGTATGTTTTTCCTTCGTAAACTTCTAATCTAGAGTAACAATGAGTCCAAAGGCATCAAGTGCAGGTGATGTCAAATGCGAAAAACAGAATGAGAGCTGCAGGAGTACATATGCTCAGAGTATTTCTAATCACTGCTATTCCCGTCCTACAAAAACTGTAAAAGTGTGTGTGTGTCACACTCTATGATAAAAATTATGGAAATTATTTAGTTCAGGAAAGGAAAAAATAAACAGGAAAGCAACATTTAAAAATGAGGGATCCTATAAATTGCATTTATATTTAAAGGGTAGGACACATGATACTGAACCTGAGACTCCTCCAAACTGCACTAATACTGCATAAGAATCAGAAAATCATCTTTAAGATAAAGACATATAAATGAATGAACTAAAGGCAGTAGTGCACCCAAGACATTACAAGGAAGCAGAATGCTCAGCAGTACCTGGCTAAGGACAAAGGCTAACATGAAAGCAAGGTTGGGCTACCCAACCCTGAGGCCAGCATCAGATCTAGCACTGAGGAGTTCACTCTGCCAGGCAGGGTCATTTGGAGAATGCTGAAGCTTTTTGCATCTATAACACGGCAGGTAAATCCTAGCTGAGAAATATTGAAGCACAGAATTACATTTTAGCTACTCTTAATAAATCCTTATTTCTTAACCAGTCCTAAATCTTGTCAGAACACGTTTATTTGTTTTTTTCCTCTCAACTTTTCTGGGTTCTGAGACAGTGCACTGTCTCAACCTTGGTATGTTTCCATTAAGTAAAAGAGGGATTTACAGACATCATAGGGAGTTAATGTCCCAAAATGTGGTTTAGAGGCAAACCAGCCAGTGTAGGTGCTAGTGATGTCAGTTGCCACATTTGGGAGGAATCTGTTCACAGAAGGCTGGTACTTTTAAGAAACAGGGGGAGGAATGTGTCAGGACTCTGGGAAAACACCAAAAATATGCTAAAATTTGGGTCTCAGATTTAAGTTTAGCATAATTTAACAGCGTTGTGTCTGAAACATGGTCTGTAATTTTATTGAAAAGAGATGCCCTCAATGCTTACAAAAGATCTCAGCATGCCCATAACTGAGCTTTCATCTTGTTTGCTCTTGTCTTCACTGATCACTAGAAAAGAGAGAAAATGGCTATTTACCCCACATTCTAAGTCTTAGTTCAACAAAGCACTGATGCATAGATTTTTGAGTATATAGGTAATGCTGCAAAAGCACTTGGCCCGGGAGAAGCATAAGCCACCCTTGGTTGTGGAGTCAATGAAGGCACCAGGTACAAGATACTGGGAACCAGACCAATGTCTGAGATGCTGAATGTCACACAGCTGCTTCACCTGGACTCCAGCCTGCACAGAACCAGAGCAGAGGTCTGGCTGAGAAAAACAGAATTCATTTTCTGCTGAGAGGTGAGGGTGGGAGGGTGTTCACACTAAAGTGTCAGGGTGCCAGATAATAGAGTTTCTGTAAAGGCTAATAAAGTCATATGGAAAAAAAAAATAGGTTGGAAAGGTCTTCTGTAGGTCAACCTGTCCAACCTCGTCCTCAAAGCAGAACTACCTTCAAAGTTAGATCAGGTTGCTTAATACACTAACATCAGAGAGGGATACACTGCCCAGCCTTTATACTATGAAATAATAGAAATAGCAGGGAATAGTAACACGTATTCAGCTACAGTCCATAACTGAATCTTAGTTTCTTATTTTTTCCTTTTTCATTTTAAAAATGGTTTGCAAACCATGAGAGGTCTCCCTGCAAACATACAGCACATTATTGCCTATAGCATCATCCTTTTTTTCCGCAACCTTTCTTCTGGCAGTGCAGATAATGAAGGAAACAAGGGTAAGGTTGAGAACTCAGCTCCCACCTGGTTTTATCACTGCTTTCTGAACAGTCTCAGCAGTCCACTGCAATTAGAAACAAACCCCAGCCAGAACACAAACACTGAATTTGAAAAGCATCACAGTTTGGAACTCCCTCACTCCCCTTCTCCCTGGCCCTGTATTTTAAACCTTTTCCCTACCTATAATACAGTGATTTTCTAGCTTACCCTTCACACACACCACAGTAAGACAGGCAGTGTGACAGAAGAATGTGGAAGTCTGGCAATGTAGAAAAAAGAAGCAGTTTTATTAAAAGAAATTTCATCCCCTTCAGTGATTTTTCCTTTGCTAAAAGTATTTTATCTTATTTACAAGATAATTAGCTTCTACTTTCTTGAATACCATGGCAAAGTATTGGTAACCAAAACTTGCATAACATACTTCATTACTCAAAATGAGTAATCACCATTCAACAACATTGCTAATGAAAATTATAAAGGATTGGGTTGAAACTTTACACCTCCAGCAAAGGTGGGGCATGAAACACACTGCCCTGGGACTGACTCCATGACTCAGATGTACAGTTCTTTCCTCTATTACTCCTTGCTCCTGGCACATAGTAATTCACTCCTGAGCTACTCCAGTTGTAAATTATGACCCACCCTGCAATGGCTCATCTACTGTTTATATAACCCTTTACTTTGTCTGTGTTTTCCAGCTATATTGCAAAGGCTGAGGGCAGGAAAGTGAAACCAAGAGCTCCACTTACTTCCCCCTGCCTCAAACAGCCAGGTAGTTATCTACATACGAGATGGGAATATATTTTCAGGCAAGGAAAGAAAGGAAACTCAAATTAAGCAGAGGGAGGGTAGAAGAAATCACATTTAATTGTACATTTGATGAGACAGAGAAAAAAAAGCCAAACAACTCTGAATTTCAGGACACAGAAAATCATTGCAGAAGAACTGTTGAAATGTGAGAAAATAAAAAGCTGTAGGAAGAATTATGAAATTACTAAAATAAAAATCTCAGCAATATCGAGCATTTAAAATATACAGACAAAATAATAATGGTTTTATAGTTTATAGGAGGAAAATCACACTTATCTCTGAGAAACGCAAGATTTTCAACTATGTTAGAAGAAAATACTATCTTAAATTACTTCACCTGACTTTCAAATTCAAGATTCTATCTTTAAAAGGAAGAATAAGAAAATCTATAGAGGCCATTTTCCATGCCATATTCAATTGAACTTTTTCCTCACCTAAGATCCACTTCTCCCACTGCAAGTAAATTTGACAGGTTTCTGGCAAGGTGTCAGAAACTTTGCGTTTCTCTGGAACTAGCAAAAATGCTAATTTGGACAGTTTGCTGCTAGTGCAAGTTTTCCAGCCTGGCTAAAGCTCTAACACTATTTGAGATAATATCAAACCAAAGAACAAAGAGCCACCTGTCATGAGCCCCAAGAGAAGGAAACAGATAGTGCTTGAGGGATTAAAATGAGATTTCTTTACACCAAATGTTGAATCGTGTAAGCAGAGTGCTGTAGGAGCAACTGGGGCTGAGAGGTCTAAGTCGGAGTGGAAGGGAGGAGGGAAGAAGGAGGAAGGAGGGAAATGGGGTGCATGCAAACAACTGCTGCCAATGAAAGGGCGGGGATGGCCTTAGATAAGCTTCCTGATCCACTTCCACTGAGACACGCAAAACAATGGGGTGGCAGAGCCAGTTGCAGGCAATGGGATGTGTACATCGGACTACACCCCTTCCTCTTGGATGAGGTTATGGCTGCAGTCCTCCGGATCACCCTCAGCATGAGACCTCTTGCTTGCAGGGTGCTGTGTCCAGAGCTGACGGCAGTGTGGGCACCACGTAACGCCCCAAGCCTCTAAATGCAGTGGTGGGAAAACAATCAAGCACAAGTCCTATCAGCAATATGACACAAACAGCCTTCCCCACCCTCTGCTGACTCTTACAGATTTGCAGTACCAGTTTGTGGTCCTGCCTGTAACCTTTTCAGACTAGCCCAAAGTAGAGACAGCTCTAATTCTTTAAAACAGGTTTATCCTGAAACTATGTACAAATGATGCCTTTAAAAAAAATATATCTTGGTTTTGGTTCTGTTTGTTTTTTTCCTTGTTTGCATTGGGTTTTTTTTCTTTGTTTGTTTGTTTTCAATATTCATGTCGCATAATTTTGACATCAGGCAAGACTACAAAGTGAACTTGCTGGTGCTGCAACCTCTGTAGGAGCATCTAAGACATAATACAGGCAGAGCCACACATACATATAGGTAGTTGCAAATTTATCACAGCACCATAGTGTAGTGGCAAGGGCTGTTTCCATCTATCTTGAACAGTTGTAGCAGCAACACAGATTACAAAGCAGGAAAAAATTCCTGCTAGCTAATCAAGTGTTCATCCTACTCCAAGCTCTGTTTTTCAGGCAAAATTTTCAAGGTAGCACAGTTTTAACCCTTGCTAGTAAGTAGTATGGATATTTTCAGACATGTCTGTGATATTCACATGCTCCAAAACTTAAATGCAAAGATGCATAAATCTCAAAATAAAAAGAGCAAGAACCGAATCATTTTCTGAATCACAAAAATCTTCTACAAGAAAAGATTGGTGCATGTTCCATGCCTGATATTTCTTAAGGATGAGTATGCTTGCTGACAATATTATTACACTTTCTGCCAGTGGTGAAGCTAGAATATTTTTAAAATAGAAATGGTGAGGAGAAAGAAAGACCAAATTCTTATTGCCTTTTGTTCTATTACCTGCTGCAGTTCCTCCAGAGTGCTTTTAATATGTATAGGCTTAATTCAAATCTAGAGCAAAATGTCACATTGAGCCAAATTTAAGCTTTGACTGTTTCTCCCAATGTGTGATATACCAGAGTTTTTTCATTAGCAGCCAACTGCCTCAAAGATTTGTCAAATGAGAGTAATGGAAAATACTTATTCTGCCATCAGGATTACACAGGCATCCATCAAACAAAACTGCCATCTCAAAACACACATACACACAGTCTTGAAGTCTCCTTTAAAATTTCATATTTCAGCTAGTGTGCTCAGGTAAGGGGTCACAAAAAGATATGTTTATGCTGTGTAAATGTCTTGCCACAGAATGTTGTGATGGTTTATACTACTGCAGCCCCCAGTCTCCACAAAGGGAATGGGTGGATTAGGGAAGTGTCACTACATACTTGCCCTGCTGTGTATTTCACTGTCTCCTTGACCTGGTCTGGTCTGGGTGGACCCATGGCCTGCTCATGGCCATTCTTTTTCCAGGTGACAGAAGCAGCTCTAAGAGAACTGTGACTGCCCTCACAGTATATAAGAATCTTATTTTAGGCCCTTCTACTTGAGTGTGTATTCTAGTTTACAATGAGTGTATAACCCGTGTTTCTAACAGTTCCAGAATCCTTTTGTGGTCAGCATGATTTTGGTCTTTGTCTTCAGGCTATCACAGTCTTCTTCCCATGGCCTCACACAAAACTGTGTCTTACATAGAGGATTACATGTTCATATAACCTAACACTTATGTCTATAGTGACTTTAGATAATGCCATGCTTGTAGGAGATATAATCCTCATGTTTTGGCACACGTGCCAAAGAATTACCGCCTGATGTTATAAAGACACTTTCCTCTGAGCAAGTTAAAATATAATTGTCCCTTTGCAGGAATTCTGACACTTTGTTCCAAAGTACCAGGAATTAACATCAAAAGGGAAATATTGCAAAATCCTGCTTTACCAAGGATTAAAAGATAAGCTTGCCAAATGTCTCAAGAGACTGAAATAGAAGAGAAAATCCTACTGTATAAAATGAGATATAATTTTAAGACAGATGATGCAAAGCCAATACAGTTTTTACAAAAATACCATCCAATCATGATCTTCAGACTTGCTTGGAAAAGACAACTAACTCACCTTAGGCGGACAGGACTAAGGAAATGTCTGTGCATTATTGAAGTTAAATGAATGCTAGCACTGATATTATATCTATGAAAAAGGGAAAATAGAGGCATTCCAAGTGTCAAATCCATCATGTATCTCTTGTTGACAGACTGTGTCAAGGCCCTGCAGGAAGTCTTTAACTTCAATTGTGAAACAGGTTGGAGATGCTCCACAAAGAATGGTTTCTATTATATGGAAAATTACATGTTATTATGAAAGTATGAAGAAGTTCAAGTTACAAACCATTCAGTCTTGGAGGGCTGAAGTAAAATATAAACTGATGCAGGAAAACAAAAAAATTCTTTAGGACATTTGGCATGCAAGATGATATTAAGAAAGTTTAAAACTGTATTTGAAAATTTACTTCTATGAAAAGGAGTTAACAGAAATGTGGAAGCAATACTTCAGAGCACGTCTGGACTCAAATATTTCTTCTTGAATAAACTTATGAGAATTCCAGTATCAATCATAGATGTCAAATGGCCAAAATCAAATCAATTGGAATAGAAGCTCTCTTTGTTTTTACAGAAGCAAAATATTTCAAAGCATGTCTAAAGAACTTCCATGGCAAGTGTAAAGCCCTTATAGAGACCCCCTATTTACTATCTAGGGCTGTGCTACAAAGCAAAAGCATAACTTGGCACCTTGAAGCAAAGCAAAATTAATCTCTAAGAAGCCCTTTCCAGCTGAGGATAATGGTTGCCAGAACAACATAGACAACTTCAACTTCAATTGTGATCAACACTCCTGATAGAGCTCCTGATCCAGCAGCTTGGAATAGAATTATAGGCCTATCCATCTTACTTTGGAAGCCAGTTTCCAAATTCTGTAGCATGTTGTTTGACCTTTATATTAGTAGAAGAAATCAAAGTATGTAACCTTTAACACTAACTTGCAATAAGCATAAAGCAACACCCACAGAGTACTCTGTCCCAGGGGGAAGAGCTGAAGGACCCTAGACTTTTGAGTTTGCTCCATCTTCTTGCTGTTAGATTCTCAACAACAGTAATTTATCTCCATACCACAAGACTACTTTGGGGACTGGTTGCAGAAGTTGAAACACTTATGGAACAAAACCCTATACATCACACTGTAACTCTTCCAGGGGTTTGAAAGTAGCTTATGGAGTCTCCTTAACTAACTTGAGCTCACATCTGTCCTTCAAATCACATCAAGCAGGGATCTGAGGTTAGTCTCCCTGGACTCAGGGAAACATTGTAACCACTAGGCTACTGTGGGCCAGAAAAGTTTGAAAAGAAAAAAAAAAAAAAAAAAAAAAAAAAAAAAAAAAAAGGACAATAAAAAATTTGTTTCAAATCATGAGCATTTTTTAATAAAAACATACTTTGTGCAAACATCCTACCCAGCTCTAGACGCTTTTCAGATCATAGGTAAAAAATAAAATGGGACAGAAAGAATTTCTGAGGAAAAGTCATTTACAGACAGATGGCTGAGCTGTGGCCCAGATTCTCCCTGCACCAGTGGAAACCTGAAGTAATCCTATGGAGTACAGAGAGATCAAAATGACTGATATTGCAGCTGTGACAGGAGAGTCACAGGCCCGGTTTTCTATACTTCATTGATACTAATACACATTTCTTATGAACTCTGGAGGAAATTTATGACTCTCCACGCTACACACAATCTCAATGGGAAGGGCAATTGACATAAAGATATCAACAGCAGAATCTATGTACATAATCTATGCATCTTGGCACTTCTCCAGATAGCATTTCTATAGAAAAGACTCATTGATAAACTGAATATAAACATTCAGCTGCCAACTTTATAAGTATGTTAGCTTAATTTAAGAAAACCAGTGATTATGAATTGCTGTTAACAAAATTTGGTGGTCTGACCAGAAAAGTGTGTTCCAACATATGTCAGACACAGAACAGAATGAGTAGCATCACTATTGACCTTAAGTCAGTATGCTGTGGATAAGCTCAGCACTGGAAAGATGAATTTAATTTCACAATAAAGGGAAATTTTTCATGTTTCTTGTGTATCAACTCTGCTTCCGCTCAGTACACTGTGAAAAGTATTATCTAAATTGATAATAGATTCATCCATTGTAATATTTGTATGTAGTTTGGCAGCTGTTGATGAAGCTTTCTTGGCTAATGGAGAATTTCACTGTAGTAGTGTACTAGTTACCAAATTTATACTAAAAAAAAACAACCCCAAAAGGCTATCCTACTTCATCCTCCAAGTTCCCTTTCAATCTGTCCAAATGATGGGTTTTGCAGTTGAAAAAATGAAGAATATGAGGCACATTTGTGCTGTTTCATTCAACATACCTTCAGATCTGTTTCTGTGTCTGGGTTTGCTAAAGTCCCTAGAAGCATATCAGCTATTCTCTACATATTGTTCCTGCTAGTTCCAGACCAAGAAGCAAGTTTAGATAATGTGAACTAGATCAGATTCCATGTAGTACATTTCCTATAGGAAAGATGACCACCTTTAAATCTCTATTATGCGACGCATCAAAGTTAAGTGTCTTCTGCCTTAGAGGTAAATATCTAACTCTCAGACTGTCATGGAAGACTCATTTTTGTTCAAGAAGAAAAGGGATTGTGGGTGAGTGGAACAGTTCTCTCAGAAGGACCTTTACAAGTTCATCCACCTTGAATTGAACAGCTAAATATTCACCACAGCAAAAGACATTCTAAAGCAACTAAGAGGACTCAAAAATGACCTTGTTAGAACAGCCACAGCAGGAAAAATTCTCTACTCTGGACCCAGATGCAAACACATGAACAGGTTTCTAACCATCCTGCATAATCAATAATGTCTGGAGAGAAATTTTAGTCACCTTCAAGCAGATACCTGTCCTGGTCAAATTAAATGTTTTTTAGACTTTGCTGTGTATAACACAATCTCAGATAGGGAGATCAGTTGTCAAAAGCCACTTCATTCTATTCTCTATGTCCAGCATCTCAGATGACTTCCCTACATTTTTTTTACTTTGTAGTTAAAGACTAAACACCTCTTCCTCTTCTTTATGTATCTGGGGAGACTAGTTTGGTCTGTATGATCAGCAAACACCTACCCTACTAGGTCAGGAAGCAAAATAAACTACAAGCACCCTAGTTAGTGGCTTTCCTCAGCTGCAGTTAGCTTCAAAGGTGTTAGAATTTTCTGGGGAAGTTAGAAATGGGTTAAAATTCGTAGGGAGAGGACAGAAGAAGAATGGAGAAGGCAGCTGACCACTTCCATTTGCTGAAGTGTGAACTGCACTTTATTATTCCTTCTAAAACCTTTAGTATTTGTATGTAATATTTTAAATTATAAATTTATAAATTATAAATATGACATGTATAACTAAATTTTATTAAATAATCCAAATAAAAATTCAGTTATTTTTCACACACATTCTTAAAATATGTCTCAGCACAAGCCATCCCCAAAATACATAAGAATGCAATTTTAAAGATCTATCAGTGTCTATTTATAATTTGTTTAACCTCTTTCATGGCTTCAGGTGTTAAAACTACTTGTGGCAATCCCCCAATAGAAGGTTCTCCATCGTATTTTATAGTGTAAAATATTCTTTCCTTAATTTATGTTACTGGGTAAATAACACCTTTTATCAGTGGATGTACATCGGTTTTTTTAAATGTTTAACAGTGCGCTTGGAAGCATTTGCTCTTAAAAAAACACAAGCCCAACCCACTTGAAAATAACCCTGCAATGTAGGCTTCTACAATGATTTCCACATTCTCTTTGTAGTATTAAAAAGAAAGAAGTAGACTTCAAGTATAAAGTTGGGTTAAATACACACAAAATAATTTACTCCTTGTTTTTGCTCACAGTTCTCTGAATCCCTCTGCCTTTCATTATTATTTTTTTAAATCACATAGCAAAAAAGTCTTGCTGTTCATTCAGAATCTAAAATTACACACATTTGATTCAGATATTATGCAACATTTCCCAAGTGGCTTACATTATGGAGTTACTCAACCTCTAAAATCAAGAAGCTTGAATGAGAAATGCTAAATTCGGGTTAAACAGCATATGAAGTCTGTAGAAGTGTTTATTAGGTATAGCTCGTTCAAATCTTCATGGTATAGCATGATATATGAGCTCTCTTCATAGGCATTTTCCCTGGAAAAAAAGAAAAAAAGAAGCTAAAAATGGCCAGTCCTTCATAGGCAGTGAAAGTTTTCAGGGACATAACTTTTCTCCTCCTCAAACCAGTACACCTCCTACCCAGTCATTTGCCACTTGTCAATGGTTTTATGAAGATAAGTCACGTAACTAAATTTAATTTTTCAGAGATTCCTATTTTCCTTTGTGTCTGGATGGAAGGTAATTTCTTGCTTAAAGAAAGAATAAAGTTGAGAGGAATGTTCTACAAGGTTTTTTTTTTTTTTTTTTTTTTTTTTTTTTTTTTTTTTTTTTTTTTTTTTTTTTTACCCAAGTATACACTGGAATCTGCTGTACTTGAAGAGAAAGATGAGGAGAACATGACCATGAATGTAATTAATTTTCTTCAAAGATTTTTCTTCACATAACTTTTGCAGATAAAGATTTATAAACTTCCATGATTTTCAGCATACTTGACAATACAACATAGGAGAAGGATCTAGAGATCTTTAAAGGGAAGAGTCTAGTTTTTTGACAAGAACTTAAAATTTTATTATCAAATAGAACTAGTACAGGAAAAGAAAAATATATATATATGCAATGCATTTTCCATGTGAAAACCAAAATGCCTTGAAATTGAGAAAAGTGTTCAGACTAAGTAGTTTAACAGATAAGCCTTTAATTAAAAAGTGGTGATTCCAGTTACCTGTGAAAATGAACTGCTTTATACTCAGCTTTAACATATATTATGCAACATGTCAACTAGTATAGAGGAAACATGCTCTTGCATCATTGGTTATTACATCCAGGATATTTTTAAACTGTCCTTAGTACCTGGATGGACAATGTTTAACTGTTTCACTCTGGGAGGTCCCATCTACTTCCAACAAAAGCAAGATGTATATCAGCTCTGCCTCTCCTACTTAATATTTAGAATCCCATTTGCAATTCTTTCTAGTAAAGGTCTATGTAATTTACATACATAAATTATAGATATATACAAGTACCTCTGAATCATTATTTTACTAGCATGGTTAAAGAAAACAAGAAAAAACAAAATGCAAAACAGATGTGACAGGATATAGGGGGCAAAAAAAAGGCTTGAATATTTTTCTATTATTTTATTTATGTTCTTTTCAGTATTATAAAGGGATCACTACTGGCTGTAGCAAGATTTACAACTTCACCACAAGTTTTAGGTACCTTCAGTAAATTTAAACTGGAACACCCCTATTTTTTTTAGGCTAGCACACCAATGTCTGTGCCCAACTGCATGCAAAAGGTTATTATATAGAGCTCATGTCCTGCTGCCTTCACTTTGTTGCCTTGTGTGAAGGCACCCCACGTGTGGCTGGGTTAGCTTTTTAGCACATGAATGAAGTACAAACTCATGCTTCTGCAGGCCAAAGCAAAGATTTTACTCTTCTACTCGAAGTATGTATTGAAGAAGTGAAAATAACCCTCTCTGTCCTTCAGTTATGTGTTGTGATCTCCATTAATTATTATCATTGGTGAGAAGATAGCTTATTTTCTGGAAGATCTTTCAAAGCAGCTGACTGTGCACTGCACCCCCTGCCCTTGGCAGCTCCAGTGATTCCCCTACAGTGTCGTCCAGATGCAAAAAGAGTGACAGGTACATTGGCTCAGCACAAAGTGTGTTCCAGTGCTGCACCATGTCCCAGGTGGTGGAAGCTCCTGGATGAACTGACTCGGGTTGCAGCTGAGATGGCTGGGGCGCTACAAGGATGAGGGAACTTCCCAGGAAGAGTTTCAGTCACTGAATATCTCATTTCTCTTCTCTGTCCTGCCTCAGTTGAGACGTGATGGGGAAGTATCTGCTGGCTCATGGGGCCATTTCAGGCCCTTCAGGGGGTGGATCTGAAAACTGCATTGCTCAGTGTTGCCTTCTGGTTTATGTCATTGAGCATTTGGTTCCTACGGTTCAATATTTTATATTTTTTTATCACAAATTTCATTACAGTAAGTGTCAGGATACTGCTTAGACATGCTCTTCATGCACAGATGTGCAACCTAGCAGAATATATGGACAGGGACTTTACCCATGCCCAGGTAGTTCACCCTGACATACACCAAATCTATGTATATTTTCATACCTCTGATCATAGCCCTGCATAAAAACCACAAACAGAACAGATATAAGAACTTCAAGAAAATTAGCTTATTATTTCCATGCTTCCTGTTCCTAAGCATTCAAGCTATCTGCACAAATGGCTGTTCAGTTAATCATGTTAGCCCCTCACCATTGTGTTTGTTAGTTGTTTAGGCTGCAATGGAAAATCCTTTAAGCATGACCTTGTCTCCCAAGGCCTTAATTCAGCAACACATTTAAGTATGCATCAGCATGCAGCCTCGTTCAGTGAAATACTATCAATTTCTTTGATAACTACCACAGACCTAGAACAAGCATCTTGTTGAAATGAAGCCATAGCATCTTTTGTGTACACAAGTAATATTTTTAAGAAAAAATGAAAACAGAAACTTAGACTAAAATATACGATCATGGAATAGACAATTTCTTATTGTGGGAAAGCACACAGTTAAGAAGCCAAATATTTATGAATGACTGCCTGTGATTAAAAATTATTCCCTTAGCATACACTTGGGCAGAGATGATTCAGTTATATATATAACCTTCCAGTTATTGTTGAAGATCATGGCAAACCACCAAACTTTTTTATAAAGCAAACCCCAAAATAACCTAATCTAGGTATTCCAGGAGGTCATTTTTTTTTTCCAGGAGTTTGATTCAAATAACAAGAGAGACAAGCAAAAAAAGAAAAAAATCATGGACTTCAGTGATATTTTAAATATCTAAATTCATCTTGCAGCTGCCCAAGAAACACAGCATTCAAAACAGAACAAAACAGGGAAAAAATAACCTTGCAACCCGGTGTGTAGAATTTTCTTCTCTTCTTGCACTTGAGAGACTGAGACTCGCAAAGGTAGTTCAGGAGAAAGATTAGAGTGCAGAAACCCACCCCAAAACCCAAATTAATTCCAAGCAGACTAGAGTAACTAGAGAGGCAATGGTGCATGTGAGAGATGCAGCACTTTACCACTGTAGAGCTCAGATTTCTGTTTCACAAGGACAATACTAGGATCAACATATTAAAATATCCTGACAAAGACCGATGATTATGTTTTAGTCCTGAAAATAAGAAGAGATAAAATGTTATCTGTGCATTTTAATTTTAAATCCAATTTATCCTTTACATAGTTTTCATCCCTTCATGAGCAGGTAAATCAGTCTGTCTCAAGATGACAGCTTTTACATTGCCTGGTGTTTTTAAGCAGAAGCAGACTTCCAGCAGATTTCCAAGGATAAATTGTACACTTTGGCATGCAACAAAAAAAACCCCACATGCATAAAAGTCGTCAGTTACTGAAGACAGTAACAAGTAGAGACACCTTGACTGAGTCTTTCTAAGGTAAACTGTATGGACCAGTTCTCTGGCAAACGTTTAATATTTTGAACAAGATTTGGACCCTGGTAAAAACTGTTGCTTCAGGAAAAGTGCATTGATGGCAGAACATCAGGTGCAGAATAGGAATAAGGATGGACTGAAAACGTGGATAACTTTGATCCCTTCTAATAAAATACAAGTGGATAAAAATTAAACAAAAGCTCTTAGTATAATTAATAGGACTGTGTAATGTATGAAAGAAGAAAGAACTAGGATTAGAAAGATAAGTACAGGAGTGCACAACACAGCTTTTGTGTCCATGCTTATACGTATGACATTGTGGGAACTTGAAAAAAGCCACAAAAAACCACAGACTCAGATAATGATTAAACAACCCCTGGCACATTTGTACAGGTATAACCAATCCTGGTTTTAAGTCTGAAATAAGCCTGTATATCATTTCCCTGTGTCTCACCTGGCTTTACCTTCCAGGACTAAGCAGGATGCTGAAAGCTGAAGAAAATACATGAGAGTCACAAAGACAATGGCTACAGTGATGAGTAATTCAGCACAATAGTTGGTCAGTTTACCAAGTTACTTCTTGATGCTCTTTGCGATAACTTTCCTGGGTTTTACTTAAGACTAAGTTTAAGATTTCCTAAAGTATCTTTAACATTCTCAGATGAAGTTGTCTGAAGAACCAGTTTGAATCTTATGTCCCCATAATTTTCACATGCAACTGGAGCTGATCTTTTACATTAATTTCTCCATGATCATCCTGGTTTGCATGTACCACCATTACTCTGTGAGACTTTGTATTAAGTGGGGTAGATCTGGGGGCTTTCTTTACATGGCATTTTCACCCACACCATCCTGACCTGTATAGTCAGATTATTTCAACACCCAAAAAACTTGCCTTATGTTGATATTTAAAGAAGTGCACCTAATTTCTCAAAATTGATATTGAAAGAAGGCTGAACATATTGTAGAAGTGATATTTTAAGCCAAGTACCAAAATATTCTTGAATCTATTTGGCAAAAGGCTTGATTATAGCTGGAAAGTCTTAGCTTAAGCCTGATTAATTAAAACTTTAAATTAAGTGATACCTTTTTTGTTGATTGTCTGTGTTGAAAGGAACAATTTGACTCCTTGGTATTTATTTCAAGTACCATTACCCATCCGATATGTAGATTAGATAAGGTTAGTCATGAAAACTTTGTCAAGTTTAGAGGTCCATGAGATGCAGTGCTTTCTGCACCCTCTTTATTTGGCAGCAACTTTGACTGGACTTGCTTCTGGTGGCTAGAGACAAGATAAATTTTCACATGGTAGCTTTAGATCCAAACTGGATGTGTTCCAGAGGGTGTACTCATGAAAGTGTTGCTTTATTTGGCTCTATAGAATCCTATTACTTGAAGTAGTCTGTCAGGAAGTCAGACTAGAAGATCTGGACCAAATCTATGAATGGACAGAAGTCCATTCTTTATTTGCAAATGACCCAGATGGAAGACCGTGCATGTGATTGCCAGCACAGGGAAAACAGGAAGTGTTAACAGCTGTTCTGGAAGAACACAAAATGTGGACCAGTTATTACTTCCTTCTGATCTAAAAAAAAAAAAACCAAACACAAAAACATGAACAGAATTAGTTGTTCTTTTTTTCTGATAGCAGCACCTAAATCTCCTTGAGAGTCTTACCCCGTACCTATACATTTTTTGTTGCAAAAAGGAGTCAAATAGGCTTCAAAACTTTCTCCGTTCCATTCAACTCAGCACAAGATTTAATTACTGAAAAGGTTTTGAGTTTTTTGTGTGTATGTGGGTTTTTTTGGTTGGTTGGTTAGTAGGTTTGGTTTGGGGGTTTTTTTGTTGTTTTTTGTCACTAAAAATAAAATTTAAAAAGAAACAATTTCAGGTGAAGCTGAAGCTTTCACATTTGCTCACATATCTTTAATGCAGGGTGTAACAAGGCCTTCAGTACTAACTCTCCAAGTACACTCCCTGCTGTGGCATTCTCACTGCCTCAGAATAACTCAGTGTGTAGTGCAGAGATACTAGTCTTTAATTAGAGACCAAAATAGTTTCAACATATGGGTCCAGATTCTATTCAAAGCAACTCCACTAGCAGCACACAATCCACCTTTTGTTGAGTTCAGCAGAAACATAACCTCCTGCCTTCAGCCTCGATATAATACAGCCTGCCCTGAAATCAGTGTAAGTCACAATGGGGTGAATAATCAAGACTCAGATTATTTGCTAAAATAACTGTTTACTGAAGTTTGTAAAAACCCTTTCCTTCACCCCATAATAACCAGACTGCTAAAGTCTGGAGTGAGGCCCAGTGCCCATTTGGTTCCTACAGGGTTTTCTAAATAAACAGCACAGGCAGTTAAAAAAAAAACAAAACAAAAACCCCTGAAACAATAGAAAGGGGGCTGTGTGCACTTACTACAAATGAAGTTCATTTACAATAAGAATAAAATAAATTAAAATAAAAGAGTCTGGGTAACATTAGAAATAAGCTGCATGACACGATTTTTGAAACTCTGGAGGACTTCTTCTGGAACAAGATCAAGGGTGGATCTGCTGGGAAGAGAGAGCTCTCCCTGCGGCAGGATGAGTGTAAGGTCTAGGCACCGGGTTTGGACATTTAAGCTCACTCCCTCCTTTCATCTCTATGTCCTCTGCCCAGTTTCTTACCTCAAATTAAAGTCTTAAAGGAAAAAAAAAAAAAAAGCAACTAAACAAACAAAAAGCCCAGAACAAATTGCCTTTACTTTGATTTTCTTTCCAAATACCAAGTTGCGGGGTGGTTGCTTTATTTTAGGTCTGGCAGGCCCATCAGTTGTCCTTGCTGCTTTGGCCAGGGCATGGTGAACTGACACACAGTCTGATGCTCTGAAAAGGCTGGAGGGTAAGTGACACACAGTGACTGCGTGTCCCACAGTTATGATTAAGGACGTTGTAAAGGTAGCACATACCAGAGGTTTATTTGAAAAGGAAAGATAGGATAAAGTCACTTGAAAAGGATTCTTGTATTTGTTTTTTTATTTTGACAAGTAAAGGTAGAGCAGCCTAAGACTTTAAATATTCCTGACATTCTTCATAGAGTAACTATGAAAACAGTAAAAGCTCCTTTAAACTGCAGTACATGAAGCTGTTTTCTTTGCTAGCACTGGCTGTTTTAAGAGAGTTACCTGGAAAAGAACTGGATAATAGCTGAGAACTGTAAGTATCTGTTCAGATTAATAAGGTAATTTAGGGTGTTGTCATTGCATGGTATGGAAAAAACTGCTGCAGACTGGAGAAGAGAAGAGAAGAGAAGAGAAGAGAAGAGAAGAGAAGAGAAGAGAAGAGAAGAGAAGAGAAGAGAAGAGATAGAATTAATTGAGAAGAATAGTCTGCTGTGGAAGCAAGACAAAACCACAAACAACAATAACAACTTTGCAAAGGGGTTTTTCTTAATAACTTAAGAGATGGTAAGTTCAACATCAGTTTGAAATTATTCACTGTATCTATACCATTTGTTACTATGATAGAAACTTCCATGCAATTAAAACAAATCTGTGCCTCTGAAAAACATTGTAAAAATGACAGATTTTTCTTGATCATGGTGATTACCCAGTGAATATGCTCAAAGCAACTGAAATGAGAGTGTGTGTTTTTCAGCTGTGTTTATCTGTTCAGATACTCATCTGTTCCTTTGTGGTGAAAACACAAAATGTACAGTAATATGTAATGCCATCCTTTAGCCACAACAGTCATGGCTCATGCACAAGTAAAGTAGTTACTTTTGTAAAAGAGACAGCAATCATTTTTTTATACCCCACTTTGCTGTTGGGATAGAAGGATCATCAGATTTTGCAGAATCCCCGAATCCCAGAATCAGCCAGGTTGGAAAGGACCTCAGAGATCATCAAGTCCAACCCTTAATCTATTACTACTGTGGTTACCAGACCATGGCACTGAGTGCTATATTCAGTCTCTATTTAAAAACCTCCAGGGAGGGAGAATCCACCACCTCCCTGGGAAGCCCATTCCAGTGTCTGATCACCCTCTCTGTAAAGATTTTTTTCCTAATATCTAACCTAAACCTCCCCTGACAGAGCTTAAGTCCATGTCCTCTTGTCTTACTGGTAGATACTTGGGAGAAGAGACCGACCCCCCCTCAGCTCCAAACTCCTTTCAGTTAGTTGTAGAGAGTGATGAGGTCTCCCCTGAGCCTTCTCTTCTCCAGACTAAACAACACCATAGGGTTCCTCACAGGATTTGTGCTGGAGTCCCACAGCCTCGTTGCCCTTCTCTGGACCTGCTCCAGCACCTCAATCTCCTTCCTAAACTGAGGGGCCCAGAGCTGGACACAGCACTCAAGGTGTGGCCTCACCAGGGATGAGTACAGGGGAAAAATCACTTCCCTGGACATGCTGGCCACACTGATGGTCCCTCTCTGTCTGGCTGCTCTCCAGCCACTCTGTGCCCAGCCTGGAGCTCCCCATGGGGTTGTTGTGGCCAAAGTGCAGGACCCGGCACTTGGCCTTGTTGAACCTCATCCCATTGGAATCAGCCCAACTCTCCAGTCTGTCCAGGTCCCTCTGCAGAGCCCTCCTACCTTCCAGTATCAACTTATCAACTCTTATTATCCAGAACACCACAGGCAACACAGTTCAGCTGTCCAAGCTGTGATCCCTCAGCATTGCAAAATTCAGCCCAGAACACTTCTAGAACACTTCCATCACTTCTGCTATTTGGGTACTGAGCAAACATTTGTCACTTGGAGCACGTCACTAAGTAATAGTTTGACTAGAAAGAGGACTTGAGAAGAACAGATACGACTTGAGAAAATTAGAATGAGACTTAGACTGAAAAGCTCACCCCTGTACCGAAAGGTGACTTCCTGTGGGTTATCCTGAAGGGAGCTTCTATTCAGCTTTTAAAATATAACCAAACCTTAACCTTGAGTGAGCTAATTTTGGGTCCTTTGACAAGGTAAAAGAAATTCTGATGTCAGATATTCCTAATAGACGTGCTAATAAAGGGAAAACTACTATTTTTTTATAGGATGAAAACACTAAACAACACTCAGAATATGACAGACAGACAAGTACCTGTGTTACTGGGAGAGCCACCAAATCATGCAGAATGCACTGCAGAGTTCCTTCATTAGTCAAGGCACCACTGGACAAGAAACAATCTTAAAGATTATTACTCCAAGTGATAGGGGAAGCTTTTTGTGTTCTATGTGGTCCACAACACATAAGTTTGGATTGATGAGTGCTTTGCTATGCAGTGAGGTGGCATCTGTGTCTTGTACCCCTATTACCTGTTAGTCTATCTGACAATTAAGACAGTGGGGTGCATGACAAGGAGAGAACAAAATCTAGCATAGCTTAGTGGCTCCCAGGTTTTTCCTATTATCCTGAGTTAAGGAATATGTGCTTGAAGCTCGTATGTTTCCAGTTGTTGGCAGTTTTCTGTACTAAAGTTCAAATTTTAATGAATATAAGCAACAAAGCAATTTTACTGGGACGGGCTGTATTTGGTTTGACAATATGAGATATTCCCTACACTGTGCAGAAGCTACTAGATCTTTAATATAATGTGTGAATTTTTCCATTATAGTGAAATAATGGAAACCTTAGGAACATGTAATCTGCTTTCCAAGAACTCTTCAAGTCTGTATAAGTTTCTCTCAACTGAAACTTTTATGGTTCACTCATCATCGGTTTGTTCTGCTGTGAATGTTTACCATTCCTACAACAGAACTGCCACACAAGCCCGCTCACATCTATGTATATATGTGTATACACACACCTGCCTCTTTGGATTTTATCAGTGCAGCTCTGTGAGAGCACATAAAAGTTTTGTCATGCAAAACACATGGTATGTTAATTGTCTTGCATTGAAGCTGAGATAAGCAAGCAATGAGTAAACAGATTCAAACTGACAGTACTGTGTCAGTTCTGGTATCTAAAGTATATTAGGTGGGAATCATGGGTTACTTGGAAACGGAAAACATGCTGCAAGAGTCTTAATCTGGAGGCAGCATCGACATGCAACACTTCTGTGTAATCACACATGGATCTTCTCTCTTATTTAATTTTAATTGACCAAGGCATTTCCTTGAAGAGAAAAAATAGATGTGAATAGATTAAAAATACCAGTTATAGCTAGGAAAATAGCCAGGAGATGGAGTTTAGCTTCTCACCCGACATAGCAGATTATTCTATATTCTTCAAACTGAGTGATTTCCTCTTTACCTTCACTACTGATGTCCTCATCGATCCAAGAGAGGAACAGATTATTATTAATGAGCCTGTAATCTCTACAATGTCCTCAGTTATCTTCTTGTTCTTATTGGATTCACATATAGAGAATAGCACTATATAACTAAATCCTCCGTGACAGTCACTGAGAGTCTCTTCAGCATCCAAAAGAAAAGGTAAATCTAACAGTATCTAATTAAAAATCTTTCTACTTCTAATTCAGACGTACTGAAAGTGGGGATGAATCGATGTTGAAAACAATTTGGAAGCAATGTTCAGTGTGTTGGGACACTTTGTATGTGTATGCCACTTGCTGTAGCTAGAGTTTTAGCAGCTCTCACTTCCAGGAGTAAGTGACTATGACCAATTTTTACAAGTGTTTTGTGTTGGCTTTTCAAATAGTGGATGTGCTTTCTGTAATTGCTTTGCCTAGGCAGTGGAATTCTGTCATCACTTATGCCCGCTGGTGCATAAATTTGCAAACATCATGCAAATGCACTATTTTATAATAAAACTGACTAATGAACTTTAAAGGCCAATTATTTTTACATGTATGCTGGCTCAGAGTAATCATGCATCATTCATATTTACACTTAGATACTTGCTGTAGTGCAATTTTAATCACTTTTTAGTCTATGGTTCATGATAAACATCATGAGTAAAGCTAGATGGAAAATGGATGTGTCAGACTGAGAAGGTCTGATACTTCCAAGACTACATAACTGAGGTAGAAAGCAAAATAGAACTTGGAAGCCCTTTCAAAAAAAACATGCCACAGTTCAAATGACAGGCATCTCCCAAACTCCAAGTACTGAGTGATAACCAACACACCACCTCCTGCTGGTACTTGTGCCTTAGTCCCTCAGGCAAGCTGGGACACTTCTTGAGGTGTTCTTCCTACAGTGGAGCTGTACCAGTTCTGTGCATCTGCATCAGGATGCAGACTGTATTGGTGACTTTGTTGATGGACTGACAACAGAGTGTTGTGAGAGGATTTCTAACAAACTCACTGGGCACTTGGTTTCTACAAGCAGTCTTTCCAAGTATCTGGAACTGGCATCTTTTTATTTAAACACTTGCTTTCCTGATGTGCCTTCTAAAAAGAAGTTTCAGACATGTAGATTGACATCCCATTTGTCCACTTGCATACCTGGGTTTTCTCTTTCTGCATTAAATTTTCTTGCTTGTCTTTGTCTTTCCTCAATCAAATTGGCACTATCCTAGTTGTTGTGGTAACAAAGGACTAGGATAACATAATTAAATACACAGAGCAATTATCATCAGGATCTAAAGGCTGTCAGCTGGCCAGACAGAGATGGCTCATATTCAAAGCAAATTCCCTGATCTCACTGGTCTCAGGGTGGGGGAAATCTGCTGGCCAGACTGGAATTACTGTCAATGATTTACACCAACAGAGGAGCAGAGTGAACCCCCCAGGGGCTACTCCTGACTCTGTAACTGACCTTGAATTAGTCCCTTGACTTCTCTACCCTTCATCTTAACTATTGCAATGCTTAAGTCTCTAGTGTGCAGATGGAGACATTTAATTAAGCATTGTAATATTTAAATCCCTCAATATCTGCTTATTCTTTCTTTGCTGTCTTTTCTAATGTCCTTTGCACCAAAAATAACAAATAGGAGATATAAATTCTTCAAAACAAACACCTAGAAGAAAGCTGCTGTGCTGCTCAATTCACTCAACATTTGCCATCATTCTCCCAGTGAGAGTGCAGGCCCACTCCTGCTGAGGATGCTTTTTCTTCAGTGACTGGGGTAACAGAGAGAGCTTGTCACCTAGCTGATGCTGCATGTAGTGACACTGAAGCCCCCAGGAAATTCTTCAAGTGAACAGTTTGTTAATGTCACCACTAAAAACTCTCATTAGAAAAATCATTGCTAAGAGTAAATGCCTTCCCTCTTTATATCCCTCTTTCCGTCTCCTCAGAGCCTGATATTTCCACTGGGAGCCAGGGAAGTGCAAGAATCTGTCATATTGTCATAACAGAAAGAATTAAAAGAACCTGCTAGCTCTGGGAAGCATTGAGCCTTTCTGTATCTTATTTTCGCTTCTACCTAGTAAAGAAAATTATAAAACTTCACCTCAGGAAAGAGAGGAATTTAGGGACGGGGGTGTGGGAAGATATGGGAATAAATGTCACATGTTCATTAGGAAACAATACTAGGAGAATAAGCCAAAATAGAACTCGGATGAAAAAGCAATTGAGTTTTTTCAGAAAGCCCCAGGCAAGTGGAAAAAACCCTGTCTCAGTAATTCACATAAGATCAAGAGACACTTCATTAAATCAGTTTTTACGTGGTTCTCTGGGAATAAAACTGTGCCAGTCCTTGCACAGACAATTGCTTTGGTGCAATAAGGAGTGTTTTTGGGGGGTTAGGGCAGACTGATACTGCACATGGACTAATCTGCTCCAGGTAGTGAGGCTGGGTTCTCTAAATCCAATCCCTCCTTCCAAGATCTCCCATCTTCCAGCCCACCAAACAATTCCTCTGTTTTCTCAAAACTCATTCCTTTCCTGTTTTATTCGACATCAATGCAAAGAAACTTAAGGAGACTGAGTGACACTTCAAATTAAAATACCAGCAGTGCCTTGACAAGTGAGAGCCCTGTGTTTCCTTGTATCTAATCACAGCAGAACTGTTGTACTGTATGCTGCTCATAGCTTCACTGCCCTGAGAAAATGCTGATGGAGTTGGCCTCAGGCAATAGAGAGGTTTGAGAAAGCAAGACCTGGAAACTTTTGAGAACTTTATTCATTTGTGACCTTATTTTCTATTGATCCCACCAGGTCACAGTTTTCAGTTCTTTCTGGGCATAAATTTACTTTTTGAAGGGTAACACAGTTCTTGCTCTGCAGGAACAGTTTCTGCAGATTGCTGGCTTCTCTAAATCTCCCTGAAAATGTTAAACATGACTGCTCAAATCTTTTCATGGTCTTTCATCCAGATACTACATAGCAGTTGAACCAACAAAGTCCAAAATAAAACACAGTGCATAAAACAGCTGCTATTTCTCCCAGGGGCTAGGTGATTTCCTGTCTCACCAGATCTTCCTGTTTCTAGAAGCTACTTCCCACTTTTTCTAGGTACAGTTATAATAAGAGAACTATCAACTCACATCTAATAGCTCCCTGCCCTCCGATCTTTTCCCCATGAGCTTTCTCCAGATGAACAGAAGATTGTTACAGTTATCTGACTTTGTGGTTGTTTGTTGTTAATCTGTGCAGACATGATCTAAATCTATGTTTAAAGAGGCTTCAGAGAAGGCTTGCTGATGCTAAAAAAGACCAAAAAAAAGCATACTCCTCTAACAGATGATGCCTTGCTGTAGTGACCTGATCTGTTGGAAGTGGTCCCTGTGTTAGTGGTTCTGTGGTGAGTGCTCCAGCTTGACTCACCATAAGATTAATCCTTAAGAAAGCACCTGAAAGTACATTCAGTTACTATATGTATATTTTTATGAGGCCACAAACCATCCTTGAAACATGGGACATTGATCTGCATGAGGCAAGAGAAATTACAAGACTCAAAACCAAGGATCCACTCTGGTTGCCTAGAGGAGAGATCCTTCTCTCCAGTATTTAGTCTATCCATCTGTTTCCATGTTTTCCAAAGTTGCAATAAGCTACCCAGTCCTTCCTGGGCTGAAGGAATAGGATCTCTCTGTCACCTCTGCAGTGTAGATATTGCTCCCTGCTCTTCTCAGGAATCTTCCCATATGCTGCAGGCAGCTACAAGAACAGAGACATTCCACATTTTGAAGGTTTCTCCCTGCTGAGTGACTTCTGATGCATTTTTTTTTTTTCCAGTCCTTAGTACATAGGTCTTACCTGACACTGAATAAGCATCCAAGTCACAGAAAGAAGGCAGCTTTCCTGACTACTTCCCAGACACAGCCTTATAGCTGAACCAACAAGTAGTAATGAACATAAACAGGCAAATGTAAGTGATGCCATCCATCTATAAACCACAATTGCAATTTAATTTACTAAGGAAATAAGCTGAGGAATAAGCAGTTCCTAATGGTTTGGAACTGAGCAGTCTCAGCACAGTAGTGGAGGCCAGTGGCTGCACAGCATTGCGCTGCTCCATGACAGCTCCCAGAGAACCACAACAGCACGGACACCCTCCCAGCTCCAGAGCTCCTTTGCAAAACATCACTTCTATTTCTACCTGTATTTTTGCTGCCTTATCCAAAGGCATGAATTAGAGGACCTTCTGTTTTTAAGACCAAAGTAGTACCAGTAAGAAGTGAATATATTAATAATCCTCTCAGCTCTGATGCGGAAGTTTCAGTGTTCCCCTTCCTTCACCTGCAGAGAATGCAGATTCTAGGGCAGTAAACCAAATAATTCTTGTCCAAAAGAGCTAACATAAGCAAATGAATCCTCCAGTGGAGAGAACCAGAGGAAAAACAAGTAAATCTTTTGTATAATCAGTGTATAAGATACTCTAATAAAGAACACTATTTTATTACTCTTATTATTGACCTCAGCTTCTTTCAAGTGGGATTGTGGAGGGTTTTTGTAAGATTCTTGAACTTCTAATGTTTGCACTGGTTATACACTGTTTACAATCTAAGCTCTCTCTGTTACATACTTGGAGCCAGAATCTCATTCCTTACATAATGCCCAACTTTCCACCAGGGATCCATTATGGTTTGGGGTAATCCTTCTCCCAACAGCACACAGCTATACCACAGCCTCCCAGAGTCAATAAAAGCCAAGGCAGCACACACACTGCTTCCACTAACCACTGTCTGTGTGACTCATAAACAACAGTACCACTAACATTACCTTCCTTACTATCCTTTTCCTCAGTGTTATCAACAGAACTCAATATAAATTCAAGTGCCAGTTGTGTGTCAGCAGCTGTTGCATTTATCATATATGAGAATGATGCTTCTGATGTTGTTTTTGTTTGGTTGGGGTTTTTTTTAGGTCAGGAAACAGTGTTAAAGTATTTCTTGGCATTCAAAAACAATATACAGACATGAATCAACTTAATAGGTGGTTTATGTTTGCTTCTTATTAAAGTAACCATTTTTCAGTTGCCCTTGAAGGCAAGTTAGTTTGCTACTATATTCAGTGGTTTTCTTTTAAAGGTTCACTCATTTCATTTTCTGAATAGAAGCATTTTTAAAAAAATAAATTTGCACTTTTATTAACGTTCTTATGAGGATAACATAAAGCATATTATCTTATTGAAGGTGTGAACAACTTGTTTGTTTTATGGCTGTTAACATCCTGGTCTTACACTTGGATATTAATTCATGTGAGCAACTAAAAATATGTATAGAATTTCATTCTGCCTTTCTTTTTAAAAAAGTAACGCACAAAGCAACAGTAATGTACATTCCAATAGAAACCTTTATGAGCCAATCACTTGCCTCTTAAATAGCAGCTTTCCAGTTTATTTCTTGCACAAATTTCTATTTGGTCAAGAGGGTTTATGTCAGCCTTTCAATGAAAAACAAAGCACTTCTGTCCTATGCAAGCTGCAGAGTGATTCATGAAGTGCTTCTGTCTGCCTTGAATACAGGTTGGAGCATATAAGGGAGGTACTTGCAGGACTGAACCACAGGGCTCTGCCCAGATTTACTGCTTTAGGCTTTAGTGACTTCTAGGTGGAAGACAAGAAAAATTCCCTCATGCCTTTTCTAAAAAATAGTCTTAGAAGTTGCCTCTGTTTAACTAGTAAGGCTGGTAGAAGGATACTTTTGTCCTGAAGCCTCCATAGGATGCACCAGGAGCGTATCAGTAGTAGCTATCTACATACAGTAGAACCAAGTAGAAAACCAGCTCCATACTCTTTCCAATTTTTTTTTTTTTAAAGTTAAACAGTCCTAGTTTAGACAGGACTAAAAATATTTCTACACTTTTCTTCCTCAAAGATGGAGTTCTCAGACTGGAGCACAGGAGCCCAACAGGGTCTCCCTTTAGATTCAACAATCTTGTTCTAATTTGTCTCAGGAAATCTTCTTTACACCGATTAATCATAATCAGGGGTCTCCGTTCCTAAAATTTAATTCAGAAACACTCTCTCAAACATGGCACACATCTCCTGGTGACTTGAATCACTATTTCTATGTTCTTGAGAAGAGTTTCAATGTCAGTGAATTATTTATTAAGAAAATTGGTCTGAAAAAGTTTCTGGCAAACCTACACATCCGGTTGTACACATTCAGCCCTGAATGAATAACCTTGTTCAGTATTATCCAAGCTCAGGAAAACCTCTTTTCCACCCAGGGACATGCCAATGTAGTACAGTCCTTCTCCCAGCTGGCAAGATGATTCCAAGTCTTTTAAGCTGAATAGACTCTTCCTGGTCTCTGCAGCTTCCTACCCAAACCCTAAGCCTCTGCTTCTTATCTGCCATTTCAACATCTTTTCACAGAAGAATGGTCTTCATTTACCTCTGTAGCTGGGCCAGATGTGATCTGTTCTTTAAAAGCCCTCCAGACATTGCAAGGCCTATAACTCCATGTTGTGGGGTTTGGATAGACTATTGGTACTTACTGTATTACAGAGGATTACTCCAAAACATGGAGTTAGATTTCTTGGCTATCTTGGATTTCATCTTATATTTATAGTTTTTAAAGTAGAGATCAGCAAGTGAAGGCTTTAGGAATTTTTTTTTTTCAGCATTACTCTATGTATAAAGCAAGGCTGTGCAGCACTGAGGATATTACACCTCATAGATCATGTTTCCCTTAGTCAGAGCTGCTACATGGACCCAAGCAAGGGATCTCCAGCTACATCTGCCCAAGTTTAAGATGAACAAGGATTGGGCAAGCAGGTAGGTGTGCTGAGAGAGCAGGACGGGGCTGGTGGTCTAAGAAATCCTGCACTGACTGCAGCTCTGGGGTGGGCTCTGGCCACAGACCCCATCACATAACATACTTGCTCACTCTCCCTGCAACAGTTTCTGGTTAAAAGCAATTGCACAAATTTACAGCTACACTTTTTACAGTGTTATAAAAAAAAAAAGGAAGAAAGAGGTCAGCCTATTGATTTTCACAGGATCCTGACCATTTAGGAGAAGCAGTGGCAGGAGGTTTATTTCTCTCCTCTCCCTTTAAAGTTCAGTCTTCAAATCACTGTTCTAGTAAGTTTGTTTTGGTTCTCTCCTCAAGGTGAGACACCGCAGTAAATTTCCACTCTTAAAAGGCTTACAGTACATGAAGTTCAGTAGTGTACTGTGCAGACCTTTGCTGAGTATAGCCAGCTCACAGTAATAAACTCCTTTGCTCCTTTGCCTTGGCAAATTCTGCCTCTTTGTAAAAGAAATATTGCCTGAGCTGAGTAAAAGGCACCAGGATTAAATAAATAAATAAATAAATAAAAGAGTGTTGAATGCTAGGAATATTAATGCCACCCAAAGTGTTGAAAGGTCATTTAAATATTAATTTGCTCTATATAGACAATCATATAAGAGCAAATATCACAGCCTTTAAGATAAAAACTGAGTGAGATGAGGCTACAGTCAAGGTGCCATGGCCTGGCTCTTTGCTTGTTTTGCCTATGTCCCCACTCCAGTCACAAAAATGGACATAGCTGACCTCACTTAGTTTTAATTTTTTTTGTTTAGTCATGAACTAGCTGGAGCTGTTTGGGCCTCTCTGCTAACTGATGCCACATCCTTCTCTGGCAGGCTTTGTAATATTAGTGAATATGACAGATAGTAAAGCTCCATATATTCCATCTAGTCTCATGTCCTTGGTATATCTCAAGCATTGTTATATCATCCATAGGTGATGATTCCTCCCAGTGTAGTATCATCCCCAACTTATGAGGGATGCAAGGCTAAAAGAGAAGTAGAAATCAAGGGAGAAAATCAGCAGAATTAAACAGATTCAGAAATGGAAGGAAGGAAGGAAGGACAGAAGGAAGGAAGGAAGGAAGGAATCAATCAAATATATGTCTCTGAAATTGTCAGAAAGCTTGTCAGTATACAGAAAACAAAGCATTTCTGACACTATCCATTTTACTGTGTTCCTATGTGTTTTTATTTCTGGAGGCTGATTTTAAGGTTCCTGTTATTCAAGTTCGGATGTTTCACAAACAATGAAATCTTAGACAATTATTTAAAAATCTAACAAAAATATAATAACAACCCAACCAAACAATGGCTTATAAAAATGAAGTCAGATTCAGCTTGCCAAATTCAGTTTGGTTACATTACTGTAATATTTTGCTTTAAAACTAACATAGCTAAGTAGTAATTCTCTGAGTACTTTTGAACGTCTTTTGGAATAAACACTTCAAATGGAAAATCTATTTATGTGAGAACTCAGGTAGAGATTTAACTTACTAGAAAAGAAAAGCACAAAGGCCCTGAACCTGCTATCCCACAGGCCGGGAAATCTATGTGCACAAGGACCAATTAAAGTTATTACATCAACGTGCAAATACAGGAATCAGCTCAGGCAGGTCAGTGCTGGAGGAACAAAATCCTTAAGCACCTGTAGGTTATTAGCATGTGTTCTCTGAAAGCTGAGTGCCATATTTCAACTTTCATGTACAAAAATAAAACGGTTTTCCTTTCAGTTCACTGCAAAGCAGTTTGGTTTGCTCATTCATATTGACAAACAAACAACCAGACCTGTTTGCAGAAAACTAGGCCCTCTCTTATGTGGATTAGTTCCTTCTACTAATCATTTCTCCAAGGGGAACAAGCAAACTCATACACAATGTAAAGATGAGATAGTGTTTCATCGTCTCTGTAGCATTTATAATCAAGCTTCCAGGCCTTCCTGTTTTGAAGTCAGTAATTTGATGCAGCTGTGCTGTTGATGCAATGTAATGATGTAAATCTGAGCTTGCCCAGTTACTTTGGCCCTTGACCATAACTGGACTTTGCATTTCCAGTCCAGTGCTGGCTTTTGTGTAGGTACTTGTAATGAAGCCTTGCTTACTAGGCTTTCCAGAGATTACTAGGTTATTCAGAAGAAAAAAACTCCCAAAATTTCCTGTTGCTGTCCTGCTTCCTGACCTAGCAGAAGCCTGCTCTTTGGAAACCAAGATTAATAGGGAAAGTTTGGTGTGGATGCCCAAACCAAAATATTATTGTCAAATATTTACTATGCAAAAGGCATGTAGCAGACTGTGAGTGACATGTAGCATTAGCCTAGGTTCATATTAAAATTCAGTGAAGGTAACAACACATATTATAAGTGTGTGTGGTCACAGAACTGTATTTACATGTTAATCTGGACCTGTTATGGACCTAATAAGGTATCAGTGGCCATACCCAGAACTGCCAAGAGGTGAGGGAATTCACACTACTTTAGAGGCCAGCATTAGTAGGATGATTTGCAGACAATCTCTTTTCTCCTCCTTCCCTGTGCCAACACCTCATAGGTGTAAGAAATCGAAGACGACAGTGGCTGACAGAGAAAGGGACTACCATTAAACAGGACTGGTAGGACAGGCTCAAGAAGTGTGTTTTCCAGCTCCTGACACTTAACTCTCCTTCCTGCAGCACAGTTTCTGATTTGATTTTACACTCAGAGATAAATCACTCAGGCACAAAATTTTAAAATCCATCCCAGATATACTCAAGTTGTTTAAGTCTGTTGCTAGGATTTCAACAAAAGGAGTTTCTTTAAAGCTTTTAGGTCAACATTCAGGTTGATAATGTTAAAACACAGCTAACCCTGGGTTTTTTTGTTTTGTTTTGTTTTGCTTTCTTTTGTTTTAATAGCTGTCTCTTAAAACACAAGTATAAATGTTATAAACATAAGGTTAAAACTTAACAATAATGCTGTGGACAGCAATCAAAAAGAGCTGAAATTGTCTGTTCCCAGTGCTTAAATCACTCAGTTCATCCAGTTTTTCTCCCCAAATTCACTGTTCTCGGTACGGGTTAAATTCTTCAGAAGCTTGTATAGCTCAACCAGAATGAGGACACACGGACCCTGGTCCATCACATTTCAGCACTCGAGATTCTTGTCACTTGAAACTGAGAAGTTGAGAAAGCCAGTCCTTACTCATATTGCCCAGGGACAGGCTCCACTCAGAGATCTAGCCCAAGTGTTTTAGGGAGGCAGTTCCTTGCCAGTGCCCAGGGACCTGGTGTCTGACTGGAATGACATTGGCTACAGTCGCTTTTCTTGCAAATGAGTGGGGCCTCCAGGCTGTACATGGTATTTTGCCCTTTTGGCTGAGTGGCTGAGGAAATTCACCTTATTTGTTTCAATTTTAATTTTCTGTGGGTTTGATTTGTTTATTTTTATGTGAGAGAGATTGTGAAACTTTGGGCAATACGTTCCTAACTATGTCACTGTTCTCGCCAGTTGACATTATTAAGGCTGCTGCTAATTTCTTCCCTTTGTCACCCATTCCTGTCTCTTTTGGAGGTGAGGTGAGGTGGGGGTGGAGGATTTCCTCAAGGAAAAGTCCCTGGTGCTGTGCAGAGCTGCTGGAGCCACCCAGAGCACGACACTGTAGTATGTCAGTGGGGACTGTTCACATCAACAGCTGCTCCATCAGCCAGCTACATGCCTCTCAAACATCTCCAGCAGAGACAAAAATATACTTGTAGATCTATTCAGCTCCCACTGAGCTTGATGGAATGTTTTCCATTGATTTCTAATGAGATTTGGATGACAAACATTTCTGCACAGAAGGCTTGCCCCTGGCCTACAGGGAGGAGGAACTATTATGTGGTTTCTCCCTTTCACATTGTGTTATTTCCCCAAATCTTGCAAATAAGTGATCCACGTAGCAAAGGAGACCTGCTGGTACCTATTCTTTGAAAGTGGAGTTGTCGGGTCCTCGGCCTCCTGAGTATAGCAATTCAGTATTATAATATTCAAATTAATTATACCTTTGAAATATTTCATTTAAAGTTGCAATGATTTTCTTTCATGAACTGTTTCTAATTATTGTGCTCCAAGTGACAAATTAAATGCCATTTGAAGCAATTATACCAAATACTAAAAAAAAATTATACATAGGTATGTCATTAATATAATTAAGTCAAAAGTTACATTTCACAAATGATTCAGCTTTTCGCTGATCGCTCATGAGTTGAAAGCAACATTTGAACAAATCTGTAACAAACCTGAGCACTAAAGGAGTTATTTATTTTTATGCATTTATTAAACAAGTTGGGAAAAGCATGAGTGATCCTGTGTGAATGAAAAAGAATAATACAGTATGCCTTTTCAGAAGCTTTTTTGTCTCCACTTAACTTCAATACTTTTTATTGTCAAAGCTCTATAAAGTAACTCATTCCTGAGCCCCAACTCTTGATTCATGGAAATAGCAAATAAACATATTCCAAAGGGATTTTTATGTTAGTTTTGGTTTCATAGCGGGTACAATGCAGAAATTCAAGTGAGGCAACAGTAGGCTAACTCCCTCCTTTCTAAATAGCTAAAAAACTGCTACCCTTTCTTGAACCACTTTATCAACAATCTGTGGTCAGTAGTCTTCTCTTTCTTAGAAGTGAAAACAGGTCAGGAAGCCTGATGTCTTTGATATGCAAATCTCTCCACTTCTGAACACAGACAGACTGAGGGAGTACACTTTCTTGACCTATTGCTCTGAGAGTCCTCAGTGTAATTCAGTGTGCTCCTCTATCTTGTAGTCACACTTCTCAAACCTACATTCTTGACTGTCATGGAAACCACCTGGTCAGCCTGGTTAAACATTTGCTCAACCTTGCTACATGCTAGTGTTTTGGCTGACATCACCTGGATCAGTAAAACTATCTGTGGAACACAAGAGGGATGATCCAGTCTTTAGCACATATCAGACCCCAAACCATTTTTGCACAGCCGTGTTCAATCTTACTCACAATGTCCAGGGGATACCTGTAGGTGACCAGGGATGCAAAGGTTCATGAGGAAAGCCCTGACACCGCACAGAATGCATGACTGGTTAGCAGGGAATGCAAGGCAGCACTTAGACACCTTCTGTCACCTGGGGAACAATAGTGCAATCACTTGTCACAGTGTCCCCACAAATAACACTAAAAGGACTTTGCTTGCACAAGTAATTTTCACCCAGTACTTTTTTTTTTTTTTTAACTGCTTTGTCAATTAACAACAAAAAACCAACAATAGTAACACCAAATATAATCCTATGTTCTTTTCAAACCTTCCGTGGTTGCTAAGGTTTTCTTACTCTATAACCACTCATGGTCCAAAAAACCCTACATGTCTGAGAAAAAGGTATACATGTTGACAAAGTTAAAGGGAGAGAACATGACCTGTAGATAGAATCTAGAGTTCTTGAAAGGTGCTGAAATTACAGAACAAGAGACAGGTGGTACTCATTTACTCACAGATCAAATTCCATGTGTTTTGTCTTCTCTTCTCACTGGTTAGTTTCCATAATAGAAAATAAAGTCATATAAAAGGAATGTATATTTTGCTCTTGCTTTCATATGGAAACATTACTCCCTCCTGCTCTTTTAAAGGATGAGTTACAATGTTTGACTTATGGCTTGTAGTCCAATGTGGGATGCAGGCAGTGAGATACCATAATAATGGTGATCATGGAGTAAACAACCCACTAGATAAATACTCACAAAGAGGAACTGAGAGACAAAATGAATGTTTCAGAAAACTAGCAGTGCAAGAAACTGTGAAAGACCAGGGATTAATTACTGTGACATACATAACATCGATAGCCAGAGTTTCACCTTAGAGGTGATGCTAACAGCTTAAAATATAAATGTAGGCACATTTTTTAAATGTGTGTGTCAAAGAGATTCATCTGGATGTAAAATGAGACATCTATGCCTTTTAAAATGATAATGAAGAACTGTGCTTTCATTTGGCTTTTCTGGAAAGCTGGCTGTACTTACAGTTCATTTTGAACTCTGCANCAGAACCCTTTTTTCTAAGCTTTCTGCTTACTAGTAAAGGCTGATGCCTTTGAAAGTCTTCAAAGGGGAAGTATCTTTTGTAAAAGCAGTAGACAGAGTTTTTCATGATTGGAGGTCTCAAAGTCAAGATGTGGCTTCTTGGTTAGTCATTTCAAAGATCCTATAAATAACTAGTGATAAGCTCAGGATTTCCCAGCAGCAGCCTTTGCCTGCTAAGGATTCAGACTGCTGAGTTCTCTAGACAGTAAGAATATATCTTATGATGTTGTAACTTAAACTGTAAGTTCAAAGGCTCAGAAGAAGGAAGGTGAGAGGTGAGTCCAGCTGGGACTGGTGGATGATAGGATATTTAGACAGTAGTTCTAATGAAACAGAGGCAAGTCATAAATTCAGGTTGGAGAGGACTGGGGATGAATATTTATGGGGAACCAAAAGCTAGGTTACTCCACACACACATGGAGTGGGAAAGGGAGGAGGTGGGTAACTAGAGTAGGCATAAGTGAGACAGAAGGCAAAATAATGTGGAAAACATATATTTATGCACAAATGTTAAGAAGTATGGAAGCTAACAGAAAGCTCTACAAGCTTTAGAGCATTTATAAAACTAAATAGTTGGTGATACAGAACACTACAACTGTTACAGGAAAGCATGGATTCCTTAATAAATACAGAGAGAAGAAATGGGAAGAAATACTTTTTCATCAAATAAGATTATATATAGTCATTGTGAAGTTCAGAAAGACACAAGAAGCACACATGCAATGAGGTACTGGCCAGTAAGGCAAGCCTGTACCAGTAAGGTACAGGCCAGTAGTACTGGCAAGCGCCAGTATGACTCAAGCTAGGAGTAAACTACATTATTCTTGCTTAAATATCTATACAGCACATGTTTCTTAAATTATATTATAAGAAAATGTACTGATCTTCAACGTCTGTCTCTGTATAGGCTGCATTTCAAAATAATCTGTAGATATCGAATTAAAAGAATGCAACAGATTGCAGTCAATCAGTAAGCTCCTTAAATTATCTGATGGGTTTCAACAGGGAGTATTTTGTGGTATTTTATATTCTGTGGTCCCCACTGAGAATGAAAGTATGTGTGTATATATGTGTGTACATATAACTTCAGTTCAAGAATTTTGTTCAGAGAAAAGGATGCCTGGAGAATGTGACTATTTTAAATGGTTGGATTCTAAAACTATCCTGCCACCTATATGGTTCATGTCTCGGAGGCACTTGTGAGTCTGCAGAGTTCTCCTCCACTTAGCTGCAACAGCCTTGATAAGAGCTTGTGATGATTCATCAGAAATAGAAATAAAGGAAAAATTATTTTACTGAAGGTTATCATGGAGAAATAAAATCACTATTCTCAGTAAAAGCAAGTGTTGGAAGATCAAAAGAGTAATGATATATTTGAAAAAAATCAACTGCAGGACATGTAGGTACTTAATAATGTAATGTGAAAATTAGTGCACTGTGTGAGACTAGGTTATTGCTACAAATGGTAAACTGCCCCAAAATAAAAAAAATAAGAGATAGTTATCAGACAAGCAGACTTACAGTATTGTAATTCTTAGTAATTAGTTGCTCTTTTGTGAGCTCAAAGTTTTTTAAAGCAAGGTCCTTTCCAATCCAAACCATTTTAAGATTCTATAATTATATAATCATCAAAAAAATAGAAACAAATCCAATGAAGGACGAGTGTAAAGTGGGGAAAATGTTAATTAAAGTTGAAAACCAGAAAGAAGACAGCACAAACTTTTTTAAGAGTAAAACTACCAGAAATAAAAGGAAAACAAAAAGGAGCTAACTATCCTAACTATCCGGTCTTAAGTGGAAAATGATAACACTGGGTGATGTAGAGAAAGCGTTCCACTCCTTATTTGATTTTTTTTTTAAATAACAGTAACTAAACATCAGTTAAATCTTAATTAGATAAGTAATAAACTTACTTTCAGTTTCAGAAGTGGAGAGTGCAGTCAAGAGCTCAAAAGGTAAAACTGCTAATTTCAACTCTGCAGTTTGTGGTGAAATTGTTGACTGCAATATATTCCATCCATGGTGATTCTAAACACTGAGACCAATGCAAACAACCTATTGTGTTTCCAGAATACATTGCTTCCTCGAGGCTGATACAATGGGCTAGAGACAACTAAAATTAATAGATTTTAGATAGGAAAGTTGTATTAACCTCAGCAGGCCGTAATGGGTCACTGGAGAGCATTTCAGCAAGGGCTTGGAACAGCCTCTGCGATGTTGACCATTATCCTTCAAGGACAGCATGAGTCAGAGAAGGACCCAGAAGACTGAAAGGCAAGCAATATACCAGTCTTTTAAAAAGTGATCATTGTAGGCCTCAGGAATTACCTACTGGTGTAATTGAAAGCCGTTGATAATTTTGGAACAAATTGTTGGGAAGTATTGGCAAAAGAACTAGAAGGCAGCCAAGTTATTAAAGCAGACAATATAGATTTAGGAAAAGCAGGTCATGCAGGCATACATCTTTTTCATTTTTTTAAATAAGTTGACTGGCCTAACTGGTATATCTCAGCTTAAGGCTTTTGATATTGTCTTATGTGTCTTCTCCATATGCAACCTAAAGAATTCTATTCCACACTTAATCTCTATCAGGTGAATTTATAATAGACCAAAAAACATCTTGGGAATGGGGGGAGAGAAAGGGGGAGGTCGCTGTATAATCTATTGTACTGCCACGGGTGTAGTGCTGAAATAGCACATCCAGAATTGGGCTTTCATAAATGCATGAAAGGGGAACATATAGATCTCTGAAAGAAAAGCAACAAATGAAAGTTTAGAAAATATGACACAAAAGGCAGGGCTGGTGAGAAAGGCAGCTGAATCTCAAGAGAAGACTGATATGCAACATGAAGAAAAGACTTTTGCCATAAAGGGAGCTGCCAAAAGGACAGCAATCCCTCATTTTGCACTGCTCTAGGGACAGGGTCCTCCCACCTCAATGTGGCAAAATGAACTCTGAACTATTCCTTTTTTTTTATTTACCTTTTTTTTTTTTTTTTTTTTTTTTTTTTTAGATAGAGATACCTTCATCTAATCATGGACATGCATGTGAAGCACACCTTTGGTTCTTTTATTTTAGCTGAGAACAACATCTCTGCTGTTCCCTTCTGGTTTTGCCTCTGATTCTTCCCCTGCACCTGAGCAGAGGACAGGGGGCTGCTGGTCACCTGGTTTTGGTCCATGACTGATGTCTTGGGGTCCCCAGTTTGGAAGAAGCCTGCTAACCTCAGACTAAGATTCTTTTTAGGAGTCTGCTTTGAAGCCCAATTAACAAGAGTTTTGCAATCACATTAACGAATGACCACGTCAATGTCACATCAAGTACAATTCCACCTTCATGCTACTGTGTGTGTTTTTGTAGTGGGGAGAACAACGTGCATTGTTCAATTGTGCCTCAGAAGAAACAGTGCTACATATTGAGTTGCCAATATTTCCTATCAGAAGGTAAAAGTTTCCTTAGGATGTAGCCCTCCTGAGTCTTTGTGATCTTACATCTTCTTTTATGAAAGAGAAAGAAAGCTCTACCTAATGGAAGCTGCTGTGCTGAGCACACGCAGTGTGAGTGGTCTGTGAAAGCCTCAATGTCCTTGAGTTGCATTTATGGACACGTTATCTGATAGCTATTTACATTCATGCATTAGCATGAATAAAGGAAGTGTGGCTGCAGATTTATGACATTGCTTCTGTATGCTTCTTGCTTTGTGCTTTATACTTTTGCAGAAGCACTTTCCTTCAGTTTTACTCTCATTAAGTTTTTATCTGTGTGTGTGTGTGTGTGTATTTGTCCAGCTTTTCCTGCCTTGTTGTTATTTCAGTTTATTAATAATTCAGGCTTTTCAAACTGCCTCATACTGGTTAAATCCCTCCCGTTTATTTGAGGATGATAAATTAAGCTATTAAAAGAGTGACTCATTACAAGTATATATCCTGTTGGTGCCACCACCCTCCTACACATAATAATTATTAAGTTTGCAGTGTGACGCACAGTCAGCACTTTCAAAGCAGGGTATCAGTGCTGGTAGTTGCAGTGCCTGAATACCTTACTGGCACTGGTTACCCATGGCAACTAAAATGATCTATTTGTGGTGATAATGGCTTGTTGTTCTTTTTGATAGTTTTTCTGTATTTCTTTCAATTTCAAGAGGAACCTATAGTTTTAAAAAATCATTTTAAGATTAACAGTAACAGTGAACAAAATTTCACTGGTGGAAATATGTGCAACTATGGAATACTGGGAATACAACATTGTCTTGTTGCAGATTTTATATCTGTAACGAAGTCTGCTGAGCCTAAACTACCGAAGTTAAATCATACCACCTCATCTATAAATGTATTTTATTGTTTACTGGTAAGCACTCATTCTGAAGGGTTTGGCAAGTGTAAGGAAGTAGGAGAGCCCATTATGATTTCTATTTATTGCATGTCCCTTATTTGCAGATCGTTATTTCCTTTCCATTTCCGTTATTTCTTATTTCCATTAATAGCATTTTAAACAAAGTACCCGAAGGTAGGGAAGATTATCACTTGCTTCTAAATTGTTAATACAAATTTATTTGGATATAACATGATTTATAAGCTAATGAACACTTCCCCTGCAACAAGCAGTTGATAATTGGCAAGTATTTTTAATTGGCAATGCTGAACTGCAAATATTTTGGATTGTTCAATCAAACTCAGTGTAACCATGATGTCTTTTGGCAGCTTTTTATACTAGAGCATGTTTAAGACCAGAATCTTTCCCTCTCTCAGCTGTTAGATATTCAGTAATGCAAATGAAAGTCGAATTACTTCAGAATGTCCTTCTTTTTGCATGGTTAGTGAACAGCAAGAGTAGGACAGCTGGGCAGAACACTGCTTCTTGGACAGGAGCAGCATACTGCCCCTCCACCTTCAGGCAGCTGTGCTGGCTGGTGCCCACCTGTTTGGGAAAGAGCCCTCCATCTTCCCTTCTCCAGGGTATGAGAACTGCAAAAAGACATTTTGGTCCTTCCCTCTTTTAAAGATACTTAAAAGTTTCATTGCAGATCTGAAGCTTCTTTTCTCAGGGCAACATCATCAGCAATTTTAGGCATCTCTGCCCTTTTGTGACTGTGTTGCTTCCCCATTTCCTGATGATGAAGCCTAAAGTTATTTCTGGTTCTTGTTCAAGAGAGAAAAGATTTTCTTCCCATTCAACCTATGCATCAGCCAGCCCTTTTTCTTGGGAATCAAATGGGTTTCCTTATAGAGTCACATTCAAAAATTGCTGCATGTTTATGTTATACTGATGTAAATATAATATAATATTAATTTAGCCAGTGGAGGTCCATAGAGCCTAGGAAGGAATTTTTTAAGGATTTCCGTGTTCATTTTATTGACAACATCTCCTTCAAATCAAAGGTATAAATCCTGATACCCTTAAGCTAGTAAATTTCAGTGAAGAAAATGGGACTTCAATTATGATTTAAATAAGGCTCTCGAAATTCGGCCTCATGGCAAGAATCTCCTTTCTGTGGGTTGTGGTAAAGGTTTTGGATTGTGGTTAGAGTTCATTACTTTCAAACTTGGCTCATAAAGCTTTCCCGTAGTCCAAACATCCATAGTTCTAAAGAATTTAATTAATCCTTTCATAAGACTGCAATGTAAAATTCAAGAAGCCTACATACTATTATCCCTGAAATAAAAAGTCTTTTCAGCATTATTTTTAGTTAGATATCTCGGGGAATCCAGCTGTTCTGAAGGAGAGAGGAAGCAAACTAAACTTCTTCAAAATGTTTGGGTAAAACACTTTGTGGTGAAAGTTTTTTTGGGGTTTTTTTGTGACTGTGGGGAAAAAAAGGTGATACTTTATGCCATAGTATACCAATACTAAAGCAATTTCAAGACCAGCCTTTCCCTACACATACAATCACCACCTTTTACTGAAAACTTTTTTCTAAGGATTTAATTCTTTAGTTTTGTGGCAAACTGTAAGATCTATTAATCTGTCAACTGTTTCTGTTTCCGCTTTAATTAATAAAATGTAAGAAGTCCAGCCTTCTGGAATCCTGTAGATTATAGAGAATCCTGTGCTATCACTTATGTCAGAGCAAATCTCAGACAATACTGCTATTCTGATTTACTACCATTTTATACCAATCTTCTCTCTTTGCTCTGGCATGACCAATAGCCTGAAATGTACTGGAAAAGCCTTATTATACTAGGCTCTATTCTACCTATTTAAAACCCAGTACAATGGTAATTTGATTATGCTGAGGCTGAGATCAATCTAAACTCTGCTGCAGAACACAGATCATCAATTTTGATTTCACTGACCAAGCATCTTCTCTACTGGGAAGCTTTATGAATGATGGACCACATCAATGAACGCTTACTCTGAGAATTGCTCCATATGTTGCAGCACAGGGATGATTCACCTCATTCATTTACGGACTGCTTGAGTGAAGAGAGAGAATGGTAACATGGTTGGTCATAGAGACAGTTTGTGTATTGTAATTTGTGGGCTCACAGGCATGGTATTTCGCTGTAGTGGGTATCCTGATGGCACAGAATGTGTTCACTAATACCCATATGATTGGGGAAATTAGTGGCACTATCCAGACATTTGGAATGTTGACTTAGATGTCACCAGTATAAGCTGTGATTCTTATACTTGTCATACTCTTGGATTGGAACAATCTGCACTATCAGTACAGGCTTGGGGATGAGGTTTTAGAAAGCAACCCTGCGGAAAAGGACTTGGGGGTGCTGGTATGAAAAGCTGAACATGAGCCTACAGTTCACTCTTGCAGCCCAGAAGGCCAATTGCATCCTGAGCTGCATCAAAAGAAGCATGGCCAGCAAATTGAGAAAGGTGATTCTGGCACTTTGCTCTGCTCTGATAAGACCTTACCTGGAGTACTGTATCCAGCTCTGGAACCCACGGTACTGTAAGGACGTTGACCTTGATTGAGCAGGTCCAGAGGAAGGACACAAAAATATCAGGGGGCTGGAACACCTCTTCTACAAAGACTGTCTGAGGGGCTGGGGTTGTTCTGCCTGGAGAAGGCTCTGGGGAGGCCAAATAAGAGATGTTCCAGTACTTGAGGGGGGGCCTACAGGAAGGTTGGAGAGGAAATGTTTTCAAGGTCCTGTGTAGTAATGTGAGGAGCAATGGTTTTAAATTAGAGAAGAGTAGGTTTAGATTCGATTTTAGGATATTGGGTCAGGTTCCCCAGAGAGGCTGGAGGAATTCCATACTTGCAGATACGCTTTGCTGATACAAGACCTGAGCACCCCACTGTACTGGTCTTGGTATGAGCAGGAGGTGAGAGTAAGGTTTCCTCCAGGGTCCCTCCCAACCTATGCAATGCTGTCATTGCCACATAGGTCATTCTGTTTTGTTGCAGATGATGATGTACTCCTTTTTCATCACAAAAAATTTATTACAATGTGAAGCCTTTCACAAGGCTATGTAACACTGACTCCCACACAGACCACATTATGCATTCCATCCTTACAGCAATTTGCATATCTTGATCTGCATCTGCACTAAGTAACTGAGCAGTTGCAGGCTGTGCTCTGTCCCCAGGTCCGTGCATTTGTCCTCACCCAGATCCTAAGCTCTCTTAGCCTCCAGAATTGGCTAATGACACCTATATTTCCTTTTGGCATGCTTTGGTCTATTGCTGGCTCCTGAGTAATGCACAGGAACCACCTGGCTGAGTGCAGGCTGGCCTTGGCCAATGCTGTGCTAGCGCCTGAGTTAACAACAATGCAGATGGCCAAGTCCTAGCACTTCTATCAAAAACAGTGACAGTGTCAGTGTTGGTGAGCAAAGGAGGATGAGCTGTCCATTTTATGACTTGAAAGAGAGACATATCTGAATAAACAGTGCTGATTAAAACCCAAGATCACCCATCACACAAAATGATACAGTTATCCCTGGTAGCTGGTTGTGTGTGTGTGTGTGTTTTCCTTTTTTTAAGCAAACAGATGTTCATTGGTAAGAGAGCCTCTGTAAATATTGTCCTCTTGGATTTTTTCATTATCTTGATCCCCCTTGGTATTTTACTCTATGTGTAGATCACCACTTGGATTAGGAACACCGTATTGTTAACATCTAAAAAATGTGATTATTCAGGTTGCTCAAAATACACAAAAAGTGACCTACAGGGAGACACCTGCAAACTAACTGTGATATACACAAGGTTATTTCAAGGTTTCTCACACAAGGTTTGAAGGTTTCAACACAGCTGACACTGTGTTGTACAAAAGTGAATTATAGTGGAAAAATGTGAAAAATTATGTTACTGAGACATCATTATGTTTCCACATCACTGATAAATTGACAGGGGAATGGTAAAGAAGGAAATATAACAAAGCTCATCATGTTTTGGAAGACATTATTAAATTAAGCTGCAACTTGAGCAAGAATTAATTAATGTAATGCGGAAGATGTAGGGTGGAGATCTCAAAACAACTCAGCATCAGTTTGACTTTGTTCTGATTGAAGTCAAATTGACTTGTTCCCAGTGACGTCAATGGGAGTGAAGCTAGATCAGTACTGACTGTTTCTGACAACCCAGTCTTTAATATATGTTGGCCCAAATTTTCAAGAATCATTTGTGGGTTTGGGTGTCCAACATAAAGTGCCATAATAAGGTCCTCCTTTTGAGGCAGATGTTCAGGATTAAGACTACCTAGTTCAGCAGAAGTCTGCTAACAGAAGTATTTGCTATAGTCACTCCCAGTATCTGAGAGAAACTCAAATTATATTTGTGTTCAGTTCAAGGAACTAAAGTCCTTTAATTTTCAGTAACCTTCAATAATGTATTTAGTTTTAATGTTTCATTTCTCTCACATAAAATTACAAGTTCTGTAGAAATGGCTTTTTCTTTTGAAGTGATTTTTTTTTGTTTGCAAAATTCCCAAGCATCTCTATTAATTAGACAGGCTCAAGCACACCAAGGAATATCAACATATATTACAAGTGCCCTTGAAGACAACATGAAGAGTAAATTATTTTTTAAAGCAAGTATATGTTTCTGTTCTGTTCATTGCAGTGACATTCAGTATACACCAGATAGTCACTGACTTCAGGGGCAGACACGATTCCTTCCCTACATGTTATCCAGCCACAGCAGATCTCCTTCTCCCAGTTTCTTCAAAGTTACCCTTTCATTTTTCAGAAAACCCTCCATTTGAATTTGTACTGAATTCTCAGCTAGTACAAATGGACTAATCAAAGCATGACCTCTTATGTGTAGAATATCTGTTTTTTTATTCTCATTTGGAATCTCTGCTCTGATACAGGGTCCCTGACTTCTCCTGACAGTCACAGAAATAGGCACATAAATGAAGCAAGGTGCACCCCACAATACTTTGTAGGGGCTTTGGAAATAGCCATGCACAGCAACATTTACATATCTTTTATGGTACAGAAAAAGGTCTTTTTCAGTCCATCCCCACACTTTCAGTGCAAGGTCAGACCCATCCAAAACTTAAATCTTCAAGCCATAGCTATGAAATAATCCTTTTGTCCTACCACATTAAATACAAGTTTCAAGAGAGGAAATGCTTTTGTAGTGGGGGAGATTACATTGCTCTCTGCCAGCCTAGCAATCTAACATGTACATTTTTGTCTATCAAGTGAATTTGTTAACCTTACTGTTATCTTTGTTTCAACTTTGTTTTCGTTTAGATAAGAAAACAATCTACTGATGTGACAGTATGCTTCCTAACCCCATGACACCTCTAAATTCAAGTCACACAACATGTATTATAGGTGCAAGAATGATCAGATTGTCTCTGGGTATTTTGTCTCAAGGCCCCACAACAAGGCTTTTGATCTTTCCAAAAAGCAGCTTTATCTACAAAGCATGTAGCAGCTCAAACAGCAGAGGGTGCTTTGTAAGCAAACACAAAACACTTGATCTAAAATTATTGCTCCAGATAGATCCTGCAGCTGTGTAGATGCTTTACTACCAGCTCTATTCATGAAGTGGTTTATTCACTACTTACTGCTACTCACTGCTTATTAGAATTGTTTCAGATACTCCAATAAATCTGCTGTGAAAATTGCCCACAAAATTCTACATATAGAGGATAAAAAACATTTAATCATGGATCCCCATGTTTTTAAATAAGGTGAACATTATGCTGTGAAATAATGCATTATTCATAGACCTATATTGTTTCAAATCCTCAATAAAGAATTTGATTAGCACTCCAGGCACATGTCCCCCATATTTTTATCCTGGTATGCATACAAATATAATGTATAACACCAGATATTTGTAATATCCTCTTATCTTTTATGCTTTTTAAGTACTTATGATGCCGAGCAGTTGAGTCAAATTGCAAACCAAAGACAAGCCCACCAAATTATCATTCTGCAAAGCGGGTGTGTGGTCACCCTTCACAAAGAGCTGTTTCACCACCACTGTGCTGATTTAGAACATTTTTGGGGAAAAAAATGCTTGCGTGGCCAGATCTTCATATTATGAATTGGCTGTCATGATAGGATACTATCTAAAGTATAGAAACAAATCTTCATGCAAAAAGAAAGAAAGCTGGCTACTCTGCACATCATGCACATCACAGATATTTAATCTTGTTGGCAATCTGCTGCCATGTAAGGCATTCAGCTAGTCTCGTTGGAAAGAGAACAGACTTGTTCCCAGGAAGCTGTGAACTTTTGATACGGTTCTGTTGGTATTTGGTAACAGACTATACATGACAAAGACTGCTATATGGAACTAGAACATGGGGACTGATATCCTCACTGTCATAAATGTGCTAACTGATGTAAGAAATAAATCATAGTTTTGAGAAAACATTCTTGAGTGAGGAAGGTGCAAATTTACACTTTCCAATATTTGCTGCTTCCTATCAGTCTGACTTCTTCACAATTCTTTCAAATATAGTTTACTCTGTTTTTGAATACATCTCCTTTGAGATAATTTGCATGTTCTTTATTTTGTTTTGTTTTGTTTTGTTTTTTATATTCTCTCTCCCCCCTTTACAATTGCCATAAACTACTTCCACTGTCTTTCTCTTCCAACAAGGAAAAGGAAAGTTCATTGCTGAGTGGTGAAAAGAATGGCAGTGTCTGCAGGCATGGAAGAAAACAGGGGGAAATAGAGGGTGAGGGAGTCATTAGATCTTCAGTGTTAACACTTATTACAATTCTGCAGTCACAGTTTTGAAACTACCATGACTTTCACCAGCTGAAGATCTCATCCACAAATCTTTGAAGGAAAGGTGAGATAAACTAGGTTTTGAGCCTATTTATTTCACCTTGGCATAGTGATAGCAGTGAAGGATGGTATGTTGAGTAAAGAACTTGAATGAAAGAAAAAACAGAAGATATCAAAGACATTGAGAAGCCTGTTTCAAAGGCATCACTACAGAGATGAATCGCACAAGTAGTGAAAATTGGAACAGAAAGAGAAACAAAGGTGCTGAAGTAGAAGTACTATCTGGCACAGTAGTTAGAAGACAGCAATAGGCAGAGTTATTAGGGATGTCACTGGGGAAAAACAGTTTCTGAGGTAGAAAGCACACCACAAACTACAGAGAAATCTCAGGACATGAGTTCTCTCACATGCAAGCTTTTTAAAGTGAAGACTTTGCTCACAGTTTCACATTTTTATTTCCCTTATGCTTCTGCTTGCAAAGGGCTATGTAGATCATCATGTTTGATTCCCGTCAGCAATACATCCTCAGCACAATAGTTCTGAATTCTCATCTGTATGATATTTTTTAGAAGTGCTACAAATGCCTTCATGTTCCTAACCTAGGTTGTTTGATTGTTTGTTGTTTTTTTGTTTTTTTTTTTTCACATGAATAAGGCTTTGCTATACTTACATAGTCTGAACTTGTCAATTTTTTCAGTCACAGAATACAGAATGGCTTAGCTTGGAAGCATCCTTAGAGCTCATTTAATCCTGCCATGGGCAGGGATACGTCTCATTTAGACAAGGTTGCTCAACCAACCTTCCCTTGAACACCTCCAGAGAGCAGGTATCCACAACTTCTCTGGGCAATATATTCTAGAGTCTCATCACCCTCTTGCTGAAGAACTTATTCCTAATATCCAGTCTAAACCTATTCTCCTTCTCATCTATTGAAATAAATCTCTTCCAGATTAAGCCCTCATAAGACACAACAGAATGATATTTTTAATTATATTTTATTTTTTATAAATAGGGGAAGCAAGAGATTTAAATCTTCTGTTGTCAACAGCTTTCATATATTAAATTAAAAAAAAAATGTTCTTTTCAACTTCTTCTTGTTAAGTGTAAGTTTTGAGAAGCTGATGAATCACTGGATGTGATATTGCACCAATAATAACGCCTTGGCATTGTTATTTCCTTGTATTGAGGTATCTTCTACATTAGACTCCAGAAGACATGAGCAACGGGAAAGGAGCAGCAATAGAAAGTGCCTGCTGTTATAAACAGAAAGAAAAGGCAATATATTGGTTTTTCCTATTGGTAGACAGGGTGAAGAGGTGATATACAGCACATCTACATTGGATATGAACACAGAGCGCAAAACTTTGAGGAAGTTTCAAATGGTAAGAGCAACCCAGGCTAAAATAAAAGGGAGGATCCAGCACTGAACCTACAGTGTGGTGGTGGAAGGGCATCAGAGAAAGATACAGTGAGTAAAAAGGAGACATTACAGTAAAGGGAATTTTACAGTTCTGACAAATACTGGGAAGGAGAAGGAGGAAAGGCAAGGAAATGAAGAGTTAGGGACATGAGTGATGACACAGATGGCAAAGGGAGGGAGGGGAAGAAGTGGGGCACAAAGGCAGAGAAAAAAGCTTACGGCAGGAATCACCAGATGGCATTGTTACACATAGTCATAAAGGTTACTTTTCTTGGCATGTAAGTCAGTTTTAGTTTCAGGAAAAAAAATGCTGTGTTTTAGCTGTTAAAAATGTCTACAGAAGGAGTCATAACAAGCAACGGAGCTAGTAACAATGTTAGAGGTGGAAACAAGAGAAACTAGACAGGAACACTTGATTTTAAAGTAAAAAACCCCAAATCAACTAGGTCTTCATGGGTGATGTTGTTGATCCATCACCCAAAGCCTGATCTAGAACTACAAGCAAATCCCTATATTTCTTTTCTTCAAAAAGAAAAAAAAGTAGTTAGATAGTCTGTAAAACAATCTATAATCTATAAGACCCTGACATCTCCTATTCTTCAGTAGGAATGCAATCTGATGATATCAAGAAGGATGTAAGGTTTGAAGACAAGGAACAAAGAAATGAAAGAGAAGAGTAAGAAGTGGAAACATAGAACACTGGAAAAGAGCAGGGAAAACATTAGGTAGAATCAGTAGGTAGTGAAGTATATATGCAAGTCAAGGCTGTCTATAGAATAGCAAATACAGAACAATTAAAATGGCTCAAAATACCCTGTGGAAGTGATACGCAGACAAAATAAGGTAGAGGCAACTTTAGAGCATTATTTTGGTCTGTTCTAAGAGTGCTAGCATATTGAAATAACACAAACAGCACTAGAAATAAGGACTTGGGGAAAATAGCATTGCTGAGGCTACAGAAGACTTTGGAGTAAAGAGGGCAAACAAGATCTGCAACATGTGTTTCTGCTAAATGCCAGAGTTTTGCTTCTAGAATAAAAACCAAAACTATTCCACTTAACACAATTTCTGTCTGGTTTTCAAGCCTGTTTCAAAGCTTCTTGCTTACCAAGTTCTTCTGCATAGTCCAGTGACAGATTTGAATTCTGCAAATTAAAAAAAAAAACAAATGGCTTTTACATGACTGCCCTCTTGCCAGAGAGCAAAATCCTTAACAAGAACATCCAAGACAGTCTCTGAAGCTATCTGCTTACTATTCAATAGAGAGCTGGGGAGAGAGGATGTAAACAAGTGTATTCCTACCCTTCTGCAGGCAGAACATGAACTCCGTGTTCATTCCAGATTTTCCTCCTTTCCGTGGCCTGACCTTTTTAACTCAGACAACAGAACAGAAGCTTAAGAGTTCTTCACTCTCTTGACTACTCATGGAGCTTCCCAGAGAAGCTCATATGTCACAGCTAAGGATCTCTGGCAGACAGTAGCCTTCAAGCACCTTTATGTTCTGCTGAAAAAAAAAAGTAAATTCCACTTCATTGCATACGGTAGTCAAAATACTTGTAAGTGAAATCTTGGACCTATTGAAATCAAGCCTCTGTCCTTCTTTCTCAATGGACAGCCTCTGCTCTGAACTTCACCTCTTCCAGAGGTGACCTGGGTACCTACAGAGGGGACCCAGGTTCTGCAACCTGCCCTTTCCTTACAGTAAAACTGGGAACCCAAGGCTGATAGCTTGCAGAGCTAGCTAATCTAAGCACTACAGCTAACTGGGGAGCATCTTTCCAGGGTGACGTCCTGGACCAGACTGTGCAGTATGTGTAGAGATACCTCCAAGGGCTGAGGACACAACCCTGAGTTCCCTCAGCAGTACTTGCTCTACTACTGCTACCACACTGATAGAGGTCATTCAGCCCACCAGGGCTCAAGTCATTTTTTCCTTAAGGCATTCAGCCTAGGAATGCTGCACAGCCAGCGAAAAATAGCAAGTCGTTGCAAACAGAGTAAAAGAAGAGCTAAAAATGGTAAGTCTTAGAAAGTTCAGTGTTGGAGCTACTAAGTCTCTGGAAGGTGAAAACAATCTTATTCAGGAGAAAATGTCCATGCAGGCTGCCCATGATAGGATGGGCTCCTCTCAGGTGAGATGGGCTACCTTTGCTGTGGACCCACACTTCTTAACTTCTCCTGTTAAAAGGAGAGGTCTTCTGTGCCCAGATAGATGTTAAACACCCTCATACATCTTTACTGTCCTCAGACTTATTCCTCTTCACTCATTGCATATAGAAATCTCCAGAGACATACTCAACCCCCAGAAAATCTGGGACCCACCCCAGACTAATCTTAGCTGGTTTCAGACCCCTCTTTTTGACCGTCCAGCTGTGCCTAACTCTCCTTCTCATTCTACACTGAGAGTCCGCCCAGAACTACCTGCTTTAGGAGGGCCTTGTTTTTAAATATCATTAGGTATTTTCAGCTAATCAGAGCCTGCTCTACTTAAAAGCCTATTACACCTGCTAGTATTTAAGATAATTTTAAAAAAGGAAAGAAAGAACTAATACATGCCTCTGCCCATCTCTTCTTACCCCTGTTTAGCATGTCTTTCTGACATGGCAAGAACTTTTCTTGTTAGGACAGAAGACTAAAAGGAACTGGATAATACTCGGAGCCTCTCTTTTAAAGGTAAATATTTTTAATGCTGTAACAAAACTGTTCTGTCAGCAACATTTGTGAGCAGCAGTTTATATTTCTGTAATACTACTTTCCTCAGTCTGGATTCTATCTCTTCATGTTTTTGTTCTGTTTGGTTTAGTTGATCCCAATTACATAACTGTTCTCTTTAGTAAATTTAAAGGTCAGTATACATAACATCAAAATCAGAATTATATCATGTGAAGAGGAAACATAACAAACTAATGTGCTTTGAGCTGGCAAGCCCATGTGATGTAGCTGACTGATTCCTCCCTGCTTCATAGCTGTAGTGTTCCTGTGACTCGCATCTCACTCATACAAGCCAAAAGAGAAGCATCTGTGCTACTGCCCAGATTTAATGCTTTGAGTTGCCAGTAGCTTTCAAGACAGGAATGATTTCAAATTACTGGAAACTGGGGAAACACAGTATGGAAAAAAAATACAAAGGAAAAAACAAGGAACAATGGTTGCTAGGAAATCAAACAGAGTCAACAGGCTTGGTCATGCTCGTTCAGCCCTCAAAAATGTATCTGAATGAAGGATTGGATCATTTCCAAACTAAAGTAATAGTGACTAGGTAGTACAAGTATATATCTCCTATAAATTGTAGAATTTATAAATTAAAATGTAAAAATCATTTCCACTGCATATGTTCCAAGACATCCAAGTACAAAAAAATACTTTGTTTAATAAAAATTAAAAAAATGTCATCTGCATATTTTAAAGAAGTAGAACAGTGGAAAGTCACTAAAGAAGCTTCCAAGTAGCACAAGGAACTCTATAATTCTCTATGCTAATAATAACATTTTTAGAGAAAATTTGCTAATAGTGCTCTGTATGAATTTAGGAACCTTAAATCCAAAAGGAAAAGTATCAGGATCAGTTCTTCAAGAGGATCAATCCCATATCATCTGCATTTTCACTCAGAAAAATATACATTGGCTTCTTAGCCATTTTAGAGTTCACTGGAATTTGTTGATGTGTTTAAAAGTTTTGCAGTATTGAGAAATAAAGTGTAATAGAGGGGCTTAATTTCTTTTTGTGAGTCTTACAGTTCTAGGCCTATTAGTAATAATTCATTCATTTGCCACTGAAGTTTTAGAGATGGTCAGGAACAAACATAAATACAGGAAGGGAGACAGACCAGACCTTAAACAGACAGCTCTCTGTCTGTTTTTAAATTAAATTAAAGTTATAAAATTAAAATTAAAATTAAGGTTTATAAAATATTGTTATTATTCTGGTTTACACTTGCTATCTTTCCTGAAAGTTTGTCTGATTTATCCACAGAAGGTCACATTCCCAAAATACTTGGTTTTGCATACATTAAGGACAAATTCATAGCAAATGAAATCCTTTTTTATCCTCTTACATGAGGAGATGGAATTATGGGTCTTCCCCAATCAGGGAGGAGTTTTGGTTGACTATGATTCCAAATGTTTGACTTAAAGCTGAGAAAAACCATCTGATGATACACCTATTTTGTTATTTGTTTCAGTGTGCAAACTTATATTGGCTTATGATCTGAAAATCTATAATGCATTGTCTATGTGTGAAATTTTTAATGAATCACCACTAGACCATAGCTCTTGTTTTTGTTCTCTCTTATCAGGCGAGAGATGGAGTATGCAGAAGGAGATGATGACAAGAAGCTCTCTAGAACATACCAAATTGGGTGATGCATCTCAGTGTCTCCACACACTGTAATTAAAAGGCAGGCAGACACCCATTTTCAATAATCTGAAGGAAAGTGTTTTTGAATTTCTGGGTTTTTTCCAATTGAAATACACTTGTTTAACCTATCGTGCAACCCATCCCTTCCTACCATTATGTGTCATTAGTGACTTTGAGGGTTTATTCAAACTCTGTGCTACACCCCCCAGCCATTTGATACAGAGAAGCTTTAAAGCACGTTACCATTCTGCAGGCTTGTTTCAGATGGCCTATACAGGCACTTCCAACATTTTTACTAAAAATTCAGAAAGGGTGGACAAATCTTTTTGAAGTCAGGTCTGACAGCATTCAATAATTACAGATGAGAATCAAGCTACCATCAAGTCCTGTGTGGTGTATATTCATCTATTTACACTTCTCTTTGTAGGCAGAATGGTTTGTTCTCACATACCCTTGTGATGATGCATTTACATACAGAGCCTGCTCACAGTCCCTATCAGCTCTGAAGCATTTGGCACCATGTTGTATATTTAATGTTAACACTATACTGAGAAAGGGCATACCAGGAATACAGAATAGGAGTGTAAAAGCATTGCTTTGTTTCAGTTTCTCTCCCTTTCTAGCATGCTGTCACCACATTATTCTGGGCAACACAACACTAATTTATATTTAATTTAAGCTTTTTTTTCTTCTACTTCTCTAGAGCACAAATAAGTCTGTTTTCTCCATCGCTTTTATTTTGTTGATTCTCAGTGATCCAGTTGCTGTTTAGTTCTGGGAATATGTCATTACTGTGTGAAGTTTTTTCATATCCTAGTATTTGTACACATGAACGTGTACACACATGTACACATTTGTACATTGAGGTTTGGACTCACTTTAGTGTTCTGAGCCACATATATGATCAGCTTTGCTGAATAAATTATGGTGGCTAAACTAACTGAAGAACTCTTGTACTGCTGCTGATTTAGGGATCTTGAGTTTTTGGACACTTTTCAGCAAAGCCCAGGAAAGAGCCTCTAGACTGAGATTAAGACCTGAAATTAAATCAGAAAAGGGCAATGAGAACACAAAGAAGTATATATTGTCATTGATTTTTTTGCCCTCCCAATTACAAAACAAACATTCTTTATAACAAAGGGATCCTTCCAGCTACTCTTTTAAAAAAAAAAAAAAAAAGAAAAAAAAAAAAAAAAAATCAATACTGGCATTTTGACATGAGAGTACTTAGCTTTCAACAATATCTCTACTCCACTCTTCTGAGACCCCACCTGCAGTACTGTGTCACCTTCTGAAGTCCCCAACACAAAAAGGACACGGAGCTCTTGAAGTGAGTACAGAGTAGGGCCACAAAGATGTTTGAGGGGCTGGAGCACCTCTCCTATGCAGACAGACTGGGAGAGTTGAGATTGTTCATCCTGGAGAAGAGAAAGCTCTGGGAGACCTTGAAGCAGCCTTCCAGTACCTGAGTGGGCTACAGGAAAGCTTGGGAGGGAATTTCTACAAAGGCATGGAGCCATATGACAAAGGGTCATGGCTTTAAACTGGAAGAGAGTAAATTTTGGTCATATATTAGGAAAAAAATCTCCACTAAGAGGGTGGTGAGACACTAGAACAGGTTGCTGTGGAGGGGGCTGTGAAGGTGCCATCCCTGGAAGTGTTCAAGACCAGGCTGGATGGTGCTTTGAGCAACCTGGTCTACTGGGAGGTGTCCCTGTCCTTCCAACCTAAACCATTCTATGATTCTATGATAACAGAGAATCCTATTTTTGAATACTTTGTCTTAAAGGTTATTTTACTGAGGAAATCACAGGGGAGCTTAAAGTCTTTGTAAACATTATTCACATTATTAAATATTTTTCCTATGATCAATGTTGACTAAATAAAGCCTTAGGTTGTAGAGAAGCCTGCACAGGAGAAAATTTTGCTGCAACTCATTTTGTTCCTAACTAACAAGGGGATAAGAGAGCTCATCTGTGTAACGAGTCCATTCAGTTAGTAGTGCTCAGGTCTAGGCTTTTATTGAGAAAGCCCCAGGCTGTGGATCTGTAACAGGTAGATTAGGTGAACAGACCTCTGATTGCTTTCTGTTGCCTACTTAGCTTACAGTCAGCAATAAATATAAACTGTCATCCTGGCAGGCCACACAAATAGCCCCAGGTCATCTCTGCAGTGGGGATTTGTTCTTTTTGCAGTCATTGCTAACTATCTTGTGGAGCTGCTACACCAACACTATCCTCAGGCTCAACAGACAGGGCTGGAGCATGAACAAAGGTAGCTTACACTGGCTGCAAGCAGAAAGAGCAAACCACTGCTTGTGTGTAATGGGTCTGTCTGGGTCTATGTCTACAGACACAGAAGAAACTGACAATCCCCCATACAAACAGGGACAGAGACCCAAATGAAATCTCTCTTCCAGTTGACATAGATTTGCCTCTTGATTCACAATTTTCCTGGCAATTCCTCAGCACACCTTTGAAACACTGAGAGTTCCTAATTCTGAAAGCAGGCTTGGTCCTGCTCCCAATGGAATCATTAGAAATGTTGCCACTGACATTGATAGGTGCAGGACTAGGCCTGTAGCTCACATGTGTGATGTTTCCTGAAATATTAGCCACACCATGAGCTGCAGAGTACCACATGGTATCCCTGCCAATCCCTGTCCCTCTAGGAGATGTTTATGTGAAAAAGAGATGAGTCTGGCACTCCTGATCTGCTTTTGCTTACCTGTGGTTAAGGGACTTAACAGACTTTAAGTGAATGAAGTCTTCAAAGAACTATAATTTCTTTCACTTGGAACTGAAATGTGACTTGGAAATTATTTTGCTTTTATTTTGAAATTATACTTGCTTTCTTCCTGGCTTCTTTAAGAACATCAAGTGAAAAAACTGTGGGGTTTTGTGTTTTTATATCATTAAATTTGACAGCTCTTGTCCTTTTATATACAGGAAAGAATCTCCTGACTGTCCCACAGAATGAGCATTAACTCCCACAGTTTAACAGTTTAAGGCTTAAAATACTCCCTGACTTCTTTCCTCCAAAGTATGACTGAAATAAGATAGATCTGAACAAGGGCACCTACAGGTGAGGAAGTAAGGAATCTGTCTGTACCCTTCTCATTCCTAAGTGCATTTGAAAGCACTCCTCCTTTAAGCAGTCTTTTCTTCTACCCTGTCTGAGCAAGTTAGGTGGAGTAAACATGTCTATGCAGTGATAATACAAAGAGAGCCATGTATCATTTCATCCCGAGGGAAGGAGCATCTGCTGCATCACAGATTTGTCAGGAATTAAGTTGGGAGTCACAGTTCTATGTTTTTTAATCTTGTTTGACTTTAAACTATGTTTTGTAATCAGCATAATAGAAAGGCACTGCTGAGACCCAGGGATTAGCTGTAGAGAAGAAAAGCAATAGTACACATGGCTCTTTGATGTATTTTTATTTTAATTAGAAAGTGCCACTTTTAACAGCTCAGAGGGCTGCACATAAAATCTCAGCTAGGCAGTCACACTGTCCAGCACTTGAACTTCTTGCAAAACAGTATCCAAGTAGGACAGAAGCAAATTTTGAGCAATTCAGAAGTGCAATAAAGGATTCAGTAAGCAATAAATCACAAGAAACAGGGATCATGTTGGGTGGCTAAAGCTATCAGTAATGTCAAGCATGTGAGCAGAAAGGAGCATTTAGTAATGAAAATGAAATGCTTAACAGAAGACATTCAGGGAAAGAATGCCTGTTCTTTAATTAGAGAGAATGGAAGGAAACCAGGGCAAATACTACATATGACTTTAAACTTCCCTTTTGTGTGATTTTTTTGAATCCTGGCTTACAAACACAGGCAGAGGGATCATGGAGACCTTCCGTCTGTGGAACATAAACTGGGATTTATCACCCTAGAGGAACTGCCACTGTAGAAATGCCTGTTTCAACATTGTTAAAAGCTGAACATATTTGGCATCAGAATAAAGCATTAGAAAATTTTTAAAACCCATCTTTTGATCCAAACTTGTGTTGTAAATAACACAGCAGCAGCTGCAAAGGATTCTCAGTTTCCACCATTAACTTGGTAGACAGAGACTTTTCTTTCCATAAGTACATTTACAACTTGCTGAGAAGATTCAAAAAAGCTTTTACACATCAACAAGAGTAAATAAAAACAAAATATATGCTTTTTATTATTATTATTTTGATGGATCTTCTCCTGTAGATATTACACTAGCAACATAATAGAAGTTTTGCAATAAATTGCCTTGAAGATTCAGAGCTCGGCAGGAACTGAATGGTTCTTCACTGCTGACAGTCAAGTTGCATGCCATCAGCATTCCTTGGAAAAAAAGTGTTTGATTTGGAGGTATACCCTATTCCTGACAACAATCAGAGGTGAAGTAAATTGTTTTTGTTTCCACAGAAGTTCAAAGTCTGCCTACACAGAGAGATTGCTAGGTCTCAGCAGAGAATTAATGGGAACTGTGAATCTAGAAAGGTATATAAGGAGGAATGTAATTTTCTTCTTTTATGAGACTCAGAGACCAAAGCAATCAGAAAAAGCACAGTATGTTTCAAACAACAAGTAACAAGATGTATTTTTTTCCTTTGATCCATTAAAAAACCCCTTGCCCTTCCTAAAATTCCCCAACACATATTCCCCTTTATTCTAATTCTGTCTTCTATGATTTTACCCTGAACTCTCACTACTCAAGAAAGAAAACTTTCACTGGTTACATGGCTATTTTGTAGCACATGTACCTTGCTATGTGCATTCAGCATAATATTAAGGTAGCTGGGGTGATTGGCTTGTTTATTAATAGAAAAGGATTAAATACATATCTACACACCTGTGTGTGCATATATGTATGTGTATGTGTAAGATGTTTCAGGTCCAGTGGGAGCATTATAAAACATTTGAAAACTATATTAAACATACGGATCAAATGGAATTCTAAAATCTAGATCTCAATGAACAAGCTCCATGTAACCAAAATAAATTTTTGTCAGGAGGAAAGGCAAAGGCTAGATATGGTGCATCACCCATTCTGGTTGCCATTGGTGAACAGAGCTGAGGTATATGTTAAAGCAGACCAGTGGATTCAGTCAGAAAACCTAGTAATATTTTTCCGACAACACTGCTGTTGACATACAGCCATTCAAGAGTACTATATGCAGCTGGACAGAGAAATAAATGCAAATATCCTGCAATCTATTTAAATGTGAGATATCACAACACTTGTCCCATGGCCTTTCTGATTTTCATCTGGAGATCAGAGAGGTCACCCTTCCTGTCTCCTTTTCTTTGAAGAGAAATTCAATAAGGCTATGCCAGTTTTCAACTGATGGGGATTTAGCTCACTTAACATGAGACTAATGGCTTCAAAAAACACTTCAGCTTTGGCATTGATAATAAATACTGTTTCATGTTAGCTATGTATACCTCACACACTTAGAGCTAACTTACTGTAAATAGAATGAAGAGTGCCTTGTTGAATAATTTATTACACATTAAATATGGCCCAAGGCAATCGTGTTTTCAAGTTGCACAAAAGCCTTATATATTTCCTGCTGTTATAATTATGTAAAGGAAATACTGACAGTCTGAATTATGAAATATAGTTTATCTATTCAGCAACAGTTCAAAGATATATTGCGTGTGAGGTTAGTGAGCAAAGACAGGGGATTTCTAACATTGTGCACTCTCATGGCAGGAACAGTATCTGTTTAAATACCTCCTTGCTGCTTAGCAAAGTTGCAGAACATGGGGAGAAGTTCAGTTACCCCAACAAGTGGGCATAGCTGACACTACTGACTCATATCCCCTTTAGGGCCATATTTTGCTTTGTATCCTAGTCTCACTTTATCCTTCTTTTAATGTTTAATGAGACATAAAAATGCCTTTACTTCACTGATTATCTTTCATCGAAGCAGCCCACAAAAAAGCTCTGTGAGGAAAGCAAGAGACCTCCAGAGATTTTTTTCACCTACCATAGCTTGAATGTATCTCTGAAATGAAAGGTAGTCATTTTTTAAAAAAGCAATGTATCTCAAGATTACTTTAAAATAGCATAATATATTTATCTAGTCTTGCTGTATGACATCCTGAGGCAATAAAATAATACTTATGTTTAAATTAGATGTGTGGATTCGTTGGAACTACTAATTCTTAAAATGTCAGGTGATTAAAAGTTTCACTTCTATACCTCAAAGAACCAAATACTTTAGGAAATCAGGATCAATAGATTCTGAAGTCTGTAAGACTTGAGGAAAATACCAGTTGACACAGATACTTTTTGAGCTATGGACAAATTTTAAGAAGGATACTTTTCAATTCTGTAATTGCTTCTGTCAGAGTTCAATATGCATTATAAAATTCATGAAACACATTATCTCAGTTTTACAAATGAGGAAGTAATGCACAAACAGATGATGTGATTTCCAAAGCTTAAAAGTACACTGGAATGCTGCAAACAGAAACACCCTGCTGGCTTCCTGGACCCTACTTGCCACATCGGGTTGTACTTTCTCTTACATATTTTTTAGAGAGACATAAGCTACTTTTTGTATCCCAGGAAAAATGTTTACTGATATTAATGCTGGAGAATCTGCTCTGGAATTAGTTTTTTGTTTTATTTTCTTTCCTAAACTCATCAGGTGAGAGATAAAGATTTTTTAAAAAAATTTAATAAATGTAGACTCAAACATACTTTTCTCTTGATCATTCAGGTGTGATTTTATGTGTGTGTTTATATTTCTTTAGTTTTTAAAACAGATATTTAATGGCAGACATTCAGAAAACCCACACCTTTAAAAGGAAGTTTGCTAACTTTTCTAGATCCTCCCAAACTAGTCCTGACCAAACGCAATTAAAAAACTCTCATATGATACATCTGAATGATATGATGTATCATAATATCTATGGAGATGATGCATCATAAGTTTTCTGTATTTCAGAGGTAGGAAAAATCAATGACATGCTGATATTTTAATGTGAAATACTACTTGTGTTGAGTTACATTCATTATCTGAATACCAGATTAGATGCACTTTGTTCTATATCTGGCACATATATAAAATCTTTGTCATGGAACTTCACCCTCATTATGACACTGTGTGAAAAGAAAATAGGCTGAGAAAGCAATCCCAGCTCTTATAATGAAGGTAGGTTGGATTAAGTTTAACTGAATCAGATGTGCACTGCAGTCACTGGGAGGGGAGAATGAGAGAAGGCTTTCTTGGCACCTGTGAAAAATAGCAAAACAAGTGTGTTTTGACTAAATGGCAGACTTAGGGAAGGATGCTTGATTTGCCCATATAGCCTTTCTGCTATCTCCTGTACTTAAGCACTATGATTGAGTATTTAATTATATTGATAATGTACTGGTTTTTTAATTCTGCAGAATCACTCCCTCATTTAGTGGGTGGTACTCAGTAAACAAGGCAGCTGTTCAATATTCCTTTTTATCCACTTTATTCACTGTGTGTGGCCTCATGCCTTATTTAGTTCACACAATCCCAAATCGGCCTTGGGTCTGGAATTATTCACCAAATAGTATGTGATTATGCAATTAGAGACTGTATCAAAACACTCAAAAGTGTAGAATTAGGATTGCATACAGTCGAATTTCAGTTGGTTGAATTCCCTACATTTTTGAGTGCTTGATTTTTCACCTTTATATTCTTCTTTCAGTAGTCTTATTTTTCTTCTTGCTAAGCTTATGAAGGAAGATCTGTGGAAGACGTCTGCAAGCCTCCATTGCTAGAACTTCAAAGTTGTGGCCTAAGTTGTGAATGGCTTGCTGTGGGGAGCAAAAAAAGCATTAATTCTCAGTGTATCCCCAGAAAAGCCTCTCTGCTGGGTCATTGCCTGATGCAGCAGCATCGTTCTGACCTGTGTCATTTTCCTAATGGAGCCTTCTGAGAAACAACCTCACTTTTTCTGGAGGAGTTAAAAAAAAGATCATTGTAGATCCTATCTAATATAATAGTGTGCCTTAAACAAGGAAATTCACAAGGGTCTGAAGAGAGATTGTGTATGGTCCCATTCAGCAGGCTAGATGAGGATACCTTGAGTATGATGGCATCCCTGATCACAAACTACAGACTGTGTTTGCTGGTTTCTGGGGGACATCCGTTTTGCCTCACTCAGCAAGCAAAGGTGTAAGCTGCCCCTCTACAATATCAGAGATAAAAAGACCTAGCCTGTCACCTACTTAATTTCCCCCATGGTTTTCACACATTTTAACTTCATTCACATGTATAACGGATCTCAGTGTTAGCAATGCTGTTTTTAATGCTGCTTTTTTTTCCCCTCTTCATGTAATCCAACTCTAATTATACCCAAGTATGTCTAATTATAACCTCTAATAGCAGGCTAAATAATTTCCAAACCTTCTTGGCTTTTACCCTGTTCAAATATGTAAAATCACAGACAGAATCTCTTCTCATTTCTGCTGGGCTATGTCAGAGAGGAAAGTTTAGCTTAGACCAGTGAAGCTGCAGACTCCCAGGACTAGCAAGGTGGTGTGAGAAAGGGGCAGGATCCCATACTCCACTATAATCCTAGGATACAATTACTTTGCTAATTTGTACCTAAATTGATTCAATTAGTTTATTTTCTATAACCCAAATTTCTGAGGCTTTGTGGAATATAGGAAGGAGGAGGTGGAAGGGAGGAGGAGGATTAGCCAATTTGCAATTTCAAGTGCAAAGACTTTGGTAAATGAATTCACAGAGGGCTCCCAGTGCATATTTAGAAGCATTGGGTTGTGGGCACTACAATGGGCTAACTGCTAATTAATCATTGTTATATATGTTGTGTGGATTTTTAAACCAAAATTACTCTCACACAAGGCTAGAGCTGGAAATGTCACCCTTGTTCTTGCTCTACATGACCTGGTGCAAGACAGATGAATATTCATCTAACTTGTGTAAAGAAGCCTGTGTTCTGGCTGCTACTCACATTTTTTCCTCTTGATGTTGGCTGTCTTCCGACACATATTGCAAAATCCAGTGCCCTCCACCTACCATTACTGCCTCCTCTTCCTCTTGTTCCACCTCAAGCTATGAATAAAGAAAGGCAGCTGGATTTTCTGCCACTTTGCATACTTCACAACTGTGTAAATTCACTCCAAACCTACCCACCCGAAACTGCATCTTTCCTGTGGCTTGGACCTTCTTACAGAAGGGAATCTAAGTAATCCTAGAGAACATTATGCAATACCAAATAACTCATTCCAAATTTGAAAAGGCAAACTAATAAAAAAGGAGCCTTTCTATTGAATGGGAGCTGAAGTCCTTGTTTTGAAGTAAACACAGCAGAACACCCAAAGTCACTCTTTACTCCAAGTAGGAGACACTTGGAGACAAACTCCCGTATGCTTCCTCCTTGCAGGGGAGGGTTATCTCACAAATTTAGTGGGAAATTATAACTTTGGAATAAGATGTTGAGGAAAAAGCCTATAAAAAATAAAATTAGTCAATATTCAAAGATTTCTAGATCTTTCATAGGAGTCCATTTGGAGGTTCCATAAAGATCACAGAATCACAGATTGGTCTTCAAGAATTATTATAACAGACTTGCTGAACAAAATAGTATGCAAATATATGAGAAATAGAGCATTTACACTTTTGTCTTTGACTGATTCAGAATTACCCAAGGTAAATTAGTTCATGTGTAAATTTAAATTATTTTCCAAACACAGGTTTAAAAGAATCATGGACTTTTTTCTTTCAATTTTAAAGTACTTCTGAAAGAAGCATGTCTTTATTTTATTTTTTTTGTTGTTTCTGTTCCTAAATGACTGTTCTCCATAGACTTGGAATTGACTGCTTTTTCACAGCAAATTCCACTAATAACTTCCTTCTTTCAAATTAGCCATTCAGTTCTCACTGTACCAGTGAAATGAGGCTGCAGAGTTGACACTAGCAAAAAAATGTTATTAGAAAAGGCTTTTTATTTCATTCTTCCAAATTTCAGAAAACAATGGAAATTTTCTTTGGAAAATATTGTAGCCAAATTTTGTAAATATATAGAAATATGTAACTATGACATCTGAATATAATGAAATTTTACACATGAATAAACAAAAGAAATCCAATGCCTGTTTTAAAATCAGTTTTGCTGAGACTACAGAGACTACATTCTCATCCTAAGTGTGTTGCTATTTCTTTATGTCATCAAAACTCAAAGCCCAGGATATGTGGGCACACTCACAGTTGTAACTTGGTCAGCAGACTTTTATGTTAAACTCATCTCTGATTATCAAATGTTGTATGTATTTGGTTTTGAACTACTGGCTGTTTACCTTTGCATTTCTCTGTGTGTAATGAACTTTTATCTAGCATTATGGAGTTCCTATATAGGAATCTCTATGGAAGCCCATGTTTTCTTTCAGTACTTAACATGCACCTAACAAACATTTCAAGAATGAAGTCTGGAGTGTTTCTTTGCTTGAAGGTTTGCTCATAGTCCTGCAGAAATTCCATATTCTGAAAAGCTTAAAACACATGCTATAGTCTATGAGTGAAACCTCTGCAGGTCTCCAGACTAAGTCAGTGACAGCTGATGAATTCCTGATATAGCCAGTAGGTTTATATGTGGATCATGATAAATCTTCCAACAACAGAATACAGTGTTTTAAAACTTTGGACCCTGCATACACTTTGCACTATTTTATTTTCAAAAAAACTTCTATTCATTCTGCCCATCATTTTTCCAGTTGGCATGGTAACTGCCTAAAAATGTGCTGAAGGCATTACAGCTCTAAGCTTTTCTTGTAGCTTATGATGCTTAATCAAAAAGTTTGCAATACATCCCAGTACTGTAAGTGGTAAAGCTAAAAATATTGCTCTCTTCAGAGCATAAACAACTGCAACATGCTTTCAAAAGGAGTTTGTGCTTACAACGACACAGAAAAACACCAACACTTATCCTTTTTATCCATTTCTGCACTTCAGTAGTGTGCAGAAATTATGGGAGTCCTGACTGTCTGGTATTAAGTAAATTTTTCCTTTACAACTCTATATATATTTTTAAAAGGTAAGTATTTTTGTTGGAAGACTTTGATCTCTGTAATGTGTGACAAAGATTCTATTTAAAGCCATGATACTGCAAATGCATACATATGGGGGGAATTTGCAGAAAACTGAATTGTAGCACTGAACTCACAGGGATGACTTAGAATAGCAGTAAACTCTGTGTTCAGTCGGATACAGAATTTAGGTCCAGCCTTTATAAATCATACAACTGCCCAAATATTTTCTTAACAAATGACCAGTATTCTAAATATTAATTTTTTCTAAGATACAGATACAGACTTAAAAGAGGAAAGATGGGAACTGTGAAACAATCACAACATTCGGTGCCGAAACATGAAATGTCTAAAAAGGGCTTAATGATATTACACTATCCTCCTGGTAAAGCCCCATTTGACTAAAGGTTGGTAACTAAACTAGGGCAACCAAAATAACAAATTGCGTGAACATGGAGCATTACTTGCTGTAGGTTCCTTGTATTGATAAGATGTACAAAGTGGTTCTAGTCTTTGCTCCAGCACACAAGGCAAACATCTCCTCAATGGGGCAAATGGCAGTCCTCACAAAGAATGCATTCCTTTTTGGTACTATTACATATTGGTCTGTAAAAGCAGGGATAGCACCATAGTTTTTTTCTAGAAGATTATGATAGTTCACATCTATGCACCCTGAATGGGCACTCATGCTTGAGGCCCGATGAACCCCGTTATTTCAGCAAATATGCACTTCTACAAGGCCTAGCTTCTAGGACTATGGCCCAACCATACATTCCCTAGCACTCAGCAAAAGTGATAGAGCTATTTGAGAGGTGTGTTATCTCTCCTAAGATGCTCCTGTTCTTGTTTTCTCTTATTCTTTTGAAGATTTTTAAATAGGAATATGATGCCTACTCCTGGCATGCATGGTCTCCTGGCAGCAGAGATGATGGTGGTGACAGCAGCCAGTGCTGATGCTGATGCTGATTTGCTGGGAAATTCTATGCTGTAAAGTATTAAAATTGTAATATCTGGCAGTCTCAGTGTTTGGATGGGAGACAGAGATACTCAGAGCTTCTGAGAATCCAGTTTCTCAGTGAGGTGTCATACTTGCATGAGCTTGGGTAATCTGTGTTTGAAAACCTTAACTTGAAAGGTTTAGTCTCATCATTCACTGTTGTACTGTAATGAGAGTAACAAAGGCTTTTTAACTGCCACAGAGAGTTCTAATGAGGATAAATGTAAGCCTGTAAATTTTTTTCTGGTCTCAAGCAACAAGCAACTTAATTGCAAGAGAGGAAGGTTGATTTTATGGTCTGAACTTTTTGGATGCAGTTACAGTTTCCTTCTCTGAACATCACCAACTTCCTGCAATAACTTTGATAGAACAGGGCAGAAAAAAGGCCAGATCCACAAAAATAAGCAAGTTCCATCTTCAAAAGCTGAAGATACATACGTGAGCATGATGATCTTGTAGAACAAAAATGCAGAAGCACTCAAATCCTCCACTGTGTCTAACATGTTTGCTTTTGTTAAAGAAACACTACATGCTTGCTTGCAAGAGAAACTGACATTCAGACGTATACGAGGTAATGACTGTACTGGTATGAATACAGTCTCTTTATAGGGGATTGTGGGAACAGGCTCTAAAACATCATCTTTTTCAATTTTTTTTTAAAAAACTAATTTTATTTTAGGAACAAATTTAAGGTAATACTAAGAACTACATTTTTCATAATAACACACAACTCTGCTCTTCATTGAAGCTATAAAGCTTCTTCAAAAATATTTTGTATTATATCATAATTTATTTAACTTCATAATCTTGTTTTCCAAGGAATAGAGGCCAATATAACTTTGATGCACTTACCCAGACATGAGTCCCACTATCATTCTACTTTTCTGGCTTCGCAAATTGTTTTTTAACTCCTGAAAAATTTCAGAGAAATGGAAATGTCAAAGTTATTATATAACTAAACATGTTCTGAAGATATGGAACTGTGTAGGACAGAGATAGGATGTTAGCTGTCCCCAGTGAGAGTAAGGATGCAATGTGAGCTCACTCCTAATTACGTATCAGAGCATCCACACAACAAAATAGAACTGTCCCAACCATTACAAAAATTTCACTGTGAATGTGTGCTTTAGTCAATGCTGGAGAATCTATTTGTCAATTACAGTGCCTCACTGGTGTGGTTTCATTGAGTTGTAGCAAGGTCTGACCTGGTCCTGAAATTTTAGTGGAACTCACTTAAAAATTTTACCTCTGTTTCCAGTTTATTATCATAAAATATTCCATAATTTTGTAAATATGCTAATTTTAGGTCCATTTTTATTGACTACAATTTCATCTATGATACATATCTTTCCCATGAGTATGATAGACAGTGTTTCAAGGAATCAGGGCTTTTCTGCACTTGCATGAGCTACCAAAAACCCAACTTTTTTCAATACTCTGGCAGGCTGTCACCTGACAAAACAATATTCCAGATTGGAGAGAAGCTAGGACCAGATGGGAGGGATGTTTTTCCAGATCTTTTCCAATTTATTTCAAAACTCTGAGAATACAGTGAGGTATTTCTGACTCACAAGGTGAAGGAAGTCTCAACTTAATTACTGGTCAGTTTTTACAAGGAAACTATTAAAATATATTCAAGACAATACTAGAAATTATGTTAGAGAAAATTAAGGATAAAACTAGAAGAAATGGGAACTTATTCTTAGGCTTTATAATCTTTTCAAATATTTTACCATACCTCACTCTGTGCAGCTACTTCTTCATGAAAATGAGGAACACTTTGCAGTTGAATTGCTCTTTAAGTAGAGAAAGTTCCAAGTAGCTGTGTGTCTAACACAGGGGCTGAATTCAAGGTAGTGGCCCGTCCAGCTCAAATGAAACGCGATGGTGACTCCCAGGACAAGAAGGAAATCAGTGATCCCTCCTTCTCTGGGACTCTGCATTACAAACTCAGTCCTGAATGATGAGATTCTTGGGATGATAACACTTTAAAAACACTGCCTTTCAGTTGCATAGATTCCAAATACACCTAAAGTATAACAAAACCCCCAGGATTTTCTGAAGATTTATCTATGATGCTTATGAATACATACTTTCCATTTAAGATAGAATTTTGAATTATGATAGAATGATTGAATGGTTTGGGTTGGAAGTGACCTTAAAGGTCATCGAGTTTCCCAACCTGGCCCTGGAAACTTCCAGAGATGAGGCATCCACATCCTCCCGGGGCAACGTGTGCTAGTGTCTCACGACTCTCACAGTAAAGAATTTCTTCCAAATATCTAATCTAAAACTATCCTTCTCCAGTTTAAAGACATTGCCCCTTGTCCTATCTCTATATACCCTTCTAAAAAGTCCCTCTTCAGCTTTCTTGTAGGCCCCCTTCAGGTACTGCATGGCTGCTACAAGATCTCCCTGGTGCCTTCTGTATTTTATAGGAGCAATATATGGGGAACTTTGGCACAGAGGTTGCAGGGGTTATTTTAACTCCTTCCTTAATTTGTAACACTTCCATAGCAATATTAATCTCAATTTATTTGGCTTCTTCAACAGTTAAAACTTTCAGAAGCATGGATTTCTGTTAAGTACTACCTGTGCACATTAGGCAGGAAAACCACCGTGCTTTGGTGAGATTCAAGAAAATCCAGCAAACAAACTGACCCAGACCCTGCAGACATGTAACCAGGTCTACTCTTAACAACATCAATGTGAAATTACATATGTCAGTAAAATATGTGGCTATGGGCCAGAGTGACATCAAGGGACTTTTGCCAGATCCTAATTGAGCAATAAGACAGGGTGTAGACTCTGATCCCATGCTTTGGTATGTTGCTAGGCAAAGGGCAACAGCCCTGCACTATCACTCAACAAGGTGTGCTGTCATTGCACAACAACTCTGTACAGTGTGCTGGGATGATTATAGAGTGCTATTTTCAGTGTATAAAAGATATTTTATTTATGTATATTTTATTCTGCTGACATGCAGAGGAAATAACTTGGTAAATGTTATTTTATAGTGAGTGCTATTTTTAGCTAGACAATAATGTGAAAGATGCTGTTGCTTATAGGCCACTGTAGGTGTGCATATTCTTACATACTAAGGCTGGATGGAAGACTGAAAAAATCCCAGTGCTCTGTTCCTGCAATGAGCTGCAGGCATGCAGAATGCTACCTCTGTGTGACACTGAGGAGAGAGGAGTTGTTAGCTTTGGCACCAAATGTATACCTATAGAAAATCATTCCCAATGCGCTTTGTGAGAGAATCCAGTATATATAAAAAAGATAACGCTGCTCCTTGGAAAACAATTTCTCAAAGGAAGCTTCATGAAATTGTTTTCAGCTTCACAGTTATCTTGTTTGTTTTTCTAATCCTCACAAAGATTAATAAGGGAATGATGAGACAACAGCTAACTGTAAGCACAGGAAGCGACTGTTGCCTAAAGCATCTGGATATGATTATGTAAACACGATGTAATAAGAAAGCTGAGAGATTTAACTTTCAAAATCTCTTTTATTCCCTCCTAAAAAAACACCCTCTCAGAATATTTACCTTATTCCCCAAGTATTCTACAAGCTGTTAATGTACTGCAATTTGCACTGCAAGTTCCTTGCTACTATTGACCAATCTGCCCTAGACTGGTCCTTTTTATCTGAATTTTCCTGGTATGTATTCTGGTATCTGACCCTTTAATTTGAGAGAGAGGTAATTAAAATTAGAAGGGGATACTTTGTATCTAACTTCTGTATGTACTATTTTCCTCCTACCTGTTGGTAAATACAATCAATATTTTAATATTTACTACATTGTATGATTTCTTTTTCTGTCACTGGAAGAGTGATCTCTTTTTTAAGGCCAAGAAGTTGAACATAATTCTCAGTGAGCCAGTCTAGTCACCACACTTGGTAACTGTGATACTCACTAAAATTCCCAAAAGATAAAACTTTTAGGAATATTGTTCAATAATTTATTTATTAATTTATTTATAAATGTTACTAATTTTAATATTCATCCTAGTTTTTTATGGATTTTTTCCTCCTTCAGCAATTCCGTATTGTACAGAATTGATCCCTCTGTGGCTTTCTCTGCATAAATAATCATTACAAAACTTGTCCACATAAGGCTCCTGGGAGATTTTGTGATCCTGCTATGAGAAAATTGATGCAGAGACACCTTACAATGTCTAAATCTGATCCTTTTCTCCTGTCAAATGATTCCAGCAAACAGCGGCAACAGGTAGAGTTTTGCATCCCCTAAATCTCTTCCCCAGAACCCAACATTCTGGAGGTGGCTCTTCCCAGAGCGAGTCAATAAGCATCCATCCTCTCTCCATGGCACAAAATCACTGGAGCTAAGGGCATGCCAGGCACATGTGATTCTCAGAAAAGTAATTCAGACTTCTCAGAGCATAGTGCACATCTGAGTACACACAGACACAAAGGTTCCATAGGTCTGGACTGTGCCATGCCCAGGTCTTACAAACCACAGGCTCACCCTTGACCTTCTCTTGAAGCCCAGTCACCAGATAACTCCAATGAAAGAGACACTGAGGAAGATCTACAGGAAGACCAATGGCTCACTAACTTGGGCATGTCATTAAAGCAAGAGAAACATGCACTTATTCTGTCATTTTATACTTATCTAATAATTTAGATTGATTTAGTCCAGAAGGAAGAAGGAGCTGGGATGGTTCTTCTCTGGCACTTCTATAACATCCTCTGTAATGCACAGGAAATTCTGCTTAACCTCAGTAGCTTTTGGCAAAACATGGTCATTGAAGAGTTCATTTCAGAGAATTTAGGCCTCATCTCTGCTAAGTATGTGTAAAAGGAGAATATTTTTGTGGCAGGAGGTTAATGATTTGGCCTGGTAGGTTTGTTTCATGGGGACACCAAAAACATCTCTGGAGGAAGGACAAACCCCTCTTTTCCTAAGATTTTGCTATTTAAGGGCAGGGCTGGAAGAGCATACCAATGACAGACTCAAGGACAAACATAGACTCTGTGGTCTTTTTTGATTTTTTGTGGGTTTTTTTAACCCCAAACATAATTTCATAATTCTATCTGTAATTAATTTTCCAAAAGAAAACATAGTGAAACATCCCTCTGTCAGAGGGATTGGATTTTCAGTTCAGTTAGTCTGAATCTGATAAGGTTATAAATAACAAAAACCAATGTTCCTCTTGAATAACACAGTTAGTTAGGCTCAACTACAGTCAACTAACTTTGCTCATAATTGTAATAAGAAACTACTGAACTACCATAATCTTAGAGTTTTGCCTGTAAAATTAAGTTATAATAGAAAATCCCAGGTATCAAGATGGGCAGCTGTTTCTCTGAATTAATATTGTCTTATTTTTTTAAATGTAGATAAAACACAAAAAATATTAAAAGTTATTAGTCATTCATTATATAAATCAGGAGCTGAGCAGTAGGTGGAAGAATAGTTGTTCCTACTCCTAAGCAAACACATACACAGTTTCATTTTTAAAATCCATTTTATTTTGATGGAAAAATAGTGAACTCCAAACACAGAATTTTGATTGATAAATCTTCCTTTCAGGTTTTCCTGCTTGCACTCTGAAAAGTGTGGTAGCTCATTCCAATTGCCCACAACATGAGCTTTATTCTCTTGAAAAAAACTGCTTTCTCTTTAGTTTTTCTAATGTAAAAAGTGAACCCTTAGCAGAAATGATTATAATTTTAAGGTGTTTGCAGGAGCCATAAAATTCACCAAAAAATAAAGCTCATGTCTAACCAAGTATTCTGTTATCAGGACCATCCAAGAGATCCAGACAAACAGCATATTCCATAGACACAGTATATTTCTTTATATGATTTTCTAGAATTAGAAGGAAAATAGAATTTGGGTTGTTGATTAGTCAGGTTAGAAAAAGGCTATGAGATATAAGGACATGGACCTATTGGAGTGAGTCCAGAGGAGGGGCATGGAAATGAGCACAGGGCTGGAGCACCTCTCCTATGAAGGCAGGCTGAGACATCTCAGGTTGTTCAGCCTGGAGAAGACTCTGGGGAGACCTTTTAGCCACCTCCCAGTACCTGAAGGGCTCCTACAGGAAAGCTGGGGTGGGACTTTTTACAACGGTATGTAGAGATAGTACAAGAGGCAATGTCTTTAAACTGGAAGAAGGTAGATTCAGATATTAGGAGGAAATCACTTACTATGGAGCTGGTGAGACACTGGCACAGGCTGCCCAAGGAAGCTGTGGACACCCCTTCTCTGGAAATGTTCAAGGCCAGGTTGAATGGGACTTTAAGCAACCCGGTCTAGTGGGAGGTGTCCCTGTCCATGGCAGGAGGGTTGGAACAAGATGATTTTTATGGTACCTTCCAACCCAAACCATCCTAGGATTCTGTGATTCTAGAACAGTTTTTTAGTTGTTTTGGAGCAAATACATTCAAGTTTATTAGAGCCATTCTATTTATCAGGGTCCTTTGATTTTATGTAGCAATCTTGGTTCTGGGTTCCACAACTTGTATTGAGGGACTTCCCTTGGTAGTTTAGGACCAGGTTGTACCCAAATTCCCTTCTCTTTCTGTGTGCTGGCACTGGGTCCTGTATGAAACACAGATACCACAGGACCTACATGGTGCTGCTTCACCCCTCGTTTGTAAAATTTCCTCCTACCATGATTTTATAAACTGAAGCCTTCATTACTGAGATGCACAGAACAAAACATCCCCCAGGAATTGGTCCAGGGATGGACGGTCTGTCCTGCAGCAAGAGCCCAAAAATTGGGTGTGACCTTTAGCTTCTTTGTTTGCTTCTCTTTTTTTCTGGGGGCAAGTGGAAGCTGAGAAAGAAGAGGTGTCTGGAAATTCTTAAGCATTTTGATTCAGCATGGGCTGGGAGTTGCCACTGTAGCACCTACTGAAAAAAAAAAACAAAAAACAAAAAAACCAAAAGCCAACAGTGATTTGCATCACAAGAGCAGGATAAGATAAGAGATACTTGAGCTAAGCCATTGCCAGTTCCCAGCACAGTTCAAGGTGATGACTAGTCCCAGAGCAGCTGGCATCCCTCTATAGGAAAGATCACTCCTTTCACTGTCTTGTACAGTGGTGATTATAATCTGCCAGATCAATCTTTCCTTTCCTGAAGCTGAAATCTCTGTGACTGACAGAAGATCATATTTGGAGGCTCCACAGTTCTGAAACTGGCTTATTCTGGAAATCTTCCAGTGTCACAGCCTGGCAAAATAGAGGGATCAGAATTACACTTGGCTATTCAGTCAGACATGGGAACTGTTGCATCACTGCTGCAGGATGTTACAAGCTTTCGAGTTTAAGGGACAGCTCTACTGTGTTCTTAAGATAATTTTCATTAATTTTGACAGAGCTAAAATCTGTAAAAAGTATACTCTTCTCAAGGTCATTGCACTCTGAAAACATGAAATTTCTCTGTTCATCATCCTTTGTCCATCTTAACATCTGTAAGTAGCAGACTGGAGACCTACATTGGTAAAGTAGATTGCAACAGTCAACTGTCTTTGAAAACATGTCTTTTGAAAAAGAAATAATGTTGTTACTTCATGTTAATTTCCTCCCCACACCTCCACCCTTCTCTGAGGTGAACAGAAAGAATTCCTGTAGTACACAACTTTTTTTAGGATCTTAAACAACTTACAACACCTTAGCATATTTTGCCATGTGTAGAAATAACTCCACCTGCTGCAGTATCATATAGATGTGATCATTAAAACAGATGCAAGTAAAAAATAGCAATATACAACATTTCAATCTAAAAATTATACTAGAAAAAAGTGCAGATATGAGACACAAGATTTTCCTATTTTAAAAAGATAAAGGGGATTCTCCAGTCTGAGGTGGATTTTTCGGTGTCAAAATCCTGTTCTAAATTCATCAACATTGTTAAAGTTCCTGAAATTTGAAAGAAAAAAAAAATCATTTTCCTTGGCCAAGCTTTTGAAGTTCCCAGTCAAATTCATATCACTATGCATAGTAGAGGCTGCCAAAGTGGTGCCACAGATGCATCAAATTTATCTCACATTCAGAAATTGATGTGTCCTCTTTCCCTGTTGCATCTGAAACAAACACAGTTCTTCTGGAGTCAATGAAGTCCGTTTTCCCTGTTTTTCATAAGATATATGAGACACAAAACAAGAAAGCACAAAGATATTTTGTGATAAATAGCCACAAGACACTAGAAAACACAATATTGGCTTCAAGCTGTTTGCAGGCTAATCCTAGCTATACTCCTAGAGCGTTGCATGATGGAACAACCTTACTTCAGCTATGAAAGAGATTTGAGACCAAACTTCCTGCAAATTTTTCCCACTGAACTAAAAAAACATAGTGTGAAGGTGTTTATTTTAACAAGTGATATTTTGATTTCTTTGTCTGGTGGTCATATTACATTTTCAGCACCTAGAAATCCTCTGCTTATAACTGTCTGAATGAAATGTTGCTGACGTAACAATTATCTCTTCACCCTGTAGCTTTCAAATTATGACTTAATGTTGAGAAAACTGTGGGCTCAGTGAGTGAAATACCTTCAGTACCTTCAATGGATGTGGTTAGAATAGTCTACAGGGTGGGAAGAGAGTTTTCCTTCCCAGTTGGTAGAGTAGCAACAACAGTGGCTTTTCAATTGCTTCTGTATTGAAGCTCAGGGCTTTTAGCCCCTGTCTTCTGCACCCACATACGATCTGGTTCAGTCACTTCAAAAGCAGATAGCAACCTCTCAGCTTAAGGAGTCCTTTCAAAGCTAGCTTCAGTCACCCAGGGAGGCAGCAATCTGTAGAGGCTTCTTTTTTTATCCTGGAGATAGACTATCACATTGGCTCTGCTGCACTGGGACCACCCTATGCCCATGGTGGAAAAATAGGATTTGCTTTTCATTAATTCTGTTACTATAAAAAATTCCTGTAGGATATTCTGTAGCTGGAGCACTGAATCATTTCTGAAACTTCCTATTCAAATATTTGTTTTATATGGCAATGCTATTAGTAATGTGCGAGTTTTATGCACTGCTATTTCCTCCCACACCCACTGAAAACTAACAAGAGCCAGCCTGTCAAAATAAGCATGCAGATTATAAATCAGCTATAACATGCTTCAAATAGCCAGTGTTGCAGCCTAGGTGATACCATATAACTTTGCTTTTCCTGTGCTTGTAAAATTGCACAGTCTACTATTCACCAGAAAAAGCCTACAAACCAAATCCTGGATTTATCCAATCTCATTGGAGATACTTAAATCTGGTGCAAGAATGGAGAATTTTCTGCCGTGATAAGCAAAGAGACAGAAAACCTCTTTTCAGCTCATCTAAGATTTAACTTGTCCTTGAGAAGGGCTATTGCTAGCTACTGATGGAGCCCAAGGTGACTTGGATGTTAGCTTAGGTGCCTCAGTTACATACTTCATTTTCAAGGAGAGGAAAAGGAGGCAAGGCTATCTCTGAGGTTCCAAAAAGCTTATAGGAAGACTGAGCTTTTTGCCAGTCTGCAGTCCCTTTTCATGGACTGCATCCATATGTTGACTTGGAGGCTGGCTCTGGCATTACTCTGTGATGTGAGCTGGTCCCAGTATCAAAATATTCAAAATTGAATTATCGTATTCAAATTATAATTCAAATGATAATTCAAAATGAATTATCATATTCAAAATTATCAGGAAGTGTGAGCAAGGAATGTCTTTGCAGTGTTTACTCACGTAGGGTAATAAAAATGAAAGCTGACTCTGAGGAGCTGCAAAGGTGCTTTATGCTACAGAATAACTGGGTAATAAAATGGCTGAGGACATCCAGTGACGATAAATGCAAAGCAGGTCAGAAGGAGAAAACATAACCTTAGTTGCATGATCCAGCTCTGGTCTGGTCTGATCACTGAAGGACAAAAATCTTGTAATCACGGCGTGTAGCCATAGTCAAGACTCACGTTCAGTATAGCAGTTAGTACTGGTCAGAAGAGCAAATTAGTACCAACAACTATTATAAAGACACACATAACAAACAGAAGCCAACTGTGTGTCACTGCTGCTGTCCATCCCACAGGATATAGCAGAAGTAGAAAAGGAAAAGTGAAATGAGATCTTCTATAAAAAGAATTATTAAACAGACTGAGATTCTTCAGCTGGGAAAAGAGACAGGATATAATGCAGGGTCTATAAAATCATGAAGGGCAGGGAGTAAGTAACTACAGAATTACTGTTTGCTGTCTCTTCTAATGCAGTAACGAGGGGGTATCAAATTAAATTAAGAGGCCTGAATGACACAAGTTCAAACAAAGAGCTACTTTTTCATATATACAAGTAAGTTACGGAATGCCTAGCCACAAGATGCTGTGGTTGCTAAGAGCACATAAGGGCTCAAAAGCAAATCAGAAGAATTTGCTGAAGAAAAATCTGCTGATGGATATCAAATAGAAAGGCACTGCTGCTGTTTTCATGGCCAAAAGCACAATTCACTGGGAGAGGGGCCTGAAAAACTGCTGTGAGGGTGTCACATGCTTGCACTGTTCTTATTCTGTACCATGAACATTTGCTATGGCCTGTGTCAGAGAGAAGGTGCAGCACAGGATGGACCACTGGTCTGACTTTGTGTGGTCATTGTTATGTTTTTGCTGTACTTACAAAACTCCTACACTGGAAAATGAGAAAAGATTATTCTAAGTAAGGTCATATACCTTTTTGTCTGGTTGATGTCATCACTGAAGCAAATGGAGGGTAAAAAATTGCTCATGGAAATCCAAACAGGAAACACTCTGCAAACAAAGAGGCACAGGCTGGTGCCTGCAGAGCTGCAACTCTTCATGCTCCATGGCACCTGAAAGAGACCTCTGCTACCTCCAGCCAGAGCACAGATGCAGAAGGACAATGAAATGATCTAATTTTTTTAAAAAAATTATTTTAATTTTCTTGTTCTTCTACAAGATGATAAGGTCTGATGCTTATCATTTGAAAGCTAGGACACACCTGGGCAGTAGCAGCACAGAACTGAGCCAGAACCATGACAGACAGTAACTTCCCCTGGATAATACGTTCTGATAAAACCCAGACCAGCACTGAAGGAAAACTCTCTGATTTTATTGCTTTCATGGATTTCAGTGCCAGCAGCACGGTAACACTGACAGTACAGCATGAAGGAAGGCTTTGTTCCAAACATCCCAGAATTGGTTCATCTAACCAGCCCTACCTCTGGGTGTAGGGTGACCTTCCTGATTAGCCTTTTAAAACCCTTTCACTATATATGGGACTTTCAGTCTTGGCAAGATAAATCTGAAGGGAGAGCAGAGGGATGTATCATGATGCAAGTACTAAAGCATTCTTGGATTTTCAAGAAAAAATACACAAAACAGCTTCCTGACTCAAAAAGAGCTGTATCTGGCATGGGAAACTTCTACATTAGGCTTTATCCTGACAGAAAAGTATTAATCACTCAATTTAGAGTTTGCTTAGGTGGACATGATAATGACTTGGTTTTATGACTTATGTGCTTTTAAAATGTATTCTATGTATTTTACATGTAAGCAGAACAATGTACTAACCAGTAAAATTTATACTCATTGCCTTAAAATAATCTGTTCTACAAAGCTGAAAAAAAAAGAGAGATGTATCAGACAGCCTGGAGGAGAAAATTTAAACCAACAAAAATGTGAATAATAATTTACAGCAACTCATAAAATTCCATTAGATCTGCAAAAGCCACAATTAAGAAAGACACTGGCTAAAACCAACATCTTTCTGAGGAGGGACTGGAGTAAAGTTATATTTTGCCAATACTTCTGCAGACAAAATAGAGCAACCAGGTAATTATAGACCTGTCAGTCTGACATCTATTCCAGGCAGAGTGATGGAGTTACTGATAGGAAAATCAATTAATAAAATATTAAAACAGTGCAATTTAATTAATGGCAATCAACACAGATTAATGGAAGAAAGATTTTATCAAATTAATGTGCTATTTTTATAAGACTACAAATTTGGTAGATAAAAGCAATTGTGGTAATATTGTATACTTTCACTTTGGATGCTTTTGCTGTGGAGTATTACAAGTTATTCTGACAGAAATTAGAGCTGATATGATGAATACATCTGGCCAAACACCTTGTTTTAAAGCTGGCCAGCACTGGACCTGACAGGCTATCAGAGAGTGGGTTCTGCAGGGTCTGCTTATCAGTCTTGCACTCATTAAAAACACTATCAGCAATGCAGGAAATGCAGTGCCTTTGCTAAAAATATTTTTCAATTAACCAAAATTTAGAAGTGGGTAGAAGTGGGCATGTCTTTTTGGCATTGCCTGTGGGGCAGGTGTAAATAAATAACAGATGTTTCACATATAAACCCCATGTAAAGGCTCTGTTGTAAGAACACATATCTCAGACCCCACTTACATAAGAAGGGTTCTTCTTTGGAAAGCTGAAACTTAAGAATAAACTAGGGGTGCTGGCAGACAACCAGCTGAGCCCCAGAGCCCTCTGAAACTGTCTTGCCAAAAAGGCCGATTTGTTCTGAGTGTAACATCAAAGTGCAATGAAAAGGTTGTGTTCATTCTGCATTTGGCATTGGTAAAAGCTACTGGAATAAGGTCAGTCCTGATGTCAGGAACTCAAGAAGGATTTTGGTAAATTGGAGGTAGTTCAGAGAAGAACCACAAGAATATGAATTAAAAAAAAAAAAAAAAAAAAAAAAGAAAGAAAGAAAAAAAAGCTGTAAGAGGGAGTGACTCCACAGGGTAAGACTAGATTTCGTGAATCAAAGTAAAAGCTAAGGAGTAACTTGATTGTGGTTTGTAAGTGCTTTCACATGGAAAAGGCACTGTCTAACAGGGAAGTTTTTTGCTTTGGGTAGAAAAATATACAAGGAAATCCAATGGAAAACTGAAGGTCCATAATTTGAGTTGTATTAAGGATAAGTAACTGCTGCAACCAATTACCATTCACTGGGATAGAGCTGAATGTCTTTTCCACCTTCTCATTCTAAACTCCTGCTCTCATTCTGTGATTCAAAAGGAGTCAATGACAGGTAAGCTGATGACCCATGGCTGAAGAGTTGTAAGTGGTCATAAGATGGTTTAGGCCCTTAACACCCTTGAATGCAACTGTGTAAACTATATCAACCTACATTTTCAAGGAAATAAAATAAAATAAAACAAAAATGTTTCTGGGTGAAGACTGGAATAAAAAATCAGCTAATGGGAGTTTCTTGTGTAAATCCAGAGGTGCTTTGTAATGATGGGAGTAGTGTTTCTCTATAGCTCTTCTTTGGGAAACTTCTTTTTTCTATGCTACTCAAAAAAAAAAAAAAAAAAAAAAGCTGGCAATGCAAGATTGCAATGAGCTTTTGGAGAACAATTCCTAGAAACACATCCAGTTGTCATATTTCCATCTCACATTTGCCTCCACCAGAATCATGCTGATGGGTGCAACTGAAATAGCAAAACCTGCCGAAGAGGAATCTGGTTCAGCTTACATACTTGTCTGGAAAATAACTTCATAAAGTCAAATTTCTCCTAAAGTGAAAAATGGACATAATACCACTAAAAGTAAAGTGACCCTAATGGCAACTGAGAATCGATTTGAGTCTGTTCAATCCCAGAAGGTTAGGAATAACTAGGAATAATAATTTCATAGATTCTCTTGCATATAAGCTTATCCCTGGAATATGTAAACATAGCATTTCTCTTCCTCATCCTAATGCCGTGGGTGCAGTCTACACACCTGTCCATTACAAAAGAAGTAAGCTCACCATTTTTTTTTTTTTTTTTTCCTTAGCAATACTACTATAATTTAAAATGCAGTAAATACAAGAGACCTTCCACTTACATCTGACCTGTAAGGGAGTGAATTCCCTCAGGTAATTTCATAAAACTGAAAGAAGGGGCCATTCAGAAGAGAAATCCACCACCTAAGACTGACTTCAACTAGTGAGGGATAACATTGATATGGATACACATAACACAACCACTTTTCAGCTTCTGGGAATGGTGCCACCTCCAAATAATGAAGAGCTGCTGGCAAAAGAGAAATGTAAGGTCTGGCTGGGGTAGCCAACTGCCCACAGTCTTGACAATCTAATTTGGAGGGCAGTGTTGGGATTTAGATTTGCTTTTGCTCATACTATCTGAGACCCAGAAGCAATGCATCCAACATACAGATGTATTTCTAAACCACCAAGAATGGTTAGGCTGGGAGCATACTGTGGTCATAGCCACAGCTAAAACTTAGATATGTAATACTAACACTTTGAAAAACCTAATATGTTACTGAGATCCAGAACCAGAGAGAAAGATCACTGATTCTTGAGACAAGGACTGCTTTGCCCCCTAGGCACAACACTCTCCCATATGCAGAGATTTGTCCTGCAGACAAGTCAGACACCTCTTAGGTCCAAGATAAACAAACATACAAAGACAAACCTCACAGAGCTCAAGCTAACAGGTTTTTTTTTCTTTACAATTTCTGTACAATATAAAAAGAAGACAGCTTGCAGAAATGTTGGACCTGCTTCTCTCTACCTCATTTAACTGGAGGGGGGTTTTTTAGTCCCACTGTAGTCAGTTGTAAATCTTGTACTGAGTTGTTCAGTAACACTATTTTATTTTATTTTATTTATTTTATTTTATTTTATTTTATTTTATTTTATTTTATTTTATTTTATTTTATTTTATTGTTTCAGTGTAGAATGAGCCTAAGCCTTGATTCTGACTACAGATATGGCATATAGATATTTACCCTTACATACTTGGTTATATCCTCATTGCAGACACCTGTAAGCCCCCCCACATGCAGTTCATGCAAATGGATAAATTCCGTGTCAAGTTACCTCTTGAAAGCAGCTCATTTAATAAAAAATGGAGTCACATACCAAAAGTCAAAATCACACACCCCTTTTCAAAGAACATGTGCCTGCCTCTATGTCTTTGAATTGCCCTTTTTGATGTATGGAGAAAAGACTTGTTCCTTTATTGTCTCCTGATTTATCATTTTGCTTAGCCTGCCTTACAAGCATACTAAAGTTCTAGTGTAAATAATTACAGAAAACGATTACAAAAAATAGAAAAATATATCCAAGTTGGCATGGAGATCCAGCCTTGACAACTGGTGGTGAGGTACTTGCAAGCATATTTTGAGTTAGCTACTTGGATTAATTTTACTGTCTTTTCAATATGATAGTTCTCAACACTTAGCTGTTGTTCAATATTCCTGGTAGGCTCAGCCCTCCACTTTTTAAATCAGAAAAAAAAAAACCAGAACAACCTAAGGTCTCTATTTTACAGCTTCAAATATTATTGTCCTTTTTGTTCTGGCTTATGTTTGTATGCTGATAATATATTTTCTGTAAAGGGACAAGGAGCAGACTGACCTGGGAAAGGAAGTCTTTTTTATGTAGAACTGTCTTTGATCACTCACAAGACTTGTGCTCTGATCTAAGCTCATTGACATCAATGGAAGAAAGACTGCTATTGGTCTGGGGGGTGGAGGGTTGGCTCCTGTTCACACAGAGTCCATATATGCAAAACCAGATGCTAGAAGATAAAATATATTGAAATTCTGAGTTACAAAAAACCAAAAAAACAACTTTTTGTTGCACAGGGTTAGGTTTATAATACAATCAGATGTCTTTTCACTTACATTTTTTTTCCCTGACCCAGGAAGCTCTTATTTTTGCTGTTTACCTGAAGATAAACCTTGGATACAGAAAAACGGAGAGCTTGGTTGTTATTTTCCATAGAATGAAAACAGAAGGCCTCCTCTACAGACACCCCTGGGATACTGAAGAATAGGAAAAGGTAAATTCAGGCTCCAGGGAAACCACCCACACAGTTGCATTTCCTGAAGGAAGAGCCACTCCAGAAAGGGAACTCAGAACTATAGTAGTGGACATGGTCATCAAAAAAGTAGATGACTGCAGAGTCCACTCAAAAGATAAAGGAACTTCTAATGGGTCTGTTCCTAGGTGACAGTTTCCAGACAAGCCAGATGAGCACAATGAAGTCCAGAGATGAAAGGTCAGTCAGTAAACAGTCCTAAAAGGAATCCTCCCTAGCTCACCTTTATTCTGACATGTATTCGTATCTTCAGAAAGGCCACAGAGAGACCATGATAGTTTCATAACATGCCATTCTGCTAGCCATTCTTTGGTACCATTGATTCAGTAACTGTTTTATATTTTGTGTTTATAAAATTTATCTCATTTAATTGAATGAACAAAAATATAATTAAACAATACTTGCCACTGACAACACAATTTATTTCAAACAAGAGCCTCCAAGCACTGTGAATATGCCATTAACATGACATGGTATGACGTGACCAGCCAACAGAACCTGATTCCTTTACTCACGTGTTATATGCTGACCTTGCTCAATGATTTCAGCTGACATAGACTTACATCAGTAAAAACAGGCATAGGATTATGTATATCTAATATGTCTATGAGGTATATGAAGATTTGTTTAGAGCTTATTGCTTTAACATTGGTCTGAAATGAAAACAGTGTAGGTGAGGTAACAGAGCAGAAGCAGTGTTTTATACAGTGTTATTTTATGTAGTGTCACTGTGTCATTCCTCGTCACTCTATATGTATCCTGCCTTGCCTGAATCACTTCTATTAAAAAACAGGAGTTTTCAACTAGAGGTTTAGAATGAACTAGATTTTTCACCCCTTTCTTCTTGCACTCCTTTCTCGCCTTCAGCTTGTAGGCTCTGGGTAGCCTTTCCAGAGTTGCCAGGGACTATGATTCCAGCTGATGCTGGGTAACTAAGAAAGTTAAACAGAAAACATGAGTCTAGAGAACAAAGGTTGATGCAAGAGCCTAGGACTGACACAGTCAGAAGGAGTATGCAGGGGGAGAGGAAGGGAGAAATTGTGTAAAAAGCCATCTACTAAGAAAAGAATGTTTGATTTGGATCACAGGATATGAGACTGGAGAACATATTGCATAACTTTATGGCTTGTCCTTATTTCAATGATTCAGTATCCGGAACTGCTCATCCCATTTCTAAAAATGGTATTGAAAAGTTACAGAGTATTCAGAGGTGACGGGAATAACTGAAGAATGAGAAGACAACACCTTTTCATTTTTCTGCACATAGCGCTGACTAGGTCTGGAGGTCATCCTACAGGTTGTTGCACTGGTTCTGTGCCCTTCCCAAGAGACATTCACCAGGTCAAATCCCAGCAGTCCCTGCTGCCAGAGAGTCACCTTCTTCATGCCAGATCATTACAATCCTTTCTCAGTGGTATCTCAGTAGTTCTCTGTATAGCAGAGCATATAGAGCTCCAAGTGTAGATAAGAGATGGAGCAGGTGCAGTGCTGTGGAGGAAGAACAACCCCTCAGTACAACCATTTCCAAAGACTCCCCTATCAAGACCAGTCCTGATGAAGGAATCCTTACAGCCTTGTTGGAGCCCTGCTCAGAGGCATTTCTCTCTACCCCAAAGCAGACACCTCCAGGTGCCCCCTCTACCAGCATAATTTTATTTCTAGCATGCTACCCCTTGAAAAGAAGCATTATGCAAGCCCGCAGGTCGTCACCCCGGAACAACCCTTCTCCCATTTCTGACCTTCTGCTGTGCTGATGTGGCAAAAGAGGAGGCAAAACACTGATTGCCCCTTGCTTGACATCAACCTGCAAAGGCTGCAGTACTGTCTCCAGTATTGTCCTTGTCTTACTGATTATTTATATTGGGGTTTTCTTTTTGTGTGTGTTGTGTTTTGCTTTGTTTGCTTGTTTTGTGGATTATTTTTTTGTTGTTTTTGGTTTTTTGGGTTTGGTTTTTTGGGTTTGTTTGTTTGTTTTTTGCTTTTTGTTGTTTTTTTTTTTCTGTCATTGTTTTAAAGGGATTCACAACCAACACCCAGCCAGATTCTAGGGAGCAAACAGGAGTTCAGGGAGCTGCTCATCAAACTTTAATATACATCCAAACTCCTGTTATTTAAACAGTAAAAGCGAAGCAGGTAGAAAAAACCTTATCAGACCGCAGTGGTGCTGGGAGGGGACAGGTCGACCTCGTTCACAGCTTTCTCTTCGCGGGGCGAAAGGGTTTATGTTTTCCCTCTGCCACCCTTCCTCCGTTTTAATTTTAGGATGTATTAAGGCAACACTGGAGTCGGGAGAACTCCTCCCACCAGACTGCACCGGGAAGCAACCGCTTGCGCTCCCGTAAGTACGCGGAGGCTCACGCTGCCCGGAAAAAACCGATTTCTTCATTGAGAAAAAAAGCACGCCCGCCTTCAGCCCCGGCGCCAGCACATGTACTAATGCACCTGGCACCCGTCCCCAGGCAGACTCCGATTTTAGGGGCGTTTATTCCATTATTATTGTCGTTGTTGCCGTTCTTATTAGTATTGCTATTATTTATTAATTTATTAAACTCAAACTAATTAGTTAACACCTCACCCCCCACGGCAAGTGTGGTGCCCCGAGAGGCTGGACCTGCCAGAACCCAGGCAGAGAGGGGAAGCTGCGGTCAATCAGCACCACGCTGGTGTGTGCTGGTGTGTACTCCTGTTTAGATTGGTGCACGGGGCCCCGGCTGAGCTGGCTGCCTCCTGAGACCCCCAGGCACAGCCCGGTGCTGCAGAAGGACGTCTCACCTTGTTTACCCCGAGAGCGGCAGGAGGAGGGGGGGGCTGNCCCCCCCCCCCCCCCCCCCCGCCACACAAAGGCAGCCGCAGCTGGACGGGCGAGGGACCGCGCTCCACGCCAGGGCTCCGGTGCAGCGTCTCGGTTGGTCTTCTCCATACTCATGAACATACAAAGGTCAACCCCTATCACGATAGCACGGTATGGGAGACCGCGGAATAAAACCCAGGATTTTGAGGAGCTCTCGTCCATACGGTCCATCGAGCCAAGCCAGAGTTTTAGCCCGAATCTAGGCTCACCAAGCCCGCCGGAGACCCCGAACTTGTCGCATTGCGTTTCTTGCATCGGGAAATACTTATTGTTGGAGCCTCTCGAGGGAGACCACGTTTTCCGAGCCGTACATCTGCACAGTGGCGAGGAGCTGGTTTGCAAGGTAATACCTCTCCTCCTTGTTTAACCTTCCCCCGGGTTAGCCTGCTGTCGCGGGTTGGTTTCCTGTGCCTTGCAGGAGGGCCAAACACGGTCGTGTAGCTCAATTATTAAACAGTTGAGAGACAAAAGGCAGAGAGACAGGATTAAAGGCGCATCCTGTAACTTTTCCCTCTCTCTAGACAATGGCCACGTTATGCCGGTGGCCCGGAGCCAGTTCTGCCTCTTACCCGGGGGATATTGTTCTGCAAAGAGCCGTCCTTTAAGTAGGTCTTAACGTGAGTTCAGATCAGGAGAAAGCCTCATCTTCCCCACTCTCTCGTTTCAAAATGGAGTAGGGAATCCCCAGCTAATTTTAAGGTGTTGGGACCTGCTTCCTTCGATTTTTCCTGTCCCTTTTTCTGCGAGGTGGGGTACAGAAGAGGATGGAGAGGTGGGGGTGATTGCCGTCAGCTTTCTCTTAAAAGTGATTTTTGAAAAAATCCACATAGAATTAATTAGCCTGAGCTCCCTCACCGTGGAGGTTGTTTGCAAACAGCATCCTCCCCCATTGCACAGCGGAGCAAGAATAAAACCTGCACACCTACGGTTTTTAGAAGAGCAGACAAAATAGCTATCCCACTCTTCGTAGCCTGCCTGCTTTTCTCTGCCCTGTTTGTTCCTACTGTTCAGAGGTGAGCTGTGGGGAAAAAAGAAAGCCACATGTCTGCACGTGTGTGGAGGGACGTTTTTGTCTTTTCGGGATGAGAGAATATTTTCCTTTGTTCCTAAATTGCGAGTCTCATTGTCTGTAGTGACCCAGACTAAAGCGCAGCAAACGGAGGCAGTACCCAGCACTAGTCTCTGTAACTACTACGTAGCACATTGCAACCTTGCAGGATGTAGTGTTTGTATAGTTCCCAAAATACAGAATTCTACCGCTTGGCTACCTTGAGCAAATGTCTGGTGTCAAACTAACTGCAAAATGGAAAATGAGCTATATTATAATTTCTTTGTATTCAAGGAATTAATGATAGCGTTGCTGATCGTTTCATACTTTCCCCTACTTGATTCGTAAGAAGTTGCAGACTAGGCTGGGGCAGGGAAGAGAAAACGTTCCTGTTTGCTGTTTGTAAGGATTAGAGTTCAGAGGGCAATTTGAATATGCTTACTGATTTCGTTATAAAACCTGATGTTAAGGCAACATCGGATTTATGTGTTTATTTAGGGGGAAAAAGGGCCCATGTCTTTGCAAAGGACTAATATTGTGTGCTGAACTGAATGCTTTGTTACTAAACTGAAACAGAACATGAGAATTTCTAGAATGAAAGCCCTGCTTGGTGCAGTAGTACAGCGCTGCACTCTAGGACCTTGGCATCTTTTCATGAAATAAACAGATCCGCAAAGCTTCTGCTCTGCATGAAATTATAGGTGAACTTGCATAGCAAGTAGTAAAGTGGGGACTATGCTCTTCTTTGTTTCCTGTTTGGTTTACAGGATTAAGGGACTGTTTTAGTAAGACTATGAACAGCATAACTGCATCTCACAAAGGCTAGACTTTATTTTTTTTTTCCTTCCCTTTAAACTCTGTGGTTTTGAGCTAAGCCTAACGTTTGAATACTATCAGTTTTTCCATATGTTTGAGCCATTACTTTGAGCTGTGCTCCAAAAATATGACCTTAGCCTGAATAGCTAGTTTGTGAATATGCAGTTGTCAGTCTTGAACTCAATTTAATCCATGCTTTAAAATGCCTGCAGTATCATGACTACTATTTTTCAAGTAGCCTTCTGGCTAAGAGACCTGCTATCTGGTATGTTATTGAAGATGCTCTTAGCAATTGCTTGCAGAAACATTGGTTTGGATAACAGACACATACTGATGATTCTCAAGATTCATTTGGCTGCACCCACTGACTGTACAGATGCCGTTATTTGCTTCAAGGCTGTGTGGCATCCAAACAATGGTAACTTCTCACTTCCAATTCTGAGCAAGAACTAAATCAAATTGCAGCTTATTGGACATTTGCTGAATCAAGGCCAGGGATCTTAAAAGCTGGGATACAAAGAAGCTCTTTATGAAAGGTATTCTAGACTGTAGCAGTAGGGTAGCACTTCCTTTCTCCCCCCTTTCAAGCACAGTACTGGTACATATCCAAACCTACTAATTTAACATAATCTGAGAACTACAGAATGTAACTAATTTATATCGGGATAATCTGTTTAGAAGAGAATTCTGGTAAGACCTTTTTTTCATGTTACGGTTTAAGCTACGTTAATATTCCTGCTTAAATTTTATTTTAGAGAAGGTGCTTTGTAGAAGAGCCATTCACTTTTAATGTAGTAGTTACCATTTTTGAGATTCAAATATCAATGAATTCTTCTTGGGAATGGATTACACACTGGGGATTTTAGCAACACCCCGTCCCTACCCGGGTTCTGTTTCCCTGTCACCATATCACCAGAATGCCTCAGTGCAAATCTACCCACTGTAAAATATGTTGGATCTGTTTGGCAGTTTGCCTTTAAGGTTGTTCTTGCCTGTGCTGGAGTATAGCAGCATAGGTATGGGATAGAGAAAAAGAGGTCTGTGAGGAGGAGTGTCCCAGTTTCTTGGGGTTTGGGTTCTTTTTCTGTAGGATGAGTTTGTTAGAATTACTTTCTGAAGCATTAAATGAGTTAGGTTTGGAAGCCTCAGGTAAATTTTTATTGAACTGTATCTCTCACACTCAGTTTTGAAAGCTTTCTAAAGCTTCAAAGCAAGCAGGGAGGTTTGCTTCTTGAGAAGCAAGGATACAAATGCTGGCTATTGGAGTATACATAGTAGAACCTCCCAAAAAAGAAAAATAATTGCAGTTTAAACCAAGGTAGTTAGAGACCTGTACCAGCTTTTAATTTTTATATTCAGTTAGAATGGGACATGACTACCTTAAATTTTTAACCAAAGTAACAAAACACCACAGAGTAAGTTATATATTAATAGATTTTTTGTGCTGGTGGAAATGCTAGTTTTTTGCTTTGTAGTACCTCTGGAGCAGTTATAATTAAAAATAAAAATCACTCCTATCAATACTTTGCTCATATTCTCTTTTAGCACACTGACTTCTGTTATTCTCAATGAAGTCTTTCTTCTTGTACTGTGGGCATTTCTCAATTGACTCAAATACTGATTCATTCGTCATCACTAGATTATAGTAACTTTTTATATTTGGGTTTCCCAGCAGGCTTTTAATTCTTACAGCTCATTCATAAGATTGGTACTAATGTACTTACTAGTAAAGGGTCAGTTTGCTTTTAATGGAGCGCTTGATTGAAATGCAGAGAGTTCAGGGTGGTTTTGTCTTTGCCTTTTGAAGGATGTTTGTCTGCAGTCCAATAGGCAGAACTTATTTCCCTGCTTGTCCTTCTGATCTTGTAAACAGCCATTGTAAAACTGAGACTTTGAAAGTGAAAGTGACTTTGCTGTTTGTCAGAGTTGAAAGAAAGGCAGGAAGTAAATATGAATAGCAATAGATAATTTTATAAAGTTGAAAATCCTTAAATCTCTAGAGGGTTAATAAAGACCAACAGGCATGTATATAAGGGTAGTTTTATATGTGAGCTTCTCTCAATACCAAGCTACAGGCTGTATACTTTTACTTTATTTGGATGGAAAATAAAAGATACATATATTTCTTTCTGAGTACTTCCCTCATATGTTGCTAATCTTCACAGATTAATTCAGATGAATTCTAAATTTGATCAGCTGTTAACTAATGATACTATTGCTACAAGTTTTGAAGACCAGCCTTTCGTATCAAGGCAATGCGTATGTTCTGCGTGGGGTCATACAGTCTATTTTGTCTTGTCCCTGGTGCCCTGAGCTTGTAACATCCTGTTTACATCACTGCAGCTTAAGCAGCAGCATAAATGGTACTTAGAGATGGTTCTGTTAACACAATCAGATATACCATAACTTCACTGTTCTTCGTGTTGCTAACCCTGCCTTTACTGTCATTGTTCCTGCAGGTGTTTGATATTGGCTGCTACCAGGAGTTATTAGCACCATGTTTTTGTCTGCCTGCACATAAAAATATCAACCAAATTACAGAAATAATTCTTGGGGAGACAAAAGCGTATGTGTTCTTTGAAAGGAGCTATGGGGACATGCATTCATTTGTTCGTACCTGCAAGAAACTTAAAGAAGAGGAGGCAGCCAAACTTTTCTATCAAATAGCTTCTGCTGTTGCACACTGCCATGATGGTGGACTGGTACTGCGAGATCTCAAGCTGCGAAAGTTTATTTTCAAGGATGAGGAAAGGTAAGAGTCTCCTTTACTTTACAAGTGGGGGTTCCTGAGGTCAGATATTCAGAGTTACAGGATGCTGTGCCCTTTAGTGTTACCTTACCATTCCTTTGTGCTACACAAGGTTTTACAGCTTTATTTTCCTCTGAAATTCAATTGTGGGATGGATGCGCTGTTTTACCTTCTTGCTTAGGTTTTGGAGGAAAGTAAGTATTTAAGGAGTATGTAAGAAGTGCTGTTTGTATCTGTGTCTGGCCTCTGCATCTGCACCCAGGGAAGCAGTCTCCTTCCTAAGGAGGGGCCATATGGAGGGAGGCTCTGCACAGATGACTAAAAGCTCTGCTTTTAGCATTCAAAGATGGAAGGAGCAAAAGGTTCAGTATGTTGAAAAGGGCTGGGGACTGAAATGGCTCATTCCATGAGGGAGCATGAAGAGGAAGAACAGTGAAGTGGTTAATGCTGACTAGATTTGAAGGAAGGGCCACCAGTGCTTTGAAGGAGTGCTGTTTTGAAGGCAGCTTTTTGCTTCCCATGCTAGGAAGAATTGAGGCTGCTTTTCAGAGTATTATGTGGTCACTAATCATACTAAGAGTAGAACTGCCTTGCTGTGTGGGTGCCTGGTTTTAGTATCAGAGCTATTGTGGTAAGTGGGGAACTACCTTTCTCTTTTTGTGTGTGTCTCTTCTTTTTCACACTTCTCTCAATAACTGGGTGGTAAATGATTTGGGGAAGGAGTATGGAAAGAGAGGAAAAAAACACTGGGTGCTCCTGATACCTAGTCGAGTGCTGTTTCTGATGCTGGACTATACCCACACTGTTGTGCCTGTATCTTTTCCTCCCTGTGGTTGCCAGTTATCATTGTATTTCATCATATATTCATTGCAACTTTCATATAAAGTGCAGGAGTAGAGAACACTGCCAGAGTAATGTCAGGCTTTCACAGAGGGATTAAATTGAAAAAAGAACATTAGAAAAAAAAGAAACTAAATGGGGGCAATGCCTGCTTTCATGTTTCTTGATGTCTCGGTAGAGGATGAGATGTTTTTTCCTTCTGGCTAAATCCTATAAATTGTCTGAAAGCTTATTAAAATTGTTGCAGAGTGAAATGGGTGTTCTTGAACAGCTTTGTTAAAAATAACCAATGCATATCAATTCCATTTGTGCCTGTTGGGGGAACAGCACAGTTGAGGCACAGACGTTTTCTACAGGCTCAGTAAGTCTGTGGTCTTGAGAATTACAAAAAAATCTACACACAATTCCGTCTGGAAGAAGAATTTGCTGACCTTAAAATTAAAAGGACAGCCATTTATCCTGGTTAAATATTCTCTACTTAAATTTTATTACAAGCTGAATTTTATAAAATAAACTTCTCCTTTTAAACTCTACAAAATGGAAAAAAAAATGTATTTTCACTTCTTAATTCAGTTCAGGCAGTTCTCTGTAAAGCAAATAGTTATTCCTTATTTTTCTACCACAGCCTCAATACATATGATTAGTCATTCCTCCTCTTAAAAAAAAAGCAAACAGAAAAACCAAAACAAAACCTAAAATGAAACTAATTTAATGTCCATTCAGAGAGAAATGCAAAGCAGTTAGATATAAACTGCGCTTTCACAACTTCAAGTTTAATAATTAAACACCATCATAGCACCTTTGCAGATGAGAAGGAAGCTTGTACAAAATAGTTGAGGGAATGATTGTTTTCTGTTGTAGCTGATAACATCCTAACGTTTAAATTATTATTTTTTTTCCCTGGGTTTATATGTAAACTTGCGTGGTCTTGTATGAAAGATGGGACTCAAAAGCCCTGAGGCTCACCCTAACTTTCTTCTCTAAGAAAAAGCAGCCTTAGCTGAGAGCAGTGCAGTGGGAGCAGACGTGGGCCTGTGCTGACTACTTTTGAACTCCTACCCTGCTGCTTACTAGGAACTGAATGCAACACGAGGCACAGGGCCAAAATCCTTTAGCCACCCAAGAAGAGTGGTGCATACTATAATAGTAGTGTTTGATTTTATGAATGTCTTTAATGTAACTGTAGTCTGCAAAATCACGCAGTTACTCACTTTCGAACAGTGTCTTCTAATTATACATTAATTCCCTTAAAAATCACCAGCAAGTTGTATTTGACCTTTAAAGATAGTCACAATGTGGTTTTCTTCTGGATGTAATGTTGATCTGTAAGTAGAGAAGTACTGTAATCCTTTCTTTGCTAAATAAACAGAGATGAAATAGTATGAGATAGAAATAGACTCAAACACTGACTTTTTTCACATGCTCTGATCATCAGACTGTAATCAGTCATCACTTTCAATCTGCTGCTATATATAGGCTGAAAAATCTTCCTGGTCCTTCTGGGCTCACAGAGATGTTTGTGTGCTGCCTGCACCCTTCCAAGCCCGCATTACCCTGAGGCTGCTGACGCTGTTGGCTGCCTGCTGAGCTGCTGTTGGTGGCAGTGCAAGGGAGATGGGTGCTGCCTGTCTGTTGATCTTTGGTGTTGGTCATGAAGCAGGTAAAAATGATGTGCATGAGCTCCTCTGCTGTGTATCCCCTCTTCTTCAGAGGAGTTCTTTCTTGGTAGTTCTCTTCCTAACTATTTCTGAATCAAGTCAGTTTTTCTTCAGTTCACCTATAGTGAACCTACTGCTTTGAAAATGTCTTTTATTGAAGATTCCCACAGCTTTTTTTTTTTTTTTTTTTTTTCTTTTTAAGAAGAAAAGTTGGAAAATCCAGCATGCAGGCAACACGTGAATGGAAAACTGGCTTCTTTTGTTTTTTTAGTAAGCTATTTGTCTGCTCTTAGCTGAGAGCTGCCAGACTGGAGGAACCAGAGAGAATTTGAAGGATATATGAATGCAGTTCCATTAATTTAAAAAAGAAAATTAATTTAAAGAATTTCTTTGTACATATTCCTTCAATGGATCCTAATGATATCTCTGATAGTTTAAAATAAAATTGGATATCCTGGAGTTTTGCAAATGGGTGCATATATCACTCTTTTCCACCTCATTCCCTTTATCTAAATTACAGCTGGAATTTATAAAGATTCAGGCTTCTGTAATAGCATCATCATGAGTGTTCTTGGGTCCTGATGTCACTTCTAAGAACGGATGTTGTTTGGATGTTGCAAACAGCAGTGCATTTGGGTGGTCTGTAACAGCCAGGAACTAAGAAGGTGGAAAAAAAGTAGTGTTGGAGGCTGGTAGGGCTGAACATTTTGTAGGGGTAATCTTATTCATGATGTTCTCTTGATACACAAAGTCAAAGCTAGACTGTGGCGATGTGTTAGGCTTACTACTGCACATATGTAAATAGGTCAGCACTTAAAATGGAAACTAAAATTCCACAGTGTGGAAACAAACAAAAGCGCAATCTGTGTTTCAAGGTATTTTATCTGTAGCTTATTTTAATCCCGAGCTGCAGGGTTTTTTAAGATGCGGTAAATTGCATACCAGGAAAGCGATGTATGTTGTTCTTAAGCACCTTAGTTCTTTTATGGTTTTGTTTCTGCTTTGGAATTTTATTTTTGTTGGTTAGGGGTTTTTTTTGTTTGTTTTTAAGAGGGGGCTGGGGTTTTTTGGAGTATGTGTCTGTAGTATTTTAGTATTAAAATTTCAGAGTTAAGCTTCTAAACCTTGGTGAAACAGAACTTCTAAGGTACTGCAACATGGCTGGAAATGTTTTGTAAGACTTGGGTTAGCAAGCAGCACCATGTAGGTTAAATGAGGACAGTAACTTTCAGAGCACTGACAATATAAAAAGCAGCACTGACTCGCCATGATAGGTCTCATCAGACTTTCTAAGGTACCTATAAAGTTGTTGAATGTTTTAGACATTGGGCCCTTAAACTTCTAAATAAAACATCTCCAAAACAATGGCAGTGAGATCAAACATTTTTTGTTGTTGTTTTCCTCCATGCATGCTGGTAATTTTTTTTTGTCCTGGATATCCTTGTCCTGCAGTCCTAAGCCAGGTCAATGCTGATGTGTGGGGATCTTGCTTTTGATTATTTTTGCTATGTTCATGTCACAGTGTTTTCAGTTTTCCTTGTACAGCCTGCCCTGGTAGTCGGCCCTTGGGCAGAGTGACTGCCCTTCTCCTAGCTGGTGTCATGTAACAGTGTTGCAGAATGGGCAGGACTTTTGGGGTTGTTCTAAAAACAGCAGTCTACACTGTGTATAGCTAACCAAGCATTTCATCAGCCTCATGTATAGAGGTACTTTGAGTAAGAGCCACTTCGGAGACCTCAGAATTAAATCAAGCATTTCTGTGTTGCTTGTTCCAATGGTTTTCTTAACGCAAGAATGTTTCTGCTGTCGTAATATTTGAAGCTTAAAGACCTCATACATTCATCATACTTGGTGAAGGGAAAATTAAAATAATTTTGGTATTTAGATATTGTAATTTTCCTGTACTCTTTGAGTAAACATGAGAAATGGGAGGCAGGTAGGATTCAATAAAAAGAAATAGAATTTGACACTTTTTGCTCTGTGCCAGGGGAATGCAGCCAGTACAATACACTAATTCAGAAAGCCTGTGTTAGCATAACACATTTATTTGGTGCTTTTAGATTTTTTTTTTCTTGTTTTTTACCTCTAGAGTCACTGAACTTTGAGAGAATGATGCTTTTAGGTGACCTAATGGTTTTCAATCCTACCGATATAAGCCTGATCTCACAAAAAGAAATAGTGTGCGTATACCAACCTTTTTCCAAATAGAACTTTCATTTTTTTGTGGTTATCATTTGTCAAATTGTAATGCAGTCGATGTTTTTTCCCTGTGGTGTTAGGACTTGATGTTTTAGTTATGATTTGGTAAAGAACAGGTAAGTTAACAATTTTCCTAAGTCCTAGAGAGTCCCAAAATGGAAGAAAATTAAATAGAAGTGCTCTTTAAATATGAGATTTAGAAATACAACCAGTCTTCATCTGTTTTATCATTTAAGCACTCCACATTACCCTGAATAGGGTCACAGGACCAAAGAGCATAACTTCTTCAGTAGCAGAGAATCATAGGTCAGATTTCAACCCAGAAATTATTATTATTTTGCATCTTCCTAGAACATGGGGAGGAAGGCCAGTTTCTTCACACGAAGCAAATCTCTGCTGTCAGACTTCACGTAGAGGATGAAAACAGCCAATTTCTGCAGTAGGGTTTGTGCTCCCTTTTGCCTTCCTGTGGTTTGGTTACTAAGCATCTGTTTTCTCTTGGAGCAGTGCACTTTGGACTTGTTGGGTATGTGGTACCCTTCTCACTGGGGTGCAGGAGGCTATCTGCAGCTGTTGAACAGCAGGACAGCTTCACAAAGTGCTCAAATCTCTTCCCGAGGCCATTGATAGTCATAGAGCTTAAGCACGGTGCCTAAGGCCATAAATGAAAGCAAAAGCCAGGGAAATGCTGGCAGCTGGCTCACCCTGGCATGGAGACAAGAGCCCCTGTGGACCTTGGGTCAGCTCAAGGCCTTTCTGCAAGACCATGAGTGGTGAGAGCCTTTGTATCACCAAACTGTAGATATTACAGCAAGTTTTGCCCTTGGACTGTGCTATCTTTAGGTATGTGGCTCATAGTTGGACATGTATTGTCTTCCCTGTGATGCGGTAGCTCTGCTTATTTATGGGTGGTATGGAGGTGCAGCCCCATGCCACGTTTGGAGCAGGAGGGGATCCCTGCTTGGGAGCCTTGTCTGTAGGCAGGATTGTACTGCTGCAGGTTGTCCCTGTGTCCTGCCCAACCTCCCCAGCCATACTGTGTGACTTTCCAAGAGGTTCCTCTGGCCGAACACCATTATGTATTGGCTGTATTGCCAGATGTGGTTGGCGTGGTTGATTGCCTGTGGTCATATCCCCATCACGGTATTGATCTTTCCAAGAATAGGTGCTCTGCCGTTCCTGGAAGTAGATGCCTCTTGAGACATCAGGAGTTCAACAGATGCTTGTTCTGAAGACTTGAAAGCCCCCATCCGTAGACTCAGTACAAAATACTCTATGTTTGCTTTTAAGTGGACACTGAGGATGTCTGTGGACAACTGTGCTGTGGCTGAGGAGAGGAAAGGGGGAACCCAGCTAGCAGCAGGTACAGTGGGCTGTCCCACTGACATTTTTCTGCAGCCTTTTCTTCCAGTTGTCCTTATTAAGACACCGTGAGGTTACTTCAGACTTCGGAGGGAGAGGAAAGGTGGAGATCATAAACACAGGCCAACTTGGGGTGCATTTATGGTTAAGCATTAGAATGCTTACGAATACCTGCTTTTTGGTAGATGCGTATTTCTTGGAGACAGGTTTTACAGACATCTAAGCAAAAAGGTTTCCAGTAGGGTTGTGAAATAAGGGGGCTACTTTATCATAGAGGTACTGAGCACCCACTGCAGGCTCTGAAAGCATTGGGCTTTTTTCCAGTTTGCAGTTATATTAACAACATACAATTTTGATCTCCTTTCCCTGAGGAACTTTACCATGTGTCATACAAAAAGACCCAGAAAAGATGGTGAACACAGCAGCTGACAGCAGAGCCTTTTAAAATTCCGACCTTCAATGTGATCTAAAAAGGTAAAAGTGAGGTGAAGGTAGCTGCCTTGAGCCAGATGCTTATCAAATAATGGACTCCTTGGAGTGTTGCAACTGAGCCCCTCAAACATCACTGCCTGCCTACCTATTTTTGGGGGAATTTGTTGTCTCCTTAGGCAATAAGGGCATGGAAGAAACCATGTGTATGGTGTACAGGAGAGGCTGTTCCCAGCCATGCTTTTTTAGTGTTGTAAAGCTGAGGTCTTTGGGACCCGAGTCCTTGGACATGTATGCAGGGGTGGTCTCAGAGCACTTTTTTAAAGTAGAAGTCTGTAGAAAAATGCCTGCCTCAAGCAAGTTAAAATCCCTCAGTTGCTGGGTTCTACATGTCAGCAAGGGGTTGTGGGGCAGGTCTGAATGCTCTGGGAGCATCCTTTTGGAGGAAGGGTGTAATTTTTAGAGGCTTCCTCATTCTGCGGAAGTACCAGTGAGGGAATCTTCCCTTAGGAACAGGGTTCATCCTGTAAACCTGTACTGCCTGCAAATTCCAATTGTCTTTTGAAACATATCCTTGAGCCTATTTCATTATGCAAGAGACAGTTTGTCTGATAGCCTTTGTGCAGGTTTTGTTTTGTTTCCCGCCCCCCACCCCCCCCTCTGTGAAATTGCGTAGCTTGTTGTGCAGCAAACTCCCAGGCTGTGGGCTGTTATGCAGTGGAAGAGATCTTAGAGTGGAAGGAGCAGGATTTAAATTGATGGTGTAACATTTCCCCTCTGATCCTGTGTGCCTTGCCACCCCCGGTGGAGACCGGGTAGTTCTGAGTTCAAGATGAGTCTTTGCACTGAGCTGCAAATCATCTGCACAAGGTTTTATAAGCTGCCTTTCCCATCTCGCTGTCTCCACAACAGCAGCCTGCTTCTGCATTATTTAGAAGAGATTCCCTTTGTTAAAAAAAAAAAAAAAAAAATCAATTAGCAAAAGAAACCTGTTTCCCGTGTTGAGTTTCCTTTTTATTTTTTTTCCTCTTTGTGACTCTAATGGCATGATTACATTCATGGTCATCTTGTCTTTATGATGGGGCGCTAGCAACTGACCTTGATTAAGTGACCTGTAAATTATTGGCCACATAGGAGCAATCCCTGATCTACTGGGCAGTTGATGGCTTAAGTGCCTCTACCTAGGGAAAGGCTTTCCTGGCCTCAGTCAGAGTAATGCTGAAATATGAGATAGCATTGCTTGGGTACCTTCATTTTTTATGTGCAGGCTAATTTAGGGAGGAATATTGTGAGGTACCTTTCCCTTCAGAAGTTGCCATTTTATATTTACCTGCAGTCATATTAATAAAATATCAATTTGGATGGCTGTGACAGTGGTTTTCTGAGGTTATCTCTGGAGGAACGAAGCTGTTATGTAGAAATCTGTAAATCTGGATTATCTAATTTTGAACGAGCCTGAGTAGCTAGTGGATGGTGTACCTGGAGTGTCTGAAGAAGGATGGCTTCTTCTGTCTTCTCCCAAAACAGGTGATCTGGCTGTTATCTGGGGGATGATGCTGGACTAAAATTGTTGTTCCAGTCTGCAGTTAGTGTTCCTAATATAGTAATAGAGGCTCAGCTGTGGTTCAGTTCCCATACAGATGGCTTTGGGGGCAGTCTAGAAGCAACTGCTTTCATTGATTCAGGCATGAACTCCTTTACTACTGAATGTGTATTCAGTGCACTGGAGATACTTTCCTCTGAAATACTTAGACTTTCAGTCAGTATTTCTGCTTCAAATGTTCCAGTTTATTTTTTTTCCTTCTGCCTTACGAGTTTAGAGCCCTCTGAATAATTCCACTCATTTTTGGTATGTAAATTTTGTTTGCTTTTGGAGAGCAAGTGTGAATGCCAGGCTCTTACAGCCCTGGCTTCAGTGTCAAAAGGCAGGGTAGTAGTTTGCCAGTAGCCCCTAAGCTATGCAGTGAGGAATAATGCCTATCACTGAAAAAAGTGTGAGGTGTGCAACAAAGCTGTCTGCCAGAGAAGGGTGCTAACTCAGGAGGTTGCATTGAAGAATCTTCTGGAAGAGGTTTAATTGATTAGGTTTTGTTACATTACTGAAGAGCAAAGTCTGAATGTAGTCAAGTAATGAATGGCATATTGATAAGAAATTCAGAGTGGTATTGTTTTTCATGGGTTTCCCTGACGGTTTCTATGGGGACAAAAACGCATTTCCCGTCTGAGTGCTGCTGCTGCCCTCTGATTGCACTTCTGTGGTTTCATTCACCAGTAATGGGAAAGCATTCATAGGCAGAATAGCTTCCCCTTTTTAAATAGCCATGATTCAGGGTTGTGGGGTTTTTTTGTTTGGTTGGGTTTTTTTTTTTTTTCTGGTGTGTTTTGTTTTTTGTTTTTTTTTTAATGCATTAGACTAATGCAGTGTTTTATCAATGATCTGATAGATGCATAGTGCTCTTTTTTCAAGTGCTTTTTCAGGGTCTGCATTAAAACTTGAAATTATGTACTGTAATTACGTAAGCCTTGACAAAAGTCTTTATTGCCATACAGTATGTCTGCAAAGTGATTATCATTGGGCTTTGGCAGTAGCTTACATTTGAACTTTAGGGATTAATTTTGTTGCAACTATTTGAATGGTCAACGATGATGAGTTTGGAAAACTTTTTTTTTTTTTTTTCCTGGGGGGGTCCTTCAGTTGACTGATGTGAGTTAATTATTTAGAAAATAAGAGGTGGGTTTTTTTGTTTTGTTTTGTTTTTTGTCCTTTTTTTTTTCCTTTTTTTGCTCTGTGAAGGAAGGCGCTTCAAAGCTGATTGTGATTTCACATCTCACACTTTCATTTTAAGTCTGGCCCTTGCCTGCCAAGTGTCGAATTTAGGGTTCTCTGCTTACTTTGCAATTGGAGGCACTCCCCACTCTTTGCTGTGCAGGTTCTTTATTCTCAGCAACTTCTTGCAATTTTGAGGTTTGTTGTTGTTGGCTTTTACTCTTTTTCCTGCATATTTGCTTTCAGTGCTTCCTGTGAGAGTGTTTGTGTATGGGGAGAGAGATGGATAGATGGCTTCATTCCCCTCAACCCCTTCCCCCCAAAAAAGCCTCAAAAAACCCCCAGTCAGATCTAGAAGCTGTTTCTTGCAGAGATGGGGTGCTGTACAGTGGGAAACAACCATGACTGAGCCAGGCTGCTCCTCTCTGATTGCCTGAAAAAAACCAAACATGTTATGACTTTAAAAAAGGAGAGCAAGGCTTGCTGTTTACATCTGTGCATTACCCAATTGCAGTAAGATCACAGGCTGTGTTCCCTGTGCAAGGCTGAAGTGTGTTAAGTCATCCATCCTGGGTACAAATAAGCTGGAGTGGGTCTCCCCACCCCTGGTGAGAGGCACCGTCAGGGCTGGGCCAGGGCATTGTCACCTGCTGCAGAGACACTCGGTTGCCTCTGGTGGTAATTGGGAGGGGGAGAAAGTCTCACTGAGGCCCTGTACTGGGAGGGATGCTGGAGAGATTCAGCTCCTGCAATCTGCCAGGGAAAGGTGCACCTGTATATGTCCAGTGCCAGAGCAGAGCCTCCTGTCAGGAACAGCGGTTCTGATTGTGCCTGATTGAGAAAGGTGCTACCAGGTGATGGTGTTGAGGGTTATGGGGACTGGGGGAGGGGGGGGGGCTGAAGATTGTGCTTCTGTTTAATTTGGGATCTTTTGTTTCCTCAAAGCCCGTTGACTCAGCAGGGTGAAAAACCTAGTCTGAGTGTTGGCTTCAGTTGGCCACAGCTTTTGGAGGGGCAGGTAGATAAGGGACAGCTGTTGTTCCATTTTCTTGTTCAAATAAAACCTGCTGTAGCATGCGCGGAAGGCTGCAGGCTGCAGCACCTTGCAAGAAAAGCAAGGCAGTGATAAGGCTTTTGTGTAATGCTTATGTTTTATTGGGAGAGAAGAGATAAGGGGTTTTGACACATCTTGCAGTCTGTCCTCTCTGGGTTTGTAGTGTGTCTGTTGTAGAAAATAAGAGGGCATTCCAATAATATTCTGTAATATAAAAGCTTCTTAGTGAACTGTTTCTCTAAATTCTTTGGCAACTCAGAAATGTAAAATAGGAGGATAGAGTAAACAGCATTTCCCTGCGCTGTTGACACTGGGATGGCAGGAGAGCGTGTGTGTGGGTGAATTCCCTCCTGTAAATTGTTTATAAATAGCATGCTCTGCCCTGCTCCCTGTGTGTTCTGCTTCTGTTAGTTAGCAGGAGTGAGTCGATGCTTTCCTGTCTGGCAGTTCAGTGACTTAATGCATGTTTGAGTAGCTGGCCTCACCATTTTATTGCTGCACATGCTTTTCTGTGGAAAAACTGAGGTGGGCAATGCAAATGGAACCTCAGCTCATGTATCTGCCTTCCCTTTCATTTCCTCCTCTCTGTTTTCTGCCCCATTTGGTGTGGTTTTGCTTTGGGCGTTTATCCTCTCCACTTTTCCTGTGCTGTGCAGGTGCAGGGACACATTGAAGCTGAGCATGGTGAAAGGACTCTTCTCCAGTCAGTCTTCAATTTTGGGCCCTGCGAGCTGTGTACGGAAGGAAATTGCTGTGGTCTGGATAATTTTAGTTACATTTCTTCTTGCAGCCAGCTTCCTGGGTGAGGTGCTGCTGCTGCAAAGTATTGTTTGAGTGCTAATAAAGGGGTTGTCCATTGCCAGGAGAAGTGCCTGCTAGGCTGGCAGTGGGAAATTAATCAGGAAGCAGGTGTGTTGCACAAAACCCCATCAGCATCCTCACTGGAGGAGAAAACACTGGTCTGTTTGAGCTGAGAAGGAGTTGCCTTGACACACTGTGCTTGGGAGCCAGGTATTCTGAATTCTGTGTTTATGACTTCCTGATTCGAGGCATGTTGCCAAAGGAGCTTTCACCTCTGCTAGTAAATGTCTCTAGCTGTTGAAAAGGTCCAAGTGTCATTATGAGAGTTTATGGCACAGTTGCCTCTGGAGTACTCCATGGAGTAAAATACGCTTCTGTTGGTTCAGGGAAGACGATTGCTCTGAGCTACCCTGGAACCAAGTCTAAGCCAAAGCTCGCCCAGCTGTCTTTTGCAACTCAAGCCTGAGCAATGTTGTCTTCAGTAAACATTTAGGAGACAGGGCTCTCCTTGTCTCTTTTAATGCCTCTTAAATGATGTGCTTTAGTTGAGAGATGAGAGTTCTCCTTTCTGGGATGAAGTTCAGTTCCTGCCTGTGATTGTGTATAGATACGTGGCCATGCCCTGGATTGAGTGATCGTACAGGCTGGTGAGGTTGAGGGACAAGGACAGTAATACTCAAAGCTGAGTTATGATTCAGAATTGTTGAAAAGAAAGCCTGCACTACTGCTGTGTCACTCTTCCACCCAGATGCACTGGACAAGTCCTGTTGAATTGTACTGATTTTGTTCTCAAAGCCAGCCATTGCTGGCAAATAGTGTAAAGGGTAATTGGTAATTCTTTTGGGTGCCTTTATGGGGACAGAGTTTTAAATATAGCTACAGATGCTAGCAGTAAGAATTAAAAGGAAAGAAAGGTTATGTTCATCTAGTGCTATGACAAGCAAGTTTGGCATAATTTTTTTTTTTTGCTTCAGCACGGTACCTATAATGGAAGAAAATTCTCTTGCAGAGATAATTACTGCAGCACAATGACAAGTTCACAGTGCTTTGCAGGCAGAATTTTAAAATAAAAGTAAGGCAGCTCTGTCATCTCTCTGCAAGTCCTTCACTAGCCTACCCTTTAGTTCCAGTGTGGTTCAGCTCTGGTAGATAAGCTTTCTTTCTATTAATTTTGGCATCCAGCTCACCTGATCTTACTTTTCCCAAAGGTCTATAATCAGTTCAACTTGCCCTTCTTAATGCTGGTATAAAGAAAAATGTTGTCTGGTCAGAGGGGTCCTTGAGGGGTCAGAGTGATGATTTTATTCCTGCTGAACCTCATGGAATTACAGGTGCAAGTAACTGCTTACCAGTGTGAAGGTGTCCAAACAACCTTGTCTAGTTAGGGCTAGATTTGTATTTGGGCATGTGTTCTATGCAGGTATATTAGAGTGTGCAGCCAACAGAAATATTCCTGAGGTTTGTGTCTCTAGAAATAATGTCTACATAAAACTTACTGCAAGCATAAGTAGGACAATTAGTTTATCTTCTTGAGATCTTGCTAATAAGTTTACTGGACATAACTGTGTTTGAAATCTTGCAGCCGTGTGGCAATATTTAATATCTAATGTATTAAGTGCTGTGAGTGGGATTTTAAACTGATGCACTTCTGCAGTAGAGTATTGCTATTATTACCATGCAACTTCTAACAGCCCAGACTTTGTGTTTGGATGTTTACTTACCTTGATGGTTTTGGTTTTGTATTTTTTTTGCCTGCAGGACTAGAGTGAAACTGGAAAGCCTAGAAGATGCTTACATTTTAAGAGGCAATGATGACTCTCTCTCTGATAAGCATGGATGCCCAGCCTATGTGAGTCCAGAGATCTTGAACACAAATGGCAGCTACTCTGGCAAAGCAGCGGACGTATGGAGTCTAGGTGTCATGCTTTACACCATGCTGGTCGGACGCTATCCTTTCCATGACATTGAGCCTAGTTCCCTCTTCAGCAAGATCCGCCGTGGGCAGTTCAACATTCCAGAAACTCTATCCCCCAAGGCAAAATGCCTCATACGTAGCATACTGCGTCGGGAGCCATCGGAAAGGCTGACTTCACAGGAAATTCTGGACCATCCATGGTTTTCTACAGATTTTAATGTATCGAATTCAGGATATGGTGCTAAGGAAGTATCAGATCAGATGGTGCCTGATGTCAACATGGAAGAAGACTTGGACCCATTCTTTAACTGAGCACAAAGACTGGTGTTCAGAAGGTACACAACCTGGAGAGGGACACATGAAGGAGCCCTTCGTGACCATGTTAAATCACATCCTGCATCAGCCTAGCTTGGTAGCAAAAGACACTCAAGAGGTCCTCTGATTGAGAAGGAACCTCCACAAGGAGCTAATATAACAAATGTAGCATGGGGACAGATTGGGGGGGCGGTGAGAGCTTGCTATCAGGTTAGATTGATTTGGAGGAGAAAAGGCAGCATGGAGCAATTGTAGCTTCTCACCTTTTTGGAGCCAAGGAGACTGCACATGCCAGTTCTGGTGCAGCTGTATCACTCCTGTTTCTGTTCCATTAAAAATAGTGGTAACTCACAACAAATAAAAACTTCTTTGCCTCAGCTCACATCTTGGCATCGCACTGTTAGATATTTAACTTCAGCCATTATTCAGGGAAAGTACAATTGGCTAACACTTTTGTAATCAGATGTCTAATAATTAATGGGGTTAATTTAAGAAAAAGATTAGGTGCACAAAGACGGACATGAAAAGTGGGTGCTAAAAACAAACAAAATTTCAGTTATGTCTCTTGATAGCTATTTTCAGCTCATTTCTTCTAAATAAACTACTTAATATTCTTGTCAGGAAATGACATTTTAATGCTTTGTTCCCTTAAGGGGAAGTAACTGTCATTTAACAAGCTGTTCTGTTTTGTGTCAAATGGTTTGTTGCAGGAAGCTATTATAACTCGAACTTCCAGATGCATTACTGCTATAATAGGGAAAGAAAAGAAAACTATATAATTTTTTTTTTTTTGTTAAAGATATGAGATACTGGCTTCCATATCTGCCATGCTGCACATATATGACTAGAGTGGGCAGAAAGCCCTTAGTCCTGTCTTTATCTGAGAACCCATCTCTTCTTTAACTGACTGGCCCACATGTAAATAGAGGGCTCTTTATTACTGAAGAAGAGTATTGTGGGTTTATTTTTTTTTCTTTGAATTCCTCTCAACTTCAGAAAAGAATTGTTTGGGTTTGATTTTTCTTTATGTCCAGAGTAAGTAATAAGAGGGTATTAATAAGCTGAACATTTATATTACAGATATTCCTCTTGAAACATACACAGTAATATGCACCTTTTGTATTGTCAAGACTTATTCTATTTATTGAAGAAAATGTCACAGTAGTGATGTATTAAGCCAGTACTTCAATTACGGGTTGACTTGGGATGACGTTACATGCTGTAGTTAACACACTTCTTTTCTGTTCAGGTATTTCTGTCCCTAAATAACTTTTATTTAGCTTTTTTTTTTCCTTTTTTTTTTTTTTCTAGATAGCTTTATTTGATTTAGACTGGCAAATGTTTTTATTACTGCTTTTATATTGCTGTATGATATTGAAATCTCTTGGCATAAATATTTGTGTTTCCAGTACCTCAGTTGTTCTGATATTACTGCCTGTATACGTTTTGTGAAGTGGTCATGTTTTTTGGGTAGGTACATGTGGACTCTGTAGTATGTAAATGTTACTTGAATTTGTGCTTAATTATAGTATGTGGCATGTGCGTACAGCTACTTGGCATTTGACGTATGGATGCTATTTGCCTGCCTTGCAGGAAAGTTACGGTCCCACTCTCAAGAGGATGTTTCACAGTTCTTTATCAAGAGACAAAGCTAGCTGCAGCTGACCTGCCTTGGTTCTATTTTGGTAACTAAGAATATAAAGGAGTAATGTTTTTACACTCTGAAGATGGTGCTGTGTCAAGAAGGACTTTTTTTTGTTTTTATTTTATAAGTACCTTATAGGAGGAAAGATTGGTGATGTGCATGGTGGGGTTTTACTGCCTCTGGTGCTTTGTCATGTATTTGGTTTAATGTTTTTGTCCTAATCTCTTCAATAAATAAAATTGTGCATATTTAACTAAACTTCAATTGTGAACCATGTTCTTGCTGAATGAGGTGGTGTAGGAGTTTGCTCCATTAGGATCATTTAGCTGATTTTTTTTCTGTTGCTAACAAGCTCTTCCCAGAGCTGTGAGTTGAGAAAGCTCAGCACTTCTATTTTTGAGGTAACACTGTAAGCCTTTTCATCAAAAATGTTACTGTTTGCTGCCAGTGAAGCTGGTTTTCTTTTGGTTTGTCCCTCCCACTTACAGGCCCCTTTAGCTTGTTCAGGGAGGGTACTGAAATGGAGGAAGAACTGTCTTCTGGTGATGAGAGCCTCTGGCTGATGAAGAGAGTGGAGCAAAGTGGGGCAAGTTTGCACTTGCACTTTCTGAAGTTCTAGAGAAATGTTGTGTCTTGCTCTTGCCCTTCAATTCCAAAGTGGATGTATTGGAAGTAACGCCTGTTTGTGTCACTCACTGGGATAACAATTAGTAGGTGCGCATAGTGGGATCGCATGGGTGCACGTGAAGCAATAAGGTGCTTTGTGGACATGAATCCTGGTCTATTAAGGAAGACCATTTGGAGGAGGCTTTGAGTTGAACCAGGATACAGTCTGTTTTGCAATTTTATAGTTTGAAAATGCTGTAGGTAGCCAATGATCACCCCTAAATAATGATTTCCTGCCCTGAAACCTCCACGTTAAACCAGGAGTATTGCACCAAAACAGTGCAGGGATTAGTGTCAGTCTGGATAGCTTTGCACTACATGATTTCATCCTAGGTAATTCCTGGCATGTTTTGCATATTTTAGTTGGTAGATTGAGAATTAAAATGGTTGATTATAGCAACAACCAGAAATGCTATTAACATGTAGAAACACTTGAAGATCAGTTTTTCGTTGATCTGTATGCCTGCAGCCAAAGTTTAAATTACTTGAAACTCTTTCAAATCAAACTCCCACAATAAATGTGCTTCATAGAAAAAAAAAAAAACAGATTGTAATCAGTCAGAGGGGGAAAGGGAGGGGGGAGCACTGAGGATTTCCCTCTCTCCCACTAAAACTTACATGAATGGCTTCTGTTTGGGTGGAAATAGTTAGACCTTATTTTAGAGAAACCTGCATGCTTGCTTTTTCATAGCTAGCAATTATATGAAAAATGTGGCTGACTAATGATTGCTCATTTGCAGTGAATGTTTTATTCCAGGCAAAAGCTTTCTTGGTGTTACTGTGGACGAATCCTTTGGCAGCTGAAGTTAGCTTTATAAAATGCTTAATGGGTGCCTTGTTTTCTGAGCTCCCTTGTACCCTAAAGTGAAATGTGAGAGGAAAATTCTGATTCAAACAGCTGATTTCTGGATCTTTTTTTAATCCCTGCTTCATGGGCACTGTTAGTGGAGTATGGATATAACTCTGCTCTCTGCAGAAATACCTCAACAGCTTTCTTAGTGCTTCTTGACCCTTCATTTGGGTAGCAACTGCAGTGGGATGTGGGAGTTTGCTTAAACAGACTGTTGGATGGGCTCAGCTGCCTCCTAGTCCTGCGGTAAGGGGTGGTCTCAGCTCTGTAAAGGATGAGAAGCTATGTTTACAAAAACCTATGTCAGACTTTGAGAGCAGAAGCCTCATGGCCCCTCTGTGTCCTCTACCACCATCCCCNAAAAAAAAAAAAAAAAAAAAAAAAAAAAAAAAAAAAAAAAAAAAAGAGAGGAGGAAAAAAAGGAGATTTTTTTTGTTATTTACCAAAACATTTATTTTGTAATGCAGCACTGTGTAACTTCCAGCTACAGGCTTTTCTTCAGGACTGCATAAACAAGTGACAATTATTCCTTTGGCACCATGATGTCATATAACTTGATCTGAGGTGTGCATGTGTTATGGGGCTGAACAAGTCAATTAAAAAATGCATTCTCTTGAAGATGAAATGATCTCGGTAAACCTGTGGTTTTGAAAAAAAAAAAAAAAAGCCCCACCCAAGTGCCTAAAACTCCCAAATGCACTTTCCTGGCAGTTAGAGAAGTTAGGGTATGAAATGTGATGCCAAGAAAAAATCATTGGGAAAGGGAAAAAATAATGCTTCTCATCCTGAAATGATTATGTTGAAATTTGGAAATGTATGAGTGAGCTCTGTGACTAATAGCATAATGAATACCAAAAGAATTAGTAATGATAAGTTCTTTAAAGTTTTGTCTAAGGTTTCTATGAAAAACTTGCTAATTTAATAAGTGACAGTATAGCTAACAACTTAACTAGCTTGTAACTTTCCTAGTCTTTCAATAGAAGCAAATGTTGAAAATTGGTAACATGATGAGACAAATTGAAAGCAAAGTGTAAGTAAAGCAGGGTATAAATGACCTGTAATGTGGTGTAATTCCACTGGAACATAAGAAATGAGGAAAAATTCTTTAAAAGCAAACAAAGAAGCAAAAAATTGAAAAAAACTCTACAAAACCACAAAAAACCCACTTAAATCAGGACAGTTCTGGCACTGACTTTTGCTTTTCCCAGTGTCCTTGATAGTTACATTCCCAATATAAATCTCTAGGCCTTACTTTCCTCTTTTTTTGCCTTCTGAATTAAGCTAATTTAGGATATTCACTTGAAATTCTGATCCTCCTGAGATGCCTGCCCTGAGGCCTCAATGCAAAAGTTTGAAAAGTTAAAAATGTAAGCCATATTTGGCTTGAAAATTTTTAAGTATATTGGTGAGTGTATGCAAGTGTGAGGAAAAAATGTTAAGTGTTGATAGTGTAAATCCTAAAAAAATAATTTGATATTATTTGTGCTTATGTAAATCAGTGGAATTTATTTCTTAAAGGCCTAAGTGAGCCTGACTTGTGTGCTGAGCGGTGTCATTTATCCTAGTTGTTATTAAATTTGAATTAATTTAGACTCCTCACAAAAAATGGTTGTGCCCAGGAGTGGATCGCTTTGTTCTGGCTCTCCCTCCTCCTTCACACAACATCCATAGCTTGCAGGGGAAAAGAAATAATCTTGGTGTGGCAGCTTGTGGAAAGTAATAGGTTCGCCACTGCATTTATTTATTCTCAAGAGATTAAACTGTAGTTGCAAAGCTGGTGCTGACATCATTCCAAGCACACAAAAAGCTGACGTCAGTTATACAGCATATTGCAAGGTGTTTATCTTCATCTGATTAGGTTAGCAAAACCCATATTGCAAAGCCAGCACACAAAGAGGGAAATGGTGTGTTTGTGTGTCAAACTTGCCCTCTGACACCAGAATTGGTCCTGGAAAGACTGAAACACTGTATGCTTGATAAGGCCCCTGTAAAAACCTGTGGAGCTACCACTGGGCTTGATTTTTTTCCCATGTTAATCTCCAGACCTGAGTGTTAAGCACACAGCTTGTCTGAGGTGGATGTTAGGCAGCCCCCCCTTGCAGGAGAGGCCAGAGCTGAACTTTTGGCCTCCACAAAACCAATCAAAGTGACAAAGTGAGAAGGCAGCTCATGACATAGCATTAGCAAATACTGATCTTCTCTGCCTGCTCACTGAAGTGTGTGTAATTGGCCAGAAAGGAAGGCAGGCAGTAGAGTTGTGTTTGACCCGGCAGCAGGCTGGAAGGCTGCTGTCCTTGGAGCTAGGCTGCCTCTGATTCCTCCATCTGCAGGGGAGTGCTGGAGATGTGGAGGACAGCAACAGAAAGCACCTCTCTTCCTTCAGTAGTGAGCTAAGGTACTTTTAAAAACAGACAGTCCCAGCTGTAAGTGCAAATACCTGCATTAAGAGGACACCTAGGAACAGTGTGCTCTATGGGTCAATCCAGGCTCTTCAAGGTGTGGAGGAGAAGTGGATAGGTGGCTGATTTCTGCTGAAAAAAAGGCTGAGCCCTGACTCAACAACCCACATGTATTGGGCTGTGCAAAGATAGTGTTACGTATACACTTATGTTCTATGCTTACATTTAAAATTACAATTTCAGTGTTTGCTCCTAGTGCCTTAGATATTTGTGCATGCTTTCCATAAGAGGAGTCTTGTTGCTACATAAGAACTCCCAGTCCCAACTAGTTACCACTCATCTGATGCAATTCAGTCTCTCTTACAGTCTTTTTTTTTCTTCTTCTTTTTCTTTTTTTCTACAAATTTAGATCATTGTTTCTCTCCTGACAGTTTATGGTAAAAAAAATGATCTAATTCAGTCACTGGGAATAATGGTAAAATTTAAGCATGCATTTCAGTCAGAATTAGAATATCAGGTGTTGAAAGAACTGTTCCATTTCATGCACTTGCAGTTCAATTTTAAAAGCTCAATGTCAGCCTTCTAGAAGAGAGGGCTTCATGTTTATTGGTTACCAGTGGAAATTTTATTATTTCAAATTTTGTTGTATACTACTCTCTCCTATTTGTAGTTGTCAAACATGCAGATTATTTGTAATTTCTAAGTGTATAGTTGCTAATTAAAGCAAGAAATGTGCTGATCAATGTAAACAGCCTTTAGAGCAGCTCTGCGATGTAGCGTATCTGTAGGTAAAAATTGCAGATCTTTTGAGTACTGAGTTTCTGACAAGGCTCCAGCTGCATTAGGGCAAAAAGATTTTACTACATGCAAAATTTTATTGGAATAAATCTTGCTTTGAAAATTACATAACATGCCTGCTCTCCCTGGTAGCTCAAATCAAGGCCAATCAAATCAAAATGCTCAAGATGAGTAAGCATATGCATATTTCACCAGCTGCTACTTTTACAAACTATAATTCAATCAAAGGAACATGTCTTGGAAGAGCAATAGCATGATTGCCAGGGAGACTTTGTGGCAGAGAAAGAAAAACCACCTTTTTAAATTTTGTTTGTTTTTAGCATCATGAGAAATGTCAACAAATCCATTTTTTACTGTGTAGAATATCAAGGTTTTTTTCTCAGCCTGAGAAGCTGTTAACATGAATAACTGGTGATCTCATGTAACCTCAGGACAACAGTGAGATTTGTCAGAAAGTTAGCAATGTGCTGTCTTTAAAAAACGAACAGCAGACAGCATGAATATGTGATTCAGAGAACCCCACTGACATTTTGCTATTGACTGCAACTGATAAAACTGGAGTAGTCAAAATTGTCTGATTTCATCCCTCCTGACTGACCAACCCACAAGCATAACCCACATTTTATTGCAGGATGAAATTTTTCTAGGATTAATTTAGCTGTGTGTATGAAGCCAAGACAATGATAAGGTTGCATTTATGTCCTCAGAGTTTTGGTTTTCTGTTTTTGGTTTGTTTTTTTTTTTTTACTTTCAGACTAGTCTGACTGCACAGGTAGATGTAAGGAAGTTAATGCCTTTTGCCCATTGTGCAGGGGGAACATTACTGACCTGCTCCAGAATGACTCTACATGCTGACCTGCCAAGGGCCAACTGGCATTTTGAGATCATTTGTTTGCTAGTTGAGCAAGGGGAAGCCTGTGCCATCACTTGATTTTTTCTATCAAGTAAGCAGGGTTGTACAACTGATTTTGCAAAATACCTTGAAATCTATAAGTACTATACTCCTGTAATTTAACAAGCATATTGTTCTGTTCCTCCTTCTCCCGCTCTTCAACAACAGCATCACCATTTGCTGTAATTAGCAATACAGAAATGTTTTTAGGTTTCCGGTAAATAAATTAAAAAGATAACAAACATAGCAGATACAGGGTATTTTATGCAAGCAATCATAGACTTCTGGCAATCTACTTTCCTAAATTGTAGAACAAAGACCAAAATCCTCAGTCATTGTGTTTAAAGAGTTTTGTGTTCTGACTTTTCCTATTCTGCCAATCGTCTTTGCTTTTCTTTTGGACAATTGCGACAGTAAGTGACTCTTGCTACCTTGAGGCTTGTGCTTCTGGGTCACACAAGAGTGCATTCTGATGCCACTATGGTGAGCACATTGTAAAAGTTAAGCAGAAATGTATGCTTTATATCTAAACGTTATCTATTTTCTGCCTCAGAAGCACCTGAATTTCTAAAGGCTAGAATATTTCTCATCTTCTTTCTAATAGTAGGTGGGTTTAAGAAACTGAATATTGCTGCTCCCATCCCTAAGTAATGTTTCTAACATTGCAGCTATTGGGTGACAATTGTTCAGTGAAGTGGAAAAAAGTGATGAAACCACATATTTCAATACTTCTCTGGAATTTTTTGCGATGTCTTTGCACGATCAATTTACTGTGAGTTCCAGTTAGCTGAATCAGTAGCAGATATAATCCCTAGACACCTAGGAAACACTTTTCAGGAGGTTAGTAGACAGGCTGTAGACTTCTTTGTCTGCTGTGGAATCATTGTGCTTTTGCTGCATAACTAGACTGAAGACTATGAAATTTAGGGCAATTTCAAAGTTGTCAGAGTACAGCAGGGGAAGCTGACCAAACCTCTGGAGTCAGTATAGACAAGCCCAGGTTTTGTTCTGCCTCTCCTCTCTTAAATTAAGTTCCTCACAGAGGGGCAGAGAAACTCTGCCAGCTTTATATGTACAGGGACAAGGACAACATTCAGACCATCTAATGCTGTTGAAACTGGGAGTTACAGCTTATACAAGTGGAATTTCAGGGTGGGATTTATCTGGCTAAATGTTGACAACTATATTACTCTCCACTGACTATAAAAGGAGTTTGGTGTAACTAGCTCAGGCATAGATGTCTAAAGTTAGATAGAATTAATCTTCTCTGCTTACCAGAGAGCCCCAGCTGACTTGCATGCACAGTCTCACACTTTTGGGATACACCAGGTATCCAAGACATCTATGCAAGGCTTGCAGATGTGACACAGGAACTGTGGAAGACAGACCTCTTCTGAAGAGACAGATAGAGATGTGGTAGGCCCTTCAGAGGTGAGATGCCATTGAGCATCTCTCCCTTGAGAATCTCATGATTCGTGGTGGGTGAGCACATCTACAGGAGCATTTGTATAGGGTGGTGCAGAAGATCTTAACCATTGAAGATCTAATGTTCACAACACTATTCTCTCATTAGCTTGAGAGTTTTGCAAGTGCTGACACTTCTGTACCTTTGAAAATGTGAAGAAGTGTGTACTTTAGGTGGGAAAATGCTGCTCTTCCCTCTTGAGAAATGGGCACTGTGAACCAAGCTAGAAAGTGTTGATGGCCTAGTAGGATTTTGGGCCAAAAGAGGCCTGACCCTTATGTAATATGTGAGTGCTCCGCCATGGGCTGCTTTAAACTTTTCACATCAAGAAGTTGCTGGACAAAGACCAGAAGTAAACTCAACTGCAGAGACAGCATACATCATCATTGGACTTGATGATCTCTGAGGTCCCTTCCAACCCATCCAATTCTATGATTCTATGATAATTCTATGAATTCTATGATCATAATAAAAAATAGTAATGATGAATGTTGATATATCAGATATGATGCAAGACTGAATAAAAGATGATGAGGAAATGTATTATTTAGATTTTATAGCATGTCTCTCTCTTGTTTTTCCCCTGTTACACATCCATGTAGCATGTGCACCTAGTAAAATCAAAAAATAGCACCTGCTAAGTAGACAAATTAAATGCTTTGAAAAGCATTTCCCATTTCTTCTCTTTAGTGTTCAACAGAGGATGTGCTCTCTGGCTTGAGAATCTGGCTTGTGATCCTTTCTGTTTTGTATATGGCACTTTAACCTGTTTGCTCTTAGACTTTCTCCCTCCACAATGTCCCACAAAAACAACTCATGTTTTCTTTGAGAGAGATCTGAATGTTGCCTGAGAGAAAGATTCAAATTGGGCACAGCACAGTAAACACACCACTTGCAAATCTCTCTGGTTTTAGGCAGTAGGAAAATGAGTTTCTAGCATTTGCTAATACTTCTCCAGACAAGTGTGTTCATTAAACAATGTCAATGTTTTTCTTCTCTTAAAAGCCAAGCTATGGTATGAGGCAGCCTTGTGTTTAGCAGTTGCTCACTGAGTAAAAATCCTATGGCAACCAATAAATGGAAGCCAAAAAATGTTGCAATATTATTTTAGAGGACTCATCTGCTTATTTTTACAGTTAGCCTTGCATAACCTTCTGCATTTTTTGGACTCTGCCTTATGTAGAATATTTCCTAAAGTTTCCATTTATTTCAATTGTAAAATGCATAAGGAAAACTCTCTTATAAATGAGTCACAAATACTTTCCCTTTATGATGTTATTCTGCCCCTCTATAACCTATTTATATACTGCCTTTACATAATAATAATTTTGTGTTATAGTTTTTCTGAGAATTTAATGCTATTTTTTTTTTAGTCTGCAAATGCTGTCATGGTGGTAGCTTGAAATGTGTGTCTGCTTCCTGGGATTAAATATGAGAATGTAACAAATGGGAAGTGGTGTTCCCAGCTGATAGCCAGAGCTGGGTTTCCACCTTGAGCCACCTTGTATCTATCACAAGTGTGTGGAGGGGTTAGGTTGGGCTTTTTTTGGCTTTTTTTTCTTTCGCTCTCATTGTGGAAATGAATGTTTGTAAACAATGAAAAGATGTCTAATGGTACATTTAAAATGACATATAAAAAGATCCATTTACTATCAGTACAGCTCAGGTGATTGGTGCATGCACATTTCTGTGTTGCTCTGGCACAACAGTTATCAGCAGAGTATCAAAGACTGCATCTATCAGACTCAGCCTTGATCTAGATATGATGGCTTAGCCCCATCATCAAATGCGATGTGTTTCACTCTCTCATCACACAAAAAACTAGCAACAGAATCCTGGCAGTCTGGTTTATCTTTACCAAATGGTATTGCAGTACTTGAATTGCTTCAAGCCAGCTCTCTATAGATGGGCTGGTTCATGCCTGATGTTGCAATCCCATCACCCATGACGAATTACACATATAACTGTTGCAAAATTGTGTTCTGAACAAATAAAAGCTTGGAACTTTTTCCTCTTTCTTCAGCAAACAGGATCTTACGTAAAAGTGGAGACGGATGAGCTCGCATGCCTGCATGTTTGTGTGCACCCTCATAAATGAACAATCCTAAATCGGGGAGGGGGGGGTGGTGTAGACAGTACTATTCTCTTTTTTCACATATCTCTGCAACAAGATGGATAAGAAGCTGAAATAGGAATTAGTGACGTATTCCTCGGTTGCTTCAGAGCATCACAGCTTATTTCTCCAGCAGGAAGAGCTGAGGAAAGGTTTGGCAGTTCTGTAGTCTGGACATTTGCAAGCGGCTGTGGCTGCTGCTTGGGAGGGGGGCTGATGGGAGGTGGCAGGACCCTTCCCTTCACCTTTTCAGAATGTCCTTGCCCATGAAATTATACTAGCTTTGATACTGAAAATTAGTGTCTCATTGTGAATATATATACAGATAACAGGGAAGCCCAGAAGTTCAGTCCTTGATTTCCTAATACTTCAGGCGGGTTTCAAACCTCCCAACTTTATATTTCTTCAGAAAGAATCTCTCAGTTCCTGGAGACCTGATCAGCACTGCCTGTGAAGCCTACACAGCAACTAATCTCATTCCAAAATGGACATTGGTATTTGATCAGATGAGTGACACCCTGCACCCACTGCCTTCTAACTCTTTTGTTTTGTAAAATAAGAACCAAAATATTGAGCTGAACTACAAATGACAACCTTGTAATTACTAGAAGCCAGGAGAGAAGCATCCTGCTCCTGGCTTGACACAGTCTAAAAACCTGTGTAATCCTTTCCCTTCCTTTTGATCTCTATGGACCTGGAACAAGAATGAATTGAAAAAGAATGTTAAACAGGGGAAATAAAAGAAACTTGCATGAAGCAGGTATATTTGTAAATCCAAGTTTGCCTTAATAGACAATAAGATAGAGTGTAACTCTTCACATGCTACAGCTATTAAAACATGTACTTCAATTGCAAGTTCTTTGGGATAAGTAAAGGTTTTTTGCTCTGTGTTTGTATGTAGCAGCATAGTAAATTCTGCATATGCCTAGTACATGGGATCTTTCTGACTACTGAAGTAAAACTAATATATTAGAATGTTTGAATAGTTTTAAAACCCAGTACAATATGTTCTATCTTATGAGATCAGCAGCCTCCTGTTCTTCAGAAAAGGCATCTGCTCTGTTCTAGTTGAATTCTTTGGGTTTTGAGGGTTTTTTTTGGTTTGGTTTGTTGTTTTTTTTTTTTTTTTTTTTTTTTGGTTGGGGTGTTTTTGGTTTTGTTTTTTTGTAGGAAGGGAACAAATTTTATTTATGAACTTTAGCTGCAACTGACCTAATATTGCAAAACCCATTTCTCACAGAATCTAAGAAGGTCTTAACCCAGCTTTTGAAAGGAAAGCAAAATATAATAATCTACTTCAGCAACTGTACTGGGAAGATAATCTATTAAGAGTAAATGAAAACAATGGAATAATTTTATTTTCATGCTCTTGTTCTGAAAAAAGGTCACATAAAAATCTCATAAACTGAAGTATTCATTGACATTTTAGATGCTTCCAGTATGCTTTGGAATATGTCAGTCCAAGAGTAACTATCTAGTATATTTTCTGAAGTTTTTTTTCTAAAGTAATGGTATTTTTAGTTATATCCAACACTGTATTACATTACATATTACATTACTATACTTAAGACCAAGAAATCATACTATATTTAAGACCAAGAAATCACCTTATTAGAAAAAAGAAAATTTTAAATCTACCAGCTTGATAAGCATGGCTTACTGGTTTATAGAATGAAATAAAACCTGACAGAGTCAACAGCAATCCTTCCTGATCCACACTAACATCTTGTGAAATTCTGCTGGATTTGTTGCTGTTTTTCATTTTGTGAATATATTTATTTATGCTCAATGTATATACTGTCTGGAAAAAGGTTTTTGTTGTGATAATTGTCGTTCTGAAGTGGTGGTCATAAGGTGCCTGTGCCACCCTAAGGAACTCCCCAAGTTGGTTCATCTCTAATGTTTGGACCCAATTTCAAACATTCCAGAGCAAGAATTCTCTGAGTGCAGGCAGCCTCTAAAACCCCTGCTTGGGGACTCAAAGCATCTTCTGGCCTGCAGCCAGCAATGGCAGACACAGGTGGGCATCAGGCTGGAGCTGCCACAGGTATCTCCCCAGCTGCACTGGGACTTCAGTAGACATCAGGAAATGCAGGACTGTGCAGGTTAGGGGAGTCCTGAAAGGCAGTGTTGTGGCACAGCTCCATTTTGCCACACACACTTCACCCAGCCTTCAGATAATGTCATTACAAAGTGTTGTGAGAGGAACATCAGTATCCTTATAAGGTGAATGTATGGGGCCTCACATTTATAAATCTGAATACTGTGTCTTGCAATAGGAAATGCTATTGTAAAGTGATACAGTTGCAAATTGCCTGTGCTTAGCACTTGCTGGAGGTTAATGCCATACACATTTACCAATCTGTTAATTATGGAAGGTTAATTATAATAAAACCCTCTTCCTTCTGGGGTTTCTTTCACTTCATGTTTCTACTCAAAATGAACAGCCTTCATAAATGGGAGGATGTGAATGAAGGTGTAAGAGTAGAGGTTAATTCATTTTTTAAATGTATTTTTTTAATTAAAAGGTAAAATTAAACAAAAAGGAAGGCAGTGCCCTCCACCTCACCTCACAAAGCTATGTTCTACATGACTTTTTGTTTTGTTTTGTTTTGTTTTGTTTTGTTTTGTTATTGCTGTGTCACTTTTCCTATCTCCCATAGCACTAGGCAGTTCCCAGGAAGTAGTCAACACATTCAGAGATTCAGACATGACATCTTTCCAGCTTACATGGTAGTGTTATCTCCTCTCATAATTTTACAAAAATACTGTAATTTTAGTATTATTCTTAAGACCTTATCTTCTGGAATTTTTTTCTTCTTTCCCTGGTTTAAACTTTGTATTTAGGTATGATTGTACAGTAAAGCTAAAATTCCAGAAAAGCATGAAGTATCTTTAGATGTGTAATTTTTTTCAAAGTTCACGGTTTTTAAACAATCTGTGTGTATTTGGGAGATCTGACTTGTTTGTTATTTTTAGTGCTGAAGCTGAACTGAATTGCAAAAACCAAGAAATGTTGTAAGCACAACTCTAACTACTATGTTGAATCTTATTTCATTTATCTGCTGAGGTCTTATATGACCAGGAATGGAGCCCTGGATGGATACAGTTCCTATGAAAAAAATGTTAATTTGTTCTGTGCCATCATGATTTTTTTGTGTATCTGTGTCAAAGGCCAACTTTGACTTTTCATTCATCACTCCAGGTGACATACAGGACAGAACAGGAGACTAAACTTCCCTGTCATTTCTAGACCCATCAAAAATTATATTTTAAGAGAAGTTGCTTTTAAAAACTTTGTAGTTTTTTTGTTTCAATAGCATACATCATTGATTTGCAATTCAGTATTGCTCTGCAAAATATCCCAAATATCAGAAATAAAAGATGACAAACATGATGCACATTATTAGGGCTATTAGATGGCCATTTCATATCAGGAACCTTCAGGAATAATGGTGTTTCACTCCTCAGAACATGTGATCCAATTTCTGGCCCAGGATATGTTTAGGATAGTTGTCTTTCAGATTCCATACCTGTGTTGGGAAAGAACTATGCCTAATGATGAGTTTTGCTATCATTTAGACCATAGTACTTGAACAAGTAACCATTTTAATTTTTAATATTTAATTTCACACTGTCAGTATTTGATATGATTATTTATAAATAACATTAAAATATATGTATGCAACTATTACATTAATTAACAGCATATAGTATACAGTATATATAAAAGTATATATTTATATATGTATAGAATTTGAAATTAATTATGTGCTTATATAAACTTAGTTTCATACCAGAGTCCATTTTGTGGTCTTTTCTGTTCAGCTAGGTGAAGAACAAGTTGTTCTCATGCTGCATAACACAGGGCTATTTCATCAGCCTGCTCCTTGTAGTGCTTTTCATGTAAACAGAGCTGAGCAGAATCACTGTCAAAAAAAGATCACATTAAAATGCCTCATTGCACAGATTTTCCCTTGGCACTGGGGATCTCCTGGTGAGAATGACTCAGGTGACTGATGGTGCTAATGCCAACAGGAAAAAAAGATTAAAAATTGAATGGAAAGAATGCAGCAAAATGATAGGAAAAACTTCAGTCTCCACAGTCATCTGTCATCTTCCTGATCTTAATCTCCTTATTTTGCTTTTTCCCTTCCCTTTCCATTTCCCTTTCACATTTTCTCCCTTTATGTCTCCTGCTGTTCCCCTGAATGTGCAGTAGCTTCTGAGTCATGAACTGAGGAGTGCGGCGACCTCAGGAAGCAAATAATTGCTATAGAGAAGGCACTATTGCACAGTCCCTCCCCTGCAAAATCCACAGCCATCCCCTTCTATTCCCCACATTTGGAAAGCCACACAGAAACTGGAAACAGAATGTAATTTTTCATTTTTGTCATCAAGACATTTAAGGCCTTATGCTATGGCACAACCAGTATCCTCAGATCTGATTGCATTCCATCAAACTTGGCTGTGCTGTAGCAGTATTTCATTTAGATTTTGTAAGATCTGGCCTCTTTGAAATCAGCATAAACTATAATGCTCCAGTAAACAGTTTGTCCAGCAGACGGCAAAGTCACTTGATTTTGCTTTAGTGTGTCTCTGTCTGTTAAACAATAAGGTTTTTCTTTGCTGATGTTGCACTGGTGTGTATGAAATAAGAATAAGCTCATTCTAACACTTTTGCTTAGCTCTGCTTTGCTTTGCTTTCTATATAGCCATAGTTTGTAAATACATTGTATTAAATCATGTTTTCTAGCAACATGTGAACCAGGCTAGAAAAGAAAGATTGACTGAAACAACTAAAACTCAGTCTAACAAGATCACACATTAGAGATTTTTGTTTTGTTTTGTTTTGTTTGTTTGTGTGGTTTGTTTATTTGTTTTGTTTTAGTTGGCTGGGTTTTTTGGTTGGGTTTTTTCTTCTTTTTTTTTTTTTTTAGTTTTGTTTCACAGCTTTCTAGATTTATATCAAGGAATGTGTGAAAGCAGGACTGTGAAATGTTGTATTGCAGGAAATTAATAGTTAACTATAGTGGCCAGGAAAGATTAAAACAATCTTCTCTGTGAGCTTTCTGGCTCACGCTTAGGTAGAAAAATATACTACTATATTTTTTATATGGTCATCTAAACAGAAGCTTTCTAATAACTAAACACTATCACCAAGGGGATTAAATATAAAGCCATACATATCTAAGATAGTTTTCAGTTGTTGTGATAGGTTTCCTGCCCTTAGCCTGTTGCATCTTGATTTTCTCAGTTTTGTTTTTCTTCAAGATACCTCAGACCAGTTACAGTATGAGAACATACACTTTAAAGGAGAAACTGTCTTCACCACAGAGCTCCTTCTTAAACCATCATATTATCTCAGTTATTCCAGATTTAAATCAGGCTGATTCCTCTAGGTCAGGAGTATTGTCCATAACTTAAAATTTTATGTTTTATATACAGTTGTGTGGCAATCACAAATATCAACTTGCTAACATAAGACATAGGCATATGTCTGCTTTTTACTCCTAGTTAATTCTAATAACTTACATTATTTTCTGAGAACTTAAGACTCTTTTGTTTTAATATCATGACTGAATTAGCCAAATATTCACGAATATTGGGAAAAATTAAGGCCATCTAGGCTTTCTAAGTTCTAAATTTTTAAAAAGTTCTGTGGAGGAAATCTTGGAACTGCTGAAAAGTCTAGCCATTGACCTCAGTGGGACCAGAATTAAAATTTAGGTATGCTCTAAGTCCACTGAGTAACTTTACTTTCCAATTCCTAAATAAAGCGCTGAAGATTTTAAAGAACTTTAAGTACTGTTCATCAATAGCAATGACCATATGCTCTCTCAGAATTTGTTTCCTTATTGAGCAAAAAAATTGGAATGAATCTTTTTAGGTTTCTGGGTTTTTGAATTTTTTGTGTTTTTTTGTTTGCTTGCTTTAGGAAAAGTAAAAAAAAAAACAAGAACAAAAACAAAACAACAAAACAAAACAAAATAGATAATGATAAGGTTTTCCTTGTCTTTCTGTGTGGCTACCACATCTTATTCCCTTTCACTACTGTAGGATGCATACAAATTGGTGTGTGTTTCAGTCCTCAACATAGGAAGCTCTTTAGTACCAATGGATGTCAAGATGAGATACTTCATATTCAGCTTAAGTATTGCTTTAATTTACAGTCATTTCATGCTCTTAATTATGCTTATTTTACAGAAACTGAACCTCTGCAAACTAGGACCTCTGGTCTGAAGTTACTGTGACCTGTTCCTGCATAATTTTTGTGGAGGTTTTTTAGAGTAGAAGAATGAATGTTTCCCCCCGTTTCTGAAGGAAAACAGCCATGGGGTCTATATTTTGGCCTTCCTTTCTGCTGTGATTTAATTTTAGCCAACTTTTGCTGTTCCCTGTTATACTTGGTTCCTGAACTCTCAGCACAATAAATGTTACCATTCATGGAGAGAATGGGTTGTGTAGATGTCAAGCCAATTGCCTGAAGCCTTTTTTGTTTTCTCCATGGGACATAACTGCAAGTATTTACTCATATGAATGAGTCTGAAACACCTAAGTAGACCCACTGACAGTAGCAGTGAATTGAATGAAAAAGGAAAAAGGTTGTGCACCATCTTTTAAACCTAGGACTGAAGCTGTAATTGTCACAAATCTTTAGCTGATGGTACAAATTCCCTTGCTTCTGGAAACATATACACTCCTGTACCATTTTATTTTTTTTTAAAAAGGTAGATAGAAGAAGTCAAATTCAAAAGTAGAAAATTGTTATGCAGGTAATATCAAAAGCAAGTAATGATGTGGTTAGGGCCAAGGTGAAATGTTGTGAAATGTTTAGTAAAAATACAAAATTGGGTCTGTCTCATGCTATTAGCATCTTGCTGAATGTTGATTTCTTTGGAAGAACATAGCAGTGTAGAGGAATTATCATCTTACTGGATAAACCAACCTGGAGCCCAAGACTATGGAAGACAGACATGACAAAGCTGAAAATGTTCACACCTCCTAAAGCTGAGAAAGAAGCTAAAACCTAAAAATAGTAGTTAAAGAGCAAAGGCAGTATTATGCTTCTTGAAGCAACAGGCACATGAATTGCTATTCATTAGTGCAATAATAAATAAAACCAGGAGTAAAAAAATATTTACAATACTTTTCAAGCAAGCATTCTAGGGTTCTTGAAATAAAATCAACTAAAAAGAGGTAAAACCACATCAAAATTGCTTAAAATATTAGGCAATAATTTATTTTTGTAATGCAACAGGATCACAGGGTAATTATCAGCATCAAGTGACTGATATCTGGGGAAGTCACATGTGCTGACTCCTGAATTTACTGTCATGAAGGATCATATGCCCCTTCCATAACTCTCATTATATGGGATGCTTCCCCATCTTGTTTGCTTTCTCCTCGGTAATGTAGGATCCTCTTGGCTGTAGGATCCCTTTCTGGAGCCAGGGAGCAATACCTGTGTTCCTCACCAAGGTGGGATTCTGTTACCTAAACTTAGGTGTCTGGTACTCTTTGGGACACTTTGGGCAAGCCTGCCTAGTCTTCAGCTGCTTGTTGAGAAAATGAAGATCTTCTGTGTGTCATTCTGTGCACCAGCACACCTTGTGAATCTCAAATATCATCAGAGACTTGCTTAGGTCTCTGACAGCTGAGGTGTTAACATGCCAGCAAGGTGTCAAGGCTACCAGTGGAGTCCAAAGAGCCACTTGTCCTGTCTTTAGCTTGTCGATGTCTCTAGCTTTATGTTTCACCAGGATATAAAATTTACTTCAGTCTATATACTTGCCCCCAGGCTACCTGTCCCTTGGGTCAGCAGGCAACACCCATCCATCATCTTACCAGTTCCCTCCTAGTGTAATCTAAGTGAAGCATGATTTAGAGAGAAGGGATTCTTTTGGCTACATGTTACCTGATAGCTTGGTAACCATCAATGACATTCCTTCAGCTTGTTGTGAAAGGTTGAAAGTCCTTTGTTGGAAAGAAGCTGACTGTTCTCTCTGTTTTAGCCCATCAAATTCTGTACAAAGGACACAATAGCTGGTGGACAAGGAAATCACTCAGGAGTTTTGAAATGTGATGAGGTATGTTTCTCTTTTTTCATATAAGTTCAATCTTATGCAAAGTCAGAACCCCTCATCTCCATTTTGTGAGTCATTTTGGGGGACACTGTAAGAGTTTTTTGCAGCGTACTGGGATTTCCTCATCTTGTCATCTTGTTTATGTGAGCTTTGAACAAGGATTTGTTTCCCAAAAGTTAACTGGGTATTTCCTCATCTTGTCATCTTGTTTAACTTTGGTGTCTTATAAGAATATATTTCTTCTTTTTTTTTCTTCTAGAAGCTGGAACTGGTAGACAGCAGTATTTTTTCCCTGTTACATCATCTTTCAAGGTGGATTTTAATAATATCTCATATGATAAAAACAATTTGTCTCAGTAATTTTAGTATTCTGTAAAATAGCCTAATTTTTTTGTTTACATTTTTAGCAAAAAAAAAATTTAAAACTACCTATCAAAAAAACCATTTGTTTTATTTTCCATGGTGGAAACAGTGAACTATTTATAACAGTAGTTTGATTATATTAAAAAGCACAATTCCAAGTCTGCAGCACATTACTGGCTCCATTCCTTGCCTAAAACAGGCGTGTTTATATTTTTCCTCCGTAAATATGTGATAATTAAATGCAAATAGACCATATTTTTCAAATGAATTCCCAACCCTGGAAACTTGGATGATGATAAGCTTGCCTAATAAAAGCACAACTGCGAGTGAAATCGAAGTTTACTGAAGGAGAACATTCTTAGCAGTCAGTAGCAGCCATCACTTAGTGAAAAAAATGCAAAACTAATATAGACACATCATTGAAAAATGGATGGCCCTAAGGTATTTTATAATCATGCTATATACCTAAGTACTAATTGAAAACATTGTGCACTCATTATGGGATGTTCTCATCTAGTCCATTCCTGTAAATTATTAGGTTATATTGAAGTCACACCTAAGGCTGTCATCAGTTCTCCTGCATGTTCCCCATTATATGTGTTATCCCCCCTTTCTAGGTCAGCTTTTCTGCCTTTTCCATTTCCACATGTGATATAAACCAGTCCCTCTGTCACGTATCTTTCCTTTCCAAAGACAGACACTCATGTTCCTTGGCATCAAAGAAGGGACTATCTCCTGACCTGCCTGCAATGAGAAAGTGAAACCTTCTCTGTAACCTTCATCATTCCCTCCTTCTTCTTTTTAAATCTTCCCAGCATACTCCTGTTCTACACAGCTGTTTTCTAACATATGGAAATGACTTATCATGTGTCCTTAAGAAGAGTCCTAAAGTGTGGGACCTTGTCTCTGTGGCAGGATGCTTAAAGGAAGCCAAGGAATGTCTCTGCATGACCTGGCTTGTTGCCCTCCCTGTCCCAAATAACTTGGTTTTCTGTGCTGGAATTCCTGTAGATGTACCCCCAAGATAGTATTCCTGAGCTTTTTGGAGAGGGCCCTAAAAATATCTCCCCTTGTTCCCTTATGACTTCCTCATCTGAAAGTATTTTTCCCCTTTATCTGCTAAAGAGAGAAGCTGTGTTTCTTTCACTATTAATGACCTTACGAATGGGGGAGAATATTATACAACCCATAGGAAGCATGGACTTAAGGTCTGATGTCTATTCATTCTGTAGCTCTATCCCTTTAATACATTACTGTTTTCTTGCCTGAACCTGGAGAAAGGGAGCAGTTGTGGGGGAGGAAAAGGCGGCTTTCCTGGAAGAAGGAGTAGCTGACAGTCTGTTGCTTTTGTTGGACAAAATCTATCCTGTTGACAACAGGGAGGACCCAATAAGGCTGAGACTTAGCTACCAACCAAGCAGGATGCTGCCAATCAGAGTTTGGAGGCCAAACTTTCATTCTTCCTGCCAGGCATTTAAATTGGGACTGAAGTATGATTTCAATTTCACTCCAGTTTAATGCAGACAGCAGAAAAACACGGTGACTCACATTCTTGTCTCTACAATAAATAAAATTTCCTCTCAGAAGTCTGCAGTTTTGAATCAGGAGAGAGACATGGTGAGCACTTGGTCCTAGGATGTACACAACACACCACCTGGGTTTTCATTCTAGGAAAGGCCAAAACATGAACTTGTTGAAAGTTTGCAAGAAAGGCCTCAATTTAGGTTAATGTTCTGTTTCCTTCACAGATGAAGAAATAACTGCTCTTAAAAATATTTAGGGCAATAGCTAATCTTTTTCCCACAACTATGAATCTTAAAAAACCCATGATATGCCCAAAGCAGACATCTCCTTACCCCCATATCTTGTAGTGCTCCATGATCTATGGCTAGGGGTTGGAGGTAATGGGAGTCCCTGAGGAATGTATAGCCACAGACAAGGCTGCAAAAGCAAAGACACTCTGAGGGCTACAAATTTACTCCTTAGCATTGCTACAATAAACAGTGGTGGGTAGTGGAGAATGTTTTTTTCCCTTCCTTTGTTCTCCCTTGCTTGTGGTCCTAATGCCTGATCCGCTTCTCAGTCACATGGCCAAGGCCAAAATGTTGGCGAGTATATTGGCCACTGGCATCATTTGTTCTTTGTCTCTGAAGGTGACCAGGAGACATGAATAACAGCTTAAATGTTGGATTTTAGATGCAAGCCTGAGGTTTTCACTTTATGTAATTTTTTTCTGAAATGTCCTGAAAAGAACTGAAGAGTTAGGCTGAAGTCCAGGAAAGGAAATGAATGGCAGAAATGATACATAATCCCCCCTGACATCCTGTTAACTTAGCCTCGTGCTTAGCCCATGAGCTCTGCTTTGTAGAGCTGGCAGGGTGAACAAGCTCCTGCCTACAAACATGTTTTTGCAGTACTGTCCTGGTTTGTTGTGCACCAAACACTTTGCTATGTGCTGGTGTCTCTGAGCTTTCTGCTTCAACACCAGGCTGGGAAAGCCGCACACGGTGTCCTATGTCCCATCCTCTGGTGCTGACTTTCTCTGTGCTGGGCCATGGCCACGCAGAATGGTTCATGTTCAGGTCTTGTAGGCTCATGTCTCTTGTCAGGCATTTAGCATATGGTTTAAAGTCATCTAAATGCAATAGAAAAGTTTTAGCCAAGGTCAGGAAGTTTTGATCAAGCCCTTCAGGAAGAGCTGGGTTGAAAAACAGGAAGTACAATTTAATGTTGTTGGGTGGGTTTTGGTTTTTGTTTTTTTTTCCCTCAAAGTATTAATTATTTATTAGTATATTTATTGACTTATCTAATGTTTTAATCATTGTGGAAGCACAGCCTGATGGATCCCTATTAGCATTCATTTAAATACAAAAGGGACAGTTTATTTTTCAGTACTTTAAGCACCTGCAATTCACATTAGCTTCAGTTGTAATTCTGTGTGCTCAGCAAATTAAGTGCTCAGTAAACAATTTTATAACAGCATTGACTTTAAGATGAAATCATAATGAATTAAACCAGGACAAAGACTATAGCTATCTGTAGCTATATTCAATCTGTTATGCCTCTCAGCCCTAGAATAAAAAGTTGGAAAAGATTTCAGTGTCTGTGATTTTGCTCAACTCTGCAACTATAGCACCCAAGAAGATGAGAGGTGGTACTTTGCTTGTATTAGATACCCAAACCAAAATTGCCCTTTAAAAGGAGGATTTGAGGGCTCTGGTTGATGAGAAGCTCAACGTGAGCCAGTAGTGTGCTCTTGCAGCTCAGAAAGCCAACCACTTCTTGGGCTGCAGCAAAGAAGCATGGCCAGCAGGTCAAAGGAGGTAATTCTTCCCCTCTACTCTGCTGTCATGAGACTCTACATGGAGTACTGTGTCCAGTTCTGGGGCCCAAAACACAAGAAGGACATGGAGATGTTGGAGTGAGTCCGGAGGAGGGCCACAAAGCTGATCAGAGGGCTGGGGCACCTCTCCTGTGGTGACCAGTTGAAAGAGTTGGGGTTGTGCAGCTTGCAGAAGAGAAGACTCTGGGACACCTTGTAGCATCATTCCAGTATCTGAAGAATTTACAGAAAAGAGGGGGAAGGACTTTTTACAAAGGCATGTAGTGATAGGATGAGGGGCTTTGGATTTAAACTGGAAGGGAGAAGATTTAGGTTATATATTAGAAAGAAATTCTTTGCTATGAGGGTGGTGAGACACTGGCACAGGCTGCCCAGGGAAGCTGTGGCTGGCCACTCCCTGGAATTGTTCAAGGCCAGGTTGGACAGGGTTTTGAGCAACCTTTTCTAGTGGGAGGTGCCTGTGCCCGTGCAGGGTTTTTGGAACCAGATTATGTTTAAGGTCCCTTCCAACCCAAACTACTTTATGATTCTGTATTTAATTTTTTATTACAATATAAAAATAAAATTCAACTTAGGATTCAATTAGTCTGATTTGCTGAGTCCTGCAGGCCACGACTTTTATTGTTTGATATTCTGAGACTACTAATTCTCCATTTCTGGTGGGAAGAATTGAGAGAGTGTGATTTTATGCAACCTCATTTTGCTTCTGAAATATGTGATTCCCCAGAGATTTGTGGTGTCTACTAACACCCAGGCATTTCTAGCAAAATCATGGTGCAAAAATAAGCAGATACGCCTAATAATAAAAATAAAATTCAAAGTCAAACTAAGTATCTGGGCATAGAGAGTAACTTTATCTTTGTCAGACCAAGTTGGTCCATTAAGAGAGACTCAAAGGACCACTGCTGCCCTGTTTTCAGGTCAGTACCGAAGTGTATTAACCTGTGTTGGAATGCCTGGGAGCTGCAGGAGGTGCCCACTGAATATATTAACAAAGGGAAACTGGAGAGCCAGGAAAGAAACAAAGCAAGTTTTCTGTCTGCTTAGGTAAGATGTCACTGACTCAAGAGATTATACATACCAGAAATGAGATTTTGGTTCCTCCTCTTGGAAATTCCCCCAACAGGAAAAGGCTACATCCTTCCTTGGATTTAAAAAGTGTTGTGAGAAAATCCCATCATTGTGCCTGCCTTCCCCACCTTGTGCAGAGAGTAACAGGGAAGTAATGAGAAATACTTCAGTGTACTTACAAAGGCATTTGACCTTTGGGAGAATTGTGGAAGTGTATGATAAGAAGTACTGACAGGCTTGGAGCACTTTGTGTTTCCTACACAGACACACCAGTGTCTTTCTGCTTTCCTACGACACTTCACACAGCAGGGGAGTTTGAGGAAAAAAGGAACTGAAGATGCTGAAAACTGTCCATTACCTACTTCAGAGGAATAGGAAGTTATATGATGGGGAGCATATAGGACATTGGTGTAAAAAAACCCCACAGCATACACAGTATAAAGGAAGAAGAACCAAAGAAGAAGAACACCCTTCCCCCCTGTAAATTTGCAGAAATTACCAACACAAATGTTACTTAGAAATGGGGACAAGAACTGGTAAAACATTGTCTGGGTTGGGATAAAGTGCCTCGTCTAAAGCAGGTAGGCTCTAGGTGAAGCCCATCTCACTCACCTGGGACCCAGTATGCAGTTATTTCCTTTGCTGAAGGAAGGGCCCCTCCTGCATGTGGAGCAATCTGTTTACCCAGAGCTGGGAGCACTTGCTATCACATCTCTTTCTAAGGGAATTTTTCTGACTCATGAAAACTAGGGAAGTGCTCAAATGAAATGACTATTTATTATGAGTGCCTCCCTCAGAGCCCCCTGCTTCAGGGCCTGTGGTAGGAGCCTGTTTCTCTTTTGCAATCTCTTTTCTAATACTTCTTTCAGTAAACAACAGCTGACCCTCTTAAGTGTGTGGAACTGACTGGCCTTAGGCTCTCTTGTGTCTAAAAGAGTAAGCTGGGCTGATGTACAGGCAAATGTATGTTCTTTAGCATGTTTAATCTTTGTTTTCAGAATGGTCGGCTGTACAGATAGTTTGGTGTAGAGGGTGAACTTATGAGACTCAGGAACCAGGCATGACTTGAGCTTCTGCTGCTGATTGTTTCCCTGTTTTGCTGCTGTTTCCCTCAAATGAAACAGTCTTGCTGGGATCTTAGAGGAATCAGGAGTGAGGGCCAAATGGACAGGAGAGAGATTGTAGTTTTACTGAAGAAAAGGGAAAAATCTACACAGTGATATCTGTTTGTTATTCACCTCTCTATATAACATAGAGTATTTCCGAGTTCCTATACTCTTGAGCCTGATTTTCTGCTCCAGAGAATTTGTTATGTTTATTGAGTTGGGACAGGGAAAAGGGGTTGTGGCAGAGTCTGATTGATCTTGAGCAGAGAAAGGAAGACAACGACCACACATGCTGCTGGATAAATAAGGCACCAACAATCTGTTAGATATCTAACTGGCTTCAGAACAACAAAGATGTGTTTGTTATTTACAAGTTTTGCTATTTTTCACAATGCTTGCCCAAGGCCTTTGTGGCCAGGTTTGAATCCTTTTTTTTCTCCCTCCCACTGAGCAGTGGTTTATTTTATTACAATTCATTTCCCTACCTCATGTGAGATGGCTGTCTTTGTTTGGTTGTTTCCTTTCTATTAGATATTTGGATCATGAGGGATCTTTGTACAAGTCCTTCAGAGCAGATTGTATCACCCAGATTGGGGACAGGATCTTGACAATTCCTCATTGACTTTCATGTACTTTCAAAGGAAATTCACTAGTCTGTTGGTTAGCTCTGGTGGTCCTGCCACTGGATGGAGACCTCAATGAAAAGCATGAAGCTTAAATACGTGGTTTCAACCACTGATGCTAGAAATTAAAATTTCATTACTAGGCATGGTAAATGAGAAGGTGTAAATCAGGCACAAGATGAATTACTACTTCTAATACATATTTCTAATGTTGGTAATGCATTTTAAAATGAGCTCCTAGGTGAACCATTTTACTTTATTTTGTAGACAAGAGCTAAGCCTCTCTTTCCCTTTGCTTTTAACATCTGTTTGTGTTATGTGTAGTGAAGCATCCTGTATGGTTTGGTGCTGGACACTAGGGAGAAATGCATCGGTTTTTAAAATAAATCAAACACATAGAGATGTGGGTGATACCAAGTTCTCTTACAAGTCTGTATGGAAAAACGTGCTTGAATATGAAGAACAACTGTACCCTTAATGTGCCTGTATAGGAATGCATTTTAAATAAATGGGTTTTTTCTGTTAACTTCGAAGAAAGGAATTTACACAAGAATGGAGAATGGAGAGAGTACATGCTTGGAGGGATAAAGAGTTGTAGCTACAAAAACATGCACACAGTAAAGGTTAGATATTTCGGCCTTGGCTTGTAGGAGCTATTAGATCTGCCTAAGGACATTCCTTCAAATTTGAGGTCAGCAAATGTCCTACCAAAGACCAAGGGTTGCTTTTTCCTCTGTCACTTCTTCAGGACTTTGCTTGGATTATTGACAAATGGAATTTTTATAGAATAAAAATATGACATCTAGGAGTGATGCTGAATCAATATGACTCAAGAGAGTAAACTGGACTGCTTCACAGATAGCTCAGCCAAGACTTTTCAGCCCAATTTGAAGTCAAGATCAGAAACACAAACACAGTTAGCCAGCTCATTTTTTTTCACCCAGTCCACATAGAGATCACAAAAGTACTTGTCTGTAAGTCAGAAATGTCCTTGTCTGCAATTCATATGCAGTAAATATTATTATCTTCTGAAGAAAGTATTTTAAGGAACCATTCAAAGAAAATAGTCAGTGTTCAAGAAATGTGAAAATCTTGTAGCAGGAGACGGAGATGACAAAAATGTGCAAAGTAACAACTGAGAGAGAAATAGGAGGAAATAGTTTTTCAGCCAACCTATAATTAGCTTGTGGAAGTCATAGCTACAGAGAGTCAAGGACAAGAATATAATTAGGCTTGAAAAGGGACTGGAAATGTATATTGATGTAATTAATTATAACTCTGGATATATTTCCTCAAGTTTTGTTGCAGGAATATTAAACCTCATTATTCCCCCAGAGGGACTGTGTTTTTGCAGTAGGCCAAAGAACACATGGGCAGGAAACAGCCCTTAGGTAGTCTGCAATGCACAAATGACACTCCTCAGGGAGGAACAAAGGTGCCGTTATGGCATTGAGCAGTAGGGCTGGTAAGGTGCTGGGTGGTCTGTGTGTGGAAGACTGACACAATAATGACTTAGACTAACACTCAAACATACAGTCACGGATGCCAGATGGTCACCAGCTGGTTAACAGTGTTCTCTGTTGGCCGAATTTAACAGTACTCAAGTATTACAATTATAGATACTGAGGTAAATTTAAGTCAGAACTGGAAAGTTTTTTAAAGAAAACTATTATAATTAGTTACCATAAACTAGGAGGCTACTGTAGCCTGTATGCAAACTCCACATACAGAAAAGCTCTCTAATACCAAATGTTCAATTTTCAGCGATAACCTCCAAGCCAACACAGGGCTCTGGAGTTGACAGTGTTTTATTGGGGGCTATTCTGCCCTTGCTTATCACAGATGAAACCAGGTAATATTTTCCTTACTACTTAGATACATAACTTAGTAGCTAACGTGTTAGGAAAAACAAAGTAATCAGTAATGGGGTGGTGCAATCCCAAAAGTAAAATAAAACCCACACTGGAATACTAATAAGCCATGTGATGGAAATACTAGAGGTTAGGAGTTCTTTTGCAAACAGGGAATAGTAACTGTCTGCAACTTCCGTTCTTGGCAAAAGAAACTTGTGATTGAATTTGCTGTGGGAGGTCAGGAGCAGTCAGATGATGTCACCTGACCAGGTTACTCAAAGCTCATAGTTAAATGGGCTTGGCTTCCCAGCCTTGGCTACAAGGGTGTTTTTGACTCAGAGGACTTAATGCAGAGGTATAAAAGATATTATGAAAAGAATTAGAATGTGTAGCTGAGGTAGTAGACATGGCCACATGTAATCCCCTCACCTGCTCACTGAAGTGTAGGGGTGCTTTAGAATATGGTCAGGTTGTTTTGAGTGGGGTTTCTTCTTGGCCAAGGTAGCAATGTATTTAATTTTTGTGTGTGTGTGTGTTGGAAAAAACTAAAGATATTGGTTGTTAATATTCAAATAGTTTGGTTTCTATCTTTGTATTTTCCATGTATGATGAAGCAATTAAAATTAAAAAAAAAAAAGAAAAAAATCTATCAAAATAGTCTTTTGAACTGACTTGATAGGGTCATGTCTAGATTAAACTGTGAATGAACTAAGTCTGACTGTAGTTACGTGTCCAAGTTGCATAATATTCCATCTTGTAGACAGACTGTTAGAAGCACAGAAGAGGTATTGTAATGCAATGCAGAAGTAAACAGGTAAAAATATGTGAGGAACTTAGTACCTGCTTTCAGTATCAATACAGCTTTGAAACACATTAGGTAGCAGAAAGTGAGAAAGCCTTTTGTCTGACCAGGATAATGTGTCTATCAACAAAGCACACACAGGTAACTATTTCTGTCTCATAACGTCTTTGAAATAACTGCTTTCTGTCCATGACCACCAAGTCAATGTTTGACTGAATGCATTTTACCCCTTACAGATCTGGGTTACAACCGCTTCTTTCCTTAAAGGAACACGCACAATCAGAGTTGCACCTTAACACAGACTTTCACGGATCTTAGTGTGAAATACTTCAGTACTCTTCTAGAAAAGAGGACCTGATTTATAGTTTCCCACTTCCAGACTTAAAAAAATATTGCCTGAACAAGGCTAAGAAAAAACCCCAAAACTTGTGCTCATTCTCAAAATTTCCAAAGGGGCTGTTCCCTGAATTTCCCTTTCCAGGTCCTTCCTGTATCCATAGAGAATTTTGTATGCATTTTGCTTCTCCTCATTTACAAAACATTGTTTTTACAAAAAATTAAATGTCTACCTTTTTGGTTATGGGAATAGATTATTTGTTTATCTGAGCACCCATTTTATCAAAGCCAGGCAAGTATGCTTTCTTCATCAGTGGCCTGAGGCTCTGCGGTACTTACCCCTGACTAATTCCAGTTGGAGATGTCAGTGACTCACTTGCTTGAATCCTCATTTAACTTAAAAATTGGAGAGGGATCTGCTTCCTCCTCTCTCTTTCAGGCTCCTCTTGGACATTTAGTTAATTTGACCTAGTAAGAAAAAAAAAGAGAAATGCTGAATGTACCTTTTGCCTGTTCCTTTTGCCTATTCCATTTTTTTTTTTTTCCTCCCTCCTAGTCTTGCTACTTCTTCAGGGACAATCCTCATTCCATTGCCCAGAGTATGAAATTCCATTGGGTGCACAATGATAAAGCTGGGCACATGAAGTTCTGGCAAAGTACACCTAGAGCTTAAATTTGCACCAAATAATCAGATACCTTCCTCTGTACATTCTGAGAGATATTAATATTTCATGTATTTTGCCTAACACTGTTTAAAGGAATGACAATGAAGTTCACTGCTTTCATGACTACACACTCTCAAACCTAACATGCATTAAAAGAAATCTTTTAATTCCTCTGTAAAGTTCTAGGCCAGGGTACCTGGGATCCAGGAATTACTGCAGAGAACAGCAACTCGTTAATGAGTTCATGGTGAGCACCTCTCACTCATGGAGAGCCACTAGCCACTCACAAAACCAACACAAGACATCTCTTAAATTTGCTGGCACAACCTTGACTCAGGATGCAAAAGAATAGTTAAAATAGTTTTGCAGCTTGTGTTTCCAAGTAGCTCCCTTACAGCCCCAAAAGCATATGCTAGGCAGATGTTCAGTCTGAAAAGTTTGCATATGGTATTGATAATCTGTAAATATCAGAAAATTCTTGGATTTCTGTAAGTAGGTATGCCCAAGTAAATCTGTGAATATTAAGGGAATATAATTCAGAACTCATGTAGTTTCTGTGACTGGAATATTAGTATTATGCTTTAAGCTTCAAATATGTAGGATATAAACAAGAAATAATTATTTTATCTGAATGTTTCTAGATGTATCAAGATGTTGTAATTAATCTCTGTTTTCAGAAACATTTTTACAATGCAGTCAGTAGCTTTAAAAAAATCCGTAATTTCTTCAGTTTCTTATTATTATTTACAGTGTCATAGCCATTTCCATTGCTTGGGATTGTACTTTATGATATTTGGGTATGGGGGAGTGGTGTCTTCAGTGGAAAAGTGTACAATTTACTTATATGAGCCCTATATGACCTGTCCTTCTGATCTTCCAGAGAACAGTAACGCTTCCATATGTTAATATAAGGAAGAAAAACTTTATAGAAAGTTTTTTTACATGTGTATCAGAGACTCTCACATTACACTGTCTTGCAGCCTGAGCAACATGTGAAGGGGCAATCTGTGAGGACAGGAATTAGTTAAGGATTTGATTAATGTCTAAGATAGAGTTTCCATAAGCTCCACTCTAATGCTACAGACCAAAAAAAAAAAAAAAAGAAGAAGAATTAATAAATTCTATGTTTGTGGTTTAAGACATCCCTGTTGGTTATATAAAAGCTAAATTAATGTCTTGCTGCTACCAAATACTATGGTTTTCCTTCCAGCTTATCAAAACAATGGTGAGCAAAACCTGATGAGCAGACTGTGCAGAGTATCTTCTTTTCAATGGTACTTGCCATATCAACAAGTTGCTTCTGAGATGGGGAACTTCAGCCCTTCTCAAGCAAAGTCTCTTGGGGAGAGCAGTGTTCCAGAGCTGTAAGGGACTAACATTGTTCTGATTCTCATGGTCTACTGGGGGGGGGTAATAGCTGCTTGGCTTATTATCCTCATCTTAATGGGTTCTGGAAGCCTAACAAGCACTTTCAGCTTATGTGCTTTTGAGGAGCTTGGACCAGGGTCTGCCAGGATCTTTAGAACAGAACATGTACATAGCCAGTTAGTTTCTAGAAGTCCTGAAGTTAACACAGGGCTAAAACCCCAGGTGCATCCAGATTCCAGAGAGTAAGGTGTTATAGCTACAGATCTCCTCTGGAGTTCATATCTCCTTAAGACATGAAGCAACTCTGTAATGTGCATCAGCTGCTAGTGGTTAGCTGACTGCCCAGTGAGGACAGCAGGAATGTGCTGTGTTCCAGAAGTGGCTGGAGCCCTGATACTTTTTCCAGTTCCTGACCTGCCTGTCTAGGCTTTCTGCCATATAGCTGCTGCCACTACACATAAGCTGGCCATGAATGTGAGGGTGAAGCACCATGCTTCATTTTAGCTAAACTGAAATACTCTGATACTTAAAAGATACAGCTCAGTACTCCTGAAGGCATTTTCTTTGACTTTGACCCATATGGAGGAATTCCTCCAGCCACTTTCATTTTACTGTTGTGGTTTCACACCTCTGTCCAAAAGCAATGAAATTAAAAACAATTAAAGTAGGAAAGCTAAGAGAGAAGTGAGTAATTCACAACGTAAGATCAACCTGCCAAAACTAGTCTGTCTCTTTGTTCATGGAAAGTCTGCAGGCTGGTCATAATTTCCAGACATTTATTTATGACTTTGGTTTTCCTGATATTCTCCTGAGAATTCATTTTTACTCTGTATGAGGTATCACACAGAATTTGCTTCAAGTACCTGAACTGAAAATCTGAGCTGTGTTAATTGTGGTTGCTCATAGGTAGTTACATGAAATGGCAGGAGTTCAACAGCAGAGAAAACAGACAAGAAGCAGAAAAGATTGCTTTGGGATAAAGGCTCTCTGTAATGGGCTGATGAACTGCATAGATGCAACTATTTCAGATTTTTGAAAAAAAAAAATTGGTCTGTGGGAATCATAGAATAGTTTAGGGCAGAAGGGACCTTTGAAGATCACCTAAGACATGTAGGCTTTATCTAATATAAAATGAGGATGGAACCAGATGATTGCAGAATCTATTTGCTACATGCAGAGTTTAAATACAGTTTTCTGTAGCTATGTTTCCATAAAATAATTATTTTTAAATGAGAGGTCTTATTATCCCTAATAGATGTTTTTGTAAGACACTGTCAGATCATCTGAGTGTCTGTAAACTAGGGTTATAATAAGATGTTTTATGAGTTCTTGTTATCTCAGGTGGAGGTGCATCCAAAACTAATTCAATTTTGCATTTGTAGAAATCCCTGAAAAATACGTTGGTCAGTGCTTAGCTTCTCTGTTTTTCTTACAAAAGGAACAAAAAAATTGTTTCATATGTTACTGCCAATGATTGCTATTTGGGGCTAAATTATTTTTAGTGGGGATAAATCTTTCATAGAACAAAATTTTTTATTAGTTTAAATGCAAAATAGTTATGTTCCATTGTGTATTTACAATTCTATTCATGAAAAAATAATGGTCATCCCGAAGAAGTATTTCTGTGGGAATTATTTAAAAAGAAAATAAAAAAAGAAAAAAAAAGATATTCCACTGAAACATTTTTCCTACAATAAAATAATTGTAGGTAAGTATTTATGTAAACTGGTAGATAGACACCTGCCACTTTTAAGTCCCTCTTTGAAATTCACAATAAGTCAGACATGGTCATAATGATTAACTTTAATGCTTTGAGTAGAGACTTTTTCCTATCCTGCTCCAGCAGAATTTTAAAAAGAAAAATACTTGCTGCTTGTTATTTTATGTGTTCTGTTGCTGTTAAACTGGTGCTATGTTCTTTATTCTTTAGATATCTGCAGTATTTCAACAGAGATTGATCCGCATTAATTTCTGGAGCAATACTGTTGAAGTTCTGGTCAATGAGCCAAGCAAAACACCTAAGCAAATGTTTAAGCAGTGAGGGTAATAGTGAGAGTTCAATAGGACTGTTATCATAGTTCAACCTAGATATGTGCTTACTTGGCTGGGTGGGGACCTTAGCATATCTCAGTGCCCAGCATCTATGAATGTCTGAAGCAAGTTAAGTCAATAGAATGGCAGTTTCTGACTTGGAGAGATTTTGAGCCAGCCTATGGATGATCTGGTTTCATTTGTGGAGTCTGGTAGATCACAGCAATCAACTCAACTGGATGACAAAAAATTGTTCCATAAATTTACAAATTGCCTATTTTTCTCTATCTCTCCCTTTATTTTTTTTGTGACAGGATAGTGCTCATTGTCTGTGACCACTCAGAGACAACCCCATTCTGCCTGAAGAATTGACCTATCTTAGAAATGAAGGTGAGTAGCTTCAGGTTAGTTTTTCACACAGCCCCTAAGATGATTTTCAGGACTGCAGGAAGTTTCTCCTCATGACATTTTTCTCTTCTGGGTAAGATGCATGTATATGTAGGGTAAAACTACTCTTTCTCATTGACGTTTTTGCAATAAGTCAGTTACTAAAAGGAGCATTTCCCTGGCTACCTGGCTAGAATTTGTAATTTTATTTTATTTTAAAAAAAAAAAAAAAAAAAAAAAAAAAAAAAAAAAAAAAAAAAAAAAAAAAAAAAAAGAGAGAGAGAGAGAGAGATATCTCAGGGGGCTGGAGAGAAAAGAGTAAAGAAAAGTCTGAGTATGTTTTGTGACAAGTTTCCCAAATAATTTTTGCAAATTTCACATTTGCTAAATTATTCTTTGATACTGATGTCAGTTCACAAGTTCTCTTTCTCCTTTATGCTTTTGAGGTGCACTGTCCCAGCGTTATGGTTTTCTGTTGTTAAGGAATCAGATAAATAAACACATAAACATGTGTTCAGAGCTTGCAGGCAACATGCACTCAGAGCATTTTTTGCCTCTTCACTGGCACTTGGAGTGCTTGAGTTCCCGAGAATTCACCTAATCAGGTCAAACCGGGAGCCATATACATCTCATTCAGCTCAGAGATTTGCAATGAACTTTGTTTCTCTTTAACTTCAGAAAAATTACTCCAAGATGCTTTAGTTCTGACTCTCCTTCAAGCTCAGGAAGTTGAGTCATGGATGTTTGGAACTGCAGGACCACAGGTCATGTCCTTGTGTTCTTAGTGTATCCATTCGATTCTGATTATTTTTCATGGTGTCAGAGTAAGGAAAGGGTCAGTCCCTTTGTGACTTCACTATTGTTTCCAAGTGAGATACATACATGTACTTGCTTAGGGGCATGGGTTTGTGGTGGGTTTGTCAGTGCTGTGTTAATGGTTGGACTAGATGATCTTAAAGATCTTTTCCAATGATTCTATGTAGCCTTTACATCTAATTTATATAAGGAAATGTTAGTCATCTTTTGTTTTTTTCTAGAATATCAGGCTTTTCATTTGTCTGTGCTTTCTCTTGGGACAAAACTATGTACTTACACCCTCGTGTAGGAGGTGAATTTGCTTTCCATAAAGGAATAACATGGACTGAAGCCCTCCTTGAAGAAATGACAAATGTAACAGGAGGTAATGTGAGGTGACAAGGGAAGCTGATGATAGCTTCTTTTTCAGGATAAAACAACCCCCAAAAGCCCGTTTTAAGAATGTGTAGAAAGTCTGGTTTGAATTTTCTGTTTAGGTACACTGATTAATTTACAAACATAAAGACATACAGTTACAGGGACCAGGATGTAGTTAAGGGGCTGGGATTTAGAAATGTTTTCAACACAATAAACTCATCTGGAATAGATAGCAATCTGGCCTGTGGGTTTTGACAAAGGCAGAATGTGATGGGTTTATGTGATACTCAGCATTCAGTGTGACTAAACACTTTGGAGTTTTTTTCATATATTTGAAGGGTCTTTCAGTGGTTGGGACATTGCACCTAACAATGTAGATGGCAATGCAATGACCCTGAAAGTCCCATAAGGACACTGTGCCCTGCTCTTCACCTGCCAGACCTGTCAACCCTTTTCAATCCTCCACTCTCAGAGTTTTCCCCCTCCTCATGTTCCTCACTCACCCAGCAAACTTTTAGTGGACAGGACCTCTCTGTTGGTCTCTGATCATCTATGGTGGCTCAGTGGTTGCAACCACTTCATCCCATGCACAAGCAGGATATGAAACTGTAGCTCAACTGTAGCCTTTCCTCACCAAATGACTCAACTCTGTCATCCTTCTGTCATCCTTCTGCCATTCTTCTGCCGTGATACTCTCCATGCCAGATGCACCTTCCTGCTCACCAGGAAAGAAGTTCCCTGCGAGAGGTCCCTGTGACAGGAGCGTGAAGAGTGCCACACAGCTTTGTTGAAAGCGTGTGTTTTTTAGAAAGAAGGTTCCCGTGGAGATCCCTGTTGAATTTTCCTTCAGCTTCTCCCAGAAGTGAAATGAACCTCAAACTATTTCTTACAGGATTCTCTTTCCTAAGATTTGAGCTTATTAAAATGTTGCCTGAGATACCGGTAACTGGCTCAGTCTACGCTGCAGGGATTTTTGCCTTGCCCCTGCTGAGGCTTTCACATACTATAATTTTCTTCTTCTTTAACTCCAGGTCTTCTATACTTGAGCTATTCTCTTCACCCCCAGGCTCTTCTGCAGAAAATCCCAGGGCTTCCTACCTCCAGTCAGCTAATAGCTGAGTTTTGTATTCTCATCAGGAAGGAGCAGTGTGATTATTTCTCCAGTGTCTTTTCTGTTCCTTTGAGACCTGTTTCCTTATGGGGAATCTGTAACAGAGCAGGGAGGGAGACAGCCCTGAACTCTCTTTTCCTTAAAATAGACACCTCACCTGCTCCACCTTCACACTGGAATAAGTCAAGAGGGGGCAAAATATGCCATGTTCTCTTATCACTGACTTGCAGTCTGGCTTCTGTCATTTTGTGTAAAGTGGAGACAGTTTGTAATAAAGATGTGATTCAAGAGGGATGTGGGGAAGATACGACAATTAAACAGGAAAAATCAGCTGCATAAATATGCCTTCTGAGGAAGCAGTCCCTGAAAAGATTTTTGATTTACAATGTGAGAAAAGTGTTGCAAATCAAAGGTTTTTAGAGGTGGATGCCTCAGTTCAAAAGGGAGGGCATTCACATGCTGTGGTGGGGAGAGTACACACCACATCCAGTGGCACCTGTAAAGGCTATTGTATCAGGGAATGCCTTCATAAATCTAAATAAAACACCCTTGGAGAAGCAAGGAAGAGACCAAGGAGCTGCAAAGTTTTGATTTGCCTTGGGGGGCTCCCTGTTTCTTAGCTCCAGAGGATTGCTGAACCAAGATACATCCTTGCATCCGTCAAGTTTTTGATGTGAAATGGATCTAAGTAAGGAGGGTGCAGGAGAAGAGGCTCTGCCAGAGCACAGTCTTCTACTAAAGCTCCTCACAGCCTCTGATTTATGCTGGGAGATTCAGTCCTATATCTCCCATGGTGGCTGTTAACATGATTTGTGGTTTGGAAACAGCTGTCACTGGAAAAAGTTTGAGACACTCTGGCCACTTAGTTCCTTCTTCAGAAAGAGCAAGTTTTTGTTCCTTCAAAGTTTTTTCTTTGGGTTTTCATGATTAGATCTGTGATCTGCAAACTGAAAATCCATGTTTTAATGGAAGTGTATTATAAGCTCTTAAGTATCTGTAAGAAACACTTCATTTTCTCCAGCTGGTGACAAAAGTTAAGAGGGTTGCATTCCGATTCAGAATACATTATACACAAGCTTTGGTAGTGCAACTGGGTTTTTTTAAACTTCCTGTATTGGGCCCTTTGAATGTGCATCTTTGTACCATTTATTAGTTAACTACACCAAGAAAAAGCATTGAGCTTTGCTGGCATTTCTTGTGTCAACACTTCCCATCTGTGTGTATTTGGAGCACTGAGGAATCATTACGCTTGGAAGGCCATAGCAATGTAAAGGCAGAAACTTGGTCTCTTTAATTTTAAACTAAAGTAAATGTAGTGAGTGAAGACATTGGTTAGTTCAGCAAAATCCTAGCAATGACCAACAATGCCACTGTATAAAAATTGCCCAGTAGCCAGTGTGGATTATGGCAGGCTGAAGCACTGACAAAAGATGCCAGAGATCATGTGGTCTTTCTTGTATCTTTTTTTTCTCCTCACAAAAATATTATAAATGCCTGTTATCTCCAGTACAGTCAAAGGAACTTCTTTCACTTTTGATCTTTTAGAGCTTGGTTCTGTGAAAGTCTGTGCAAGTTCTTATCCTTAACTTCATTACTATATATACTGGGGGCAATGCATCAAATGTGAATTTTTCTGCATCTGGAATTTCAGAGAAACAATTACATGCATTTCTTCAGAAGCTGAGTGGTTTCAGAAAGATAATTAGGTCTGTATGTTAGATAAAGATACAGCCTTTCCAAAGTTAGAGTAACACCACCAGTCAATAGATGTGTCCAGATTGTGATATGGGAGAGTAAATTATATTTCTCCACTAGAATTCTATGTTTGAACTTGAGGACTGTATAAAATACAGAAATCAAGTTATAAAGAATTAAATAGAGCATGAAGGCTCTTCACTGTACATTAAATAAAGAATCAAAGAGAAGTTCCTGGTGACTATGAAGATAAATATTTTTTAATATCCCATACAGATGTGCTACTCATAAATTCACTTTGAACTATATGCATAAGAATTATTTTAAAATTACATGAAAAAGATGTTTATTGAGCTTCATATAAGAAGCCTACTATTGAGGAAATTACTGTACCACAGGGTTTAAAATAGCATGTGTGGAGGGGTGCAGTGAGGAAAGAAAACAGGACTGTAGCAATCAGAGTATAATAGAATATTCTTTCTTATAAAACAGCAAGTGATAAAAGGGCTTAATATATAGCTTAAATGGATGTTGACTTGAATAGCTACATACTCAGCTGCTTGTGCCAGCGATTTAATCTAGTCAGGGCTGCTTTTTTGTAAGTGACTTGTTTGGTTTCCCTAGGACATTTCTATTCGTTTATGTGAAGTCTTATGTATCTGGAGGATTAAAAATGCTGCAGAGTTTTTGGAATATAATGTCTAATAAAACCCCTAAAGAGATTGGGTCACCCCAGGAAAACATGTTATAAAGGGATTTGAGCTATGAAAATTAACACATATAGCAGAAAATATAAGCAAGAAGGATAACATAGTTCATCTCCAGCTCCATCCAGTGAGGGAGATTCAGGATGCTAAATATTTATGAGGTTATAGTTTTAATTTAACCTATGTTTTAATATTGTTTTCATAGCTTTTTTACAGTGATTTAAAATGGTACTAATACTTTGACTTCTCTTTACTAAAACCCTTTTATTTTTACCTTAGTGGAATGAACTAGCAGTGCAAAAGTTTAGTTTTTAAAAGGATAAAGCTAAAAAAATGATAAAAAATATACCAAGCTGACTACACTGAACAGAAAATTAAAATCCTAACTGGAGAGGTGATGGACAGGATTTCTTCCTTGGAATTTGTTTCAACTTCAGACTGTGGTACAAAAAAGTCCCTTGAATGTGTACTTGTAGTATTGGCCTCCAAATTTCCTTATTGTTTGAAAGCATCATATATATTGCTTGCATGTGTATCATGCTGAGTACATGAACTCATTTGTAGAGTTGTTTTTGCTGTAGCATGCACATTTTCCTCAAATTAGTAGCTTCCTCCACTTCCTGGATTCAGTCAGTTATGCAAAAATGCTCATTTGTTTTTCAAAGATGAATAGACCTATTTTAGTCAAGAAAACACAAGGACAAGCTTGATAGTTCTAAAAATAATAGATAATATACCAACTGTGTTACTTAAAAAATGTATATATATATACACATAAGTAAGTACTGACATCTTTTAAGTTAGACTCACTGCTTTAGAGGAAGGAGATCAGGCAGGAAAGTGGGCTGGCTCATGATCTGAGTCCTGTGTTAATACCTTGAAAGAAGCATACTATAATCTCAGTGGGAATGCCTATGCTGTTATGTTTTTTCCTTCACATTTCCACATCCTTCCACCCTGGCTCAGCCCTGGGGTTAGGTAACTGATTCTTCAGGCATAGATTGGGAAAACTTCTGGTCTGAAATCAAACTCTGCCCTAATAGGCAGTATGGGTGCATCTGGGCCCACTTGCTGTTCAAACTCAAGCTTGCTGTTAGGCCTTGTAAAGAAGAAAGGAATAGAAAAAACTGCTAAAATCTGTATGTGGTCTGTCTGGGGGAGGAAGGTTAGGGTTGGCTATATTGGCTTTTTTTCCAGGAGTTGCCCTGAGCAAGCTCTGTCACCCCCGAGCAGGTAACAGGATCAGAATGAGAAGAAAACCTGCTCCTCTGAAACAGTATGGTAACCAGAACTAGTTCAACACACCAGTGTCATCCTTTTTAAAACTACCAAAGGGATCAAACAAGACTCTGAAAATTACAAGCAATGTTGCCTAGCTGAAAGCACAAGCTAATCTAATATTTTTGGATAAGACAGATAAATCCCAGTAATTTAGCTATCATATCGAATACATAATTATTGGCATCAAGCTATAGCACAATTAGATTTGGACTTTGCTTTTTCCAGAATATTTGGTGATGAAGCTAAAGACAATTTGTCTTTGACTGCCTCCCCTTAAAAGGAAGCCAGACAAACCAGATATTTGGCTTTGTGATTAAGCAGTTAGATGGGAAATGGATGAAGATAGCTGGATGAAGAAGTATGTATGCACAATATCTCATTTCTTTTATTATGCTTTATTTTCGTAACACAAGTTATTTGGAGTACCCTGAATTTCCATCTGGCATTTCATAGCTGAAGTAAAACACTGTCCAACTAGCTGGTTGCCACTGTTCTAGACAGTTGTGGTGACAGCCTTGTATTACACCTCTTGTGAGTATGTCCACCTTCCTTATAAAGCACTGAGTCTGCCGAGCTTCTGGCCTGAGGAGAGGCTGAGGAGGAAGCACAGCAAAACTCATCATCCCTGCGAGCCTCTGCTCCCAGGGCACTATGGCACTGACATGTCCACTGCTGGCTCAGAGGAGAGAGCTGCTTGACAGTAGGTAGAGCAAGGTGGGGACATTACAGAGGACCCTGCAGTGCACCAAAGAGCTAGTATTTTCTTTTTCACCCTCTCTTTATGACTATATACCGATAAATTGGAACTTGGGAGCTCAGCACCCCTGATAAAAGGCTTTGTGGAGCTGCCTTCAGGCTTCGCTTTCAGTCTGAGGGTTTCATCTCTTTGCTGTTTCTGCCTAGTCACCATCTGCTCTGTTTGCACCCAGTTGTCAAATGGGACTCGAGCATGTGCATGCTTCAATCCTAGCAGTTTGGATGCTAAGGTAGGTGGAATAGCATTGCAATTCATGAAGACCTTGATCAGCATTCCCATGTGCAGTGTGCACAGCATTGTCTGAAATTTAACTGAAGTAAAATCATGTTGAACAAAATAGCTGTTCTCTCAGCCCTTGGGCTGTATGTGTGCTGCATGCATTGCCTTCTTGCTGTAAAGGCAATCTGTTTAAAAGTGCAACAAAGCCTAAGACACTTCAGCTGTGGTCAGTCAGAACCCAAGAAACTCTCTGTCCCTGTTTGCTGGATCAACTTTAGCAAGTCAAGATGACCTTCTTTGAATCTAAGTTTTTCTACCTATTCAATAGAGACAGCAAAACCAGCCTGGGTAACACATTTAATGTAAGATCTCAAAGCTAATTACTGCTACAAGCTATCATCTGGGAACATGCACTAAGTGTTAGGCAGAGTTGTTACCCCCAAAGAAGGACGTAGGGAGCTCAGGGATGAAAGTGAGCTGATGCTGAGGGGGTGACGAGGTGAGGAAAAAGCCCTTGGAAAAGGGGAGGAAAGAAGAGACAGCTACATTCTGAAAGAAATGGGAAGACTTTTACTGATCCTGACCTCTCCTTGGGAAATGGGAACTCTTGTCTCTTTTTCCTTCTGTCTTTTCTCTCTACTCTGGCTTGCCCGTGGAGGTTGTGCTATCTTAAGATTAAAAAGAGAAAACAAGATGTATGGCATCTGATGTGGTAACAGCAAGTATTTTGACATTTGAAGAGTGCCAGCAGGCAGTCGAGCTGGTCACTGGTGAGGGCTTTGCTGGAGTGAGTGCCCTGTATGCTTCTGTTCTGCTTGTGACAGTCAGTAACCTGGAAAAAGCCCTGTTATTAGTGATGGGCTCTGCAAGACTCAGAGATGATTGCAGGACACTTTATTACCTATGTATTTATACCTTTACGTGCACTGGAGGTATGGATTTGTCACCCCCACAGTGAGGAATGGTGCTTTTAAATTCTACTGTAATCTTGGTGACAGCAGCACTGACCTAAATTCTCATTTAAGAAACCCCCTAATCAAAATCAAAATCCATACATATTTGGATCCTGAATGTGAACTTGAACTTTTCACTAGTTATTACACTCCAGAAGCGCTGACATTAGGATTTTGCTAACAGAAGGAGGTTGAAATAAAAATTGTTTAAACAGACTTACACACTGTGGGGTCTCTGACTTTCTCTTGCAGTAATTCAGAGCGTGCTTCCTATCTTCAAAGCTTGTTAATTGACAACGCATGGTGGTTAATTTAGTGGGCAGTTTGCTAATGTCAGGACATAAAATTACTGCCTACAGGTTTTTCAGGAATATTTCCACTTCTAATAGTCTTTATCAAATACACTGGGTGCAAAGATTATAAGGCAGTAGCTGCAAACACAATGGGCTGACACAGCTATTACTTCAACATCCGTATGTTTTGCCATGGATGTTTACCAATAGTTCAAGAAGAGAACACAAAGAATGGCAATTAAAATAATCCATCCTTGTAATTTAAAGCTTCCTGAGTAAGGATGTGGAGGAGCATTACTGTGTCCGGATTTAAGCCTGCTGAATGCTTTCAGATTGTGAATTCAGGAACCTGAGGGAGGGCAGAAAATTTGAGTAAGCACATTACCACTTCCTCTGGAGAAGATAGTTGCTGTTCCAGTGGTATTGTAACCACTAAATGTCACAGTGGTACAGCTCTGGTCCAGCTCAGTACTGGTCTGCAAACTCATCTTTTTACAAGAACTGACTCAGCTTTATGAGTAGCTGGTGTACCTTTTTTGACTTCAGGAGGAAACTCAATCATATATTTGGAGTATCTTATAAATAACTCCTTGCCCTCTACACAGCTGACACAAAAGGAGGTTTTAATTTCTCAGTTTGCTAATGATTTACAGCTGCTGTTCCATTGGGCTTACAAAATATTACTTATATGCTTCAATGAATGTTTCATATGTATATATTTATATCTAAACAGTGAAAGATTACTTCTGAGATTCACTTGCAAAACCACCATATTTTATGCAAAAAACGTTCTTACAGGTATACTAAACAGCTTTTGCTGCTATCACAATTAAGCAGAGCAATTCTTGTTCTTCCCTCTCTCCATCTACATATATATCTCAGTAATGAGGAAAGAGATATGATTCAGGATGATAGCTTTTTGGAAAGGAAAGATATTTTTCAGTGGCTGATTTAGGGCCTATGAAGGGCTCTTTATTCTGGAAAATGCTTTGCTATATTTCCTTTTAGAAAAATGTAAGATTGCACATGGTTATGGATTTTTTTCTGGTTTAAATTCAGATTTTTAAATTTTTTAAACTTGTCAATTTCTTAGGGTTTTGGAGTTTGGTATGTTGTCTTTGGGGTCTTTTTCTTCATTATAATTGAATAATCCATATTTTTTCTTTGTTTCAGTTTTTCAATTGGAAAATGAAAAGTAGATTAAAAGATAAGAAAGGAAGTGAAATTCTCCCCTACTGGAACCAGGACTACGACCTCAGATCTTCTGCATGAGTTGAGTCAAGTCACTCAGCCTTCCCAGTATGTAAACTGTGGGCTATAACTGCTTTTCAAAGAGATGCTTTAAGATTCACATCTGAAAAGCACTGAACATGATTAATACCCAAGCACGTGATGTCTGACATGCAAAAATATCATATTATTTAATCACTGATGCCTTATGGATGTTCTTTGACATAAAGACGGCAGCTGGGTCTCTTCAAAACAATCCCAAAAAGTCTAATCACACTCGCTATTCACAAGAGGTGTTTTACGCAAGTAATTACACAGGGACTAGGAATTTGAACAGTGATGTGATCAAGATTCATCTGCATGATTGCAAACACTTTAAAATTATTTTTCAAATATTTATTTTTAATGAAAATTTAATTAAAAATTCTGAAAGTCTGGTGGTTAGCATAACAGTAGTTTTGAAACGTCTAGTGGGAGTATAAAGGAAGTCTAGGAGTCTGGAATGTTTAATATTAAAAAGGGGAAAAATTGACTTCTCCTTTTATTGCTTGGTCTCAGCCTCCCACCTGAAAGGGATAGTGAGGTCAAAAAGGATCCTGAAAAGTTCAGTCACTTTCTGCATTAAGGGCACTCCCTGCCCATCATCCACTACTGTCTCCCACAAGTGCTTACAGTAATTACATGGAGCAGCTCGTGAGAGCAACAGCATTAGGGAATGAAGACAAATCAGTTCAATGACTGTAGGCTGGTTAGTTCTCTTTTGATTAAGAACTTTTCCTTGGCTGTGTGCACCTCTTTTCTCTTTAAAGAACTAGCTCTCTCTGTTGACTCCAGTGACATTTTTAGTCTTAACTTTTTTGCTCACCCATTTTCTTTTTTCTTATTATCCCCAACTATTTGTGTGTCAGACAGAAAGGCAATAATAAATGGACCTGTGTAAAATTTTAGACTTACTAGTCCTTTTGAGATAATTTATAGTTCATGAAGAAACTGATGTGCATTGCAGTTAGACTAAAAGGTTGTTTTAAGTCCCTTCCAAATGAATTATTCTGTTCTTTTCTATTCTGTTGTGGCTGAATGGGAAACTTGGACTTGATAATGCAATAGCCCTATTCAGGAAGGTATTTAAGCATAGGTATGTATATTTTATAGTGTGTATACAGCATTACAGCCTTGTGCATGGCAGTGAGTATGTATAAATCCTCCTTGCCCTTCTGTGGAGCTTACTACTTCTGCATATGTTGAAGTGTCAGTGATACTGGTTCTTCTTGTGATAAGATTAGACTATGATGATGATAGGGGTTTTTGTGGGGTTTTTTGTTTGGTTTTTTGGGTTTGTTTTTGTTTGTTTGTTTGTTTGTTTTTGTGTGGGTTTTGTTGTTGTTTTTTTTAATTGCTAGTTGCTCCAGTTTTTCTTTTAAAACATTAGCATTCCCTATACCTTTTCATCTTATGCTTCATACTCTTCCTCCAGTGCCTGTGCTGTCTGTGTGAGTGAGGAACACCTCCTTTCAACCTGGCTTCCGTTTCAACTCAGCAGGCACTGCAATCTTTCTCTTGGCTCCTGGTATCTCATCTAATCAGACACCATGCTTTTATGCTGGCTCCCTGCATCTGCACTAGGTATTTTGTTAGACTATCAGGCAGAACTAAAAGCTTCCAGCTTGACTACCTTCTTCTCTGCCAAATTGGAGAGAGGGAGGGAGGGAAGGGAGGGGGAGAGAGAGACAGTGAGAGCCTTTTAGTGTGAGTCATCTCTAACTTCAGTCTTTTCCCTACTCCTTTGGAAGTGCTACTTGGTATCTCCAGAGTGCACGAAATTCAGTACTTTGTCCTGCAGAAAAAGAATTCCTAGATTGTTTGATAATATCCTAGTCTATAAAAGTGGGCAGATCTTAATGGTGAATTACAGGCAGTTTAAAATTAAACAAACAGAAAAAAGCTCTGTCTCACCAAACTGCGTAAGCTTTTGTATCTAATACCAAAACAATACAGGAAAGACAACTTCATAACTAATAAAACTTTCAGTTTTAGTAAGGGAGTCTGATGGTTTAGCATCACTGGGAAAAGATCACAAATTTCAACTGCCTCTATGTTCCGCTTTTCACTACTGCATCTGTAGTTTCAGTTACTGCATACTGGAACAACAGAAAGTTCTCACACTACTCTGATGGTTTAGGATCATGCATGGAATAAGTAAAAATTGGCTTGCTCAGGATAACTTGTGAGTTCATAGCAGCAGTGAAAAATGCAATTGGTGACCACATAAGGATGACAAGAGACAATAGCATTATGATAACTTAAAGAAGCACCTTGACTAGAGTGTGGGTTCAGTTCCAAAATAGCATAGAAGTACAGAAATTAAATTATTAATGTGAGCAGAGCATAGTCAGGGGCCTAGGTAGATCTGAGGGAGAGAAATAGGGGCTCTGTTGCATGTCTTGCTTCACAGGTTTTCCTCTCCTGTTGTCTTCCCCTTCAGTGCTGCTTTGCAGGGAAGTAGCAAATGTCTCACCATGTCTGTATCCACTTTCTGTCCTTGCACATGCCAGAGGGAGTTAGGGGTTTATCAGGAAGAATTACAGTCTGGAGCAGCCACTGTATGACTTACTAGAGATGATTTTTTATCGTGTGTTGATATTTCAAATTCTTTAGCATACAGCTGCCATTATCAATAGTTAAAATAAGCCACAGATGAGCTTGTAACATAGATGGAAAGCTGATGAAAATAGCTAACATGATCTGTTGTGACATGCATCACTTAGAATTATTTAGGAAAGTACAGGTCAACAACAAAGATTTGGTTTTATCCGTTCTGGAGTTTTACTTTTGTTAAATCATTTCTAAGAGGATAAAAAGCATTTCTTATAGTTTAAGCCTGTCTGAGTCTTCCAGGGTTCATGAAGAAAAGCATGCTCCAGTTTACATAATTCCCAGACCCTTTGCTACCTGCTTATTCTGGTTGAAGTAATAAGTCAAACTTTAATGTGATTATGTGGTCAGATAATAATACAGAGCTCTTCATCCCATTAAATTGCTCTGCAAGGTGTGTAGTATCTGATAAACTCCGGATATTACAGCAAAGAAAGAAACCCTTGTTTTCTCTTTCCCTTCTTTTTGTTCTCTGTCAGTTGGCCTTTGTTTCCATTTTATGACATGGGATTATGTTAAGCAGTTTACTCCCCTGGCTTATTTTTTGCTGGGAAACCACTACTTAATCCTCACTTCTTTTCTTTGTGCATGTTTGTCACTGCAATGACTTTTGCTCTTCCCTTCTATCTACCGCAGCATTCCAGGCCAGTTCTTTCTTCAGTCTTTTTACTTGGTGCCAAGGGCTGTTTCACTTTCTTTTCTCAGCCACACAGTTAAGCTGATTCCCCTCTGCTTACCACTGCATAAACCCGGAGCGTTTCAGGTACAGGGAGTGAAGCTGTGCCAGGGCAGAACAATGCAGGTGCTGATGAGGTGGGATAATACAAATTAAAATCAACATAAAAATATCCTTTGCAATCATATGGCAGCTAAAAACATGTAGACACATTAACTTCATATGATAACTTCAACCCAGGTTGTATTTGCTGCATATTCAATATGTCTGGGACCAAATTTTAGACTAATATATGATATTTCCTCTAATACAAGATGTCCATTCACTTTGTATAAGATAGCAAATACTGGGCTTCATTCTGATAGACAAAATGTAAAAATCACTGGCCTAAAGACATGGGCTTTGCTTAGATACAAGTAATCATTTTCCCCACATGTTAATTTGTGTCAGCAGAATATAGCAAAAACTATAATTAATGCATCTGAATCTTTAAGAATTGCCAGCTACTCCAAAATTGAAGTGATTGTTGTTGTACTGAAAACATTATCTTAATGTAGGCAGTACTAAAAAATGAATGAGAGGGTGAGGGGAATCTGAAAAGTGATGACTCCTTAAAATCCAGAAAATTGGTTGCTTTGATAATAAGACATTTAAAAGACAAATGACAACTCTGATGTGCTTGAAGTCATTGATGGCACAGTTAAAAAACATACCAGTCAAGAAATCCATTGTGAGATACTTCTATATTCTTATTTAAATCATTAATAACAAGCCTGCAGAACACAACAAGTTGTGGTAAATCGTGAGGACAGTCTAATAGTACACAGTGGTGTGAGTTACCCACTTAGATATTTGCAGGCTGAAAGCAAGAGTAGTACAACTGGGAGTACAGACTGAAGATTATATCAGCAGACTATAGCACAGATATGCACTATAATATTTTATTTTGTTATTTTTTTGTCGTTGTTGTTTGTTTGGGGTTTTTTAATTTTGGGTTTTTAGTCAGTAAGGGAGAATTGTGCCTTCATAGATAACCACTTCTCCGAGCTTCATGGTCAAGGGTTATAATGAAAAACTAATGTTCAATTTAGATGTCAGTGAGAGTGAATAAACAGAGGAAAAACTGATCTGAGGAAGGGCTGGATTCTTTTTTTAACATTAAAGTTATATTTATATACATTTCTATCTTTGAATTCAATTGTAGGCAAAACACTGTCATATATTAATTACTAGACTGTATAGCCTATTGTGTATTTAGATACCCTAAATTCCCCTGTTCTTTCCTCTTTTTACTTTGAAACCTTAATTTAGCCTTTTTACCTTTTGTAACTAAGGCTACAGCTCTTCCTCCTAAGTAATATTTCACACCTGGTTCTCCTCTGCTGCTACTCTCAAGGAGCAATGTGGAAATCACTGAGTCTCCTTTAGGGAAGAGGGGGTTAAGCATTGCCTTAGGTATGCCCACAGCACTTCATCTCTAAATAAATACATGGTTGCAATAAAATCCTATGCTTCAGGGCTTTTATGACTGCCTGTAAGAATGGAGAGAATCTTTTGCTGTTGTTGTTGCTTTTTCTCCTTCTGTTTCTTTAAGAACAATTGAGCATTTTTATTTCAGGGTTTTGCTTCCTTGTCTTCTGCCTTTCTCTCCAAACCTGATGAGGAGGGCCATTTGTTGAGGACAAAAATGGTGCAAGAGCAATCAGAAATCAGGGTAGATATGGGAATCCTCTTTTGGAGGTGAATAGACTTGTTAGCTTTTTTTCTCGCCCTTAAAGTCTAACTAAACACCTGCTTTGGGGAAAAATATGGATTTTGCACCTGTGAAGAACAGCTGTTATGATGGTTTTTGATTTAGTCTTTCTGTCAGGGATGTGGATTAGTATCTTCTGGGTATGCCCTCAGTTATGAGCTGAATTGTCTTTGCTGTCCTCTGCCTATGGAGCGGAACTGTTTATTCCCCTGAGGACAGAAATAATCCTTCTGTCCTTTAGCTTAAGAGTGCAGTTCAATGACACAGTTAACAGGGCACCTGTTTTCATGCAGCTAAGCACTGCATTGATTTAACTGTACCTGAAAAGGTAACCTAAGTATTAAAAGAGGAGAGAAATGTAATAGCCTGTATTATTCAGATAGTCAAAATAAATGATAAAAAAGTCTCTCATCTTTAAGCTCTGTGAAATTGAAAAATGGCAAGTTTTCCCTCATTTTTTTTTCAGTTTCAAAATATACTTAATTTTGTCTCTAACCTTGAATTGGTTCATTTATTATGCCTTTTTTAATATCACAGCTTGAAGCTATATGGCTGGTTCTTTCTTTTTCAGAATGTTCCTTTCACTAAGTGCATGTCCAGATTACTCTTTCATGCCTCATTTAACGTGGCTGCACAAAGATATCAAGTGTTTTGTTAGCTAGTTTACTCATCCTGCTGCACTGCAGGTTTTCTGAGGCTTTTCTCTGCACTGACTCTCTGCGTGTTTCCCTTTGTTTGGCTGCAGCGCCATGGATGCTGTCTCGACACTACGCGGTCCTTACAAATCATTTTGATCTCTCCATTTAGCATTTGCATGTTGGAGGTTACATGATTTAAACATGAATACATTGAATAAAACTATAATTTCTTTCTGATACAAATAAATGGCAGATAAAGGATGAGTACCGGATTACGCGCCTGGACCAGAGAGCCCATTACATGTAAGGATGTGATGGCAATTGTCTGAGGTGCTGGCAGGGCAGGCAGGCTGCAGGCAGTGCAGCCCTGAAGCCCCCTTGGGGCCCTGCTTTGGGGTGAGCTCCATGGTCCCTGGGTTGCCTCTCTCTCTCCTTTGACAGGTTTGATGCAGACACTTAACTTCTAGTAAGCCAAAGCTGATGTGCGTCATCTTGGTTGCTTAAATGTGACACGAGGGCCTGAGGTAAGTACTTTTACTCCATACTGAGGCTCAATCCAGCACAAATGCTTCAGGATTACCTCCATGAAGGCTTCTTTTGATTTTGGATGCAACTTACGACACGTCTCCCTTGGGGTTATTTTGTTGAACAACCACTTCCTTTTAGAACTACTTCAAGTCATTCTGTCCTTCGCTGCATAGTAGAGGAAAGTGCCAGGGACATGAGTACACTGTGTACCCAGAGACAGAGATGCATCTGCTGGAGTGAGCTCTGAGCATGCCAGGTGGGACAGCAGCATTAGGCCCAGCTCAGATGTCTCTATCATGAGGCTTGTGGAAAGCTCTTTTACAGTATAGACAAATCTCCCATGCCCCATCATTTCCCTGTTTTTTCAGTTTCTGATATTTCAATACTTACAAGAAAAGTCTCCTGTTGTCTGGAGATCTTACATGGAAGGAAAGTCATATTAAAAGAGCACTGGGCTGGTCTTAATCTAGTTATGAAAACTACTATAGATTTATAAATCCTGCCATTTCACACGGCTCAAGAAACAAAACAAGATAGTGTTTGGTTCCAGTAATGGGAATAGGCATGTTTCAACAGGCAAAGTGAACCACTGGAGTATATCTACCAGTCAAGTAGAGTGGAATATAAAAAATATTATTCTCCTTAAGTAATATTACCTTCCAGAGACACAGAAAAACCTTATACTTTAGAGAAGTACAGATGCTTAATTTCCAGTAACTTAACTCCCTCTTCATCGTGTTGTTTTGTTGTTTGTTTGTTTTTTTGTTTGTTTGTGGGGTTTTTTTTTTTTTAATTAAAGATCTGCTGAGATTAATTGAGAGTTAGCTACTGCTGCATCTGTGGGTGGAGAATCAACTCAGCTCAACAGGAAAAAAATTAAACCAAATGTAAATCAGAGGAAATTTTTTATTTTTAATAAACTCGGGTGTATGTGCAGAGATTTGGAATACAACCCATACATTTACAGTAACCTAATTTAAAATTGTACTGTCTGAAGTCAGTGACATTTATATTTTTGTCTTTAGCAATTTTAGGATGCGTATTCCAGATGACAGCTACAGGCAAATAAACCCCCCAAATCTAAGGTGTTTAGTAGCCTGCTCCAAAAATGTGGGGTTTAATATTTGATTGTTTAATTAAAATTAAACTTTCATTTTAACAATGAAAGAAAACATTCAGTAAAACTAATGATTTAATGCTTGGAGAAGGTAACTAATCTCAGAAGTTCCCTTGATGTTTATCTTTATTACTTTAATAGAATAAAATTTGTGTTTGTTTAATAAAAAAACCTTGCTAAAACAATAAATAACCCAATTTCCCTTTATTTGGCGAGCAATATGCTTCATTTAGTTGATTTTTAAGGTGATAATCCTCTTGAGTTATTGAGTTTTAAGTGGATATTTATTGAATTTCTTCTTTTGACATCCTGCTGACCCTCAGGTCTTCCTGTCCCTGAGATCTGGCTACAACAGGTCTTCCACAGGTACAAATGAACCTCTCTTTGCAGAAGATGAAATGCTGGTGGCCTTCGTTGTCTTCATTGTCCTGTGTTCTGCAGTGAGGAAGGGAAAGATTGTTGATTCCTGTTCAAACTGGATGAATTCATCAGGGAAATATGTAATGTTGTCCAAAGTGATATAAGTGTTTCCATTCAGTGGCTACTTTGTATGGAGAAGACTAAAGGCTATCTCCATCGTCATAGCTTCATCGGATCCAGGCTTGGCAAAGAAAGATAAAAGATTGTGAGTAAAACCAAGATGCACTGAGGAATCTCTGAACTTCCATGGATTTACATGAGACTTTGAGAGACTGACATTTGGAGCACAACTTTGAAACCATTTTTTGTAGACAACACTTTTTTGCTGTCAAGGAAATACGTTGCCCTTCTAGAACAGGTTATTCCAAGTAATAGAATTATGAGGCCCTCTGCTTCTCTTTGTGGGCACTCACTATCTCTCATCATGTTTCCCTGAGGCTGCTGGATGACAAGGATTAAGATGCTGGCAAAGTATAGGATGTGCATGAGCAACTTTCCATTTAGTTCAGAAGTAAACAGAGATGTACTAATTGTCACAGGACACAGGGTCCATATGAAGCCTTCAAGCTGTGAAAACCTGTTCTCTCTTCAAAAAAGCTTCTATAAAAACTGATTCCAGCCATTCCAATTTCCATTCCATTTCCATTCCAGCTGGAAAATAAAGGGAAATTTTACTTGGTCTTGCCACAGCTGGAGACATGTAATTGCTTTCCCACTTGCTTTTGGAGACCTCATGTTTCTTGTTGTCTTTGTAGTTTTTTTTTAGGGAGAGTATTTGTGATAAAACACTATGACACTATTATTCTCAGTTCTGAACATATTGCATATCTGGTCTGGCAAACTGGAGGAAGCTCATAGCTTTCTGGTAAGATGATCTCAGGAAATATACGTAGGGGGGCTCTGCAAGCATGAGTTGCATGGCTGTTGTCTGCAGGCTGTGGTCCCTTCTGGTGTGGAGTACATATAAATTACAGCAGACTTCCCCTAGGGTTTCAAGCTGCAGCCTTAGAGATAAAGGCCCTGGGCTGCTGTCTTGCTCCAGGACCAGGAGACAGAGATGCAGTAGCTCTGGCTGTCTGCTGTAGCTAAGGACTCTTTTGAGCTATGTGGATGTATGCTGCCTTCAGTTGGCACTGCCTCAGGGAATTTTGTGAGCCTGTCCATTTTTCCACCTAATTGTGTTCAGAGAAATGGTTCACAAAGAAAAGATGCCTATCAGAAAGAATGAAGGGCATACACACAGTAAAGGGGAAAAGGCAAGATGAAATCCTGATCCTTGTCGTTATGGCAATTATGGAAGTTTTATGACTTATCCTTATGTATAATTAGTTTAATTGGAGTACTCTGTATAGTATATTTACAGGGGAATAGATCAGTTATAGTTTGTTCTGATGTGGAAAAGGGAATTTATGCTGTATATGCATAGTTAAAGAGGATACTCTGACACTGTGACTATTTTAACATCAGATGGGTTGTCATCTCTTGTCTTGTCTAATCTTCCTCCTTGTCAACACTTCTGGTTTAAGAGTGAGCCTGTTATTCTACATCTCTTGTTTCTTCCCTTTGCCCTTGGATCCCAAAGGGTTACCTTCAGGATGGCAGAAGAAATATGTTTTGAGGAGTTAGACCAGCCAGGCATTTTTGTTGGAAATTCTTGACTTGTCAAGGCAATGGCAATACTCTGGAGATTTACCCTTATGATGCAAATTCCAATATCAAAAGATTTTGAAAGAGTTGACAGAGCCTATTTGGAAAATTTTAAAGCTGAAAGATTGTCTTGTTTTTTCATTTGAATTGAGTTTTTGTTTTGAAAATCTGATCTTCACTAAAGGGTGAAGAAAAAAATGTAAAAACTGAAAGTAAACAGCTTGTTATTGAAAAAAAAAAAAAAATCTGAATTCATAGAATGTCAGGTTGGAGCAGACCTCAAGGATCATCTGGTCCAATCCTTTTAATATTGTTTACATGACATGTCCAAGCACCCCACTGAGATGAGACTTAAAGCTTTCCAAAGTGGGACAATCCACCATCAAGTTGTTTTAAGAGAAACAGCCTGCAAAACAAAATCAAAATTTCTATTTATTTGGCTTGGTTTGGGTAAGATTTAACTGCAAAAAACTTTTAAGTTCTCCCAGAACAAGAACATTATTTTCAAAAAAACTATCCCACCCACTCCTACAGCAGCCTTTTGGAGCCCAGGCTTGCAGCAGGCATTTTTGAAAGAGAGTTCAATATTTAAACAGTGATAACACAATAGCAGCCAAGCCTGCCCTCTCCATCCTGCCCAGTTTAACAGATAATTCCTACTATGACAGGGAGACTGGATTTGCATAGAAGTATGAAATCCAAGTGATTCGGAATGGATGTGCTGCTAAGGCTGGGGTAGGTTTGAGTAGGGTAACTGCTTGTCCCTCACCTAAAAGGAAAACCTGTGCTTTCCTTTACAGAGAGTCATTTTCCCTAGCTGGATTAATCAGACATGGCATAGAGGAACTGTACCCTTTTACAAGTTGTTGTTTGCTACCTTGGTGTTTTGTGTTTTATGTGTTCCTTGGCCTTTCTGAGGCCCCCATGAGTGGCTTACTGTATGTGTTTTTGCAATCATTTTCTGCTCTGCTTATCTGATTGGGTTTGTTTTGAGCTATTTGTAGACAGCACAAAAAGAGACCAGATTAAAATCAATGCAGACATTGTGTTCCCACACATGCCCTGTATTCCTAGGTATTAGAAATGGGAATGAGTCACCCAGCAATACAGTTAAGTACTGACAAATGGTTGTCTAAAGCTCTGATAAGTAAAATCTCTTTGACTTATTGCATATTTTCTGTCTCCACATACTGCTGGTATAAATCTGAGACAAAAATCTACTCTGTGCCTCCCCAAGGACAGAACATGGAGTCTTTGTTCAGGTATATTTTCCAATGAAATGTGTGAGGGTTTTGGGGACTAGAGCACTGAGTCTAAATTTATGTCTTGGGGCAGAGAAAAATAAAATAATCCTCCTTTACAGACCACACTTCTCTCTACCAATGCAAACACATGTGACTCTGCAACCAGAGAAAAATATTTTTAAAGTTTTGTTTTGTAATGTTTCTTCTCTCCACAACTCGAGGGATATCTCACTTTCTAATTCATGCTGAGCATACCAGGTTTTAGCTGTTAAAAAGTTAACAGTGAAATGAAAAGTGACAATTAGATAGAAAGGATAACAAAATGTCACCTGAGGATCAGTGTTCTATCTTTAGTCTTTAGTTTAAACATAATCCTTGAGAAATGGGTTGGTTTAGTTGCAGGGCTGTAGTTCCAGTCTTTTCACAATGGGGAAAGGACAACCTAAGTGAAGACTCGTGTAGACTATGCATAAATGAGAAACAGACATAGAACATGATTCTTACAGAAGACTAGGAGATCCCACTGAATAAACCCCTCACAATTATTTATTTAACACATCTAGTCTAATCAAAGGTAAAATCAGTTGCTAATACTTGGAGGAGGATGGAGCTGGCTTCTCCTGGCTCTACAAAGGGGTTTCTTGGAGTTTCTATTAATGACTAACAAGGAAAAGACTACATCAGTCCTGTTTCCCCATTGTGTGTTGAAAACCCTCTCAGTTTATCTTCTTACCAAAATTGATAAATTCCCAGTATTTGGAATTTTTAACCCATGTTCTCACTTACTGCAAGTTCTTGACAATTTTTTTTCCCATTGTTGTCCTGAGCAGGATATTTAAACAGTAAATGTCTAGGCAGTAAAGGTGTACTCATATTGTCCCAAGTCTGCCACATGCTTCACTGTCACAGCCCTCTTGCTCCAACTCCAGGAAGCAGCAAAGTGAACGATGGGTCTAAAGACCATACACGGGAATTAGTCTGGAACTATTATTGTTTTTTAATTTCCAACAGAAGATTTGAATACATGCAAAGACACAAAAATAAAGCCTCATTTACTCCTTCTTTCATTCCCAGCTTTTGTGAGTATCCCTTCTGCCACAGCTCCCTTTAAAGCAGTTGCCCACTCCAGGGCAGAAATCTGCAATTCTCCCCGGGAGGCAGCCTGGGGCTATGGCATCCTGTGTATCTAAGTATATTTTTTGACTTCTCTAGCAAACAAATAGCACATGCATTTAGATTTTATCAAAAAAACAAAACAAAACAAAACAAAAAAAACCACCTAAAGAAAACCCTGTGCTGAACACACATCTTCCCCCAGGAGAGAAGCAGAGAGCACAAACATTTGACAGATGTTAGTCATATTGCTTACTACATTACTGGAAGGCACCGAGGCACTGTGGTCATGGGAGCAGCATTAGAAACAACATACACAAGGGCACAGCAAAGATTGCTGCAATATTTAGTCTACTACACTTCACTGATTTCTCACCTTTAAGCTCTTGAGAAAATTTGTGGAAAGTTTTAACAAGAATAAAACATAGTCATAAAATGGATTTTGTCCCTAAAAATGCTTCAAAGGTTATAAGAACTGAGCTATGCTCATGTTTCCATCTCTGTCTACTTTGAATTTAAAGATTTGATTAGGGGTTGTTATACAAACTGCTTGCCTGTGTAGCATACCATCCCCTGTATGTAACATCCTTTGCTTCCCAACCATTCATATTCAGAATTAAAAAATAGAAATGGTCAAGTGGAATTGACCCTTGTGTACTAAAATAGCATAAATTGTAAGTTCAGCCTCAGGAAATCTGGTCTTTTGGAACAAATACTCAGTAGATGCTGATATGCTTTAAAGCCTTTATTTGTCTGCCCAAATAAAACCCTCTGCAAAGGGTCACGCCCTTTCATACTCAGCTGCAGCTTAAGTTTTCCTTTTTGCATTCTACATTAATTTATTTTATTTTTCAGTACCCATGTCAACTGTGTGAAATCTAAACATTTTGGCAAGATGCCTACCTCTTCCCTCCTTGAATAAGCAATGTGCAACCCTGGAAAAGATTTCTATTGGGTCAGAATTAAAAAAAAAAATAAATAAATAGTTGGATGCTAAATTGAATCTGGAAAAGATAACAAATGGGGGCTGATTATTTATAAACAGTGAAGCAAACACAGATACCAGAAGCATCACAGGATAGAATAACCTGGACAATAGTCATAGAAAGTATTTGGCACTGGACCTGTTGTACTTTTAATGTGCAGACACTTTAATTTGTGTAACCTATTAGTTACTGACACTATCCAAGCTTTTCCCCCACTTTAGTTAAACTCAGCCAATCCAACTTTAAAGGCACACAGGTTTTCCAGACATAGAATGAAACTCTTGCATTTTTTTGTGTCCTATGAGAATGTCAGTATGCAGGTACTTAGGGCTTTACTCAACAGTGCAGTATTACAGAACTGAAACTCTCACTTGTTCATGTGCTAACCTATGATCCATCTTAAATCAGACCAGAGAGCAGATTGACTAGATAAGACTGAGGCTTCAAATACACAGCATGCATGAGGAAAAACACTAAACAGGAACTCTGTAAAGGTATCAGAAAAAGCCTCAGCAATTCTCTTCTTCACTTTATTTGAGAAGATAAAACCCAATCTCATTGTGCTTCAAGTTGTCAAACAAAGTACAGAATCCCAGTCCACCAAAAAAAAAGTTATCAGAGAGATTGTCCCACATCAGTTCTTGAGAATTCTTATTAGCTATTAAAAGGGAAAAAAAATGTTCTTGTTTCTTTCTTTCCAGAGTTTACATAACCTAAACTAGTTCCTCAGCTTGTTTTCCAAACTAAATCTTCACATGCCAGGGTTATTCCTATGAGTTGGGAAGACAGTATGTAACAGCATCTCTTGCTGACATCTGTTGCAACAGTAATTCCGTACAGAATTACAGAACATTGTAATGAATTAAAGGGAAACCTGCATGGATTGCAAGCTATTTTGTCACTGCTCTGCATTATTTTGTTGCTTACCTTATGATTCAATAGAGATTTTGAGGCAAGAATACTTCAAGAATACTTGTTAATACTTCACATTTCTTTTGTTCAAATGAAATACTTTGCACATCACCAAAATCATAGCACACAGTGCTCTGCCAGTAGAGCCAACCAAAATTCTGTTTAGCTGTTGTCTTTAGTGTCAGACTCCTTGTCTGATCTTCTTAAATCTGCTCTATCAAACCACTGCTCTCCTTGATGCTGAGACAAATGAGAGCTGTTAATAAGTGTTCTTGAAGACTGAAAAGAAAATCTTAGCAATTAAACATAGTTTTTCTAAAATGGGTTACTGTCTTACCTTGTTGACCTTTAGTTTCCCACTTTTTACAACTTCTTAGTACCACTTGCCACTCAGATTACTGTTACATTATGGTTTCCTTCTCTGAAGGACCCTGCATATTTTGAAAGGCCCTAAAATCAGTAAATGTCAACTGTGGCTTTTGAGTTACTGCTTTATTTTCCTTCCCAGTCTGCATGCTGAATCCCTCATTAATGCCTTTATCTGTCATTGTCTTTCACTGAAATTTCTAATGCACTCCTAAATTGTTTTCAGCATTTCAGTCTGTTCACTGCAGTGATGAAGGAGGCAGTCTCAGCTGGCCAGGTAAATAGACCATGTTCTCATCTCTGTGCCCCTTCAAGTGGATAAGCTGCTTCTCTGCTGCAAATGATTTGCTGTCATTCATTGTTAGGATACATTTTCCACCTTAAGTTTTCCATCAGCTTTATGGGCTTTGGATCAGACCTGCATAGAAACACAGTGAAGTCAGATCATTAAAAGCTAAGAGCAGATAGAGCAGAACAGATAAATATCTTCTTCACCTGACCCCTTTCCCATGGAACAGAGGATTTCAATGTGGGAGTCATGAAGACGTATCAAGTTTGCAATCATTTCATTCTTCCTACATTATTTAAGACATTCCCTGCTTCCTGGCCTGGCCAAAGAAATCCTGTTCATGAATTAAAGTATACTGCTGCTGAAAAGCTTAAGCATCTCTTCTGGGCAGGCTTAAGGCTTTTATCACTTAAAAACCAGCTTGTAAAGCACAAGAATTACAGCACTAGTGGTGGGGAGGGATTCAGATATTTTACTTCAGATTTTTGAAATATTCTAAATGGAAAATGAACTTTTGAGCTAGGTCCCTTCATGTAGGTGAGATATCACTACCTAATAGCTTTGTGTGGAAAGGAGAAATGATTGGAACATTTATGCAACATGGGAGAAGATGATGGCTCTTATTTGCATTTCCATAAATACACATATGACCAATGTGTTTTTTTCTAATTATAGAAGCAAGGAGGGGGTTCGTTTTTGTTGATACTTGCTCACTGTTTGATATTAAAATACACCAATGACAAGCAGAGCATTATAGGTTTAAAATTAATCTTTCAGATACAGTCCAGCTTCCTCATATGAATGTTATCTGCTTTTCCAGAGGAGACAGGGTGGAATCACAGTCACTGTCTACTGCAGGTAACAAAGTTTTTTTGTCATTAGAAGGAATCTGGTTGACCTTAGCTGCCACATGGCAGCTCCAGAAGCTGTTTGCAGCCCAGCAATATTATGTTGCATGCAGGGAAGGAATGTGGTGATACTATTATCCAGATCCTCAGCTGGTATAAATCTGCATAGCTGCCTCAACTCAAAACAGATCTGTTGCTTTGTCCATTTGGGGGACACTTCAACACTGCAAATGAAGTGTGGTGCAAAAAACACAGAAAAGGGGAAAGTCTGTGTCAGTAAATCCATGTGAACAGTACAGTTCGTTCATGGGACATTTTGCTGAGCTTCATCATTAGGAACGTCCTGGTCTTTTTAAAGCCAGGTCAACCAATAAGCTTTACTCAGATGGAGAATATTGTGAATGTGGTTGTCAAGCTTGAATGTTCTCAATGATCTAATTTGGTATTAGAGTCCCCGACATTTTCTGCTGTAAAGTTATCATGTGGGGAGTTTAAGTCTTGGATTTCTCAGCATGCACTGGGGTGGGTAGATGTGCACTTTTTTATTGGCTTATGGCTTTAGATTTCCACTCCTAACATTTCCTGTAATGGAAACTTTGTTATTCATTTTAAACAGTGGGTTTTTTTTTTTCAAGTCGCTGTTTATTGGATTCTGAGTTCCTCACTGAAATCCTTGTATGTGAGATGGTTTTAGTGTCTCCTGTGGCCTTCATGATTTCTCGTTGCCACATCTGGAGGTATCAGGGATAACAACAACCACCATTTAGAATCTTACCTTCGATGGTTTAGCTTCAACTAGTAGTATCTATGTTTTGACCACACCATTTTTTGTTCTCTGCTTAACTCTACTTCTAGTCATACTTTCTGGGTAGCTTTCATAGCTTGTTTCTGTTCATTGAGAAGACAGCACGCTGTTTTTTTTAGCTTTTGTCCATAGCACATTCCATATCACCTGGTCATCAGATGCTTCCTAACCTTTTCTTTCCAAATTCAGCTATTACCCTTCTTTGTAGCTGAGGTTTACCTCATTCCAGTAGCCTTTGATTCTGCTCAGGCTTCTGTTTTGATTCTCACACTGGCCTTTGCAATAGATATTCAGACAGCTTTTCAGAACTTTGGCTTCTCACATGAAATATTGACCTCAGATCCATGTTTATTCCACATGACACCTTGAAAATTAAGTGAATGAGGAGACCTTCAGAGGGCACACAATTGATCTAACTTGAGAAGATATTTCCTCAGAGAATCCAACTACACATAAGACTTGCAAGGAAATCATTGTTAAGTGCTGTTATGAACCAAAAATTTCTATCCTTCTCTGTTTAATGTTTAACTATTTTCATTTCTATTTTGGTTTCTGCTGTAAAGAGAAGACTCTGGGTTGCACATCCTGCCTCCAGAAGCTCCCAGTACTCGGGATTACTGGAGCAAGTGGTTTTTAGTGGGTTTGAATAGGTAACCTCCAATACCCTGAAATGCAGAAGTCCTGAAAAAGTCCAGGGCATAACCACAATAGATAACACAGTTCAAGATAATCTGATTTACTTTAAGTGGCACTTGTGTTTGTAAAGAACAGAATCTACACAGATGCACACAGTGAAGAACCACAGCTACCACATGCTCATATCTGCTTTTAGGACCTACCAGACAGTTATAGGGGATTGTTTTGTTGCCCTAGAAGTGATCAAGGTGATTGGTATCACTTCATTATTGTGTCATGGTTTTGGAACAGGCGGGATTTATTTTTGTGGGCAAATCATCAGCTAAGAGGAAACAGCTGTGTTCTGTGTTTTTATGTTCCGTATTTTTTATGTTTTGTTGGCATTTGCTTGGAGCTGTCATACTGACATCATTGCAGTGAGCCATAGGCTCCTACAGCAGTAGCCAGAGAAAAAAAAAGGAACGAGAATGTCATTCTTCAAAGCGAGGAAGTTAACAACCAGCCTTTCTTATTATTTAACTAAGTTAAGGATCTGGTCTTGTCCTTCAAAACCTTCAAAGTGCTTGGCTCAAAGAGTTCTGGGACAGTCTTTCTTTCCCTAGCCAGTGAGCACTTGTATCACTGCTTTCTGAGTGAAGCACAAAAGGAGCTTTCTTATTTGCTTAACTTGTTTTTCACAGAATAAATTATTCAGCATGCATGAAAGGCACAAAAAATAGGAAACAAACCTGACATATACAAGACACTTGAAAAGCTAGTAGCCATCAATAATCTCTCGGGGACAAGAGGCAAGTCAAAATTGAAGAGAAAAAAATCATACATAAGCTACTCTGAGAAGGCATCGACTGCTGTGTTTTAGACCTGTGCTGTTCATGTCTTACCTGGGTCTTTCTGTGTGATGCACAGTGAGAGAAGCTGTGCCCTCCCTCACATCTGTACACCCCCACAGGGACTGTGTTGGTGTTCTGTTTACATCTTCCCCTGCTGAACTCCTTCATGGCACTTGCACACAAAATCATCTTTTCTATTTTTAGGTTATCCAAGTCACATCTGTGAAGAGCAGCAGTGCACCGGGCATGTTTGGTTTCATTTATTTATTTCTCATTATTTATTAATGGTGTGTAACATGTATACGTCATTTAGATGCCTAGATTTATCCTTGATATTTTTAAAATTATGTAATGAAGTCTCAGCAGGCTTGGGATTCTTTTTTTTTTTTTTTTTTTTTTTTTTTGACTCCAGTGGAAATCAGAATCTTTCCCAAGTGGAATTTTTATTCTGTACTTCCACCCCACCGCCAAATTTTCTATTCTGACAAGTGTTTAAATATGACATCAGATCTCACCACTAGGTCTGAAATATCCGTGGGAGAGTATGTGTTCTTAATTACATTATGAATGAAACCTCAGGAAAAATCCTGAAAACACGACTAGACATTTTCTCAGTGTTAAAGGCCTTAGATGAATACAGCAAACTGAGCCTGAGATGGATTTTTTACTTCATTCTCAATGACCCAGTTACTGCTTCTTTCTTTAAAATAGTGACCCAAATTTCTGTTTCATTATCTCAAGCCTCATTTTAAGATTTTTCAGCTGGAGGTAGCCAAAATCTTTCATAAACAGCTAAAAAACTGAACTGCAAGCAGCTCCAGTAACTGAGCAGCTTATAATTTTCACTGACTTCAGTAAAAACTATGGCTTCTTGGCATTTCCAAAAATCAGGCCAGTCTACCAAGGTTCTTCATTTATAGAGATGTAGTGACCTGATTTTCAAAACTATTGAGTACAAACAAGTTTTAGTAAACCCAAGGCATCTTTAGGTATTTCATGAATTGGCATGTTAAGACTTGCATAAAATCTGCTGGAATTTGCTGAAGTTTCCAGAAGTGTTTTACAAAGTTTTACATCCAGGAATGTAAAAGAATATTATTTTTGGTCTCTTGAGTTCATTCTGTAACTCTGGACATGTAGATCCCAGAGTGACACTGTCAGGGTTTAACCACATCCTGAGCTTTCCTTTTAATTAATTCACTCAGTGAACATTACAATATGCAGTAACATTTTGGTACATAGAGCAATGACACATCCTGTACCAGAAGAGGTCTGAACACTGATAATAGAACAGAGAGGTCTTTGTTCATCTGTTTGAAAAACAACCAGCTACATTTTTATCTTTTTCTTTGAAAACTTAATTTGTGCCCCATGTACACTGTATAAGGGAATAGATTCAGGTTTGAAGAAAAAAATCTATATTTTCCCCTTGTTGCTTCAGAATATGGACGGATAAGAAAAGTCTCTGTTTTTTAGCCATTCCACATACATGTGGATCAGCTCAAGTGCCCACATATCCATATCATGTATGTAAAATTATTCTGCCAACAGAGTGAGGAGTTAGTGAATGTGGTGGGTAACCTCTGTATTCCCTCCCACCTTAAACTGAGGGGTGTTCCCTGTCCACTGCCCAAGTTATATTTCTAGTCATCTTGTTCTGAAGAATCCAACACTGGAGATTTTCACTCCTCTTGCCTCCTGCAAAGTCTTTACATATTTTTAAGTATGCAAAAAAAATTTATATGCAACTGCCCCAGGTGCAAAGATAATATTTTTAAAAATAAACTTACCCTCTTTTCTTCACATACTAGCTGCAGTAAAGAAAAATTAGTACCTTTTCTTGTGATATTTTATTGGTCTGGCCTCTGGGCCACAATCAATATTGTCATTTTGCCTGAAATCTACAGAGCTCCCAATCATAATTTTCCTCTCCTTATTATTTTATTTGGTGCAATTTTGTTACTATTGCACTAATCTTTGGTCTCCAATAGACCTGTTCTATAGTAATCATGGTGATTTTGACAGTAACATCTAGCTTATTTGCCTGCTACAATCTTTAAAACTGCTAGAAAACACTAGGTCTTTGCCACCTTTTGTCTATTCAAAAGCAGCATTCTGAGAGCATTTTAAAATTTAATCCTGTAATTAACCTAAAGGAGTGGCTTTACCTGGTTATAATAGCCATTTAAAGATTGTTTCCTATAAGAATAAGACCATTAATTCTCCTTTATTTCACCTGCTCAGCTAGTATGCATGTCACATTTTACATCTGAGATATGCAGATAGATTTTCTGTCTTCTGTGAAAAGCTGCATTTTGATCTGTCTCAGTATTGCTCGGGGCACTTTACTGAGCTGCAAGCATGTGGCTGTGCCTGTGGTATTAGGAGGTTTTTTTTTTAACTTCTGGTTTACATTAGATCTGTTTCTTCGCATCAGCAGAATGAGACCCCAACAACATTCCAAAATTTAAAGTCATATCAACAGCTTTGTTGAGATGCCACTTGGGCTCTTCCTTAGGAAGTAGAAAAAGAGCACAGACAAATGGAGAATGGAGAATGTAGGGTGTCTGTATCATACTTTTAATCTGAGATGCATCGTATCTTTTAAGCTCTGCAGTGGAAGAGTGTCCATTCTGGCTCTCACACTCCCACCTCTCAGCGTGCTCTGACAGGGTTCCCCTGATTATGAGGTGAATTGCATCAGGGAGCTAATTGTATTAAAACCAGCCATTTTGACAATATTTCTTCCTTTCTGGCTATGAACAGATTAAATAGGATTTCTGCTCATGGCTTTTAGTCTGCAGTATTTCCTTGATATTGCCACCATTTATCCCATCTAAGTATCTGGGCATCTAACCCCAAGTTATAAGTTCTCCTATAGAATTCATGCACCTCTGATCCTTTGCAGAGCTAGGCCAAGAGATTTTTAGTACAGTCCCCATTTGAATTCTAGCAAAGAGAGGAACTGCATAGGCCAGCACCCCAACCTCAAGGCTACAGTTTATTTCCCTCCCGTGTAACATATTCTTTGCAGTCTATTTTATTCAGAGAACACTGATTTGAACAGTAGGCCTTTGTACAACTTTGCTTTCAGAGGGAAAGTTTCAAAACTTTCCCTCTTTCAAAAAAATTTTCCTACTATTTCAGAAGAATTCATGTTTTCTTTTTAATGCAAGGAATAATTGCTAAAAAAGAAAGAAACCACTGTCAGAAAGCCAAAAACTTTGCTAATTTTGCTTTGAATAGAACCCCCACCCCAAATTCTTAACACAGTTCTATTTCTGGACAGAATTTTAAAGCCTTGACTACTTCAAAAGGAAAATATTGCATATTTCTGCTAATAGGTTATCTCTGTGAAAGGGAAGAGACTGGTAATGAGTAACCATTCTCTTTTTTCTTTTGCTTCAGAACATTTTAATTGTGTTCCAATTACTTCAACATATTTAATATACTTCCAATATGTGTTTGTACAGTATGCAGGCAAATGATTTTCCTAAGTCTTATACAATATAGTGAGTCAGAAATGATTGCTGTTCCCACTCCCCCTGATCGAGCGTGAGTCACAAAGTGGTAAAGTCTGTCTCCCCAGAGCTCTGAGTGAAATCCACCTGATTTCAGGCAGTCGGTACAAAGCTGACAGCCGAGTAGCACGTGGAGCTCCCTTGGCTGAATGGAGTGTGTCTGCCTACAAATCTCTTACCTGCTGTGAAAGAGGGGCATATCACAGCCCTTTGGGAAGTGTCATGTCACAGAGATTTGCTGATCCCAGCATGTCCTCCCATCGCTGCAGAGAGGCTCTGGCTGCGGCTGTGCTCCAGCTGTGCACCCTGCCCCTGGCTCATGGGGGCGGATTTCCTAACCACTCTTCATCTGGCACTGAAGTTTCCAGGCTTTGGGGCTGTGTGTGAGGGCAAATTCTAATTGGAGCCAGTACCTCAGCACGAGAGTCACCCCCTCAGCTGCATCAGTGGGGCAGCAGCAGTTGCCGAGTGGGTTTTGGCAAGTTCCTTATAGCTGTGCACACACAAAAGCTCTGCTCCCCACAAACACATGGTACTTGAAGAGAAGTCCCTTGAAATCAGATGCCTCAAGCTGGGTGGGATCTACTTCCTTCCGTCCCTGCAAATTAGAGCTGTTTTCTTTCCACAAAAGAAGAAAATATTTTGTGATTTGGTAGTGCACTGGTACTTTTGTTTGGTGGTATACTGTGTATACTATGCAGTATACTTCTGAATGTTCATCCCAGAGTCCATGTTAACTGGAACACAGAATGTTTTTTGGGCATACAAGGTTAACAAGTCCTTATCTTCTGTTGATAATCACAGAATCACAGAATTTGATTCTGTGGAATCAAATTGGAAGAGACCTTCAAGATCATCCAGTCCAACCTTTGAAAAGATTATTAACAAATTATTCTAAAGGAAACTTTTTTACCTCTTTGAGTATTTGATTACTGTGACTGTTGATAAACAATGATCTGAATAGTATCCCAGCAGCCAGGTAACATCACAGTTATTCCTGTCTGAATTTTCAAGGGTGCCGATACGTCTTTATTAATTTTTGCTTATGTATGTGAATTACATGTTTTTTTAAATTTGATTTCCCAGGCACCTCTATACTGCATTTTTTAATAGCTTTTTTTTTTTTTTTCAACTTCTTTATTGTGAAGACTGTGTTTCAGAAGCAGACTGACCAGCTCTAATGGTGAACGAAGGATCAGGAAGGGTAGCAAAACTTGTCCTTTAAAATACTATATAATGTATCTGTAAAGGATTTTCTTTGCACATTTGAGCTTTCTGACTTGCATCACTTCATTGTTTTCAACAAAAAAACCACCAGTTAGGAATCAAAGCTGTATTCCTCTGACAACATAGCAAAATAGTCTTTCCCATTAAAATCCTGATAGTGTAAAATCCTTATGATAAGAATATTTTCCTTCAGTGAGACAATTGCACTGGCTTCAGCATACTCTTCATGCACTTTAAATGTTATTTCACTTAGTTTTGATCATTTAAATGTTAGATGTCTAACCAGCTTTCTAAGGTTTCTTCTGCTGTCAGTGGAGAGACATATTCTCCTCTGGAGGGGTGATTCATACCTTCTATATTAGACTTCTGCCTCTCAATTGACAACAGAAATGTAGCCTAGACAACTGGGTAAATTAGATTCCTGCCTCTTAGATTAGGTGTGATAAATCCTATTCTTGGCTGTCTTTGTGCATTTGAGTTTACAGGTTTGGAGCTAAGTTTTTTTAACACCTGAAGTACCTCTGAGGGCTGATAGACTAATTGACTTCTTTAGAAGCTTTCCAAATTATGAGTGCAAAATAAAGAACAATCTAATTCCTATACGGAGGGGGGAAAAAAGTAATAATATATAAAAAAGTTTTAATATTTTCCTTTCAAGCGTAAGAACATGGCAACAATAAATAATAATAATGAAAAACACCTATACTGCATAACTTGGTAACACCAAATGACAGCTAAGAGGTCAGTTTGCTAAGTGTGTTTAGGTAATGTCCCAAACATGTTTTCTCAGCAGCTGTACCTGGTTTTAGCTAAATGCTTTAATACAATGGGGAAGAGCTCACATATGAATTATTCCTGCTTCTTTGACCCCAGATTTCCCTTTCTGATGAGTCAGCTGACTCTCTTCAGGCTACGGACAATGTGCAAATCAATAGGGTGACCAGCTTCCAGCATATCAAGAGTCATGAAAATAAAATTTACTGCCATGAGTCATAGACTTTAAAATGTGCACTCTTTAGTATTTTGTAGATTTTTTTTTTTTTTTTTACTGTGAATGCCAACTGAACCTAACCAAAGTTCTGGTCTATGTGTGAACAGTCTACTTGATCATAATCCAGCATAAGGCAAATGTATAAAGATTATAGAAATCAGAGTCCTCAAATTTCAGTTATTCTTCTTTGCACTGCTTTACCTTTTCTAGCCTTTAGACCTTCTTCCCTCTTCTCTTAGCTATCACCTCATTCCCTTTCTGACTCTTTTACTCCTTGGCCCTCCTAGTATCATGTACAGTTATAAGAGCAGAGCTCCTGCATTTGGACTTGCTGAGCCAAATGTCTGCCAACTTAAAAAATGTTTGGATGGATAGCCCCCATTATCAATCAGGTGAAAGATGCAGCAGCTGCTGCTGTTTCTTTTCTACCTTTTTCACATTGCTATCTATTTAGCTGAAAAAATCTTCTAGTTAGGAATCTTTGCAAAAGCCACATCTTCCATGTCAATGAGAAACCTTGTCTTTCATGGAACAGCATGACCATGAGGTTTGAACATGAATACATATACATAGAATTAGTCTGACAATATCATAAGACTTGCATTTATAAGGCTTCTGATCTGTGGATCCAAGTCAACTCAAATTGTTACAGGTTTATTCAGATCATTAACAAGATATTTTCCCAGGACCATACAGCCTAAATGAATAAATGGCGAGTACAAGCTTCACCCATAGCATGCTGGCAGCTACAGGGAGAAGAAAGCAATATGTAGTTTTAGTTTTCATACTCATCAGTTCAGAAGCAGGTCTTTTAGCTGTGATATGACTGATGGTCTTAGCAAAGGGAAGAGTAAATAAAGTGTGATTTAGTCACTGCAATTATCCAGAACTTCACTGCAACATTTCTGTGTACATCTATTGCACATACACATGATTCTGTAAATGAGGAAATACAGTAGTTGAGACAATTTAGCTCTGCCAGCTAACCCAACACTGAGGAGAGAGCCCCCTGAAAAGTTCCTTTGTACTGAATGTAAAGTGGATATAGATTATCTTGCAATAAACTTCTTGATTTAAGCTTCTATTTTCTATACATTCACACTGCATGCAGATCTCAAGCCTTGGCTTATGTGCATGCTCAGTTTTGCTCATGCTAACCTTAATTACCTCAAAACTGATGACAGAAGAAAATTCATGTATGAGATGAAAGTCTCTTTTTCTGAAGTGAATTAGCATCTGAAAAGATGCATTAATTGCACATCCAGTATTTTCAAACTTTCCGGGGAACCAAAATCCCTAGGCTGCACTTCCCACAGACATCTTATGCACATGATACTCTTTTCCTTCTTTTCACCATCCAAATCTAAAAGGCTGTGTGTGACAAGATTAGGAGGGTACTTCATTTGTGATTGCTTTGTGACCCAACTGTATAACTGGAATAATTTGGAGAGCAAGGCAGAAATTCGATGTCAGCTAGAGTCAGCTGGAAAGGGTCAGGCAGTAATTGCATGTTAGTGCTCCTGATCACTCCTTGAAGGGCCTACATTTGTTCTGTTGACCACCTCAGGAGCGCAGGCACCTCATGTGGGCACCTGAAGCCTCATGTTAGGAATAGAGATGTATGTGGATGTGCCATGACAGCTACCTGTGTTCCTTTCCTACATCAAATATCATTAGACTAATCTCCCATCCCCAAAAGGCATGTTTTTTTACTCCTGCCACAGATAATTGCTAGGCCTATATGGAGAATTTGGTGCACATTTGTGTGCCACAAGTCTCAGCTAGTTGTCTTTGAGTCATGCTATTTCCTACCCAGAAGAGAGGGTGGGTCCCTCCTCTGATGATGAGAGAGCTGCACTAGGAGTGCGGAATGAACCTCAACTTGAGGTGACATGTCTTTTGTGCCTGTGTTTCTGCTTTAACTCTTGAGTTGTTTAACTTCCTAAAAAAAACAACCAAACAAACAAAACCAAGGTATGTGAAGAGGAGGGCTGTGAGTGATTTGGGTATGAACTATGGAAATAGGAGACATGCTTATTTACCACCAATTTGGGAATACAGCATTCAAGCATTTTGTCAAGACACCAGAGTGGATTGTCTAGAGTATACTAAGCTGGTTTTGAATCAGAAACAGAATAACTGTATTAACACTAGTTAATAAATCTTGCTTTGCTGAACAAATTGCCTGAGTGGGTGAAGCTTGGATTAAATGAAGGCATTTTGCTTCTGGTGCTCTGGTTAGCTTGTTCAGAGGTAATTTAGGTATTGACCCATTGTAGCATGAGAATAAGAAATAGAAATATATCAGATAATTTTTTTATATAAATACATCAATAAATACATATAGCTGTATGTTGATTTTTATCTATAATTGTTGATGGGTATGTTGATGTATATGTTCATGTATCCCTGCTGGTAGCAAGGCAATCATAACATTTACCTCTCTCACAAGGGGCTGTAGGATGTACTAAAACCTTTGAGGGACTGTCATGGTGATTGTTACCATGTAAATACATATAATTTTAATGTGACATGTATGAATTTTTTTTTCTTTCCATAGTTACTTTTCTTCTTTTAGAAGCTCTAAGGTAGAGAGAGAGTACTTTTTCTTATATTACCATTGTATTTTTCCTCATAATTTTTCTCTACTGAGTAGTTTTTTCAACAATAAGAGACTACTTCAGACAAAAATAGTAAAAATGCTGAGAAATAAGAGCATGAATAGATGTTCAGGAAGCATATGCACAACTGGAGAGATTCCAGAAGAAATCATCCGGGATCAACAGACATCTAGGAAACGTGACTTTTTCTTTAGTAAATATAGAAGAGATCAATGGCTTTTAGTCTAGATAATACTTAAGAATGTAGACTTTAACTGCAAAAGGAGTGTGAAATATTGTTATATTCTAGGGAAAACACACACAAAAATAGTTTAATATCAAGCGAGAAAAACCTTAAAAATAGTTTAGAGAACCCTTGTATTTCAAGAATATTTTTCAAATCTGTATTTCCCCCCCGTGGTAAAAAGCTGGGAAGGAAGGAAGGAAGGCAGGAAGTTTCTGTTTAGAGACATAAATGTTCTCGATATTGGAATGTAAAAGCTTTAAAACACACAATTCCAGCCTCTGTCTTTAAGGGATTCTCACTGAGGCTGATGCTGAATAGGCCAGATCTTCAGATACATCTTTTTTATTTCTTTGCTTACTTCTTTTGGATGCCAAGTGGGTACCTATCTGAAGTAAGCAAGCCAAAAATCAATATTTTTTTTCTTCAGTGTTTCTGCTTTCTGTGGTGACTTTTCTTGATGTAAATTTTACATTATTTATGAGAACATTTCTAGTTTCATGATAATTTAATCTGCAAACCATTCTGTTCAGATTTGACCACCAAACAATATTTGTGAGCATTCATTCCTGTTCTGTAGAGAAATTGATTAGAAGTGGAAGTTAATATTGTTTCTTCCCTTCAGGTTTCTGCTGATTTCTCTGAAGTTTTCAAACTGCCTATCTCTGGCATTGCTGACATAGTTACCTGTATATTTATGTACTAATACATGCAGATTGTCTATGTATATAGCAACAAAAATAGATTGCCTAGCAATAATTAACTCTTATTTAAAACAAAAATGAGGAGACCAGAGGTACCACAGATTATTTCCTTTTTCACATCTGTCTATAAATTTACCTCTTATTGTATGACAGGAGATACATACATACATACACTAACAAATATATTTCAGTGTGTTGAAAGGTTTTATCCACACTTTGGGAGCATATATGCAAATTTAGCTTATAATTACCTCCTCTTTGCTTATATTAAAAATAGAAAAGTCAGTCCAGAACTAATAAGTGACATATAGTCAGTATAATTTAATGGTAAAACAGCTGAGGCATTATGACAGGTTTTTCTCTCACTTATGATTAATCATTTCCCTATTAAGGCTGCTGAGAGCAGCATAAAAGCAGTTCTCATTCTTTGCCACTGCTGATGTCACCAGTCTCAGCTTAGCACTTTCAACAGGCATTGTGCTATATACTTAGATTGAAAATGAAGCCCAAAGGCTCCCAGCAAAACTGATACAAACCTGTTGCTAAGCTCTCTTCTGGAAAGATGGCACAGTTTGTCACATTGATTTTAATAAAATCTCTTGAATATGAGGTTTCCCTTCCTGCTCAGCCAACATGCCTCTGACTGGGGTTTTGGATCATCAGCCATCTTCAACACAGCCATGTTCACAGCCTGCTCTTTTTGAAATTGTGTCTCCCTTGGGCTCTCAACATGTCTGAGGGACTGCTGTCCTCATTCTCCCTCCTTGTCTCTTGATAAGTTCCAGATATGATGCTGCCCTCTAGATCTGCCTCAAATAAAAATCTCATCCTGGCCTTTTTTTCCAGTTACATCATTTTCATGATGCTGTGAGAAGCTAGTGTCTGCTGTCTTTTCTCCATCTGTGGAACCCAGATCTCTTGCCTGTTTCTTAATTTTGCAGAGAAACCCTTTTGAACTACTGTCCATGCTGTTCTTCATGCTTGGTTTACAAAGCTCTCCAAAGCTGATTTGTTCTTTTTGGGTCTTGCATGAAAACTCTTCTCTTTTAAGATTTATGTCAGAGTGCCAAAGACCACAGGGCACACATGAAGAACTGTGCTGTCTTCTTCATCTCTATCCAGCAGTCGCCTCTTCTAGTCAGATTCAGTAAGTTTTGGGCAGGCACCACTTCCAGTTAGTGTTTGGGGTATTGCTGAACGTCACCATAACAATACTGCTAGTATCCTTGGTGCAACAGTCAGCATGTATTCATACAGCAATTTCTTTATCTAGCTGGATGTGAGTTCAGGGGGGACAATATAAAATGCTGGAAAAAATTCCCATGAGTAGAACTGATGACTTACTGACAGGGAATGTGTTCTTTTAACCTGACTTGTGACATGGGAGTTAATAATCCAGAATCATAGAATGGTTTAGGTTGGAATAATGCTTTCCCCCTTTTCTGTGTTGCTGAGAGGAGGAAGGGACAGGAGGATGAATGTGGTTTTTGTTGCTTGCCTCAGACAGCCAGAGGCAAATGAAGCTGACTTTCCTAATCACACAGATACATAGCGGGTAGTTTCCCACACAAGAAAACCACCTACATGACTCAAAACTCTTTTCTGTTCAAATGTTGCTATTATTGTTTGTTTGGATAACTAGGAATTTCAGCAACACTGAATATGATTCAGCCTTGACAGGGAGAGGGAAGGAACATTGTGGCCAGCTTTGTGGTGTGGTGGGGACGGTCGCGTCATACTGCGAGGCATGTGGCTTACAGCAGATCCAGCTGTGATTCCCAGCTTGCATGGCCAACGTGGAGGTTTGTGGGAAGCTTTATTCTCTGTGCAATCTACCTCTCACTATTAGTTCAGTTAGGAAACAAAGGTCTTAATACTAGTAAGTGCTGAGATCCCTGGCTCTAGTCCAGACGTTTATTAAGCATGTATGAGTCAGAGCAATTCTTTGGAATTGATGATGTGCTTAAAACTTAAGCACATGCTTAACTAATTTAATGAATTGGGACCAGAAACCTTGGCAACTTGCAGGGCTGAGCCCTAAACTACTCCAAGCATGTTTTTATTTTTAGGAAATTCCCCTTCCATTCCTCCTGCCCCTAACCTCTTTAATTATAATTTCAGCTTTTTGGGTTTTTTTGTTTTTTTTCAATAATTATCTGGAATAAAAGATAAAAAATTGCCTTTAAAGGGATAATTCAGATTTTATCCATTTTTTACGAGGTTCTGCATGTACTACTAGGTAGCCTGCACAAATATTTTTTTTGACTGTCTTACAAAAGCATGGTATTATGGCCTTAATGCAGTCCAAAAGAAAGCAAATTCAGACTGAGACACAGCTACAAATGCAAATAAATCTTCTGTCATGCTACCTGGTACTATATCTGGCTTTCTGTTTATCTCTGATTTCATTGTCCCTGTTGACAAGCTCTGAAATGAGACTAAGCTACCTTGTGTTATTACAATTAAAGCACAAGGTGGTGGGCTGACAGTAGTTTAAGTTTTACGAATTCTGACAAAATATTATTTGGTTCAAAGTGTTTCAATGAGAAAGATTTGCTTTCAAATATAGAGATGGTTTAGCTGTTACACATCAAATTCAGAATATAACTGAGAATTAGTAAGATGCTGTCATAATTAATCAAGGTTGCCATAGATTATACCAAAAAATTTCCTCAGAATAACATTTCCCACTTTGAAAAATGTTTTTTTGGTGCACAAATAAAACACAAAGAAAAGCACAAATAAAACACCTTCTGCTTACAGTGCCTACTAATCTCTTTGCCTGAGTTTGCTAATTCCCATAGTATCCTGAATTATCTATATTTTGTTTAATTTCATTTCATTTCATTTATTACTTCAAGAGATAACAGACATTTAAGGAAGGCTGGGAAAGATTTTCCATCAAAACCTAAGGACAGCCTGTATAAGTAGTCTTGTGATATTATCTGATTTTTTCTGTTGTCATTATGTAATGTCTCTGTATTGCAACACCTTTGAAGACAATACACAGGCCCAGGAGTTAGTGCTGTACCAAGCACCTTCTTACTGGTGGGAAGAGAGAGAAATGTATCTTCATAAGGCACAGCTTTGGGAATTGTTTCTTTAAATATGAGAACAACGAACGATGCACTCTGAAGCATCTGGCCAGATTTCATTTCATTAGAGAACTGCATATATCACCTGAGTACATGTGCAGGAAATCTGTCTTAAAGCCAGACTTCTTTGGATCTGTTTGTTCAGTTTGAGTTAAAATGAAAACAACGGTATTGAGCAACAGTTTTCCTGTCATACTTCAGAGCTGAACTTTTCTCAAATTATGCAAGTGAAGTCCTCCATTTAGCTGTCTTGGAACACTTGTGTTTCGTAAGCTTAGGAGCTGTCTTGTGTTAGCCTGTCATGATCTGCAAACCACTGTGGCAATCAAAAGCCCTCGCCTAGATTTTTGTTTTCTGATTCTAAGCATTTTCTAATCCTGGCAGTCTTATTCACATAGTCATAGGAATAAAATGACTGGATGGGGTCTTGGTTGCTCATCTTATTCTGCAGTACAAATGGGCTGGATGACTCTCCAAGGGGACCTGGCAGACCTCAGCGTGCATATAAGGACTGCTGAGATGTGTCATTGAAAAGTTGTACAATCAGAGCCTGGATTTCTCTTGCCCTCCAGGCTCCTGAAGTCAAGCAGGTTTGCTTCACACAGCATCTATCCTCTGATGGAAGCTGTCTCATATCTATTTGGCTTGGTGCCACACTTTCCACTGCACTTCACAAGTTAGAAACAAGCATCTCTGCAGAGGGTACTCTTATTTCTAGGACACACACACTGAAAACTATTTCTGAAAGAAGCCTATGTGTAAAATCCACATGTTTATCCATAGGTAAAATGAGCACAAACATCTTTTTTTTTTTTTTTTTTTTTTTTTTTAAATCTTCCTTGATTCCTTATACCACCATACAAGGCATATAGAGAAAGAAATAATACCTCCTTTTTTTTAATCTTCTGAAGATACATGGAGTTTATAGAAGCACCTGGGCTCTTTAGAGTTTTGAGGCAACAATGATCTTCAGTCTCTACTATGGCTGTTAGCTTAAGAAACTTCCTTACAGCTTCACGCTTTGTGTTTAATACCTTCAGGACAAGTAATGCTGAAAAGATCCTGTGTCCTGTCCACTTTTCATATGAATTTGCACATACATAATACCTATAAACTGGCAAATCTGGACATTATTACTTTACTGTATACTGAAATTTTCAGGCTTCACAGATATAATATTCTTTCATTATCTGGTTAAGATCTTGTTGGTATAATATCAAATACCCATAGTCTTATGCCACCTCACACTAACTAAGAACCCATGCCAGTTTCTTTTGGAAATGAATTCTAGCAACTAAAACTCAGAATAACTCTATATTCTCAAATATGATTGTAACTGAAGATAGATAAATGATTGTAAAGTTTCAGGATTGTAAAAAGTGGTCTGTGCTCTGCCTGAAAGGTCTGTGTACTGATTTAGGACTTGAGACTTCAATGTGTGGCTTTAAAAGGGCTGGTGCTCAAAGGAGATTTCCTTTATTGCCCTTCTTTTGAAGCCTGCTGTTGTTTCAAGGGAAAAAATCACATCCTACTATACCTAGGAAGAGCCTGGCTGTACCTTCCACTGCTCATGTCAAGCAGTGTCTTATATAAGAAGTTCCATTCACTTCAGATTTAATACTGATGTAAGTGAAGCTTCTCCAAAGTGAGCAAGGTTTGCAGGAGCAGGCCATAAAACCACACACATGAGGAAGATATTACAGAGGGCATAGAGCTTGGCACTCACACCTGGCTGTGTTCTTTCAGAGTAGCTTATAGGGAAGAAAAAAATTTTTCTCCAAGTAATTGAATAAAACTGCCCTTACACCAAGACTTCTGGCCCTGTGAATTCATATTTACTATAGAATCACAGGCTAGGAATACTTTCAAGGGATGGAAATATTTTGAACCTATGGCAGAAGGAAAAAAAAAGAAAAAAAATGCCTTAGTGAGGAGCTTTAGTTTTTTAGGCATTCTTGAAAATATTGGAAATGGCAGTCTGAGGGTTTTTTTAAGCTGACTGGATCATAACTTTCCTTGGAACAGAGACTTTACAAATACCTTTTTGACTGTCATCTGCAAATCATTTGACTGCTGGTAAGCAGAACCATCTATGTTGTCCTGATAACAGAGGGAAGGCTGGAAATAAGGAATTCCACCCTTAAAGCTGTTAAGGTAAGTCTAAAATTGATGTGTATTGGATCAAAGGGTGGAATATTTTCCAGATGATCCTCTGTTTCTTCTGAGAAAAAGAAAAAACAAAATCCCACAAACCTAAAAATCATTTCCAAGGTGTTAAAATTAAATTGCTGAGCACTGGGATTCAATTTACAATTTTTTATCCTGCTAGAATGAAACTTAAATTTGAGAGTAGAAAAAACTTTCTATTACTTGCTTTTTCTTTTACTACAAATGAAATGCTGCAGTCCATCAACACCTATAGATGTCTGGTTTAGAAGGAAAAATCAAATAATAATAACTGATTGAAATTATTTTTCTGTAATTTTTGTTTTACAACATCTTTACAGATGAAAATTACAAGGCCAGAGGCAGTTCCTGATATAAATGAATCCTTAAATTTTATTTTTGAGGAAGGTGGAAGCTTTTAGAATAGTCAGAGATTATACTTCTACAGAACTATTAGTCATTACAACCTGGGAAAGTAAATAGGAATGTCAGCACAAATCAGCATCTATTTAAATTTCTGTACATGCAAGCCACAGAATGAGATGCTTCAGGTATTTCATCTTCAGAAATACTTTCCTTAAGAAAGTATTGTAAATGTGGTTTGTTGGGCTTGGTAAATCGAATACTATGCTCTCAGATCCATTTCTAGGGAGCAGTGACCACACCAAATAAACAACAGAAATGTCACAAGTACCATCACCATTGACTTTTCTTCCGTCTCAATACAACGGTGTAAGAATATGATAGAGAAAGAACTGTGCTTTCACCTGTGTAGCACCTCCATATCTGACTTAAACTCAAATTATTACAGGAAAGCTGCTTCTATTAGCATCCGTGTGATCTGGGGAGTGACAGGGAGCACTGGTTACAGCATGGTGTGTTGCACCCTGATTTTATGACATGGGGAGGGAAGGTTTGCTGCTTGTTCAGCTGCATGTCTACCCCTGGTCCTTGATCACTGTGGGACCGCAGCACATAGTTCATGGATGCTTACCAGTGCTTTTTTAAGGAAAAATCAGATTTTGGCCTGCACATTTAACCTCTGTAGATATCTTTTTTTTTTTTTTTTTTTTTTTTTTTTTGCTGAAGGCACAGAAGATGCAGAAGCACTACTTTTTAGAGGGTGCCTTAACCTTTCTTAAAGAATAACTCATGACTAATGGAGTGGCATGGCTTATTTCTGATAGAAACAGAAAGGAGATATGTCTTACAAAAAAGGTGCCTTTCCATCCTATATCAAGCCCATTCTCCAAAAAATAAAGAATTAGAATTTATCAAAGAAATGATCACCAAATTTTTTTTTAATGTGTTGTGTTGGCCCACCATTATTTTTGGAAGGGCAGTCACAGATTTTAGATGAGGTGTTACATAACTCCTCAAACCCATATACATCCCCAGAGTCATACAGACTGAAGTGAAAATGGTTAACCAAGAATAAAGGCAAACCAGAGCCTTCAGAATGAAACTTTTATTAAACTGTTACTATATTTTGCTGCCATTGAGAACAGAGCCTTCTGCTAATGTCCTTTCATCTAGTTGTATTAACAAAATAATAATTAAAAAACCCACCCCACCCTAAACATCTAATAAACATTTGTCACTGCAGAATACAGCACAACACTGTGAATCCAAAGCAAAAGGACTTTTCTAGATGGGGATTTTGTCATTCATTCTGGTAAGTTCAATCTTCACTGAAAACATGGGAAAAAATGTATTAAGAACTCTAATAACCAGCCAGCAGGAAATACAAAAATAAAATTAAGTTGGTGGCTATGCTCTGCATAGATATGTCTTTCTTTGCAGAGAGTATGTCAGCCTACAAATTCTCCAGACTCATTATTATGGAATCCTAAATTCCAGTAAAATTCCCCCCTCCTGTTTTTCTCGACCGTCTGCTCTTACTGACCTACTGTGCAGCTCATCTCAGGGTAATTCTGAGCCAGATATAAGTGAACAGATACTCTTAAAATCTGCTACAACCAGTGCCACCTTTTCCAATTTTATGTTGAAGGTGCCAGTACAGACAGCTGCAGATCTGTAGTTTCAAAATAAGTGTAGGGCATGTTCTTTCCCAGGAGTACATTAGTAAATCTGAATATCTTTGTGTTGGGGTCATTGGAAAGATTCAAACTGACATTCCTGACAAATGCATAACTAGTAAGAAAGATCTAGTCTCTTTTCTGAAAAAAAGCCACAAAAAATACCAACAAGTATTTAAGGTAGTATTTCAGGTCAGCAGGTGTTAGATAAATATAACATGTTTTCATGACAATCTTTATCTGATTAAAGAAAAGGCCTTAGCACTCTCAAAGTGGTGAGGGGACAGTTTTTAAGACCGGGTTCTGTGTTACTGCATATTGTATTGTAGAATGTTTGCTGAGCCTCAGAGCATCAGAAATCCATATCAGTGCATTATACACCTCGGCAATCATAGTGCTGCTTCCAGTGGTGATGTCATTCCATTCCCACTCTTAGCCTCTTGATGCTCTTACTATACACTTAGATTATTCCTAAAGTCTATTAACCCTTTTAATGAGCACATCTCAATGTGTTCTCTTCTTCAAGAAGAGGTCAGATCATGCATTTCTTCTCAAATCTCAGTTCTTCTGGTTCAAACTTGAAGTTGGTAGTTTCAGGCAGACATAGTTCTTTTCCTTTTAAACTGCTACTGTTATTTTCAAGTAGTGTTGTGTCCTAAAGTGCATTTACATTAAAAAGAAATATTCATCCTCTGACAGGAGTCTCTTGTGATAGTAAACATTGTACAAGTTTTTGCAGCTCTTTAAAATTCAGTCCTCTTCATAGAACACATAAATGCAATTTCAAATTGTGACTTTTTTTCTTTATATTCCAGCATGGTAAGGACTATAAAGAATCTTTTTTCCCCTTTAGAAAATGTCTGAATCCCAAACAGGCTAACAGTTTATTAGTAATTGATTTACTGTCTTCATTGCTTACGACACGTGGCAGTCATTTTTATGGCTGCTCATCACAAATATTTAGGAGGGGTAAGAACAAAAAAACCCCATAACATTTCTTGAACATTAAGGGTGATAAAAATCATTAATGTTTTATAAAGCCTTTTGGTTTTTTTCTGGCAGGTTTTCACATTCAGAAATCAGGAGTAAATCATAGAAGATTAACAAATAGCAGTTGACAGTTTATTTCAATCAATCATGATTTACATAAGGGAGCTCCAAGGAAGTCCAAAATAATATTTTATAGCTACCATTCCATGTCCTTCTGAAAAACAAACCCCTGACTGCATGCTTCTGCGAGACTTGCCGTGGTATGTCTCTGTCTGCATTCAAGTGCACACTGGATCTGACTGTCTGCTTCTTTATTCCAGTTTCACCTCCTGCACACAAGCTGATTGCTGACTGACTGTAAGGGGTTATGGAGAGAGGTAAATTTTAGTAGAAGATGGAGCTTTGAAAGAACATCTGGACATTATGTTTTATCCTACTGTGTGAGCAAAAGCATTTGGCATATGAAGTAGCTCACCAAGCTGCAGCCACATAACCCATCTGGTTGATCTGGGCTCATGTTGTTTCTCATACCATAAAACATCACCTCTCTCACTTCAGCTGTGAGAAGACTTAAGGCCAGCAAGCCTGGTCTTTACAGAAGCAGAATTTCCTTCTCTTCTGAACAGTTCCCATTTGGTTCCTTAAGTTTACAGAAGATCACATCTTTCTCCTGCAGCATAAGGGGAGAAACTTAATGGGGAAGAGGATATAATGGATACACAGGGAGCTCTATAAGTATGGATATTATTGGTTTTTGGAAACTGTACATAAGATTGAGAATATTGCATAAAAGTGATGGGACTCTGAAGCACTTCAGCAGCAGAAGGAATGATGCCAGGCTTGGGCAGCCACATTATCACGTAGAACAGGTTTACAGAGCAACAAGCATGGGCACAGAAAGGTAAAAGTCATTGTAATGCCTGAGAAAAAAAATCAAGTACCCAGAGGCTAACCAGGAGGTTTCTTTGGAATAAAAGCTGCAAAACCCCCAAAACAACAAGTCATTAAGGCAAGGCAGGGATGGACAGAAAACCAGTATTTTGACAGCATAGTTTCCCATGGAGGACTAGAAAAGTGAATTAACTATAAAATGGGACATGCATTTATAAGAAACAGAAGAAACAGAAACAAACAGTATTATCTAAATATTTCAGCATTCTTAAAGTGGTTTTGTTCCTGAGTTAACATCTGCAGCATCCTGGGAGGTTAGCAAACATTTATTTTCATTACTTGTTAATTATCCCAACCAGCATTATAGACTCCTGTTGCAGTCAGTTAGGAAAGAGGCCAATTGCCCTTCCTGCCTCTCTTCACAGTTAGGGAGAGTTTAGATGGCTAATTTTGACTAACTCTAAATTCCTGATGCAGAAAAGTCACTGAAAGAAATCGCACCCTTAGTAATTGGTGAAGCATAAGAAGCTGAAAGGAAGGTAAGAAAATATGCTGAAAATAAGATTGGAGAGCATAGGCACCATTGCTTGTGTTAGAAAAGACGTTAACTGTTAGTTTCTGAGGTGTAATTTAAAAAGTCAGTTCAATTAATAAGTAAATAATCTAAGAGGTAAAAATAATTATAGATAACAGAAAAACCACAAGCAAACCAAACCCAAAAAACCAAAACCAAACCAAAACCAAACCAAACTAACCAAACCTGAGACTGACTGGCTGGCTGGATGAATCTTAGATTCTAATAAGTGTCAAAGGAGAGGGGACTGAAATCTTAGTATCTTAGATCAAACTCTGCTCTGAACTGTATTCATGTAGCACTACTGAAGTTACGAGCACAGCACAGGTGTCAGGACAGGATTTCAATCTTGTGTAGAGTGGTGTGAGAGCATACACTTGAATTGCCTGGAAATTGATATGACAACAATAAAATACATTTTTACTATGTGATTCTTCAAATTCTTTGAAAAACTGTAACGTGGCTTTTCTTCAAGAGTTGTGCAATGTTTGCTAATTGGTGCAAGAGAAAAAAAAAACATGCTAAAATTCTGTTCTGGCTTATGGAAAGGTCAGAACTGGGGGATATAACTCGTCATCCTGGCTTCTCGGATCACCCAGCACAGAAGCATCCTCTTCAGCTATTTTAATTAAGAAGAAAAGGTGATTGATTGCTAGACTAAGCTCTGCTCTTCTTTCCAATAAGTCGAGAAGAGCTTAGACAATTTCACCAGGACCATTTGAGCCCGTTGGCACCACTGGCAGTCTACGGTACTTTCAGTTATTTCTATATCCTACTTTCCCATTTTTCATTTTCTTCAAAATTTAATAGTTCTCATTTAAATGCTGGAATCCTGCTACCCATTACTATGGTTACAGTTCCTGAGTCTTGACCCATTTCACTTTCTTTTGAAGGTAGAAGTAATAACATTAGGAAATGCCACTGTGCTGAGTTCTCATCAGACAAGTTCCAACATGCTAATGCTAGCTGGGCTGTAATTGATACCTGTGCAATACCAGTAATTAAATTCTCATTTAGTGCATCTACAGTTACTAGACTTGTCCTTCATGGTACAATAAATGAAAAAATTATTTATTCAAACTTGGATGAAAAGTATTTCAGATAACAAAATCTACAAGATGGGTTAGCAACAGATTAGGTATTATTTCCTCACAAAATGGGCTGCAAAATCTTGAATAGCTTCATTAGTTTTAACAACACACGTTTGTTTCAAAGCAACAAGATATTTATGTGAAAGTGGCACCAATTATTGCCAGACTAGAGATGCACTATATTGAGCAGGAAAGCAATCACTTTTTACCATATATTGTAATATATTTCACATTTATAATTACTTTCACCAGAAGATCCAAGGACATGTGTCAGGTGAAATGCACTTAACCACAGTGGGATAAATTAGATCCCTTCTCCATGGGTTCCCATTTCCTTTTACAATCACAGAAGGAACAGCAGGGTAGTTTGTAGAGCAGTGATGTGCAGTGCTCTGACTCAAAAGTTATCAGACAAAAGCAGCACATTTTTTGCTGTTAAATGGTAACACACTGAGAGTCTCCTGCTTCATCCTACCTGTGCCCTCCCCCCCTTTTTAGTCTGTGCTGTCACTGAGTGCTGTGTGTCAGGTTCTGCTTGTGAGGACCAGAGGTTTGTGTGACAAGTCACCTCTGCTGAGCAGCATCACGTGTCAAAGTGAAGTCTGACAGGTATGTGGAGGACTGGATTACTTTTGGTGGGATTGTGAAAAAAGATGAAAAAGAAAAGCTTTTTTATTAAAACCTCACATTGTATATTGTGATAGAAGACCCTATTGTGTTTTCTTCTCTAAAGCACTTCCATCATATAAAATGGGAGGTTTTGAGGGAACAAAGTGGTTAAGCAAACGCACACAGGAAAGTGCACTGAAGACCCAAAAGTTTAACTTGCAGTTAATGTAGTCATTTCTAGATTTTTGGTGCAGTAGGATATGTGTTTGTGTTGTCACAGTGGTGAAGGGACTATGGGCTTGTTTTTCATAAAATCTGCCCACATGCTCCTAAAATATATTGGCAATCCATGATTCCTGTTCTAATAGCTTCTGTGTGCAAGTTTATCACACGTTTCCATGGTTTGAATCACTTTCCCATTTTGGTAGGTGCACTTTCATTTCAGTGCCACTGCTGTCATTTTCCTCTCTCTTCATTCTTGTGCACCTCAGAGGCTTTGTCAAAAGAGCCTGGGGAAACGTGTACACACATGAGGGATGGATTAAATCAGGGGAGCAAAGCCATTAAACCAAACATGCCATATGACTGTGCTAGCAGCAAGATCTGGAAACAGGTCAATGATAAGAAACCCAACAGGAAGGTTGGTATGAAACCACTTTTGCTATAGCTGTGAGAAAAGTGTTGCACATCTGCACCACAGATGGCCAGAGTTGGAAGACCATTGTTGAGTGTGAAGTATGCATTGCTGCTTCAATTTAGGATATATGTAGGCTTCAGATTAAAGTGTGATTATAGCACATGTAGCACATACCAAGCTAGTTTTAATCTAAAACTGCATGCCAAAGGCCAGAGCTGCCAAGTGAGTGTTCAGGTTCATGTGCAAGCATACTTTGCTCACAGCAAAACTAGTGTTCTGGTGGGTCTTCATCCATCAGTACCAGATCAGATGATCAGAAGATTAGAGCTAACCTAGTTATGGTTGTATGAGTATCAAATGTGTTCTGACTTTAGCAAAGACAGAGCTTTCCTGGCAAACAGCAGTGAGTACTGGTAACCTGAATTTACACAGGCAAATAAGCCTGCAGCAATAGGACATATATGTCTATGTCCAGAAAACAAAGCAAAATACTATACCACAAAAAGTTATTTCACAGAATGTTTTCTAATATACATACATATAAAAAAGTGGGGGAAAAACATTATTATAGTTTTACATTATGATCTTATTTTGTGTTACAATTCCAAGTGTTGACATGAGCAACCTTGAAATCATGGAGTAGGACATCCTATACATATTTGCAAAATAAAAGGTTGTCTTTCCTGTGAAAATCACGCTGATGATGTCTTCAGGAAATGAAAGAACAATTTATGCTTGAAAACTTCAGGGAAGGATAGGAGAAGCAATGCTCATAACTTTTTACTGTGTTCCTGATCAGCCTAAGTTTCACATATTTTTACTTCTGAGCTACTTGAGCATTTTTTATGCAACTCAATATTTATAGACAGATTTAACTAGGCACTGACAGCAAAAGTGTTTTGATGGAACAGATATAATGTCCTTTTTATCTAAACTTATCCCTCTGAGAGTTAAGGTTTGCTTTTTCCTATCAGCATGTGCATCATGGCCGTACATAGATAACTGACTGAAAAAAACCAAACCAACATTTGATTGCAAGTAAAACTTCCCTTTGTTTTTCCATCCCACATGGATATTTGAAACACTTTCTAAATATAAGAGCTAAGCAGTGAGACAGGCTTCAGAAAGTAGCTAAAGAATCCAATTTCACTCTTGAAAAGAGAAGTCTCTCTTAGGAACAAGCTAGAAAGGCTTGTCAGGTATAGCCTAGGAACATTTAATTCTTTGTCAAAGCAAGCAGAGAGACTGCTGGATCTTTGAAGTCTGTTTCAGTGCTACACTACTATGATACCTTTATTTGTTTTTATTTGTGTTAAAGGGATTAAGACTGCCTTTGCTAAGTATTAGACAGGATCTAGAACAAAGAGAGCTCTTTCTCTTTGGGAAATTCATCAGGGAAGCTGATGAATTAACAGTTTCCCTACCCTGAGGGTCTTAGAGTTCAACTACAGTCAAGAATTCATACATGGGGGAAGCATAAAAAAAGTTCATAATGACAACTACAGTACTCCATTTGGCTTTTCATAAGAATAAGTTTAACATTTTTTCTTCTCTCCTGCATGCCCATCTCTCATTTAACTACTGTAAGTGATTTTTAATATAAGAGAGCTATTAAGAGCATGCCAAGATGAGGGATAATTTTCCTGTCCTTTGCAACTGAATTTCATAACTTGGGGTAAATTGCTGAGTAAATGTTATGCCCTTCATGAATCTCACATTTTTCTTTGATAACTACCATTGTATCAATGAAATTGTATAATTGTTAGCTTGGATCCTACCAGGGAGAGCCATTTTTTAACACCACTTTGAATAGCTGAAATTCATTTTGATCTAGTATTGTAGACCTGCCATCAGTCTCCGGCCTGCGGGCAACAATGCTGAGCAGGAAATGAACTACAGTCAGCATTAAACTTTTTTCTCCCTGTAAGCTAATGAACCATGTAGAAACCAAAATACTGGCTTGCAAGCAAATTCAGAACAATTTGTTGTCTGTGTAGTATGAAATGGGGATTATGATGGGTCAGGTATTATTACAGAGGGACATTCACTGTCAGAGGAGGGAAGGGGCATGTATTCTTGTCCGTCTGGACAGCAGCTAAATGCTGAGCCAGGCAGTGGCTGTAGAATCTCCTGTTTCAAAGAGACTAGAGGATTGCTGCTGCCACAGGTCCATGGCACTGGCAGCCAAGGATGTTGGACTGGGGTGTCTGGCAAAAACTGGGGAGAAAATAGATGGTCAGCCATCTACAGGTTTATCAATAGTGGTACAGGGGGTTCCAGGAGCTCTTTAGAAGATGCAGTTTTATCAGACCAGAAAGCAGACATACCTTTAAGCTTACTTTATGGTGTTTGGTGGTTCCTCAGGATGTTTATTCTGTCTTGCTGTTATCAGATCAGTTTAGTTTCAGGTTATTTTTCTTCACTGACACTATGCATCTCCATTCAATAGGAGGCTGGGTGACTTCTACCTTGTTAGATTTGGACCTTCCTCTCTATAGAACTTTTACATAGTTTCTCTATAGAAAAGAAAAAAAGGGCTGAACTTCAACAACAAACCCATGCCCACTTATTCAGAAGGTAGAAATGAGATAATATAGATGACTTTTTTCAAGCTAAATGATTTTCAAATGTTAGGAAAACTATGGTTGCAGTATAGTGCACACAACATGAACATTTGCACTTTGCTTTGCCAGATTAGCCAATGAGTTATTATAATATGATGAGTTAAGGCATAAAATCTTGAATTAATTCTAAATTGAAAAAACATTTACATATGTAGATAAGCAAACAGTTGTTTTGACAAAAGATATTATTTCAGCTTAGCATGACTGAAATAACCCCACCAAGCTTTTTTCTTCTCAGTCCCTTGAAATGCAAGAACACCATATATTTTAGCTGTCATCTTAATGGTAGACATTATTATAGGGGAAAAAGAGCTAATATCAACTGCTTTTAATTTAGACAGGATTTCCTTTACATGAAGACAGAGAATTTTTCTTCTATAACCATTTTGACTGGAAGTCATAGGGTTCTTGCCAAGAAGTTTCAATTATGCTTTTAAAATATAAATCCTAAGAGTCTTGAAATTACAGGGTGTGGGTAGTGATATGTTAAGTGTTTTACAAGTGAGGAGAAATTAGTACATTTTGGCTTATCCTCATTGCTGTTAAGAAACAAAATGGTTCATTTGTTGTAGGTAAAAGCACTTACTTCCAAAGGAGTCTTTAAAAACTGGGAAGTATTTTCATATAATTCTGTGAAAATGACACACAGATAAAGGCAGAATGTGGAAAATAAAGCCAGGCACAGAGCCTCACCCAAGACACGTTCATTAGGAGGACATGGCATAAACACACCGTAGGATGTTTTGGCTGCTAGAGTAACCATGGGATTATTTGGGGTGTGTTTTAGCTCTACCCACCTAGCCCATTTCCCATGTGATATCTGGGTGGGGAAAATGAAAAACTGCCCTCTCATCAGGTATGAAACTATTTCCTTTTGTCAGTTTGAGGTTAAGTGGATGCCTTGGTCATGTGGGTGGAGGACATTAACAGCTGCAGTCAGACTTGAAGGAGAGGGTGTTTCAGTTGGGGCAGGGAAGACTTCTCCACACCTTAGACTTGTTCATAGCAATACTGATTGAGACAAGAGATGCTGTGTCAGGAGATAATATAGAAGAATATTCATAAAGCCTTTCTCCAGGCATGAAAAGTTCTACTGCAGTTCTGCTGTGTTTGTTCGTAATCAATAACAAAATCACTCCTCTACCAAAAAAATCTGATTCAGCTTGGTATTGATCAGACAGCAGTACTTCTGTCACTTTATCCAGAGAACACATGCCAGAGTTTATTTTTGGCAGTACCTTTTTTTTTTTCTTTTCTTTTTTTTCCTTTTTTTTTTTTTTTTTTTTTTTTTTTTTTTTTTTTTTTTTTTTTTTTTTTTTTTTTTTTTTTTTTTTTTTTTTTTTTTTTTTTCATATTAAGATAGGATGATGAAGATGAGCAATATGCACTCTGGTACAATGTCTGCTGTCACAAACCTAACCTTTCTCTGTTTTGGAACAAATTTGGGCCAATTTAGTGTGTTAATATAGAATGAACCATTTACATCATATGGCTTTAACTTTTTGAACCAGTCGCGGGAACCCTAAAACCAACATTTTCTGTCTTATACATCTATGGGCTCAAGTACTAAAACATCCACATCTTCTAACGTCCCATTATTATGGATACATAAGGCAGTGCAATTCAAAATAACTGACAGTCTTGCCAGAGAAAGAGTACATTCAGGGTTGCTATTGACATTTGCTGAAAAGGGAATACAAAATCTTCCAGGCGCCTCAGTCCTTAGGGCATTCATTGAGTTTATTGCATTTACTTTCTTTTCCCTGTTAAATAGAAATTAAAACTTAAATGGGAGAGAATGAGACCTTAGCTATTAATTTTGGTAAGATTTGTCTAAAAATTCTGTTGAATCTTTCATTTTTCTTTAATTAGCATTAGCAATAATAAACCGTTAGTACTTAGCTATCTAAAGCTGTAGCCTTTGGAGTACTATAAGAAAGCAAGGGGAGTTTACTGTTCCCAAGTGAATGAGTTTAGACTGTTACCTGTGGGAGGCAGGGAATAAATTCCTGTTGCACTACTGAATGCTGAAAGCAAAATGGTCTACAACAGGGATTCCTAAGCACAACTGTAAAATTCCAGTCAGCCACAACTTTTGATACAGCCATGACCTAAGTAAAATTAGTACACAGTAGGCTACAGTACTGCCATTGAAGGAGCTGATGAATGGTGGCATACAATAAAATCCCTTTATTCCATCAAACACGAAGTACTGACCCCAGTTCAGGGTTAACTTGGTGAAATGTTAGGCAACTGTGATAAACAGGAGATGAAGATTAGGTATTTTAATGATCTGTTCTCAAAAGTCTGTGAATCCTCGTTACTAATGAGCAAGGAAGATGTGGATACCCCAAAATGCAGACACTTACCCTGAGCTTTGTTTATTTTCTTTAAGGTTTCTTTTTCAAGGTGATGTGTATTCATTTGTTACAGAGCTACTGGGAATGTACCTGGATATGGTTAGATTTTCCTGTGAGGCTCATACATCAATTCCCAACACTTCTAAGACTTCCCTTGAGCCAAGGGGAGTTGGGAGTTCCATACATCACCCACAAATTGAATGCAAACTATGTCAAAGAGCTAATCTCATGATCAGAAACTACTATGAAAATTTATAATTACCTTAATTCCCCTCTCTCCCCCCAAGCTTATTCAGAATTAGATTTTGGGGATTCCTCTTACTTAGTCTTCTGTTTAGTGGAGCATGTTTTGTGGCCCTGCCACAAACCTGAAAAATCAGATTTTAAGGTAAATTGAGGGATTTATTTAAGCAAGGAAGATTCTGATCTTGCAATTTGTTTTACATAGATTGAGCTCTGTACAGTATAACACTCACAGAGAATGAAGAGTTGGGGATGCACTAATGAATATGAAGGCTGTAGAATATTATGAATACCATGGTTCTTAAGTTCGTAACCTCTATCTTTCATCCTATTGTATCTATTTCTGATATCTAGTAAGAAAGCCACGATCCTGACCTAACAGAGGCATCTGTGTGTTCTGTTTATGTCATCAACAGAAACAAATACATGAAAACAGTTTTGTATTTCATTTTTTTGGCTTGGTTTGTTTTTTTCCCAGACCATCCCAACTAGGCAAAGTTCATGTTTAAGCATATATCTATGTAGTAGCATTAATTTTTAACTTCCTTTATTAAATGTTTCAGAGTAAGTAAAGCTCAACAGTCCAAAAATAAATGTGAGATAGAACTTGAAAACTTGGCCCAGTTTGTTTCTAGGATATGAGAGAGAAATCTGTGAATCTGAAGTTACTTCCCACCCTTCAGAGATTAAAAGGTCAAGACACATCCTTTCATACTGCAAACATGCTGACCCAAAGACAGAAAAATGCTTAAAAAATCTAATCTGATCCACTACTTTTCTCAGGTCATGCACTCAGTTTCAGGAAGATTAACTATCAAGGCATTCAGATTATCTGACAAAAAGGTGTCACTCTTGCTAATGTAAAGAATACATTTGTTCTGTCAAATGGCCAGTGGCTTGTCTTCCATATTTCTGTTAACCTGTGATATGTGGAAAAAAATCAACAGAAGTCATTTATACACCAAGGGGTTACTCAGTAGAAAATTTCAACAAAAAGCTTTGGGGATTTATGTGTCAAACGAGGGCTCAGCCTCATGTTCTTTTAAGGCTTCTTGTCTTTATTCTACACTACCTAGTAGAATATAAATCTAGAATGGGAGAAGTACCGCAGATGCTGTAGTTTACAATATCTAGAAGAAACAACAGAGGCAGAGGAGACATAAAAGGATAATTTTGCTTATACAAAATAGCAGCCTGAAAAATAAAACCAGCAAAACAAACAACCAGATGGAGAAGGCGAAGTCTGCAAGACACAGCTGTGCAAAGTATTTAAATATACAGATGCAAAGCAGTTGAAGGGTCAGGGACAAGGAAAGGACACACAAATCTCTAAGCAGTTCTTTAACATGATTTTATAGTCTGCTCTTGAATTTCAAACACATTAATAATTTTTAATTGTCCAGCTTTCTGTCAGATCTAAATGGAATCTTAGATTTTGATAGAAATTCAAACTCCTAAGACTCCTGAGCACTTCTAATATGGGTGTGTTACTATTCACACAGGATTATGATAATTAACATTTAGGAAAAAAGCTTTCTCAACAGGTCTTTACTCATATCTCTTTTAGCAAAAAAGAATAATAAACTTTTTTTTTTTTTTTTTTTAAAGAATAGTCAGAATTGTTTTCTTAAGCAGTTACTACTACAATGATAATAATTTATGCTCTTAGTGTATAGTGACTTTATCTAAGGGATTCAAGTGCTTTATGGATGTTAATTAGGCATCTGCAAGCATCTATTAGGCACTACCAGGTGTTAGATGCTGATTTTGCTCTATCATTAGCTCAAAAAACTCCACCTGCCTACTTTTCCTTGTATAGCTGGGGAGGGCATCTGCATACTGAAATGTGGGAAAGATGTCTTTTGATCTAAAATGTAGCCGTAGTGGAAAGTGTTAACTTAAAATGAGTTCCTGAATGAGATTTTATTACTGCTTTGATTATCTTCCTGGGCTTTGGACTCCCTCCTGAGCTGGCAGATGTCCCCTCACACCACGTCAGTGACTGAAAGACAGATTTTCATTCCTACCCTCAGTTGCTTTCTCAGGTTTTGCTTCTCAGAATGCCATTTTTGGATTCTGTTTAAAGCTACAGATCCATTTTATAACCCCTCTTCAGACAGGTTCAAATGGCTTGAATACTTTCTTACCACGTTTTTTTCCCCATCTCCTCCATTGCCTTCCTATTCTGCCTTCATTCTGCTCCAGGTGTAGGATGGTCAATATGCCCTCCGTGGCCCTGTACCAGTCTGGCCAGACTCAGGAGGCAGGCATTAAAGCCAGTTTTATGACTCAGTCACCAAGTTATTAATCTTTCCTTTGTGGGTTGAATAACTGCATTTCGAATGATCCCCAAACTCACTGTATTTTTTGGTAAAGGCTTCTAATCTCCTTACAAGGAACTTCAGAAGCAAGGTAAATAACAAAAGAGTGCCAGGGGCGATGAAAACTGAGCTAGCAAATCACGTGGGAACTACAGTCTGGTGTAAGTATGGTACTTAAACAAACAGGCTGCAGCAGCCTGCATTCCTCATAGGGGAGATCTGCAAAACACAAAGAGTATTGTTTTCCTAAATTGTGATTGCATAATTATGGCAAGAAAGTGCATTTAGATGGAGAAAACCATATTTCCTGTGTCTAGAGAGACAAAGAAAAAAAAAAAGCCAAAGATTTTTATGGTGCTCTGTTAGGATAGTTTTCTGATTACTAACACTAATGTTTAAACACTATTAAAATCCTATTTCAGTGAGGTGGCTGGTTTTTGCTTGCAAGCTCTTTATGTAGGACTGTAATGGCAGTTTCCATTCACACACACATATGTTTACATTAAATAAGGAACTATGTTTTCCAGTTGCTTATGAATTTTTTTGCATGCTGACATGACAGGTGGGCTGGAGAGCAGAGATCTGATTCTGGTTTTTCAGGGTCTTTTATTACATAGAGACAGCAGGAAGTCCTGAGACCCTGATCATATCCCTAGGTCCTAACTCTAATTGTAATTACATTGTCTTAAGAAAGTCACCCTCTGATACGTGGCCTATCAGTAGGCAAGTTTGACTTAGCTGGATCCAGTATGATTGATTTCATTGTACTGTGGATGGCTGGCTGGGCCAGTTCATAATAGTCATTCATGTTAGTAAGAGCTGCAGAATCATCCAATGTTCTATAATTTTAAATATTGACTTTAAAACCTGCAAATTTTGCTGGACCAGAGGAGATTATCTTCTAGATGCATCACTGGTGATGTCTTAGATGTAATAGAGTTGGGCTGGTTTTGCTGGGTTGTTCTGTATCTTGATAAATGCAGCAGTTCCTCTGTCTATGCTGCTCTGCAGAGGTTGTAATAAGGCTGTATACCACTTAATGCTATTCCAGAAAGCTGGAAGCTTCTTTTTGGTAACACAATACAGACAGACACTGCCATGCCCACAGGCAAGGGCTGGTATGAACACACTGGATGGCTGGGAGCATGGCATTGCTGCCATGACAGAGCCTACTGAGATCCCATCACATCTCAGAGGTGCCAGTCTGGACCAATGCTGGATCTTGCATCTTCTCACTTCTCTTTGCACTGCTCATTCCAGGTCTCTCCATGGGCTAATTTGCCCAAAACATGAGGTGAGAGACAGTGCTTCAATCTCTGGAGCTCAGTCCCAGCCTGGCTCTTCACCCAGCACCTCAGATTCCCCAGCATGGCACAGACATTCCAGCTCTGCAGTGTAGGTGCACTCCTCAGATCCTCATGGGGGAATGCAAACAAGTGCAACTCCTGCTCTACATGTAGTTGCAGCATCATTTCCTTGTTATGAAAGGAATAGTGCTTTCATTCTTCAAACTGTTACTAAAGAAAAAGGAAGAGCGTGACAGTGGACTACATTCCTTTTTCCTTGCATTCAAGAAAGGAAGCTAAAGCCAAAGCACTGCTGAACATGGAACCAATTATTACTCTATCAGCTACCCAAAGAAAACATATCTGCCAAGGAAAAATCCCCACATACACACTAGGCAAAACTACCACAGAATGTGTAGAATTTTATTTTTCTTAATTCTTAAAATCCCCTGGATCCCACCCCTTTCTCTCATTTCCTGTCATTGCTAAAACAAACCTTTTTGGTGAGGAAACAAGATTTCTTTTGTTCCACTGAAAACTGTTCATGATTCATTTTTTTTTTCTTTGAAAAATCTTCGAGCCAAATATTGTTTTCAGAGCTCTTTCTTCTTATGTCCTCTCCCCTCCCCAAATCATTTTTCCTGAGGGACATCCTTGTTCATGGTAGCTCACTGTAAACAAAAGAAATATGATATCAAAGGAATTGCTTGCAATATAATTGATAACAGACTACTTAATGTGCAACATTTAGTAATGTCTTTGCATGCCCATAATACTTTCATACACTTTGCTAATGCCTGGAAACCATTCCTCCTTTGGAGATTAAAAAAAAAAAAAAGATAAAAGGTAAAACACACACACGTTTATTACTTAAAGAATATTGGAAGCCTGTAAGATACACCTGGTGGTTTTCCAAACAAGTTCTGTACCTTCATCTCACCAATTTCTTCCAGCAGATTTTGATATATCACCACTTGCAGATTTTATGTTTGAAAGGTTTATCATCAGCCTCTCCATATGCTATCACATATTTTTTGATAGTTTTTTTGGTTTTTTTTAATAGCATACCCAGAAGGATGCTTGTGGACCTCCTGTTTTTTAATCAATATATAATATATTTTCCTTCATGCAATTCCTATTTCGAACTCTGTTTTATTGTTATTTTTTTATTGTTTCAATTTGTTTTTTAAATTTGAAATAGATATTATCAGACAGAAAGGAGGATTTCATCAGCTCTGCACACATCCACATTTCTCTTTCCATATCCTGCTGGGCTGCATTTTAGTGAACTACCCAAATCTCTCATCAGGACAAGTCAAGACAATTTGCAGCCACAGCAAAACTAGCTGACTTTAAACTGCTCACTTTGGTTACTACTAGTAGTCTAGCTGTAACAACAGGTACTGTTTTACTATGGTATATCATCACAAAAAGTGTTATAATTCAATTTTTTTTCATTATTTGAGATTAGAGTGGCGAAAAAGCCCTTAAACAAAAATAAAACCAACTCTGCCACACTAAAAGAAAAAAAAAACAACAAAACACATCTCAAATAAACAAAACAATGACAAAACTGCAAACAGGAAAAATCAAGAAGAGGAAAAAGAAAAGAGAAAAAAAATTAAATAAGACGATTTAAAATAAAATTAGCTCTATATACTTTAGTTCTTCACAAAATACTTCTTTTATTATTTGTAATTAATACTCTCACCTTTTCCTCACATACGTTTTTTTCTTCAAAGGCTATTTAAACTAATTTTTTTCATACCAGAAGTATATTTTGTTTTTGAGTACCTCTCAATTTATGGATTTATGATTTATGATGATTTATCATGGAGAAAATAAATGATGACTTGTGTTTAAATACAGAAGTTTATGGTTAAGGTGTATATCCACTTGATGTTGCCATCGTACTTGTTTGCTTTCCTCCTTCTGTGTGTTCTACATATTCTTGTTCAGTCTTAACCTGGAAGTTTCAAAGTTTGAGAAAGTGCTTGTATGAGACTAACTATGAGTTGTCAACTTTTATCCAAATCTACTTGTTATAGCTCACTGCAAATAAATAACAGCAACAACAGTAATTTAAAGACAGTGGGTGGGATCCTGTCCATGTAACTCAGCAATATAACTGCACTTTAATTATAGAGCCTTAGGGTGCAATTTCATTTCATGTAAATGTTATTGTTTGCTACACAGATGTCTGCATTCCAGATATTTAATGAGGTTCTCTTTATATTTACTAGAGGAAAAAGGGAGACTCTGGGGCAAAATTCTGATCTGTTTGAGGATGAGATGCATCACTCCTTCCAAGAGAACAAGAAGAACATTATTGTGGTGGGACAGAGATGAGTTCAGGGGGTTCTGCCTCACTAAGTTCATGTTTGTATGTGGAAGGTGGCTCTCTAGGAGAAATGCAGTGCCACTATGTCATGGGTGCCTTAGATAAAGATTTCAAGAAGACTGTAAGTACCAACTTCTGATCTTGTCATGGTGAGGGTTTTGATACTGATGGAAATGCTCCGAGAAATTTTTTCTGTGACTAGGTAAGCTTGAGATAAAGGAAGAAGTTCTTAAAGAAACTGGATTCTCTGTTACTCCTGGGAACACATAATCTAATACTTCTAGTTTGGATGAACATACAATTAATTATTTTCAGGACTAAAAAAATTTACTTTTGGACATATACGTATTTCTCACAGATCCCCCCCCCATTTTTAAATTTTTTTTTTATTTTTATTTTTTACTAGGTAGGACAGAAAAAAATTAATTGGCATGATCTTTTTAAGTATAGAACTAAATATATTAGGTTTGCATGAGTTTTCTTTCCTGGATGTGGAGATCTGGCTGATTTTATAGCTAAATTTATAGTTAGGATTTTAGGCAATTGCAAAAGCTGCAGAAGGCAAAACTGGTGTGACCAACGGGCAGAAATTACTATGAGAGCTCTTCTTGCATTTGTGGCAAAGTATGTATCAGCAGATCCATCCAGAGGATCACGAATTACCCCTTGTTCAGCCTGTTCACAGAATGACATCTTTGACTCTTGTTCATATTCACAAGACTTGGAAAAGGTCTTTTCAGTTAGTATCAAGTACACAACTTGGCTTCACACTTGTAAGAATCAATTTCAGAAAATTCTGCAAATTCAATAAAAACACGCGTAAGAAACTCTACAAGCAAAAAATTATTATGTACTGATTTTTAAAAAACATGAAAATTAGAACTACCAATATTTTCGCATTTGTGTGGATCTAAATTAAGGTATTTTGAACTCTGTACCCCTAAACAAAAACCCTGCTTGTTGGAAATTTTTGAAAATCTGATCCTAAATGGCAATGAATTTTCTCTCTGCATCGCATTTTCTTAGAATGTCATGGTTGTGCTGTGAACCATGAAGAGCAGCAATTTCTTAAGGACTTCTTTCTTCTTATCTACAAGTGGCAGTAACGCCTTTCATTTAGTAATATATTTTTCTTTGACCATACATTCGTTATTTGACAGGAATATAGAAATGTTGGTTGGAAAGATGGAATTTAATTGCACCTAATGTAATAAGAAGGGCACAAAAGTCAGATGAAGACAGGGAGTAAAAATCACACAAGAGAAGAAAGATACATGGCTTTGATTTCAGCCTCTAATTAATTGCATTGCCCAAAACCACAGCTGTATACCATGAAAGAAGGCTTAAAAGTGATGGTGTGATGACAGTTATGTAGCTATTACTCATTCATCTGAAAGCAACAAACTTATGTTCTGCAGCAGCTTTTTCTAATTTATTTTTTATTATGTCTTGCTTCATTGTTGAATGAAATAAATAAAATGGCAGCAAATTCCAAAATACAAATAAAACCTTTACAGCTCTATTTCTGCCTTAAGAAAGGATGCACATTTCTGCAATATTTTGGTAATTCGGACCTGCTCAGAATTTGTCAACAAAAAATAACCAAACTTATTTTTTCACTCCTTGTTTAACAAATTAAAAAATGTTAAAAGATAAAGACCCTGAAGTGACTGATTTTTTTTAAAAAGAGGAAATGAGAATGAATCACTATGGAAATATTTGGTAGTTTGAAAACATATGTTAGCTTAAACTTGCTTTATCTTTCTGTTTATTAATCTTATTAAGAGTTCTCTCTCATAAGATTTAAAGCAGCTCAGCTTATTATAGACATACAGTTTTCATGCAATGTTACATGCTTGGTCTTCTAATAAGCTCCTCAGAATGAAGTGGGGTAATAAAAACAGGCAAAACTTCACTTATGAGGAATCCATTAAATAGAAGCAGTTTTCCATTGAGAGTTGTCAGGCTGACTATGAGATGTGTGTGTAAACTGCTGCCAAGACATACCTCTTATTTCTGGAAATATATGATAAATCATGCATAGCACTTGCTCTGGGGCTTCACAGGTAAAACCATTATAGTGTTGGGGATTTTTTCAGCTTTGTGTGTATCTAGAAAAATCTGAAAACCACATATAGAGGGAATTAGGTTAAACTTCAAAGATAAGGCTATAGCAAAGAATTGGAGTAATTTAACATAAATCATATGTAAAACTATATATGTACATTGGTCTATTAAGATGTTTGATTCTTTGAGCACTTCTACACAGCTTTCAGGAGGCTGTTCATGATGTGATTTCTGATGAAAATAAATCACACAGTCCATTTAATTGGACTAGCTTTAATTTTAATATTCTTCCCTTTAGTTCTTTCGTACTTAAAATGCATGAGCAACATAGAGTAGTTACACCAAAAGAGAATTAAAAAAGGAAAAATAAAAGAAAAAATAAAAAAAGAGAGAGATAAAGAGAAAGCAAAGATAGGGTTCCTTCCAGATTTACTCAAAACTGAATGGTGTTTTGCAAAAAGTTTCCATTTTGTGCTTTTTCATACGAGTGTTGGACATACCCCCTTTTCATCTTTTCTTTTTCCCCTTAAGGTTTCATAGTATTTAATATTTTGCTGCAGAAGCTTGATCGTATTTTTGACAGCGAAATCAGTTCTGCAAGATAGAAAGGAGAGAGGAGAATCACATCACCTCAGCCAAGAATAAAACATTTAGATGAGGTGCCAAGCAGAGGAGTGTAGTTGCTTAGAATCTTCCCTCTAAAAGCAGGCACAGCAGCAGATGCATTGATCCCCAGAGGAGCAACCTCCCACGGGCAGTCAGGTCAGGAGCTGCCTATCTCCTTGACTCCAGAAGTTCACAGAAGCTTCTCTCCTAATTTAAACACCTTGGCTGTGCACTTGTAGTTCAGCAAGATGAATCTGAGCCTAATTGCACACTGCAGAGGGTTTCAAGAACATTTTGGCTTCTTTTATTTATAGGGCTTTCCTGGTGAATGAAAGTGACCAAAAAAACAATGGTTATGTAGAGGTCTGAAACACCTACACCATCTGATACAATGTTGAGTAAATCTCTCTAATCCTGTGTCATAACAAACACAGTATACAGTCATGCTCAGCATTACTATAGGAATGAATTCTAAATGAGAAATCATATTCCCCCAAAATCTGTAAAGCTACAAAAATTCAGAGGATTAATTTTGCAATCTAATTTATTTACAGCTCAGTTAAAATGTACAACCGTTTGAATTTGTCTGATGAAAATACTGAGCATGACTCACTAGTTCCATAATTTGTATTTTATTAAACCATGTCAAAATACAATTTATGGCTAACCCCAGACAGCCTTGAAACATGAAAGCAGAAATCGTTTGTAGGTGTTGTATGACAGATATTAGTCTGAGTTTGTTTCTCCCATTCACAATCTATAATTTGCATGAGAATGAGCACTCTGATTTCAGCTAATTGATACGTGCCTCTAACTGTCATGTCAATCTTCTCCTTGGCAGGGCAGGCACCTTCAATAGCACCTTCAGTGCCATCCAAAAGGAACGTTGCAAATGCAAAGCTGTGTTCTAACTTGTCATCAGTTTCAACCCACTGCTGAGGGAGTTTTAAATTCAAGGGATGCCTTCTTTTCCTCGCAGCCCTTAGAAGAACTGCACTGATCTAAACACAAACTAAATTCTTCACACTATTCCTGAGCCCAGGAGCAGGGTTTGCTTACATAGTGAAGATAAGAACAGTAGGACTGAGTCTGAAAATAGAGGGGGTAGGATGTCCCAGGCTCAGGTATCATTTGATAAGGATGAAAAGATTCTTTCTGAGCATTCAGGGAATCAGTCATCTCCAAAGTATACAATGAATGGCAGACCAATTTTAATTACTGTTACTCTAGCTATATTACATTTGAAATTTTCTGCATGCTGGCTTACAAAAGTGTGTTTCTGAAAGAATTCTCTCCAGAAGTGCTGTAAGGATCCAATTAGAGGCAATTGCTTGATTTCTGAATCCTTTTGATCAGCTTTCAGTAGTGGCCCACTTCTGAATTCCTCAGGAGCTTTCAGCTTCTTTGACAGTCCAGAAATAATGCCTCAGTACGATATCACTTGGTCCTCTGAGTTCTGATACATTCTTTGTTCAGGCACCTGTACTAGACATTATCAGGCCACAGCAAGGGTCTTTTGCTAACAGCAATAAAGCTGGATGAAAAATAGGAGGACTGGAATTATTAAGCACTTTCCAAAGCTTCAGCTTTTCAAAGACAAACGGCAGAGTCCTGTCTTCAGAAAATTATAGTGTCTTGCTGAAATCAATAGAATACTCCATTTTTTAACTTTTTGTATGGCTCAGAGATTCAAATAAGAAGTATTCACAATATAACATAGATACAATTCTATGTCAAAAGGAATCTACAGAATAAGCACCATACACCTTCCTAGAAGTGTGTGGTTTACATCGTTATATCAGAGGAATGAGGAGAATTCTGCAATTTTTTTACCCATTAGGCAAACAGTGGGAATAATCTACACACTCTCAGATGGAACAGGTCAATAACATATTGAGGGAAATATCCTGCTCTCTTCACAGAATCATGTTTCCTACATTTTTTCACTGCATAACTCTGTCCTTCTGAAATACTCTGGTGATAAAGAGGCTGGGAAAATGTTGAGATTTCAGCAGTCATCCTGGTTTCAAGTGGACAATATTGGATTAAATGTAACAGTCCACCAATCACAAGAATTCTAATACTTCTTCCTATAGATGGATGCTTTCTTCTGCTTTCAGTTGATAAGAAGACTCTGCTTGCAGGATATTAAACACCCTTTACGTTGGATATAGCACCTTGGCTTCAACATTAGCATGACATATATCTGGGTTTACTTAGGTTGATCAAGGAAAGAGGTAGACTGTATGAAAAATCTTTTCCTCTGAAAAAATAAAAGCAAAACAAAACCAACCAAAACAAAAACAAAACAAACAAGAAAACCAGCCAACCAACAACAACAACAAAAAAACAAAACAAAAAAACCTGTTGTGTTTGACAAATACCACCTCATAGTATGCATTTGAAGATTAAGATTACAATAGCAACTATCCTTTCAGAAGTGAAGGTGTTTCTGGAGTTTCATCTTGTGGAAAAATAATCTTTGAAACATTGCATAACCGTTTTTCTTTTTTTACGTGCCTTTTTTCTTGATGACAAGCCAAACCAAAAATCTTGTTATTCCAAAACTTTGGCAGTGCTGTGATGCCATAATACTTCAACAAAAATACTTTTTTTCAACAATGTTTTCCTTCAGGTTTCTTAAAGTGTGAATGCTATAACATGTAAATTTGTCAGATGTTTGTGAAATGTGTGTATTGAACTGCTTCCTTTATATAAAAGCATATATTATTTTTACAGCTGATAGTAACTTTTCTTTAAGGGTGCTTTAGTTCCAGTGGGAACAAAAGAAAACTCTGGTCAGACGAGTTAGTGTTGTCAATACTCTCATAGCAACTGGTTTTAATGGATAAAGCTCCTGTAGCATTAATGACAGTAATGAAATAAAAGTTAGCACTTCTGCAAGGTTTTACATGTTCCATGCCCTTGATATCTAACCTACATGTGGATTAATGACCATCCTTACTATAAGGAGCTATAGTAATTTGCATAAGCTGAGAATGTTGTAGTTACATTTTAAACAAGTGCTTGTACAACAGAACTAATTTTGTGTGAAAACTTTTCTAAATGCAATCCCAATATGTAAGTGGAAGATACTTTTAGCAAAGAACATATTAATTAGAATGAATGATTGGGTCAAAACCTTCTTTTTAAATAAGCTTATGCTGATTTAGCCAGTAGATTTACAGCTTTTTCTTTCATGTCCTGGTCTTTCTCTCTGACCTAGTGGCAATCTGTGTGACCTAGTGTACAAAAATAATCTCTGCTACAAAAAAGTTCAGTTTGATGAGTTATAGGATCATTTTGGCTGGAAAAAGACCCTTAAGATTATAGGGTTCAGCTGTTAACCATGCACTGTCAAATCCACCACTAAACCATGTCCCTAAGAACCATATCTATATATATTTCAAATACTGCCAGGGATGGTGACTCAACCACCTCCCTGGGCAGACTGTTGCAGTGCTTGACAACCCTTTCAGTGAAGGAATTTTTCCTAAGATTTACTCTATACCTCCCCTGGTGCAACTTGAGGCCAAATCCTCGTTTTATCACTTGCTACTTGGGAGAAAACACCAACACCAAAACACTACGACCTCCTTTCAGATAGTTGTAGAGTATGAGAAGGTCTCCCCTCAGTTTCCTTTCCTCAAGGAGAAACAACCCCAGTTCCCTCAGCTGCTCTTCAAAAGGCTCGTGTTCCAAACCCTTCACCAGCTTTGTTACCTTTCTCGAGACACACTCCAGAACCTCAATGTCCTTGTGTTTAGGGTCCTAAAACTGAAACAGAACTTAAGGTGAGGCCTCAGCAGTGCTCACTACAGGGGGGTGATCACTTCTCTGGTCCTTCTGGATACCATATTTCTGACAAAAGCCAGGATGCTTCTGGCTCATGTTCAGCTGGCCGGTGACCAACATACCCAGGTCCTTACCTGCTGGGCAGCTTTCCAGCCGCTCTTCCCCAAGCCTGTATTGTTTCATGGTGTTGTTGTGACCCCATGTTGAGGACTCAACACTTGGCAACCTCATACAACTGACCTCAGCCCACTGAACCAGCCTGTCCAGGTCCCTCTGTAGAACCTTCTTGCCCCCAGGCAAACCAACACTCCCAAAAATCTTGTTGCCAACTGCAAAATTGCTGAAGGTGCACTCAATCTCCTTTTCCACATCATCAATAAAGATATTAAAGACAACTGGCCCCAGTAAAAAGCATGGGGGAACACCACTTTTGACCATACTATTAAAAGATGTTTTTTTAAGAAATAAACTCTTCAGACACTCCAGATTTTGAAATAGCTTGACCCAGTCCTTCTCTGATTTATATTAGCATAAATAACAACCAATGTGTTGCAGAGGTGTAAAAATTGTTTCAATGAGGATACAATCAAGATAGTACTGTGGGGGTTTTGGGGGCAATAATACTGGTGAGTGCATTATCTTTTTCCTAATACAGATTTTTGATAAGTTTCTTTGTTACTTGCGTAATACTCAAAAGAGTGGAAATTTAATACTGAGAATTGATACATGAAAGACTTAAATCTGTGTAAGACTATGCTAAACTCTGGTTTTGCCATTATAGTTCTCTTAGTTCATCTCATTCCAAGTACTAAAAAAACCCACTTAGCAGATCTGTAGTGTGGCCTTTGCACCAGCAAAGTGATGAAGTACATGAACAGATACAATTATTTGATTTTTCATCTGTAATTCAATAGAGTTTGAGCCTGTGTAATAGGGACATTCTGAGATAAAAGACAAACCTCTTTGGTTTCCCCAGCCCTGGCTATACCTGAGTACTAGCAGGAACAGGTTGCAAAGCAGAACTTTTTCCAGGAATAGAAGGGACAGTCTAGGGTAATTTGATATTATTCCTCAAAATGTTTTAGAAGTCTTCTAGCAATTCTACCTTTGTTATTGAAGAAGTTATTGGAGCCTGGGTGGAGCAGTGGGGCACAAGTTAGCTAAACTTTTGAAACAGATAGAAACAAGTGTTTGACTATATCTGTCTAGTTTTCCCTAAGGGTCCTTTGCTGACAGAGGAAAGACACAACAGTCAGGGATCATGGGGAGCACATAAATCAAGAACACAATGAGTGTCCTTGAAAACCTACTGGTACTGAAATTATAGCTGCAGCCTCCAGCAATAAGATTGCAATATAAACTTAGCAGGAAAAAAAAAAAAAAAAGATTAGAGCCTGGCTGTTTGTCAGAACTTTGAGTTTTGTTCTAAGTCTCAGCCATTGCTTTGAAAGACAGTATCTAATGGTTAATGGTAATTATGAAGCTAAAACGTACAATGAATCAGTGTATGAAGCACTTCCTGGGATTTTGAAAAGTATACAGAATAACTGCTTTTTAATGCTACCAGGGAGTGAAGACTTTTTCTACATCCTCTGATTTACCCAAAGCGAGAACAAACGGTTTTAGTAAGAGCAAGATACTAAAGATGTTAGTGCTGTAGTAAAGGTGTGAAATCTCTGTGGCAGACCACTGGATGTTAAACAAAATACACTGCTCGGAGCCCTCTCAAAGGTCACGTGCTCATGTTTGGGGAACTAATCTCGTTATGTTAACTATTGTGAAATATCTGATAAATATTGTGGAGTCTGCAAGAGGTTAGGGCAAGATGTTCAGGAAAATACAAAGCTCACAGTCACTGTGATACAAGGGTAATGCTGGAAGATTTCAGCATCACCAGTTTACAGATGAGCATGGAGCTCATGGGCAGTACAGAAGCAGCTGTGGAATGGAGCTAGATTTTTATATGGATTCCTTTATGATGGGAAGAAACAAGACAAAACATAGAATTTGATAAGGAACTTTTTGATCTGTTCTGTCAAGGTTATTAATGCCTGCTTAACAAGGAGATGTCTCAAAAGCAACTGAGTCATATCATCAAGAACATTACTTGGTACAGAATAACAAAGAAGGAGTCTGTTGTACTGATGCACTGCAGGATTTACATTCCTTAATTGTAGCCACCTAGGTATTAGGGTCTTGTCTAAGCTGGTTCTAGTTTGCCTCTACAGCTACAGGGGAAGAAAATATTTAAGGCTGGCAAAAGGGCCTGATGTTTGTAGATGCCTGCTTTTTTCCTTTGACAGTGGCTAATATACCAAGTAAGTGTGCTGCCATTCAGAGAGAACTGGAGACTTTGGAAAAAATGGGCAGAAAGAAACTAATGAAGTTCAACAAAGGAAATGCCAAGTCCTGCACCTAGAGAAGAACAACTTCATGCTCCAGTACATTCTGGGAGTATTACAAACTTAAAAGCAGATTTGCAGAAAGTGACTTAGGTGTCTTGGTGGACAAGATGAACAACATGACATCATGGAGAAGGAGCTCAAGGGCATTTTGGGATGCATTTTTGACAGGGTGTTGCAAGCAGGTCAAGGAGGTGATCCTCCCTCTCTGCTCAGCACTCAGTGAGGCCACACCTGGAGAAGTGCTGTTTCCATTTCTGGGCTCCTCAGTACAAGAGAAATATGGAGCTATGAGAGAAAGGTAGCAAAGGTCTACTAGGATGATTAAGGGACCAGAGGATCTTTCATACGTGGAAAAGCTGGGAGAGGTGGAACTGTTCAGCCTAGAGAAGACAAGGTTCAGGGGGATCTTACCCAGGTGTATAAGAGCCTGCTGCAGTGAGATGAAAGAAGATGGAGGCAGGTTCTTTTCAGTGGTGTGCCCAGGGGCAGTATGAGAGGCAATGAGCTAAATGGAAATACAGGCCAAATTTTGTCTAAATGTAAGAAACAGCTTTTTTTATTCTAAGGGCAGTCAAACACTGGAATGAGCTGTTCAGAGACTTTGTGGAGTCTCTTTTGGTGGAGATATTCAAAATCTGACTGGTCATGGTCCTGGGTAGCATGTTGTAGATGGTGTTTGATGCAGGAGGTTTGACCAGGTGATCTCCAGATGTTCCCGAAAACTTCAACTGTTTTGAGCTCCTGCCTAGCTCAGTAACTGTGTGGGATGCTGAACTTTTAGAAGTTAGGGAAGTTGACTGCACAGGATATCTTCAGCTTTGGAAAAACAAATAAAATTTGGACAAAATAACTGACAGATTCTGGGCTTGTACTGAAATTTTTACACACATTAAGACAAAAATTGATTATAAAGAATGATTACTAAATCTTATAAAGTTTCTGAAGTGTCTCAGCACCTTGATACTACTAAAGATGCTTTCAGTTCCTATAAATTTTTGAACTTATCTCAAAAACTGGACTACATAAAACATCGCAAGAATCATTAAAAAAAAAAAAGGAGTGTTCATATCTGTGCATATGCTTGTGGTTTGCATAAAGCAGAGTGAATAATTTCTGAGTAAAAGTATTTATCCACAAGAAACTGAAAACTCGAAAGCATAGGCTAAGCTGTGATGGAAACTGAAGACAGGGATGAAAAAAAAAGCAATATAATACTTGCAATTTTATGGAGTCATTATATTAGCTGCATTTTGCAAATAACATATTTAAAAGTCTTACTTGAATTTAGTAAATATCAATCTACAGAAGCACATATGTTTTCATATGAGAAGATATCATAGTACTGAAATATTACAGAAATACTGAACTACTGAAATGAAAAACACATACTTAACACATGGGCTGGTTGGACTAATGATAACTTGGCTTCACCAAACCCCCACCCACAGGGGGTTAGGGGCAGTCCACTCTTCTTAATTAATTAGTAACATTGGAGACAGGTGGAAAAATTCTCATCTGAAGAGCTGTCTTGCAGCCCAGATAGGTGAGCCTTGGTCCCTGTGGAACACAAACAATTCTTGGGGGTTGTCTAGGCCACCTGAGTTGGTGGCTAAGGAGTACAAGGAAGGTGGCACATCATCTATGCATGGAGCAACTACAGCTACAATCAGCTGATGCTGGGATTACTCAACGTGTTAAAATTAAGGTAGGTTTTGTGTCACATGTTTCTGGATTATTCAGTTTACCTACTGCTCTGGGTAGTGAGAACAAATATAGCAGACATAGAGGTACACAAAGCAGCGCTGATGCTGAAAGCATCACATTTGCTCTGCCTAGTCAGGCTTTCTCCTTGCCCTGGGAATGGGCAAGGAGAAAAGGGTTAGTCCCTGAGAAAGTCCATGCTAAAACAAACCTGATGTTTCTCGGGGTCAGTCTGGTGTACTGCTGCACAGCACTGCACAATGGTGTGGAGAACTGATAGCCACAGAGCCGGCTCAGACATTGTTGTGTGCTACTGAGTGCACTATCAATCTGTCTTCTCACTGATGCACAGAAACTTGACAGAACTCACTCTTTCTCAGTCTTTAATTAAATACAAGTTGTTCTCTATTCTCAGTGCTCTGCTTGATTTTTCTATGTATTTTCAGCTTTTCACAGGAGCAAGCTCCTAGAGCCAACAGTCTCTCTTGCCAGTTATTTTTTGTCAGCTCACAGACCAACTTCTTTTCTGACATATTCTTTCCCCAGTGACATTTTTGACAGCAGCTGAACTATTTTAGCCATGTCTCCCTCCAAGAACTCGGAGACAGATATCTGGCCTAAAAAAATGAACTTGAACTGCTGAATGTGACAAGTGTACAATGAATGAGAATAGATTCTCATTGTGAAACATTGTCAAATGATTTTTCTCTAACTGTAGCTTTGCAGTTTTCCTACTACATTCTTTTGGTTTATTTCGAGGCATTTTGATAGAAAGCAGTAATGTATGAGTTAAGAGTTGCTCTCTGGCTCTAAATAAGGGTAGATGAAAAAATCAGTTTTTCCTTGATGTTTCCTTTTTTTTTATTTTGCAACTAATTAGTCTGTACTGGATGGTCTCTTTCTTTACAGAACCATGTCTCTCTGTTTTCATTACACTATGGTATTTAATTCAGATTTAAATTATTGTGCAGCCATGGTTAACCCTTGCCACCACAACATCTTAATTTCCTACCCTCCTCTGAACCACCCACATGTTACAGCAAAAAGAATCCATGTGGTTTTATCTTCATTTGCAAAAGCAGCTGGTCTCAACCTGTTCCTATGTTGAGCATTTAATTTCATGCTGAAAGTGTTGCTCCACTTCTGTTATAGCATTCTAGGCTCTAAACCACAAGAAATCCCAGCGAGGCAGTGGAAGGAGCTAGCTTCTTAGCAGCAATCTAAATGCCTTCATACATCACCTTTCATCTGCAGTACAGCACAAATCTTTAGAGATTTCTGGCAATTAAAACAATGCTATTAAGGGGAATGTCAGATGAAGTCTGCCATGTTTTTGCTATCTGAGCCCTCATTACCTGGGTTGTTAAAAGTTGATCATACTGTCTGCTTTGAAGAGAGGGAAGCCCAAGCCTGCAATTACTTATCTACATGTTTGAGGCCTGATAACGCTTGGTTTTCTTCAGCACTTCATTCACTAAGCTAGAAACTTTTCCAAGATTTATTGTTTCCAGATTTGCATTTTTTCAGTCTTTGCCAATGGCAATATGACCATGGTGTTCTGTCACTTGTTGATGGTAGCCCCTCATCTCAAGCTCCCCAGTGAGGGGTTCAGTCCTGGTAACTCATCTGTTCCTGACTTGTGTCAGTGCTAGGCTAGCACAGTCCTCAGGTTTGACTTCAGTGCCCTGACATGTGGTCTGTAAAGCTGAGGCTAGAGGCACTGTGTTCCCAGCACTGCCACAGGGGAAGGAGCTTGCTGATGGAGCAGTAAATATTAAAGTGTAATAATTATGAAATCTGACTGTAAAATGCTGCTGAACTATATGAGGGTAGTGATTCAAGGCATCAGGTAAAATATAAACACTAGAGAATAGTGGTAACATTAATAGGTGTAGAGTAATGTATATTGGAGCAAAGTCTCCTTTACCAAACATAATTGGTGTAGTTAGCTCTGAGGTAGATATTTCTAACAAAAAGGAGACCTTGGAGTGTCTCTAATCAGAAATGAAAATCTTAGATCAGTCAGCAGCAGCACTCAGAAACAAACAGCATCCTATCAAGTATTACGAATAAAACCAAAAATATCACTGCACCACTCGTACAATTTGTTCCTCTCACCTCCTTTCCTCTCCTCTGATACGTTATATTCAAATAAGAAATAACATATTATGAAAAGTAAAGATGGAGAAGTATATTGGACAACTTTCATGCAAGGTTTTAATAGATTATGACTGACAAGAGGTATGATAGTTGATATGATACATTGCATCGAGAATAGCTATTAATGATTCTTATCATACTAGAGGTAGGAGGAACCATATGAGGTCACCAGGTGGCAGGAATAAAACAATCTGGAAAATATTCTTGTTCACACCACCACTGGTCACAGTTCTCTTGAATTGTCAAACTTACCTGGTTTCAAAAGCAAAAGTAGTCATTACACAGGGGGTGGCAACTCCAGAGCAGGAAGCCCCTGAGCAGACCCTGGAGGTGCCAATGAAGCACTGCCCACCCAGATCCTGTGCATTGCCACAAGGACTGCTAGAAAAACAAAAGGATTTTCCTGGGTAGCCAAAAATGGCAGTTCTACTGTCTACTACTGTACCATATTTCAGTTCTGGTATGTGTGCCATGGATTTTATATCTCATCCCTCTACTGTGATTTTTTTTCCCCTTCAGCTTAAGCATATTAAGTCCTGATATGATGAGATACAGAGTGCCAGAAGGTGGCAAATTTTATTGTTGTACAAAAGAAATATAATTCCTAGTGTAGGCTTGAAAAAAAGACAATGTGAACTACTAATTGCTATTACTATTTTTTTTCTTTTTTTTTTTTTTTTTTACCAAATGTTGTTTTCAACAATATCTTTCTGAATATCTTCTGTCAAGTGTCAGTAGTGACAGGAGACATTTGCAGTACATCAGCCATTCAGCTCATTCAAAGCTGTTATCTATTTTTTCAAAAGCTCATCCATGTGCAATATAATTTAAAATACACATTTTTTACTTAAGTGGACAAAATGGCGTGTCACCTAAAAAAGAAAACGTGTGTATTACTGAGAAAGACACTGATTAAATCTCTGTTAAAGATTAAAGGACCACAATCTATAACTCTTATTAATGGCTATAGAACTATTTCCTTTGACATATAATTTCAGTGGAAAGGTTGTTTAAACTTCTTGAGAAGTTACAAGACTGGTTGTAACAGGCTACTTGTGTGTTCCTTCCAAGCTGAAAAATGAGGATTCTATTTTTCTTTAATCTCATTTTCAACAATATATTGCTCCAGTCACTCAAGACTATGTCATTATCCTGATCTTGTTTGAGGTTCTTATGTATTACAACAATGACACCGATGTGACTAATTAAAATAAGCAATAATTTGTCCACGGTAGTTTTGCAGATATAATAACTGAGAACAAGAATTTTCTACCAGATTTACAGTATTGCAAATGATGCACAGGCCATCTGAACACAAGCATCTGAAATGTATCAGAAATCCATTCAGCCACGGTTTTTATTGTACTGGAAGAACGACGTAACAGTTCTGTAATTTCATCAGCCTCTTGGATATAACCTAATTTAAAATTTACTGTACTAAGAAATATTTATTCACAGATTCAAGGAAACAATATAGTATGCAAACTATTAAAGCCACCCTCAGGTTATATCTTTATATTCTACTAACTTTGTACACTGACTTCAGCTTTTATCTGTCTCAGCTTGATTTGCACAAAGGAATGAAAAGCAGCTATTCTTTTCTATAAGTTTTAAGAGAATATAAGTAATAAAGCGTATAATCTAACAGATGTCTCTTGATTTTGTATTATTTTTATCTAGTTTTTTATTAGCAACTTCATGTATTTTTCCACATTGTCTAATAATAATTTACCTCTCAGTTCTCTAAAAGCCTTGTCTTGAGGCACCTGGAGAGTTCAACTGAGGCTAGCCTAAACCATGTTGGAAAATAAGTAAAGGTGTGTATGAATCCATGCAGTACACTGCTCTCATTAGCACGTTCCTTCCATGCTGTAGAGATTTCTGGCCCATCACTGGTTTTATGTGTCCCTCAAAACTGCAGTGTTCAACTGCTGCAGCCCATCCCTCACAAGCAGACTCATTTCTGTGCTTCCAGAGATGACTGTTCCCACAGCAGGTCATGTTTCTTACATCCACTGAGCTTTGACTCCTTTTCCTATTTTGGAGCCTGTCACAGCAGTTTCTTTTCTTTTTTGCAACCACACCATACTTAGCCATGGAAACTTCCCTCCAATTCTGTCTTGCCAGCTTTTCTCAGAGCTTGCCCCAGCTTCCCCACTCCTAATTTACAACCCAGACCAACATCTTCCCCAGTAATCATGCCCCTGTGGTTCTTCTCCTCTCTGTCTCACTTGGCTCCTTGCCCTTGTGCGGGGTAGATGTCTCTGCAAACAGCTCTACAGTCCTACACAGATCCTCCCAGGAGCTTGTGGTGGGGAGCAGACAATGTGGCAGGTCATCTGTGACAACAGATTTCATTGTCAGAAGCTCTGTTCCAATGTCAACACGTTTGGACAAGAAGATAGTGGGCCTGATCCAATTTCCACTAAAACCAGTGGAAGTCTCTGCTCTGACTTCAGTGGGTGCTGGATCAGACTCTGATGTCTCTTTTCATTATACGTTTCATAATGTAAAAATCCGCATAGGAACATGACCAGAGAAATATATGGTACTTATTTTTCTGTATTCATTCCCAACTCTTGGCAACAGCAGTCTAACAAAAAAATGGTTTCTAAATGCTATCCAAGGAGCTTGTTTGTCTCTATTCTTCACCTAGCAGGCTAGAAAAACAAACTTCCAGTATAGAAATCTGTTTGACTAAAGTGACATTTATATGAAAAGAGACACAATTTTTTTTTTTTTAAATAGAATATATATTATCTTTTACTGCCAAGTTGAAACTCTTTGCTACCTGGGCTCCCTTCCTACTTCCAGTAAAGCTGTCACTTGCAGTACAGAGGACCATCACTTTGCTGCTGATAAAACATTTACTGTGGACTGCATCTTAACCTTAGCTGTGCAAGCCTGCATATTTATCATGTTAATCCCTAGACTTGGAATCTAAAATTAGGTTATTATCTTGACCAAAACAAATAGCAGTTAGAAAGCCACTGACATTTTTTCTTCCTTCTACAGGCATATTCCTCATTTAATTTGGGGCTCGTGCAGTAAAAATTACTAAATATTCAAGTTAGTATAAACCACTCCCATAAACAGCAAGATTTTTCCATCCTTACTATGCTACTGTGTAGTGAGAAACACTTGTCTGTGGTGCAGTGGACACAGCATGTGACTATGAATGTAAAATCTATAGCCGATACAGTAAAACATATAATGAAGACTGAAAAAAATAAGCCAGGTTTTCCATACACTTAGGTTTAGCCTCAAGTAATTGGCAGCTAATATCTTCAAAGATTTCATCTCTACTGAAGATTCTCCTGGCCCTCACAGTTTATTAAAAAAGAAAGGAAATAATTATGTCTCAATCTTTGTCTCTAAGTTCTCTATTTCTGAAATGAGAATAACATAATGCAAATAATCTTAAATGGAGACTTTAAATGTAAGTAGATAAAAGTAACTATGTAGTATCCATGCTTAAGGGCAAGGTCATATCCAGGATATAATTAATACATTTGTCTGTTTTACAGACTTTGGATTAGCTATGCTAAAAAAAAACCCTAAGTAAAGTATAACTAAGCACCAAGAAATAGTGGGGATTTCATCACTCAGAGGCTAGGGGAAAAATAGGATTTCATAGTGTGATAGTATTATGATACATTTCATCATGAAGATTAACTCTTATTGCCAAGCTAGGCTCCCTTTTGTATTTCCTGATTGCTTGCTTTGTATTCTTAAAATTCTTTTAACTTTGAGTGGAGCTGCCCAATGAGCAGATCAGAGAGAGGCCCTCAGGAGATGTCACCTTGCCTGTTCTTTGTCACCCCATTCCTGCAGGTTCCTGTTGGAGGGTGGGACTGGCAGTGAACACTCTTGCTCCCCAGAGCTCTGCAGGGAAACACGTGCCCATGGTGCCTGCCCTGTCTTTTTCTGTGTGTACCTTTAATGGCTTTCCTGCATTAGGGCATAAAACCAGAATCTCAGAACATTCCAGATTGAAAAGAATTCAAATATTTACTAAATTTTATTTTTGAATTAATGGACTTTATGGACTCCTAAAATTAATGGACTCCTAAAATTGAACATATCCTTTTAATTTCATATATTATCATTGAAATGAAATAAGGAAGATACAGGTGTTGAAAATAGTATAAAACAGTATATGAAATGTGTGCATATATCAAAAGTATTACAGCACTCTTCACTGTGAATTTCTGTGGTACCTGTACAATGTCAAAGTATAAAACTTTGGTATATAATATACTAAAAGTGTAAGAAGATGAGCCTGTTTCCTCCATATAAATTTTCTCTAACACCATAAATTCATGTTACCATGTTTTGTTAGAGTTTTTCATGACAATAAGATTTATGTTGTCTAATTTATTGCATTGATTGCACAATGATAAACTGCTTTGGCCTTTTCAATATTCTGTTACGGGATTGGTTATTCATTCCAGTTCATTACTGCAAGATACTTTGGTTTAAATATGAAGGAAATGGAAAAGCCAGCCAATAAAATGACAGAGCTGTAGAAAGGTTAAAGAGCTATGAAGCATTCGACTAAAACTGACAAGAATTGAAGTTTAGATTTCTCATTATTATGACAAAGATGGTAATGGGAAAAGAAAACAGCAGTATCTAATCCATACTTATGACAGTGATTGTAATTAAATTGGAAAGGATATAAAAGCAAGCTGTTCTTATTATAATTTATATACCCTCATCTTACAGCCCTTCCTTGATTCTTCTAATTTAGAGTCAGTATACCCACGTAACCTTTGGACAGTGATGCTTTGGGAAACATGCAAGATGGTATGTACCGAGCACTGTGTTATAAAGTGATTTATGTATTTCTAAAGAGATTAATACCTAGTGATATTAATATTCTAGCCTAGAAAGGGAGTGGTTTGAAGTATAGATAACAATTTTACTACTTGATGTTCCCCAAAGTGAGCACATATGTCACATGAATCTTTTGTGAATCATTATTCACAGAATTTAATAGAACTGATCTTTACTTTGGAGTGACCAGTGTTTCTAGATTCAGTAGTTTCTGTCTTCCATTAATTCAGGCACTAACTGTTCTTAAGAAAATGGATGATAAAAGTGAAATGAAAATCTAGGAATCAGTCATTTTTATCAGTATGGTAATATATAAAGGAACTTCCTTCCTACAGAGTTGAATGAAAATGTATGACTGACTAAATATTTCACTATGAAAAATCAATTTTTTATTAAATTCAAGTCCTCAATTTTTAAAAAAGTATTCTACATAGAAAATGCAAGTTTTTAATAAAATTTACAATTTATCTATATATTGGCATAAAGTTTTATTTTTCACAGACTAAATAAAGGTCATGTTTGGCAAAGTAATTTCTTATATCCCCTACACAGACAGTTCTAAACACATCCTGAGAATTAATTACTAACTAGCTATCATTTAAAGCCTCAGTCATGCAAATTTTTTAACATATATTCAGCTAAAAGCATAGGTACTACAAATTATCCATGCTAAGTTATACCAGGGTCTTGCAGTAACCAGGAGCTGAAGCTTATGGCAGAGCAGAAAGAATGTCTATACAAGTATAAGAAATGTCTGTGGCATGAAACGCAAAACAGAAATGACTTTTGAGAATGGCCTTAGATACTGATACAGCTGAATTCACAGAGGTCCTACTGTTCCCAGAAATATAGTATAGCACTATAACTTTTTCCCTCTCCTCGGTGTAGGGATCATGCTGTTTATGTCAGTCCAGTCCTCAGCCTAATGGCTCTGCTGTTGCCCTTTGCTCTCAGAGTTTGTAACAGCTCAGTACAGCTCTTACTGTATGAGGACCTACAAAGTTAACTGCAAAACATTCTCAGAGAAAAGCAATTTCATTTTTATCTGGTATTTAACGTACTTATCTTGTATTTAGTCTTGCAGATCAGAATGTTTGGGTTGCAAGCAGTGATATACTGACTATCATTTCTGTATTTTTTGTTTTAAAAGGGATAGTTTCCTTTAAAAATTTATTATTGGTAAATATTTGTCATGATAACAAACATACATATCTGAATACTATTAAAAAGTAAACTGATTTCTGAGTAATTTTCAAGATTTTTTCAAGGCTTTTTCATCCCAGCTGTGGTCATTACTTTGTTTCTGCTTCTCTGCCAACACTGTATGCATTGGAGAGGTTAGCAGAAATAGTTTTAGGTTTTCAGGGTGTAACAGATAGTAACCATTACATCAGCAGTTTGCCTATTTTTTTCCTTTATTAAGGTGCTGGGTCTCAGAGAATATGACTGTTGTTTGCTTTGTCTAGTACAGATGGAATTTTTTGAGAGAAGATGTACTCCTTGAAAGCCATTGCACACATGAAGTATGGAAGGAAGGGGACGTGAAAATGCAGTGAGCAGGGAGATGGAGCACACTTGAGAGTAGGAGAGTTTGGAGATCATGAAGCATGTCTGTGTGTGGCTAGGCTTCTGATAGGACGGAAAGAAAGTTTCTAGGACCTAGGAAGCTTTCTAGGACCTTTAAAGAGATTATATGGATCTTGTTGCAAAACAGAAAGCTGTTGAGGTGCTAATTGCAGGTCAAGCCCTGTGGAAGAGCTCACCTGCTAGAAAGCAGTGAGCGGGTTGGAAAGATCCATCCAAGAGCCCTTTTGGTTGTTTTGAGGTAACAATAATGAAAGATCCCTCTCAGAGCACTGGCCTAACTTGTGGCTTTATAAAGCATTTTCAGCTGAATTAGTGTAAGCTTGTGCTCTGGGATCCTGAGATCTAAATATCTGCAGGTAGTGGCTGAAAAAAAAATAAATTAATGATTCATGATCCCAAGGGGCTCTGTAAACTTGGTACAGGCTTTTGCAGGGGGGAAAGAAGAGACTACAGATCCTGTGCATTCATTTTGGTGCTTTGGAGTCTGAGTCAGTTTAAGGTACAGGATTTGACTTTCAGCTATAGCAACAGTTTAACTTGAATTTCCAGATTCAGTTCCTGCAGGTGTTAACTTACTCAACTAGTAATGAGACTGGAGATATAGTACTGTTGGGATGTGCTTGCTAAATGTGCCATTACTATAATGATTTGTAATTAGACACTAATCACTATAAAATGCTAATAGAATAAATGTACTTGATATTTTTTTCTTGCTTCTGGCAAAAGCCCTCTAGGCATGCCATTTTCTCAAGGGCATGCTGATAAAAAAGCAAACTGCATTAAAGAGCTGGGGTATGGCACTCACTTTCTTGCTATTGTTTCTCTTTTGAAAGAGAGTTATTTGTGATTTGTGGATCATTTGCAACTGATAGCATTAGGTGCTATTCTATTCTAGTCTCTGTCCCTGAGTCCTCCTGTCTTCCTTGTGCCTTCAGTGACAATTAGCTATGAGGCTATGGCTCTGCTTGTCAAGCAAATGATCCAGATGGAAATTTATGTTATTTTGTTGTTGTCAGATTACATTTTTTCTGTTTGGTCTTCCCTTATGGCAGGAACAATCATTTATCATGAGGATTTGGGGAAAGAGGCAGGGAAAAGGGCAAGATACATCTTTTGGCAATGGTCTTTTTTTATGTAATCTTAAATTAATTTTCAATAGTAACCTGGTTTAGAAGGCAATAACAGAGCAATTGGAAAACTGCATCTTCTCATGTGAATGCTGTAGACATGGTCACTATTGTTTTGTGTAGGATACAGGGCTCCTTCCAAGTGTTCCTCCATAATCTGTGAAAAACGTGGATGTAGTGTCCCTGTGGCCTTTCTGCACTCAGACAGTCTGCATGCACCCACATGCAGCTCTGTGCACTTTGTGTACTCTTCCCCTGCTTCACATCTGAATACTTCAGTATCAATACACTCAGGGCTAAGTTCTGACACAACCCCTCTACCTCTAAATAAACTATATTTCTGTTTGGTTTTTTTGTCCCACATTTTGATCTTTGAGGTACCTTCCAGCCTAATATTCTATCATTTGTTCCTTTTGTAAATAGGCAGGTCAGCAATCTCCAGGGTGTAGTGGTTTTGACTGCTCTGGCTGGTTTCCATGTCAGTTACCAGCACTGAGTCTTGTGTCTGCCTAGTGGGAAGAAGGAGGACTCTATACCTGATCTAGACACTCTCTACCATCTGTGGTTGATGTGATGACTAATTAGCTTACTCAGTTCCTATTCTGACACCAAATAAGATAAAGGGAACAATATATGTAGGGGAAAATAATGTCTGTTGTTTAATCAACTGCGCAATTTAGATTGATTTATCTTTTTTTTCATGCTATGTAGTCTTCAATTCAAATAAAAAATGTAGTTACTTCTAGTTGGAGATCATGTCAGAACTGGCACATTTTTTATATATGTGAGAAGAAAGGTAGGAAAAGATAAGCCATGTGTTGGCATTTTTTCTTTCAAATCTGTGGCTAAACTGCCACAGCTGCTATTAAACCTGGGATATGTGGAAGAGTAAAAGAGCAGTGTCAAATTCATAAATCTTATGGTAGCAGGTATTTTTATAATCTTTCTGGTTTTTTGTCACTAGATTATGAATTCATTCTTTCATAGCGTAGGAAATACACAAGGAGAAAAGTCTTGCCATATCTCTTCTGTACTGGTTTGCTGAATCTCAAGACACTAAAATCCCTATAAATGATTCAAAAGGGATAGAACTGCATACTGGTCTGAAAATTATAAATAGCCTGGTTATATTCAGTGTAATATTGAATGTCTTTTAGTATTCCCAAATCTCTAGCATCTCAGCAAAACATTTTCTCAGATGCACTAGCAATAACATGCCACTAGCATAACTTGTTATGTGGTGACATCATTTTTTGCTTATGCAAACAGAAAGGTTACCATAAATCATCTACACACACACACAAAAAAAGGGAAACTTAAATTAAGTAATAGGGATACAAGAAGTTCAATATTTCTTAATACTTTCTCTTCTCTCTGTATTACTAATAGGTAGTGATTTGCATGATGCATATGTCACTAATATCTATTATTGGTTTGTGGGAGTTCTGCTTATTGATTTTACTGGCAGCAGCAGATGCCATGGCACAGTACAGGTAGAATGAGGCTTTAAATAGATAACATTTGCATGAATATAGAAACTTCTCAGCTCTAATTGTTCTCTTTTATAACTCAGGATAAAGACTCAAATTTTAAGGTGTTTGAGATTGAAACTCTTAACGTCCATGCAGGTGGCCTTTGTTTGAAATCCAGATTCCTGCACTGTGCCCTACGTAAGAAATTTAGAAAGCTGGAATTCTAAAATGAATGCCCAAATACCAGTAAGATGAGTAAGACTTAAACTAGACAGGTCAAGAGTCACAAAATCTGGTCTCTGCATGCCTTAGGAACACATTCCCATTCAGGATACATACCTTGGACTTCTTTCGTAGACTTCCTCCTCAGGAGGTGTTATTTTTGACTTCTCTCAAGCAGTGGAAAAGCCTAAAGTATGCTCTCCTGCTTTTTGCATGAGTGCTTAAGCTCTTAGAGAACTACTTTATCAAAGGGGGGGGGAGGGCTGTAGCTGTTGCCCACACCAACATCTTTTCAAATAAAGTACTGAATATGTTGTGTTTTGCATGCGGCGTGATTCAACTAGATCAAGGTGAGACATTGTAATGACATCAGTTCTTGGGAGGATCTAATCAAGTGTGGAAACAAAAATTTTTTTCCTTATGTATATGTGGACTTCAGACATCCTTAGGTTTAGAAACAAGAAGTAATAAGACTCGGGTCTGGGTGGTTTTGCCTTTACACTTTGTCATTCCTCCTTTTTATTTTTTCCTTTTTTTTTTTTTTTTTAAATCTGTTCCTACATCTCAGTTTTCACTTGGAATTATAGCAATAACATAGCAATAACAATATTAACTAATTAATTAATTGAAAAATATATTGTTCTGTGACCATTTTTTTGTGAAAACAACAGACCACAAAAATAAGGTTGCTATCCTGCCTGGTTTGAAAAAAAAAGTATTGTTCTGACAAATCCACATAATAGCAGTGCATCCTGGAGAGTTATTCTGATAGTTAATTGCTGTATTTGAAACATCTGCAATTGTTACGAGCTTTTCAGATATATGATGACCAACATGCAACTGGTTGCAATTTCGAGCTACAGCAAGCTATGTACAAGCTAAATATTTGCTCTAAGATTCAATCAGCTAAAGAGATTGAGGAGCTTGAACTCCTATAGCAAAAACTATAATAAGCATGACTTATAGCTGATATAACACTCTAAAGTGGAGTTAACAAATGGTCAATTAAATAAAAATAATCTAAATTATAAATTTTCTTTTTGTTATCTTTTTAATTTGGCTGCATGAATTTTCAGAGAGTTTTTGGAGTTATATATAACCCCCACAAAAGACAAAGTTAGACTTCCCATTCACTTCAAAGGTAAGTGGACTTGTTCATTAGTAATTTTAGAAAAACCCAGTGATTTTCCTGCCAGCTTTGGGGTCCTAGTAATTCTAGACTGTTCTAAAATGTAAAATGTTGGGAGATATTTTAAAAATGTAAAATATTTGTTGCAAAATCTTAAAGAGCTATTTTAGAATTCCTAACTTTTTATAAATAAGCAAGAACTGACAGGATTACTTATACAGAGAAAACTAATTTCCAAATCACTGCTTTCGTTGCCAGTGAAGCAGACCAGTTGGATGATAGATTTTGAAGTAACAGTAGCACCTAGCAGCAAAACAGATTTCATAATTTTGTGACCTTCAGATGATTCATGTGTTGTCAACAGCTTGGAGAAGAGACAACTTTTCCGACATCTTTCTAAAGCACCTCAGAACAAGGCACTTAATGGTGCCAGAAGCTTGATACAGTTTTGCAGTGTAAATACAAGCACTGCTGTCTACTAATTGTTCTTCTAAAAAAAAAAAAAAAAAGCCATGGTCTTGTTTCTCTAAAATAAAAAACATAGTAAGAACAAAAATTCACCATTCCATATGATGTGGATTAATGCAGCTTTGGTACCTCCATAGCTGTATACCCAGTGAAAAAGAAAAGAAGGAATCTGCTACCAGAATTTTATGGGAAACATCATAGCTTTTGCTTGCTCTGATTAGATCATTTGTCAGCATGATTTTTCTTTAAATGTTTTTTGTTACATACACAAGTATGTGATGTGCCCACTGAGGTTACATTCTTCTTGAAGCTTTGAAATTAATCAAATGTGGTTTTCCAAAGTTATAATTTTACAGATGAAGATATGACATCCCATAGTCTATAGAGCTTCTCTTTGTTCAGCCAAGTCAGGAAACATGGATTAACACAACATTAGAAAATAAAAAAATAAAAAACCCAGGATGATTTAAATGTACTGATGTAATGTTTTGTTCTAATTTGTGGTTAAAGGAGGGGTTATGTCATTATGTACTAGCCACTGACATTATCACACAGAAAATTAACATCTGATCATATGCTTCCAGATCAGATATTAACTTGCGAATTGTCTCAGTGGCGTCTCTTTCAGATGTGGATCTTCAGATGTCTTAATTTCTGTCAGTAGTTTTACTGGATACAACAGTTCAACAGAGCTACTCTCAGGATTAATTTGTTGGGTTGCTTTAAATGTCTTTCTTGCTTCATCAGAAAGCATCTGATCATTCTAGTTCTTGCTGCTATGAGTAAACCAATGTGGTATGGCCATGTTTTCTAAAATTAGATCTAAAGAAGGGCTAATTAGCTTATCTTGAGCTTGGTTATACTGCTACTGATCCTCAACTGAGCTTGAATATCAAGCATTATGAAGTTTCTTGAATGAAGATTATTAACCCAAACTTTCATTCAGTACTTAAAATTTCTCTATGATGCACCACTGTTCAAATTCTTCATTTTATCATCTACCAGTTGTGTTGTAGTAGCCAGGAAGATATGACAATATAGGCTGAGCAAATCTGTAGTGAAAGAGTAATATCTTTTATTACAGAGGTAGAAGAAAAAGATCATCAGCACCATGAGAAATGCAGGGTTTCATTTTCTGAGTTTTGACTGTAAAATAGCATATACAGGAACAGAAGAATCTTTTTAAAAATCTTTTATATTGAGATTTTGGCACCGTGCTTACACCTAATTTTCAGCCACCAGCCAGACCATCTGACAGCCCTGCCTTTTCTTGTGCATGCAACACTGGTTGGACTGGATATCTCAAGATAGGTACCCACATCATAGGCTATCTTGCTGTGAGGAAGGATGTGGGGGAAGATTTATCTTTTCACGTAACAGCCTATGGGGTAAACTCTTACTTGGAAAAGGGAAGGGATTGTCCTGCCCCCTGCATTCTGGCAAGGAAGTGCTATAGTCACATATCAATAGTGCTATATTGGGTATTCTGCTTTATCTGCCTGTGACATTTGGTCCATTGTGCCAACAGCAAGGCAGAAGCCACAGGTCTGGAAACGCAGACTGCTAGTAGCCTAGGCTGAAATCAAATTCTAGCAATCAGGGCACACATTCAACTAATAGTTCTCTCATGTTTAGATTTATAGCTCCAAGACTGTATAAAAATGGAATCATTTACAGTCTAATACTCAATGTCCATGTGTATTGCAGGAAGTGGGATCTAAAACATTACCTATAACAAACTAGTCTGCCAGGACTTGTGGTTCTATGGTATTCTCTCTTCAACAGCAGGGTAGCCTTAGGCTAGACCAGAGGTTGGGGCACTCTTGCAATCCTTAGGCTGGGTGGAGGAGATCAGTGAGCCCAAATCTTCAGTTTCTTGTCTAAAAAAGCAAAACCAAGGCAATGATACATAATAGTGACCAACAGAAGGAAACAGAAACCCCCAACACAGACACTTTTCTCTTTCTACAGGGCCATCTGTGAGTTACCTGTGTGGAGCCTGGGTTTCTGGCAGGGTGGAGATGCTTAGCGTTGCACCAGAGAGAGAGCCTCATTTAGGCTTCCTTACAGTGCCCTCCAGAGGTCTTCAGGGTCACCTGCATGTTGCCTTTGGAGAGAACTTGTTTCTACACAGCTGAAGCCCTCTGCAAAGCATGGAAATGTTTGATTTTTTTAAAAAAAAAAAAAAAAAAAAAAAAAAAAAGGGTAAAATGAAAGCTCTTTTTCTAAAGTGTGATCTTTGGGACAAAAGAGGTCAGAGTAACTGGGTGTGTGAGGGTAAGTAAAACTTGAAGTGAAAGTAGATGAAAGAAGAAGACAAGAGGACACAGTCTTAAGTTGTGCCAGGGGAGGTTTAGGTTAGATATTAGAAAGAATTTCTTTACGGAGAGGGTGATCAGACATTGGAATGGGCTGCCCAGGGAAGTAGTAGATTCTCTGTCCCTTGAGACATTTAAAAAGAGACTGGATGTGGCACTCAGTGCCATGGTCTGGTAACCACAGCGGTGGGTCAAGGGTTGGACTTGACGATCTCTGAGGTCCCTTCCAACCTGGCTAATTCTATGATTCTATGAAAGATGAGGAATAAATGGTGTGGAGGTTCATGCTTGTATTTGGTTTGCATGGAAAAGTCTGATAGCAAGGGGCTGCAGGGGTGTCTTCTGTGAGAAGCTGCTGGAAGCTTCCCCTACATCTGATAGAGCCAATGCTAGACACCTCCAAGATGGACCTGTCACTGCCAAAGACTGAGCCCATCAGTGATAGTGATAACATTAAGAGGAGGAAAACTTGTTGGTCAACAGCAGGTGTATCCAGAGAGAGAAGTGAGAATATGTGAGAGAAACAATGCTCCAGATGCCGAGGTTAGCAAAGAAGGAGGGGGAGGAGGTGCTCCTTATTCCAGTACAGAAATTCCTCTGCAGCCCATAGCAAAGACCATGGTGAGGTAAGCCATGCCTGTGCCTGTGCAGCCCATTAAGGTCCCCAATGGAGCAGATATGGAGTACCCCCATGCCAGAGCAGGTGGATGCCCTGAAGAGGCTGTGACCTTGTTGGAAGCCCATGCTGGAGCAGGTTCCTGGCAGGACCAGTGGACTCATGGGGAGAGGAGCCCATGCTGGAGCAGTTTTGCTGACAGGACTTGTGACTCTATGGGGGACACACACTGGAGCAGTTTGTAATGAATTGCAGCCAAGTGGGAAAGACTCATGTTGGAGACATTCACTCTCATGGGAGGGAACCCATGCTGGAGCAGGGGAAGAGTGTGTGGAGGCCTCCCCCTAGAGAGGAAGGAGTGGCAGAAACAGAATCTGATGAGCTGACCAGAATCCCCATCCCCCTGAGCCACTGTGGGGGAGGAGGTAGAGAAATCAGGAGTGAAGTTGAGCCAGACAAGAAGGGAGGGGTGGGCGGAAAGTGGGAAAGTGTTTTATGATTTGATTTTAATTTTTATTATCCTACTCTGATTTGATTGGTAACCAATTAAAATATGACATTATGTTAATTGCTGACAGATCTCTGGGTCATCCTTGAGCCTTTCATTAAATTTTCTTTCCTCTGTCCAGCTGAGGGAGGAAGTGACAGCGCAGTTTTGGGTGGAGAATGAGCAGTGGGAAGCAGAGACAGGAAGAAAGAGTCCTCTTTCACATTAAACCAGATCATTAATGTGCTACTGTCCTAAAGGCATAATAATAGGAGACTTGCTGATGGATGCTTTCTGTATACACCAGTAGCATGATTAACTCTACAGATGTCATGTATTTTCCAATCTGCTAGTGTTTGGCTATATTAAATAGTTTGCTGTCCTCTCTTGTAAGGTAATGCTAACTCTTAATGAGAGCAGCTGGCCTAATTAAATGGTCTGTCTTAGGATTTACCATTGTTGTCATTATTTTCTCCAAAGTGATCAATCTCAGTAGCCAATTCAAACAAACAAGAAAAAATAGTAAGTCTTAGGTTGAAATTACTTGGAATTTAATCGATGTGTAATGGTTCCCAGATGAATTTTGTACACTTTTCTCATACAAGTCTGTAGTTTGTTTATTAAGCACAGCACAGTTCTCCCATCTTTCTCTAAGTGAAAGGATAGCATTTTTCATGCAGGAAAAAGAATTTCACAAAAGCAACTGAAAACTCGCTCAGCCTATGCAGACCAGGACAGGATCTGATTGGTTCCTCACTCTAATCATGTTCAAATCAGACTTGTTGCGGGGAATTGAATAACTAAGAAATAATTCAGTGTGAATAGAAAATCTAAGTGGGATGGCAATTCCCAGTAACATAAATGGAAGCTGGGGACACTGTGCAGGATGAGATTAACGTGTCTACCTCCCTTTTTTGTTTTTAAAGCCTTTCTCAAAGCCTTTGCTCTTCTGTTGGCTTTCCAAGGGAAGTTAATAAAAAATCTGAAAATATGGTTGCATTGTAAAGTAGTCAAGTTGGTGCAGCTCTGCAGATGACAAAAGAGCCAAGATATTTTTTTCCCTCTAAAGTGTTCTTGAGCTTTTCCAGCTGTACTTTTTCTAGTAGTGTTGAGATGTATGTGTGGGTGTGGGCTTTTTTAATTGTTATTTGGTTGTTGGTTTTGTTTGTGTGTTTGTTTTGGTTTTTGCATTAGGAAGCCTGTTGTGTGTGTCATATATTTAACCTTTAAAACAGTGAACTAATTTTGATCTTAGCTCCACTTGACTAAATCCAGACTAATAGCCAAAATGATTGATTCACTTAAATTTTGAATTCAGAACATTTGGTAATCCACTTAGCTGAGAGAAGTACTAACATTGTCATATTTCCTGCTGCATTTAAAGCTTCTACAGGTTCCTCTACTGCAGCACACAGTTGTCTGTGGTTTCTCTTCTCTTATTTTGGCATTGCTTCACTCTTCTTCAGTGAAACGAGTTTCACTTGTCCTTCATCCTTCATCCCAGAAGGATGCAAAAGGAAAAGCCCTTTTCAGTATCTTTAGGGAAAGCAAAGAAAATACATGGAGTAACAGGAGGAATAATGTGTTTATTTTGCTGTCTTCACACAAACACTTTCATAAATATAACTGAAGAGGAAGACATTGCTGTTGGCAAACAAATATATCAAGTTCAAATGACTGGGTAAGTTTATGCTTTTTCCCACATCTATCTGTGTTGTAAGCTTCCATAGCACAGACCAGAGCAAACACGAGTTTCAAGGTGCTAGGAAGAGAGAGAACACATAAGAGCACAGGATTCAATAGATAAATTATCCCAAAAAATGCCTTTCCCCAGCTATGTTTCAGAGAGAAGAGAACTGTTGCTTAGACTTACATTTGCCCTCCTAGGAGAAAGTAGTCATTGCTCGATACCAGAGTTCAACAACAGATGAACTTGTCCAAAAGAAAGGAAATCTCTCTATCCTGCCTTCCTTTCTATTCCTGCCAAGGGAAAACATACATTTCTCAAATTAGAGGTCTTGAGGTTTTTTCTGTATCTCAGTAAAGAAGTTTGCCCATCTTCTTTCAATTAGAGTTTCCATGGACCATCACTTTTCTCTTTGTCAGTCCATCCTGAGACTGAGAAAATGGTGGCAGTTTCTGGCATTGTTTAGATTGAAAAACAGTATCCTGAATAATAGTCACATACTTTTAGTTGCCTTTTAATGTGATCTAGCAGGTGGTACCAGGAAAGTTATAACCATGCGAACCAACAAATGCTATGCAAGACAAGGACATCCTTTAGCTCACAGCATGTTACCTTTTTACATAAAAGGCTTTCATTAGGGTTTCAGGGGAACAGCAAGCAAAGGTTGATGAGGACACTTAGGCAGAGGTTGTATTATGGTTTGTGGACAGGTGTGTGCCTCAGGGAGGAGCACAGCAGCACTCTTTCTAGGTGAGCTGCTAGGAATGCAGTAGCTATGTCTTTAAACAGCAATTTTGGAAGATGTAGTCCAGCTGCTGATGTAGAAGTGAGGGTGGAGAAAACAAATTACAGCCACCATTCCCCTGTGCTGTCACACAGAGATATAAGTTTGCCTGATCCCTATCCTGGCCCCACTGAAAGAGTTTACAACTTTGTCACCACTTCTGTATAACAGGCTAATGAAAAAGACATAACCATAAAAGAGAGAATAAAGGCCATAATTTTTTTCTATCATGCTACATATATGTAATGGTCATGTGAAAAAACAAATAAAAACAACAATAACCCCCCCCACACACATCAAATAACATACATCACAAGGCTAAGCAAAGAATGGGGTTTTATTTGTTCACCACAATCTTGAAACTTGAAGCATCAAATCCAAAACATTATTCCTGAAATAGATGTCTAATAAATTTGTTGCAGATGTACATGGCATTCCAGTTCTGCAAGACTGAAATGTTCCTAATTTTAATTAAAGAAAAAAACTATATATTTAACATAGAATTTGGGTTCAAATAATTGTATATTTTAACATTGGTGAGCTCTTTTTCCTTGGGAATGAAGTGTAGAGCAAAGTGATAGAATTTTGAAGTATTTTGATTTTGACAGAATTTTCTGTTATTATTTCTGTATTTTCTGTTAGAGAGCTGATAAGCTGAACTTATTATTACAGGCTGGAATTGTGGCACTGGAGGAAATAGAATTCAGTAAATAAACTATGTAAGTCAACAAACTTGGCATTAGAAGGTAGTTCTTCACTCCAGAAGAGAAAATCTTTTTTTCATGCTTTCAGTGCTCTAGCTATTTTATGACAGCCAAAGGATAAGAATGTTCAGAGGACCAAGATCCAGGACAAAAATACATGTTAATAGTGATATATGTACAGTTTGGTTCTTATTCATGCAATTTCCTGCTCTTCTACTCTTACTCCAGCCCAGTCATGATTCTCAGCCTTATTTGTGTCTATCCATTCCTGTTCCCTCCTGCAACATTCTTGCTCAGATATCATGTCACCTATAATCACTCTTCACAGCTCTGCATTTCTAATTAAGCAATGATTTACTGGTAAACAATGTTACCCATAGTCTCAGTTCCCTTAACAAATGGCACAGATGACAGAGGACTCAGCAGACAGTTTGGCCACCACAGTGAGGTGTGCCCTTTGCAGAGACAAAAAATCATTCCCACTTGCTGCTAATCGAACATATTTGTGTTTCTTTCAGTGTCTGCAAACTAAAACATCAAGGAATAATTGTTTTATTATGTTTTGATCACTCTTCCCAAAGGATAGCAAAGGATATATTGATGCCTAGTCAGGTCTCCCTGTCAACTGGAAAGCTTGGGGTATTGGAGCATATTGATTAAATGAGACTTGCTTCTTTTTTTAAAAGCAGGGCCAACAACCTCATTTTTCCTTTGTTCCTTCTGAATGGAGGAGAAAGCTCTCAGTTTCAGATGTTTCCATTTTGGAGGTCTAAATATAAGGACAGAAACTGATAAGCAATGGAAACTGAGATGTTAAATACAAACTGTGAGCGTGCATTTACTACCTGTGTCACTATTCAGTAACTCAAAGCGTTTATATCCTCAGTTTACAAAGGCTGCTCAGTGTAGAAAAACTGCAGCTTTCCCCACATTCTGTATCACTATTGGGCCATTTACTCACTTGGATGACATCATTCAGGTCACAATTAGCTCCTAAGAAAACAAAGCTGGGCAAATTATCCTTTCCATTCAGCAAAATGCAGATGGGGGAAATAATTAGTCATAAATTTCCCCTTTTGTGAACAGCTTCTTTGTACTCGAGAAGGGATGTCACCCTGCAAATTAGTCTTTTGCAATCTGTCATTTCTGATGCATAAGGGTAAAATGACCGTTCAGATAACCAATTTGCAGAACGCTCAAAACCCCTTGTGCTGCTATTGACTGCACATGAGTCAGATTTGCAACTGATTGCTCAATCAATCTGCACCTTGGAACCTGTATGCTCTTCCTACTCTGCTTGGATGAAGCAGCTAGGTGGCTAAGCCTGACATGCATGGCTTTCTGCACTAAATGATTTCTTGAGGCTTCTGACCTTTAATCATCCTCTCCAATACAGGAAAGACAAATAACCTAGATGCCTGTTTTGTGATCCTCTCCTGTACTTGCGCTGGCATCTTCTTCCATTTAAATGCAGCTAAGCCATTTTCTGAGTGTGTGTCACATCAGAAAAGGGTTCACCAAAAGAAGTTATTTCTTAAAGGATGATTGTGGAGTTTCAAATTATGGAATACTTGGAAACATATCGAATAATGCTAAATTATTCTGCCTTAATAACTACCTGTGACCATCCTTTGTTTGTCCAACATCTAAACCTGATTCTTCTCTAGCAACAATTTAGCAAAAATTAATTCTCTATGTGATCTATAAATCAAAAAGAGTAGATGTCTCTTACACTAAGAGCAGGTCACTGGGTGTGCATTTGTGACAGGCCACAATAGGGCAAATAAAAGAAGTAAACAGTCTTGGAATGATGATCTTCTGCAGTGAAAATTTGCAGGAAATTCCCTTTGGGGTAATGCTTCAAGTAAAGGAACTCTGTCATTCAGAGGGGACTCCCACTGAGTCCTTCCCAAGGGAGAAAGCTGGGATCTGACCACAGACAGCTTCAGCCAATCCATCTGTTCCCTACCATAAGGTTATTTTGCCATTCTAGTCTTACACTGCAGTAATGTTGTTTGATTGAAGAATATTTACTACCAAGGTTATCACATTGTAACAAAGCATATGGGTACATTAAGACCCTGAGAAAACAGCTGTGCCTGCTCTGTTGGAGGAAAACATCCAGGTGTAGCGTATGAGTTGATGTTTTAAATAGATTCAGCCTAGTAGGGGTAAAGATGGACTCTGCTGAAAGAAATTGAAGTGTAGGAAGCAGAATTAATTTTCTGAAAACCAATACCTTTTGACCTGAGGTCTTTTAATTTTGATTATGAGAGACATGTAAATTAGTTTAACATAAAGTCATGAAATGTAATTTAAAAACTAAGCTTTGTTCTATTAGTTCTGCAAATCTGTAGTCTGTACCACATCCCCCTGAAAAAAAAAAAAAAAAAAAAAAAAGAACATTGACTAAGCTGCTAGTGAAAGAGGAAGAAGGGAGAGATTCTCTGCAGGTAGGTGTTCAAGGGTTTGGGTGCCTCTTTCTCCTCCACTCCCAGTCAGGCTGCTTGCCTGAATCCTGCATCCCCGGGGCAGCCGGGACCGGCCCCGGTTCCGCTCCCATGCCCGGCTGAAGCCCCGACAGTGGTTCTGTCCTGCCACCTCGTGGCGGTCGGAGAATCGGGCGGGTTCTGCTGCCTGCCACAGCTGAGCTTTCTCCAGAAAGCTGTGAAGGTGCATGGCCGCAGTGTCAATACGAGCTCTTTGCCGAAGTCTTGGGTCAAACTGTTTTCTTTTGTTGTGTTTTTCTTTTCTTACAAATCCTCAGCTGTAGAGCATCCACAGGAACTTCAAAGTTGCTAGTCGGGATAACTCTGTAGTACAATTTGCTTGAGTACACCTGTTTCTCCATCAGAAGGCAGAAATGGAAGTAGTTAACTGATAATTGGGTAAGAAAGGGAAGTGCAAAGCAAGATAGAGACAACTGAAACTCTATAAATCAAACAGGCTTTGGGGAGGGCAGGAAGTGAGGGATTCAGTGGTGTTCAGCAGTGTTCAGCAGTGCCTATGGTCAGGGGCAGACCAGGGAAACAATGAAGGGAGAGCTGGTGATTTCAGCAGTCCTTTGGTTTACATCAGATGAGTTCATTAAATGATGTTTGCTGCCACTTTGTGACCTATGATACAAAACCATCACAACTTCATTCATGAAACTAAGTTAAGAAACAACATAAATGAGATAAACAAGTTCAAGTACATAAAACCAGTCACTAACGGGAAAAAAAATGATGCTTTGACAGAGTAGTACTGGCTTTGTTCTTCTGTGTTTCTTGGGTTCAACCTAACAAGAAAGAGGCTAGGAATGCCTTTTAGACATGTCTTGGCAGGTTCTAAGTACCTTCTTGATTCTTACTACGTTATTAAGACAGTGGATATCACAACATTTAGGAATGTATTAGAACAGGTAAATGAATTAGTGCAAGTTGTAAGAGCAGGTAACTGCAAAATGGTAAAGCTATAACATTGCTTGGATATTATTTTCAAGTCACACTCTTCTTCAACTCCAATTGCTTTATGGTATTTTAAAGTTATGGTTGCTGTTATATACAACCTCTGTATCAACCTGGGGGAGTTTCATGCAGGAGAAAAAGGATGCCTAAAGCCACTTGGCACAGGTGCTTGGAACTCCTAGTTCAAATTACAGAATGTACAGAAGATAATCCTCTTTGTTTCCCCCTTCATTCTCTGAATGCAGTCTGTGGAAAGGGAAAGTAGTGGTTTTGACTTTGCCACTTCTAAAAAGTGGGGAAAAGAGATCAGAATAAAGGAGAGTGCTGAGAAGATCCATGACAAAAATAACGAGTGCATCAGGAGAGGAGACCTGCTATCACAGACTCATCTTTCCTCTGTAGTGGGCAGAGTCCTCTGTTGCCTTCAATATACCATTTGGTTTGATGTGAGCTGTGAATCTTGCAATAACTTCTGTAGTGCTTTTGTTTTTTGTTTTTCTCTTCGGGTTTTTTTGTTGTGGTGGGTTTTTTTGGTTGTTTTTTTTCTGTTTTTTGTGGGTTCTGTTTTTTTGTTTGCTTTTTTTTAATGAGTTGAGCTATGGATAATTTATTGGGAAAATTGTTCCAACTAAACAATCCTTCTGCTTACTACTACCAAGTGACAGACTGTGGTACCTGCAAGGGCTAAACCATATGACATTGGCTGAAACATTCAAGAGGAATAAGAAAATTAGAACCGATGTTTTTAGATTCCATTTATAGTTATGGCCAACACTACTTGCAGTATCACCTGCTTTTGTCAGTAGTAATCACTGATACAAAACCAAGGGAACTCTATTTCAGTTTGCACTAAAAAAAGTAGCATGATTTCAGTGAGGTTGGGTGTTTACTGGGAAGGCAGAAGGACATGAAGGTGTGTATCAATCAAACAAACAAACAAAACCAATTGTATTGTCCTTATTCATGTCCTAAATAATGGAGACACTAAATAACTTGCTTCCAAATGTTCCATCTTCAGTGGCATCCAGCTTGCCCTCTTATGAGAACTGCTTGTATCTCAGCCTCCTCTCTCTCCTCATGGGACACATGCAATTTGATCATTTTTTTTTTTTTTTTTTTTTTTTTTTTTTTTTTTTTTTTTAAATTGTTATCTATAATGCTCTAAATGTCAGAAAGACCAAGAAAAAAATTGGTCTTCTAAGAGGCATGGAATGATTGAGGAATATTTAAAAAAGAGATATCTAGATTGCTAAAACTCAACCTAGACGTCAAAAGGAACAGGGATATAGGAATACTTGGGAGTATATTTTCAAAATTATTGTGTAAGAAAGGACAGGAGATACAGAAATGAAAAATGTCAGAGAAGTGACTAAGAGTGTTTGCAGAAGTCAAATTGTAGGTGAGATTAGTATGTGAGGAAGTCTGTAATAACTAAAGTTAGTGTGAAAGCTGCTTTTAGCTGATAAAACCCAAATATGTACCATGCCTTCTAGTTGCTGCTAATTGCTATTCTGAGCTTGCATGGCCAGCTCTAAAAATCAAGATTTGAAATCATGATGACTGTTCATGTAATCACAGTTCTGACCTTTGTGATGTGATTTACTGTAGTATTTTGGAAACAAGTTTATTCTATCTCCTAACATTCATTCCCATGTGAACCTTTCAGAGACAAGTGAACTATTAGCTTAGCTTCCAGTGCTCTGCCAACAATTATAATAGAGTTCTGCAATGCAGGGCAAAGAAAATGAAGGTTATCACTGCTGGAGCAACATGCCTGATGCTAGCCTCCAACATCTTGTATCCTGTCTCATATTTTTCATACGTGGTAGCACAATTGCAAGAAACTGCCAAAACAGATGCAAGACTTAAGACTCTTCACAATATCTGTCAATGTACGTTAATTATGAAAGTATCTTGAACTTCAGTGAACGTACAGTAAACTTCCACTGTAAAGCATACACTTTGATTCCATGTGACCCTAACAGTCACAAACAGATGATGATAAATTTTGTGTCTAGTCTTTACTGCAAAGGATTTTACTAGGATGCATTAGATAAACCTATAGTCTCTCTTTCCACAAAATGCAGTGTTTTTCTCTAGTCCTGAGAGTTGTCCAAACACCTTTTCCTTTGACTTCAATGGGAATAATTAGATTAAGATGAAATATTATTTCATTTTAGTAATAGAATTCAATAATATATACATAATCTGCAATACTATGCATTAGAAGTATGTAAATAATATTACCAAATTTTTACTAAGGTGCTGGTTTGGCCCTGCAAAATAAGACATGTACAGATACTTACAATACAGTTACATCGGGAGGAACTTCATTGTTCAACTACCATTGAATCATAGAGGAATTGTTCTGATAAAGAATTTTAATCATGATTCCAGGGAGATAACATTTGTCGACACTTCTAGATCACATTCGACTTTTGGTGGCCTGGGTGAAATGACAGAGGTTGTTGGAATGATGTGCAGACTGTTCTGTCAGCTCTTAGTTCCCAGAGCAATCCATACTCCGTTAAAGAAGGTCATTACATCAATAATTAACTTGAATTTTCCAGGAATAAAAAAGCAACGTACATGTTGTCAGGTCTAAATATGCAGTGGGAACAAAATTCTGCAGTTATGCCAAGACTAACAAGTGATGGAAGTGGAGATCTATTTTTGAAACAAATAGGATTGTTTAGTACCCTTATTCAACATATGATCCCACTTATCTTTTGATAAGTTGTTGTTTTGGTTTTTTCATTGAACTTTGCACATGGTTTTAAGTTTCTGCAATATTAATCATAACTCTTATTTCCATCTTTTTATTTTCAACCCCTTTCCAGGGTATGATAGGTGTTTTAAATACATTTTTCTACCCTTGCCTTTTTGTTAAACTGGATGCATCTTTATTGTACTTTATACAGATAGACTAAAGATACAGTAATAGGAATAAGAAGTATTTTAACAGAGGACAGTGAGGTTTAGTATTACTCTCGCTTTGCATTTTGTTTCAAAAAGGTAACACCACTTGAAATTAAAACTACACCTGAATTTCCTTTATTACAGACAGTTGCTTTATTTTGGATACATACTGAATTTACTGCAGCAATTTTTTTCTGAAGATGGTGTTCATCAGAAAAGTTGAAAGTGAAGGCTCCTGACACCACAAAGCAATTCTTTCTTTGTGTCCCTAGCCACCTTTGCAAACATCAATTCAAGTCCTCAGTCAACCATTCTGTGTAATGAGATCTGGGTTGGAAATTTCCATATTGATTTGTCTGAACTCTCTTCCTCTTGAGACTTATTTATTCTCTTTACCTCTGCTCCCCACTCTATTTCTAATGTTTCACTGATCTTTATGTCTGCCTGTTTTTTGTACTGCTTTATATTGCCCTGCTGTTCATTGTTATAAGAACAAAAGCATATTTTTCCCTCTCTACATGAAAAGCCCTGACTTTTAGTGAAAATCTATCTTTTTGCATAAGTAACTTTACTTTTAGGTAAATTTAAAACGAAAGAGTAATTGACATTTATGTGTAAATGAGGGAGACAATGAACATGTCAAATATTTTTATTCTATATCATAGAATTCTCGAACAAATGTTGAAATATTACTGCTTGTACCTAACAGTGTGAGGTTACTCCGTTCCTACATGTCTACTTCACATGAAAACTGGTGAAGTATTTCCAATTATGTTTTTTCTCTATCAAGTATGGAATTGTTAAACATAGGCTTTTTTTTCCCCAAAAGATGCATCTGATATTTTACATGCCTGAGGGTCCCTTTTTAAAAAATGGCATTTTTAATAAAATAAGTTACTTTGAAAATATAATCTCACAATACTACCTTTTTTGACATTAAAATGTCTTATAATATTTGTTAATATTTTCAAACATGTCAATATCACTAGAAACCAGGATCATTAAGTAGATTTAGTTTCTCTTCAGCTTTCTTTCCTTTGTTTCTCCCAGCTCTGTGATGCATATTAAAATTCTAGGTGCTTTCTATGTGTACGTATTACTAAACAGATTATTCTCCGAGCTCTGCATTCCAGAAAGAGGTCTTTGCCAGCAAATTTTCCTGACAGTTACTGTTTTTTAGCAGTGCAGAAGTTCTGATAGTGGTCTAAAAACTCATTATGCAAGGAACATTGCAAATACACCATGAAACACTTTCTTTTCCTAAAATTTTATGGTATGTTTCCCTCATGAAGGTACAGGACTATCTACTCACATTTTGTATCCTACTTCTGGTGGATTATAAACTGGGTCTCTCAAAGATTGGGCTAATTCCTAAATTACAGCAGCACAGAGATGATGTTTCTGCTTTTGTGCTCGGTACTGATTTGCTGGTGTATCCACAAACCAGCAAGGAATGAGAGCAGAGCAATGCCTGAAAATACGAAGGAAGGAGAGCAAGAAAACAAGTTATTAAGAAGCAGTCAAGAGGAATTACTTTTGCTGAGATTTAAAGAACAGACCTATGAACAGATCTAGGAGTTAATCGTGGATTAACACTCTTGGAATTGAGGGAGTCAGCTGAGGCTCAGTGGAGCTTGTTCTGGGTAGCGTTTAAAGGCATCATCACACAAAAGATGGGTGTTACCATGGCAAATGTAAGCAAGGACTGCAATTATTTGCATTAAAGCAGCATGACTAATCTGTAGGTTTTCCTGATCTGGGGTAGGAGTAATGTCCTAGCCTGATGCTAAACAGGCTTTATGTGTGTTTCCAGCTCATGTGGATTGTTTCTGACTATCTCCAAAGCTGGCTGCATGACCCCCTTGTTCTTACAGAGTTAAACAAAGAGACTGGCAGCACATATTGTAGAGGATTTTTATGTGTTATAAAGGATTATGTAAGTGGGAAGGAAGCTGGGACCCCAGTTGGTTCACTTGCATACGTATGTGACCTTTTCTAAAAGATGTAGAATCATAATAATAAAGTTTTAAGTGGAAACATGACTTTTACTGATTATTAGCCCATGTTTTTATGAATCTAACTATTGCATTTTTTTCCATGGGTTATATTTTCTAAATACTACTCAGTCTAAACAAGCATCACTGCAGTGGTTTGGCATACAAGTTGTGTGTGATTTCTTCAGTTCTGAGTTTTGATTAACCCTGGGCAAAGCCAAAAGCATAAGCCATATACTTTTCAGAAACTCTGCCTTTTCATGCTTGTCCACCTTTCCAATCTGTATCCTCAGGCTCTGCCTGATGTGTTGGCAGCAATCCTCAATATACATCAGAATTCTGTGAGAGACTGAAATTATAACACAATCATTTTATACAGTATACATTAAATTGGCTTTTTCTACAGACATTTCAGGTATGTACAGCACAAAGGTAATTTTTGCGAGGAGTCTTGAATAGCTGTATGTGTGATACTATTTAAGTAAGCATAGAAATATGAAAGGGTAAGCAGTATCCCATTAATGAAACTGACATATTTTCAGCACAAATAAGCAAATACTTTATCTGAATAGTCAGTCCTCTTATGGATTTCAAACTCTCCCATCATCTGTATTTTTTTATGTGTGTAGAACGGTGGCTTCCAGGGTGTCTGCATAATGCCAGAATTTTTATCAACTCTGAACAGCTGATGTTGTGTTTAAAGTAGCTATAGGAAACATTAGTGATAAGGGGTAGAAAATTCTTCTGTTTCAGCATAGACATCTATAAGTTATCTGACTTGGGGTTAGCTATGCTACATTTTCTTTGGAAACACTTCCTGAGAATGATTCATCTCAATATAGGACAGATAAATTAAACAGTTCCAAGGTTAGATGAGTCCCACGCTGCATAAATACATTTGTTTATTTAGGTTCCAAGATTTACTGTACCACAGATGTCTAAAATAACTTTCTTTCCTCTCCTCTCCACCCTCTCTGTTCCTAGTATATATTTGCAGAGAAAAGGCACAAGGACTCCTTTTGAATGTCAGGCTTATTCCACTTTTGACCTTGACAATTGTAAGTGTCCAAATGGTCATAGACCATTTTGAATAATACTGGTTGTGATGCTTGGTGTTTTGTGCTCTGCATGGCAATATTTGTCCTACACAGTGTTTTAAGAGCTGCTTCTCTAGAAGTCCATGTTTCTTTCTGTGCAGAGCTGCTATAACTTCTCTAGGTGAAAAGGTTATTTCGCTACACAGAGTTAGCCACCTTATGTCTTCTTGTTCAGGGTCCTCATTTTCTTTGTACTCTGTATGAGCTTCCAGCTCTTGCATAAAGTAAACACTGGATGTACAACCTTTGTGGTATTTATCTTCTGATGTTACAACATTTTAAATGTGAGATATGAATGCATTTTCTAAAATAGAAGTACATATAGAGAGTAACAGAGCATATTTCAAGATATATATTCTGCTTTCTATCGCTGGACTGGCAACTCTCAGGAGTGATTTGCCATGGAGTTTGGGAAAGAAAATCTTAAAGTTAATGGTTCCAGAAGCAACTCAGTCATAGTTTGGAGATGTCATATTTCCAAAAAAGGAAATGCAGCTGACCAGGTATCAGTCACGTGCGAAGAAGGATCTCCCAGTTGCCAGAGGGAAACAGGTCATCATTTATGTTCCCTGCTTAGGAACAAGGTGCTGGTGACCTCCGGGAGTCTTCCATTGCTATCTGCCACCAAAGCTTTCACATAGAGCCAAACTCAGAAGCAGCAGTGTCTCTTCCAACCCTCAGGCATGCAGCACACAAATGGAAATTACTTGTGTGATGCCCTTGTCACCTCTGCTACAGATTCACACGTGTGGTGATGCCTGTTTGGTGGAGTTTTTCTATCTGAAATGCATTTGTCCAAAAGTTTGCCAAACTGCCTAACTGACTTACTGTTGTATTATGCAGATCAGTAAAAAAATGCAGACTTTGGAGTATACTGAATTTTCTTCTTGGTGTATGAATTTTTACTGTAGTATCCAGTTATCTAAGAACTGAGAGCCAAAAGGATCTGGGTAGGAATCAAAGGGCATTTAATTTAAAAAAAAAAAAAAAAATCAAGATTTTTTTCAGATATCACACTGTAAACATGCTTATTCCACTGCCCTCACCACCACAGGTATATGCTCTCCCCAGAGCAAGCTGAAGTTTATGACCTTTATAATAAATTAGAGAGAACAAGAAAGAGGATTATAAACTCAAGTGTAGGAATTTTTCAACACTTCCTCGGAAGGAATTTCTCTGTGTTTCGTTCTTCACTTCCATTCCTCTCTGTCTGCTTCAATTCCTCAGGGCAGGATCCTTTCTCATTACAGCCACCCTGATGGAAAACATGAGGGGGATGTCTCACTTCTCAACAAAGGGGAACGTGTGAAGAGCTGCACTGCCCTCATCAGCATTGTGGTACCCTCCACCTGTCCATCATTTACAACTGTTTAGTCACTGAGCTCAGCAGGATTACTGGGGTGCTTAAAATTAAACAAAAATGCAAACGTTTGCATAGTCAAGGGCTGAGAGTCTTTCAAAAATATAGTTGCTTCTGCCAAGCTAGAATAATTTAGGGCACATATTACTCATCAAGTGAAGTATGGTCATCATCATCACCAATAGTATAACTAGTAATGATAAAAAGAAAAATCTATTAGTTCAGGGAAACTACTGAACTTCAGCCTCAAAGGCCCAGGCTTTGTCCTTCAGTTTGCAGTTTAGTACTTTATCAAGATGCTAAATGCACATTTATTTTTGTTGTTTTGTCTAGAAGGTCATTAAATGGATTCCAGGCAGCAGAGAGGCATGAACTGTTGATCTTCAGTCACTTACCAGTTTTTCAAGTCTTGGAGAGAACCGTGTCTCATTAAATAGAAGGTTTTTTAAGTCCTTGGATTTTTTTTTCAAGTCCTTGTTGGACTTCTATTTAATTTTGTGATAAAGGGCCTGTTATTTGTACTGTTTAAAATTTATCTCCAATGATCTTATTTCAAATTACACAACAGAATGAATTTGTGGATAATAATTTTCTTACCAATCTTATAACTAGATGATAATAAATTAATTCTGTGCTCCATATATCAGACTCTATCTTTCTTAAACGTACTTGGGAATGCTAAAATATACTGGAGAAATAACTAAAAGGTAGCTAGTAATCTTTAGTAATCTAAAGGTAGCTAGTTTATCTGTATACAAAGTTTATGACAGTGTTGGATGAGTTGAATCAAACTCCTGAACCCATTGAAAGGTGCTGTATATGTCAGAAAAGCTTTTCAGTGACATATTATGAAGTTTTTTGTTTCAGAGCTCACAGATCAATATCAGCGTCTCCCTGCTTACTGCAGAGACCTTTCATAATTTTTAGAAAAGTCTGGGTCTGGCCACTGTAAGAGATTAGTTACTGCATTAAATCCCAGCTGTGAATTCTCCATTCTCGTGATTCAGATTCACAGCTGAAACAAAAACACTGATGACAATCTTGCCTGATTTTTCTGCGTGTCTGATGTAGTAAAGGTCAGCTGTTTAGGAAGTGTCATAGGGACATTCCGAACATGCACACTTTCTAACTATTTTCTGAGCTCATATCTTTGCTCAGCAGCATTCCCTTTACCTGCAAATTAATGCTAAATTCTACAACAGAAACAGAATCATGTTTCAAGTAGTACAACAGCTGCAAAGTGGCTTCTTAACCTGCAGTGCTTATTTGAAAAAGTCAGTAAAACTAAAAAAAAAAAAAAAGGAAAATACATGTACCAAATATTTTTTTTTTTCCCCCTGCTACTTTTGTGCTACTTTTGGTTTAAATACTTCATCTAGGGTATAAGACATAGGAACTCCAATTGGATGAGTGTTAGCATGCACTGTATATGTAAAGGTGACACCTATCCAAGGTTTACACATCCAAAATGTAGAATATCCTAACAATTCAAAGAGTGCAGGTAGCACATGAAATAAAGGGATCACATTAGTCTCCAGCACCACAAGGAGAATGGAAATTGTCTTCCTTTCTTCCAAGAGAAGAGCTGGCTGTTGTGTCAAGATGCTCTCTCTTCCAGCAATTCCTGACGTGATCAGGTCAGGAACATATTGATATTTCTCAAAGTAGGAGGTTGTGCAGATGATCCCAGATTGTCCCGAACTCTATCAAAGTCAGGCATACTGCAGAGCCAGCCTTAGATTTGGGTCCTCTTAGCCCTAGTGTAAAGAAATATCGTGTTCTTGGAAGTGATTAAAATTCAGGACCCATTTCTGCAGCTCTTGGTTCTGGTTTCCTAGTTATATTATAGCACAAGAAAATCCAGTCTGGCCTACCTGCATTCACCTATGGGTACAAGAGGTTGAAGTAACCTTCATTTCTGTCTTAATATATCTCACAGTGTTCCTGGCAATGGTAGATATCTGCCGCATTCCAACCCAGAGGCATCTATATTTCAGCCTGAGAGCATTGATCCATATACTGTTATTATCACACCATACAACACAATCTCTAAAGCACCTTGAGGTCCATCTTTCTTGGATGAAAGGCATTATAAAAATGAAAAGTATGTTCATAAACGTTTACAGTAGAATGCTGTATTAGCCTCATTGGGCTACAGTGATGGACTAAGGGGAACCATTGCCCTCAAGAAGAAAAGGCATGTGTGAGTTATGCACTTTCTTCTCAATGCATTCAGAGTGAGCATATATTAAGAGGAGTCTTGGCAGACTGACAGAAGGCTAAAAACATCATAGGGAGGTGACCAACCTTTGATATTAGCTTATTAATGTTATTGGTCTTACTCACAACTCTTTAAAGTAAATGCAGAGATTGGCAATTCATTGCTGGGCAGAGGGAAGAACAGAGCAGGAATTGAAAAAAGGAAAATCGATTTTAAATGCACATGATTTAAAGAAAGCTTGAAAATAATTAACCTCCTGAATTATTTACATGCTTTTGAGACATCTCCTTTAAGTGACTTAACAGGAGGTCATGGTTTGAGCAGGGGGACAGAACTAAGAATATGATGCTATCTTTAGCCTCACAGCCTATAACTTTATTCCCATCTGACAGCAATGAATGTTTTTATGAATAAAACTTCCTGTGGGACCATACTAGGCACAGTGAAACTTTCATGGGGAGAGTTTCCCTAAGAGAGACTTACACAGGGAGGTTTCTTGTTGGGTAGATTGTAGATTTGGGAGGTGGGAGACTGATTTGTTATTTGTTCTCCTGAGCAGAAAGCATCAGAACATCCCTGATGAGTTTCAGAAATACTTTTCTCTTATATGTTTCTTCTCATCAAAATAAGTCATAAGTCTTGGGTTTGAGCCAGCACTGAGCAGAGGTTGTTTTTGTGACCTCAGCACCTCCTCCAGAACAGGAAAAAAACTTTCCTGTTCTTCTGTCCTCTTCCCAGAACTCATCGTTCTGGGGCGCAGACACAGTCATATCAGAATTATATATATAAAAAGTATCTAACTAGTTCATACCAAGGTCTGGGTTTACATATTGTTAGACTTTGTCAATTCTAAGTTGCCCGAAACTGATTTATTATTTCTTTATTTATTTTTTATTTTCCCTGGAATAAGAGCAACTGAAATGTGGCTTTGCTGAACACAGAAAAGTGCTTCAGGAGGCATTGAGCAAGCAGCTGGATTGCATTGGAGTTGATCCATGTCCCAGATACTCTCATCTGAGGAGGAAGTGTCCTTCAGAAAGCTCCATGCACATCCCTGGCACAGCTGTCTACTGTGGTTATACGTTGGGCTATGACCTTTTCTTGTTTCTTCCCTTCCACATAGAGAAAAAAGTATTGTCATTCCCCTGTGCTCTCCACAGCACTGGAAAGAACCAAAGAAGAAGTGACAAATATCTTAAATCTTCCAACACCCCCATCTGAATATGCAGATCAGATCTGAAGCTGTCTTGCCCCAGGAAAAAAAAAGCCCAGTGACTTGAGTATTGAGAAGTTTAATTAGTTCCCTTGCTGTATGTCTTTGAAGCTTTAGGTTCAATAATTATCTGCCAGTTGTTTTTCTTTCATTTTCAACATATTCTAGAACTTTCATTTTTAATCTTAACCCTCAGCCTATCCATCATTCTCCAGATTCACATGGTACATTGGCTGTTTAATTTCCATTTGTTCCTTTTCTTCCTCTACCTTTGACTCATTGATTTTTGTAACATTTAGTTAATATTTCAGTATATTATTAGTTTGTGTGACATTTTACAGCCCATGCAGTTAAATCACACAGACCTCTTGAAAATACAGGGAATTTGAGCCAAATAATTAACCTAGCTTTCAGGGGGGAAGCTGGCAGGAAAACAACACAGAAGCTTTCAACCCTCTGGAAGCAATTGCTTTTGTGTCTGCAAAGTACCTGGAAGAACAGGGCTTTCCAGTTTTGATTTTCTCTAAGTTACTGATGTGTATAGGTATTGTCAAAAATACCTACTATATTATCTGCATATTTAGCAGTCTACATGACTGAAAATTCATCCTTTGTTTTTTTGTCCTGGCAAGGCAGCCAGACATTGTGATAGTTTGCAGATATAGGGAATCCTCAAGCTGGATTGATGCATTTCCCTTTGGGCTTTCACCAGCTGGCCCATCACTGGCAAATCAGTATTTGATCACTTGAGCTTCCATTGGGAGGAATGGGCAAGTGGCAGCTGGGGAAGACTTTAATTACAAGTTTGGTGCAAAAGAGAAAATCCTATGGGACACCTGAAGTCATTTGTTTTGGGGTATGGTGCTGTAATTAATTAATGTTTTAGGTGTATGGCATAGGATCATATAACCTGCAACACATTCTTTCAGCATTCAGTAGATAAAAGGATGGGACATAGGCATGCCATATATCTGTTTTTCAGCTGAGGAAGCATTTGTTTTAAGGTGAACCCTTCTATGCATTATATTGAATGTTATCTTTCTCACTGATGAAGAACTGGACTTTAAATTTTCGTGACATGGATCTTGCACAAGAAACACATAAAACTTTTATACAGCAGCTGTGTACACACATAAAATTAGTTATGCAAAAGTGCCTGAAGGAGAGGATCTCTATTTCCAATGTGAACATTCCGCTGAGAAAAGTTGGTGTTTCCTCCCTTTCGCCAATAGATGGCAATATCTTATAGTCATGCGGATTTGTAAAGCCCAGCTCTGCTTTTTTTCCAAGAGGTTTTTTGCAACATTAATCGATCAGCACAGATACCAAATGCGGGCAAACCAAGCCACAAGCTATTTAAAATCATCTTTTTTTCCTTCTTTTTGTGTGTGCCTCTAATTCAGTGGGAATGCATTGCAGGGAAAGCTGAACAAAAGAACTCCCTTCAGCATGGAACATTGCATCTAAGTTTTAAGCAGAACAGGAGAATTACTACTAAATTCCTTTTTATGTGAGATTATAAATACCTGCCTATAATAAAATCACTGGAATTATCATAGAACCTGTGAGGGCATTGCAGTGATGTCAATATTTAAAATTCTGAGGGAGAATGACGTGCGAAGAATAAAATCATGGCCAGAGAAAGAAAGGAGATGAATAGAGGCAGAGGTTTGTTTCAGTTCTTAGAAACATTTTCTCTGATAAAATGAGACTTTATCCAGGTTTTAAAACCACTTGGATTGGTACTGAATTAGCACTTGCTGACTGATTGAATGTGCTGAATAGTACAAAGATGGTGTGGGTGGAAAGTATCTCTGCTTCCCTTAAGGCATAGCCTCTGCCAGTCCTTTAGCTTTGCCCCAGTATCCCTGCTTGATTGCATTTTGCTTATGGGTTTTAGGGGACAATGGGGCAAGAGCTTTTCACCCACTATGACTCTTTCATGGCATTGGAAATCTACTGGAGGATGCACAGCTGTTTTTCTGTGACCTTGGAGGAACTGCAGCTGCACAAGCTTATTGGAATAGACACTGAGATGCACCAGGGAACTGAGCCTTTTGTGTGTGAAAATGTTGCTTTCTGTCATATTTTGTGTTGTTAGGGAAGATATAAATAGCAGCTCTGTAAATTAAAGGACAAAAATATTCAAAGAGCAAAACTAATATGTCCAGTGGAATGTGTCTGTTAATTATAATCTCTCTGGATTATTTAATGAGGAAAAAAACCCAAACAAACACTATCAAGTGGAATACAGATCATGATATTTAGCCAAATAATCAGGAAAAACCTTTTTTTTCAGAGGAAATGAGTAATGAGATTAAAGTAATGCAGACTTTCTCCTACCTCAGCTATTAACACCTATGCACACAATATTTTTAAATTTTTAGTAAGACAATTGGTTTTAGTTGCAGCTGTTTGGATTTTACAGGATTCATATTTTCTGCTCTGTGAGAGGCTTTTGTAATTGGGAGGGTTTTAAAAAAATACCACTTGTAAGTTTATTTAGAAACATGTGATGATGAAAGTATAAACTGAACACAAGAAGCCCAGTCAGTTAAAAAAAAAAAAATCCATTTTCAACACCTGTTCATTGTTTCTTATGTTTCAAATTTGCCCACTTTAAAAAACAAAATAAAGGGTTTTTATAAACTACGTGCACTGAAAAAGAAGATAAAATCTATTGTCTGAAGAGCAAGGCTCTGCTCTTTTTACTTTGCAAGCTGTCACTATAACCAGAGATTACAGAATTGGAATTCAGCTGACAGGTTTGCTAATGGTGCATAACATGAAATAAAGGAAAAGGAAGCTCTCTGTAGTAGTAACACACTGACTTTACAGAGCAGTCAGCTAGAGGAATTCTGGCAATTTTTGATAGGTCTGGGGTTTTGAAGCAGACTCATTAAAAATTATTCTTATTCCAATTTTAATTATTATTCAAAGACAGTTTAAAATTATCTCAACCATTTGGACTTGGAAAACTGAAATGAAATAGAGTCTGGTGATACTTCAGATATATTTGTATCACATTGCTGATAATTTTAAAAATAATAATTTCAGAAAATACCAATTATGAAAGAATTACAAAGAAGATGTTTTTTGAAATCCAAAGAAGATATTTTTTTTTTTAATTTTTATGTGTTTAGTTACAAATATATCCTAATTGGAAAAAGCATATAGTGTTAAAACCAATTTCTTTGATCTCACCAATTCAAAATAAACCCACATTTTTTATTTTTTAAATTTTTAAGGAAGCATATCTAGTTATTCTACTGGAAATACATCCATCAAGAACCGTGTCCTCAGCTTACAGTAGCACAAAACCCAATCCTGTTGAGATGGTTATTTTCTGTTCAATTTAGAGATACGACATTTGTTTCCCAGTTGCCCCTAAATCTTCTCATCTAGGATTTTACTCCCTCAAACAACAGAGCTTTGAACATCACCATACCTTCAAGCAGTAGGGAGAGAATTGTTTTTTATATGCAGAGCTCCCCTACTTCTGATTGTGTTTTTATGAAATATGTGCAGATGCTGTGCTGGGTGCATGCAATGAGTCCCAACACATCTGAGATGCACTGAACCATGCTGTTAAACTGTGCTTTTTCCAGGAAGCCACACAACAAGTGTAGTCTAGAAGGGCTTTGGTGTATCTGTTGCTGTTCATCTTCTTGGGTCCAGCACAGACATGCTGAGTCCTGGGGAAGGTGATTTCCTCTCTTCAGAGTTCTGGGCTGTGTCATGTTGGCAGAAAGTAACACAAGATTAAAGAACACAATACTTTGCATCTTGCAACTCAACTTTGTCCTCAGCTGCATGTTGGGAAAGGTGGAGAGGAGAAAGAAAGAAAAAGACACAGATGTTGAGGCTGTAGATAGTAAAAAGTTGTACACTGTACTCTCCCGGGAAGCTGAGGGACAAACCATGGAGAAGAGATGGGAACCCTTGCAACCAGGTAATTTAACTTTTCTTTAAGACTGCCTTGCAAGGCGCCCTGACTCCAGTGAGTATATCACTTAAACTCATTCTCTGTGGGAATGCTTGCATGCTTAAAGTTAAGCAGTATTAAATACTGTGCTGCATGATATAATGTAGAAGTGAATTAAATTTCTTTCAAAGCCTAAATCAGTCATGACACACAGTATTTCTGTGATTCAACAATGCTCTGCAAAAATTCTCTGCACCAGTGGATGTCACTGTGTGTACCTAGGCAGAGAAGCTTAATGATGCTGCACATGAATCTTTGCAGAGACTGTATGGGGGGAAAAAAAGGTCTCTTTGTGATACAAATTGGTACTCTCTTGCTTTGCACTAAAATACAGGAATATGCTGCTTTTGAGAACCTAAAATGCCTCCCTCCAAACAACCTTCCAAAACACTCCCTCATAGTTTATATTGAATTTTTTCAGTGTGCTTTGTGATCCAAAGTCCTGCTTTTATCTAGAACAAGAATAAGCAAGATAAAAATGACAAATGTACAACTAAAGCTAGTGATAAATACTATTATGTCCATAAAGTTTCTGACTGTGTTGTTGCAAGCAGGCAAGCTGATAAATTGGGAAATCCCTGCAGCACCATTTAGTACCCAGCACAGAAATTTTATTTATGTAGACAAATAGCACTCCTTTAATGTAGTAAATCTGTTAGAGTGAAATCTGTGTGGTTTCAGTATTTGTAATGTGAGCATTTCAGAAGCATAAGTACCAGTTTATGCAAATAGGTCCCAAACTCATCAGTTTTACCTACCTTATTATTGATATCTGTCTTCATTGAAGCTATGTACTGAGTGCACTTCATTAAGGCTGACAAGCCAGAGGCTGCTCCTTCTCCCTGGGAATTGCCATCTCCTTTACAATGCAAAAACCACTAAATGAGCCTTTTACAGTAAGTCAGCTCTCTCTGCTTCTCTCCCCCAGTGGGGGGCTTTTTTTAAAATTTATTTTACACTACAAATCCTGCTTAAAGAGACATGGTAATATTCGTTACAATGAAAAATATTACACCTTTCTCTCTCTCCAAAGGAATGTATTTATTCCCCAGGGTTTTAACTACATGATAAGACATTAATCATGACCTGATAGTTAACTAAGAAAAACATCTCCTGCTTGGAAAGTTACACATACACTTTTTTAATGTCCATTTCAAAGAAATCTTATTTTCTCTCCACTGCCTTTAAAAAGTTTTATTTTTTCCTAGAACCTGTTACAGTGTATGTGGTATGTAGTGTATTTAAGGGTAAAACAAAGCAAAGTTCCTTATAAATGATGCTCAGGCTAAAACAGATGGATGAGGGAAATTTTATTCAAAGTTTTGGTGTTTGTACAAGTTTTGTTAGAGAGAGTTCTTAAAGGTTACTTGCTGGATCACTTAGTGTATGGTCATTTGAGAGACGGACTTCTTTTAAAGGACAGGTCTGTATCCTGGCTGAAGGAAATGATTTATTTTAAGTTGACATAAAGAAATAAATTCTGAATTAGATGTTTATTACAAACTCTTTTTTGTATTGTACAAGCCATGCTACTCCCTGCCTTCAAAAATCCATGTCTGTTCTTGGTCTATCCATGTACTTCTGTATTCCTGTCTAAAAATATGACAGTTTCTGTGACTGTGTAATGACACATCAGCTACAGTTGAAATAAGGTATTTGAGTTTGATTTTTTTTTAACAACAGTTCTTGTAAATACTTGCCAAAATATTCAACAGCTTCTTTCTCCCTGATTGCTCAAGCCCTAGATGCAGGTTCCTACTGTTATTTCTTAGGCTGACCCCATTTGAAAAACTGTAAAGCACTGCAAATGAGTGAATTGGTGCTTTTGCTTTAGATCTGAAACTTTGTCTTAATATGTGAAGTGCTTTTAAAAGAATACTACACCACTTTGCAGCCTGGCTTTTTTTTCTAATGTGGTTTATCGCCTGCAGTCAGAAAGATCAGTTCAGATGTCCTGCTGTGCCAGGTGAACACAGGGGCTGCAGTCCATGCATTGAAGAGATTCTGCTCCGCTCTGCATATCCTTCCTTCACACAGGAATAACTACTCCCAAGGATTTAAATGGCTTCTTAGATTGTAAGGAACAAAAGGGAATTTAGGGTTACGTCCCTGTAGCAGCAGGATGATGATTAGACCACAAGATTCAGGATTCAGGCTTCTCTTAGGTAAGGTTTTATAGATTTAGACAGTGTACATATTTAATGTAGGGTTTATTTCACCCATTTTCAGAATTTCAAAGCATGGTTGAGCTAATTCTCTCACTTATGATACACACAGGAGTATGGGGTTTTTAGTTTTCAGTTTTTATCTACTGTAATGTCTCAGTTTCTCTTCTGCTGCTGTTTCCCCACCACCTCTCAGCTGCAGTTCCGCTACAGACTGTACTGCCTGAACATCTCTGTAATGGTCCAAAGGATGGATGCACTAAACAGAGCATCTCATCTCTGTGGAAGAGTCTCAAGTGAAGGTGGACAGCTGCTCCTCACCAGGCTTTTTAATGGTAGATATGCAATTGGATGTCTTCAGTGGTAACTTTTGCAGCATTTCTTCATCCTCAGCAAGAAGCTTTCTGCAGGGTTAGACACTGTTATCAGTGTAGAGAAGATGTTCAGGTTTTTAATTTTATTTTCCAAAACTCTAGCATTATAGGCTCTGTTCTATATAGATTAAAACAAAAATAAACCTATGTCTATAGTCCATTCACATTACAGTCCAGTGGTCTGAAATCTGGGAAAACTGATGCTCAAGGACTACATTGTTATGTCTTGGGGACTGTAGGATGAAGGATGGACTGTACAGAAGAGGTGAGCTTCTTCCCCACTTATTTGAAGATATCTTTTCCCACCCCATGGGTGTGGGCAAGTCCCAGGAACTGAACTCAGAACCTTGGATATTGATTCTGTCCTCTCCCAATGACTTCTTATTGTTTCTTCCAACACAAGGCCATCGAGATGGCCAGGAAGTTCTGAAAATCCATTACCTCCCTGCAAAAAGTTTTTAATCACATTTTGACTATATTTATTAATAATCACAAGACAGTTGTCTGAATGAAGAAAACCTCTCTATTTCACACTTGTGGATGAACACAAGGCCAAATATTAATTAGAGCTTGTGGATTCTCTGGTGTCACAGTTCTAGCCAATAACCAGGTGAGAGATGCTCTCCCACGGCCTTCCCATGAAAAGATAAAAGTGGAATGAGGGAGGGAGATTTTAAGGTTGTATAACAAACTAGAATAAGTTCAATGAAATAATAGATAATAATGGCGAATGATATGCAAATATGCAAATACAGAACCCACACTTCTCAGATTATGATTATGTCCTGACCAGAAACATTCCAAACTCAACTCCACAGCAAATGGAGGTGCCTGAGCCCAGGTTCCCACCAACAGTCCTCAGAAGACCATGGAGTGGCCATGCAGGTCTTCCTCAGGGAGGCAGGGCAAAGTGACGTGTCTCAATGAACAACGCTGTTGTCCATCAAGAAAACAGATGCAGGAACACCAGAAGCACAGGGAGAAATGAGAAACAAAGCACCAGGGAGGCCAGCGGGTGCTTTCTGAGGAGCCATTTTACACATGGGCAGGAGCGCTGTGATTGATCCATTTGGGTCACCTGACACCCCCCTCTCCCCCACAGGCACAGCTGCAGCCACAGGAGCCAGGGCAGTCTCAGGTCAATGTGGCCGTGGGCAATTTTTATCTTCTTCCTCTCAATCCCGGACAATTGGCAACAGCATTCATCAGTGTCCCGTTTGTTGCATTGTTCTTAGCAGCTGAGTCTGCAAAACAACATGCAGAGAGTAATTTTATGGCCTAAATGGGTCACGTTCTTATAAATTAATTTTAACACATATGGATTAGAAATTCACAAAGCCTACAAGGGACTGACTGTTTCCTGTTAAGGTAGTAGGATTACAGAGGCATTGGCTTAATAGATAGTAAATTTTCTGAGGTGATACTGTGGAACACGGAGTTCTCTCCTTAATTGGGTCTATTTGGAAGTAGAGAGGGACCTGGGGGTGGTGACTGACAGCGGCTGAACATGAGCCAACAGTGTGCCTGGGCTGCCAGGGGGGCAAACAGCATCCCGGCCTCTGTCAGGAACAGTGTGACCAGCAGGGCCAGGGAGGTGATCTGACCCTGGTACTCAGCCTTGGTGGGGCTGCACCTCGAGTACTGTGTGCAGTTTTGGGCAACACAGTATAGGAAGGACATGGAGGTGCTGGAGAGGGTGCAGAGAAGGGCAGACAGGCTGATTAAGGGTCTGGAGAACAGGTCGTATGATGAGAGACTGAAGGAGCTGGGGCTGTTCAGCCTGGAGAAGAGGAGGTTGAGAGGAGACCTTACTGCCCTCTTCAAGTCCCTGAAAGGAGTCTGTAGTGAGGCTGGTGTTGGCCTCATCTGCCCAGTGACTGGTTATAGGACAAGAGGAAATGCGTTAAGTTGCACTAGGGCAGGTGCAGATCAGCTATTAGGAAAAATTTCTTCACTGAAAGAAGCAGCATTGGTGAAGCATTGGAATAGGTTGTCCAGGGACGTGGTGAAGTCACCATCCCTGGAGGTATTAAAAAACAGGTTGGTGTGGCACTTCAGGAGATGATTTGGTGGTTAAGGTGGTGTAGGACTGCTGGTTGGACTTGATGACCTTGAAGGTCCTTTTCAACTATGATATGATTATATGATTCTACACATGTTCTGACCAGGAAGTTGTTTTTAGAACGGGGTTGTCAGCTTATGAATTCGCTGGTTAAGAGTGAAATCATAATGATCTCATGATATTGTTCAAAATACATAGAAAATGTGAAGTTACACATGTACATGTATATTGCTTAAACTGTAAATACTTTATTTAAAGATGCATAAAGATATTTCAAAATAAAGCCTCACAGATGCAGCCAACAAGTAACTAAACCTGGTAGTTCTCAGAAGAGTTAAATTCAACATTTCTGCAGGAATTATATCAACCAGGACCTTCTTCGGGCACTGTCATTATGACAAACATAACCTCTGTCTTCTCCAAAATACCAAAATAACTTCAAACAAATATTTTTTTTCATTCTCCACATTTCACCAAATTCAAGCTGTTTTGACACAGGCAATTAAAGAAGCTGAAGGATTTTTGTGGATTGCAAATCCAAATTCTTACTGAGTCAGATAAGATCTGGTGACAGAGACAGGGACTGAGATACAGGGGTATTTGACCTACCAGTTTAGTCTCATGCCCTTTTGGAACTGTGGACAAAATTTGATGGGAATATCACTGATTTTTCATTTTACATTGGGAGGAAACATTTTATTTTCCTCTTTTGGACTAAAACATAAAGCTTGTCACAGTTGTTCTAGAGGAAATTTTCACAGATTTTCTATCAAATCTCTTTAGAAAGAGTAGAATAATAATTTAATAATTGTTCCTGTTAGCCTCTCCAGCAGCCGATGTCTTTCACTCTTGAGTTGTTCCGCCTTACTTACTGTACTGGATTTGGTTGGTATAGAGTTAACAGTTCTCCTAGCAGCCCACACAGTTCTGTGCTTTGCATTTGTGGCTGGAAAAGTGCTGGTAACACACCAGTGTTTTTGGCTGTTGTTGAGTCCTATGCATGCAGCCTCAAGGCCTTCTGTCCAACCTGCCCCTTGCCAGGACCAATAGGCTGGGAGAGGGCAAGAGATTGGGAAGAGGTGCAATAAGAATAGGTAACACCAACTATTCAAAGAGATATATCAAACCATATGATGAACTCTACAATAAAAGCTCGAGAGAAGGATGGGGGGATATTCTTGGTTATGGAATTTTCCTTCCCAAGTAACCACTATGCATGCTACTCTGCTTCCCTGGAAGTGGCTGCATGTCACTTATCAATGGGAAATAGTGGATTAACTCCTCTTTTTTGCTTTGCTTCTACGTGTGGCTTTTTCTTTTCTCATTAGGGAAAAATGTTGTCTTCATGACAACACATGAGCATGTCCATCTTATTTTAGCACTCTGTCCTGTTGAGGATGGGGAGGGGGAGAATGAATTGGTAGGAGTCTGGCAATTGTTGCCTTAATATATCAGTTATTGCAATATCCAAGACGTTGATGTTCAAAGTGGTCTGAGCTTTGAACCATCACAGTTTCAGTAGGTCAGGTTCTAGGTGAATGGTTTATTTGACCTTTCAGTTCATACTGTCTTTGCAAATAACGGATATAGTTTTTGTTCTTTCCTGTAGTGTCAAATAGCTCTTTAGGCAGGTTTCTTATCCAAGGACTATAGAAGACAGCAGCTTAAATTTCTTCCAAAGTCATTGGGGAAATCAGTTTTTAGACATGCATGGATGGTTAAATTGGGTGTGGGATTATCCTGATGCAATAAATTACTGTATCTAAAGATCTTTCTTTTTTTTTGTAATGAGATGGTGAGGTTTAATTAGGGTATGGTTTGTTCACTGCATACATTAAAATTGTCTAATTGCTACTTTGTGCACCTATATATTTAATTCCTATAGTGCATAGCCTTGAGCTGATGAAGAAGCTGTCCCATTTCCAATAAGTTTTCTATTGAGATAGGAATCCTTCTGTGCAGATAATATAAATTGATGCCATTTTATAGACAATTTGAACCAAGAGAAGAGAGACCTTAGGTGGAGCAAGGCATTATTCATACTTTGAAAGTTACGTAACATTTCGGATAGCTTACTTTCCTTATGCTGTATCATTATGATCAACAGACTTAGGACAGGATGACTTATCTCTGACTGGATCTGAAACTAATTTTTTTACCCATAAGGACCTAAAAAATACATTATTTGGCTCAATAACTGCTTTCATTGAAACAATGTGGAATCGTATATTGGTCATTTGGAAACAATGCTACATATGGGAGAGATATCTTAGGCTTCAAACAGCACTTCTGAACAATCAGTGACACTGGTCATATGTTTAAGTGCTATCCAGCACTTTGGTATAACTAGTGACATCCATTAGTGTACAGGGAAATCAAATATGATTAAATCTTTTCAATTGCTTATGAGTTTTACAATATTGATTTTATTGGTGTAGAGTTAACTATCCTCTTAGCAGCTTATACAGCGCTGTATAAATTTTAGGTCTTTGAAATCTGCTCTGATTTTCTGATTATATGAATAGGCATCTGTTAGAATCTTTATTCAGGAAAGGTCTTAAATATGAGCATGAAGATATTAATGCAGTTTAGCACTCTCCTGAACTGGAACATAGATGAATGTTCTTTAGGTCATATTGATATGACTGTGTGCAAAAACATGCAAATCCCCTCTTCCTTGGTTGTTGGTAGAATTCAGTTAAATTGCTGTCTGAAAGACTGTTTTCTGTCTTTGAAATCAGGAGATTAGATATAAGCTGTGCCATTACAGCTTCATTTTCAGGAACAGTGTGGCCAGCAGGTCCAAGGAGGTGATTCTTCCCCTGTACTCAGCCCTGGTAAGGCCACACCTCGAGTACTGTGTCCAGTTCTGGGCCCCTCAGTTCAGGAAGGAGATTGAGGTCCTGGAGCAGGTCCAAAGGAGGGCAACCAGGCTGGTGAAGGGACTCGAGCACAGATCCTATGAGGAGAGGCTGAGGGAGCTGGGGCTGTTCAGCCTGAAGAAGAGGAGGCTCAGGGGAGACCTCATCACTCTCTACAACTCCCTGAAAGGAGGTTGTAGCCAGGTGGGGGTTGGTCTCTTTTCCCAGGCAACTATCAGCAAGACAAGAGGGCATGGTCTCAAGTTGTGCCAGGGGAAGTTTCGGTTGGATATTAGAAAGAATTTCTTCACAAAGAGGGTGATCAGGCATTGGAATGGCCTGCCCAGGGAAGTAGTGGATTCTCCGACCCTGGAGTCATTTAAAAAGAGACTGGATGTGGCACTCAGTGCCATGGTCTGGTAACCGCAGCGGTAGTGGGTCAAGGGTTGGACTTGATGATCTCTGAGGTCCCTTCCAACCCAGCCAATTCTATGATTCTATGATTCTATGACTACCATGAAGTAAAAAATAAAAGCCACCCTACTGTCTAGATTTATATTTGGTTATATTTTATTTTATATATTATATTTTATTTTAGAATTGTATTTGACCCTGCATCTTGGGAAAGGCACTGCACTAACTGTACTATTGCTCCTATTGGACTAAGCAATTTCCTCAAATTGTATTATCACCTAATATGAGGTGCTAGAGAATGTTATTAGCCCCTCCTGAAAATGCTATAGACCTTATCTAGGAATATTACAAGGTATACTCATTGGATGCAGTCTAATCCAAAGAATTTCAATATAAAGAGCCTGAATTCTGAAAGAAAGATGGTCAAATATAATTAGGTTTCATTGCAGATTTCTGTTCCATCATCTGTTCAGAGCTTGTCCATCATGCCCTGTTGCAAACTAGTCAATATATTTAATGAGTTTCTGCAGTCCTTTACCTTCTCTTCCATGATGTCTGAAAAGCTTCCATTTATCTCACTAAGTTGAAGTGCTATACAAAAGCTCATTCATATAAACATTACAGAAAGAAATTGTTCAGCTCATTGAGTGTTCCTGCTCTGTCTGTAAGTCTACTTCAGTTAGAGAAATAAGGATTAAGATATTGTGCTACTGAAGAACAAGTTTCTTTTTTTTTTTTTTTTTTTTTTTTTTTTTTTTTTTTTTTTTTTTTTTTGTACTTGAGAAAATTCCCTGAAGTGATGATGACTCTAGGACACGTTCAGAACTTTATTCCACTGTCACTACCAGGAATCATACATATTTTCTAAAGCACGCTTCAAAAAACTAAAGATGGAAACTTTTCCACAATTTTAGGGGTTTTGTTAAACAAATAACAGAAACCTCCTTCTTTAAAATACTTTTTTCCTTTTTCCCCTTGCATCTGATGTTGCAGTTGATTTTTGAAACACTGTGCAGAGTCACAGCACTCAGAGCACATCAGATCAAAGGCACTAAGGTTACTTTTGCACAAGTCTTTGGTGAAAGCGACAGATCATACTGGCCAGTCTCAGTAACAAACATCATTGTTTGTATAAACATTCTGGAGTTACCACTATTATCAATTACATCACATTGATACTTCTATTTGTGAATCCCTACGAAAGCAGAAAAAAGCAGAAAAAAGCAGAAAATTTGTTAGGAAGGCCTAACAATTTTCATGAACAAGGTGAGAAAAAAGTAACTCATTTCTAAACCTAGAAAAATTCCATCATTTTTTATTTCATTTCTTCCCTTCGGTTGATTCATCCTTTTTCAAAGAAGTAATTTCTTCCTTTACCCTTTCCTAGTGTGCTTGAATCAGTTCTTTTTCACAGGACTTCAGTTCTTTCATTCCTGCATATTTCCTGTAGTACCTGCTTAGAATCATATAAGGAAAGCAACATCCTGCAGCCTTATCTTTCAGTAGCAAAACTTAATGCAGCTGAAAGCTTTCAGTTGCTGAGAGAGAAACCAAATATAAAGCAAACAGCTGCACATTCAGCATAAGGGAATATAATTTTCTTCAGTAAGAATAAAGATGCATCCAAACTAAATTCCAAAGAAATTTTAAAATATTAAGAACAAATACATCAGTTAATCAAGGTGACAAGATCTTTTTAGTTTTAAAATTGTCTTTATTAATTAAATTAATTGATCTTTATTATTGAAAACAGTCTTTTCAAAATAACACTGTTCGTTGATATTCTGTAATGTATCTTTCTCAAATTTATTTGACTGGTGCTGGTCATTATGTGGGGCTGGTCAGGCTCAAGGAGAGAGAAATCAACTATGCTATCATCCCTTAGCCACATGAATTTTGATATTTTTTCATTTTCACTTAATTTTTAATTATTTTTTTTCCCTGAATATTTCACAGGGAGTATTTAAAGCTAGATCTCTTTAAGAAAAGAAAAAATCCAAAATACTACACAGGAAAGAGAATCTGCTGATGTCTACTTGGCTAATACAGAGAACACTTTGGACATTGATCAAAATTATAAGTAGGAGCAGCATCAGGTTGGGATAAACAGCAAGAGGGTCAGAACAGAAAAGTGTGTGAAGCCTGACAGTATCAGATGTATGGTAATCTAAGAAGTAAGATACAAAGTGTTTGCTTATCCTTGTCCCTCAAGTACCATATAAGTAGATGTAAAGTCTTAGTTTCAATGATCAAACATCCAGCTAGCAGCTTTGATAATAATTAAATGGATTATGTATTATTTATTTGTAGAGAAATCATTGATAGGAAGTAAAATCTAAGGGATATGGTTTTTATGAAAAAAAAAGCAAACCAAAAAACCCCCCAAAAAAGGGCAACATCTTATATGTAACAGGTTTCAAGAAAGTTGCACTGGAGTAGCTTGCAATTGAAAATTCTAAGCAAGGAAATCAGTACTCCCCATCACCTCAACAATTTCTGTTGTCTCAGCCAAACTTAATACAATTTATAAAGAAAGACAAGGTAGCTTTGCACTCATTTGGAAAGCTGATACTGATGCTACCTTCTAAAGGCTCTTAAGATTGTAGAATATCAAGGAATGCTGTACAGTTGATTATTGTGTTGCTTCTAATTGTCAAAGCTGAGAGGAGGCACTGTTGTCTGCTGTCATACAGGCATATTAAATGCAAATAATCTTTCTGGATGGCTTGGAACAGTCTAGGTAGACAATGTGATGCTGGAAGGTTAAAGGGAGAGAGATGAAAAATGATAAAAACAGTTGTAAAATAGTAAAGACACGGAAGAACTCTAACTTGTGCTTAGTAGTGGGATGACTTCCACAAACGTAGGCAGGCAGAAATGAATGTTCAGTAAAAAGGGGGTAAAAAAAATGATATTCAGATAAATTAAGTGGAAAAAAAAAGAACATGATGGTTGTAAATATTGGTTATTTTCTTTTTAGGCTTAAAAGTAAAACTTAGGAATAGTAGTTGCATTCTTGCTGTGGCAATCCAGAAGCATCACAGGTTTTCCTGCAATAGGTTTGGTGGAATATGCCAAGGGGAGAAATTACCTACAATTCTGCACATAAGGGTCTATCATCCCACAGATGGTGACAAAACCTGTTCAGGTAGTTTGGGCTGTAGCTCTCCTCACAACATCTCAGGCAGTGGTTTTTACAGGGCATATATAAATTATTCTGTGCAGCATAACCATACACGAGTGTAGTTAGGTTCTGCCAAACAAAGTAATAATGATAAAGTTATCATCTTTCCCTCTTCAATGGCACTGCTGATCACCTACTTCTGCAGAGCTGTTGTCTCTTTGATATCTTCTTTGATGCTTGTCATCAGTATAAAACTTATTGTAGTCTTTTCTCTTGATAAATAAACTGGGGAATTTTATAACAGCCATGTCAGGCTTATGTAAAAATTTTCTTCAAACTGCTTCTTCAGGGTTCTTTCTGTGAGAAAGATGGGAAAGACTGGATGAAATCATGAGCTGGGATGTCCAAAAGCACAGCTATGGCCACAGGACCTGGAAATGGGTATGCCAAATCTGTGCTTTACAAACAGGGGGAAAAGAGCTATTGTAGAGGTGTGTTGCAAGTGTTTCACAGATAAACAGGTGCAGAGGACCTGGTTTTAAAACTCAGTGAGACACTCAGCAAAGAAATCTTTAACATGCTGATGTGTTAGGAAAAATTCTTACTGGTTTTTTTACTATTGGTATTATTGAGTCTAAATATATTTATTGAATAATAAAATTGAATAATGAAAAATAACCTGTATTTCTGGGTCATACTTATGTAATTTGATTTTTTTGTGTCAGTTGGGCACTGTTTTCATTACACATTTTCTAACCATGAATCGCTATGCCTAGCCTTACCCCCAGAGATTAAGTACAAATACACTTTCTCTTATCTCTATGTGGCTATTCCAGTACTAATATGTCTTTGTTTAGCTGTTTTTCATTATTCTTTTTAATTATTTCTTTCTAGCCTACAAGGTTCAGTGGGCCATTATCATAAAATATTAAAACCATTTTAGTAAAGCAATTTTACTGTGGTCTGTACAACAATGCTCCAAATATATGTTTTCATTATCCTATTAAATTATGTCTTGATGTTTTAAAAGACCAGTGCATGTTTCCCTGCATATATGCTAACTTAATATTTAGAGCAACCAAAAAATATTCGTATTTAAAGAGGTTCTTTAACTACTTCCCAAATGCCAAAGAAATAAATTTCTCAACACTTCTCTCAACAACGTGCTAAATATTATAAATTTTTAATTGGGGTTGGAGTAAACAAAGCAGGATTTAGATTAATTAATAAATCCTGTGGCAAATTTGAGAAAGAATTGACTGATTCATGGACCTTCCAAGAGCATTCTCTTTTTTTTTTTTTCCCTCTATGTTGCAGTTTGATGAATCTATTATGTAGTATTTTTTCCTTAGGAAACTAGGTGACAGCAACACATTTTAGGAAGAGGAACAAGTAAATGAAGAGATGAACAGATGGGAAATATAATGTAATAGAAGTTTTGTGGGCAATAGAACTAGTAGAGTTTATTTACCTAAGGATTTCTGATGTCATTACTGCAATACCTCTAGTTTCCACACCCTCACCTCACCCCACCTCACTCCCTTCAAATTATCTATCTTGTTTTGGACTTTTAGCAGGACAAGGATAGCTTGGGCTGTAACCAAGGTGGGAATGAACGTGTGAGGAGGAAGTATAGCTGTAAGGCCTACTGTCAATAAGTAGCCATGCCAAAAATCAAAATATTTTCGCATACCTGAAGTAGATTAATAGACCTGCAACAGTAGTTTCAACATGATTCCTCCTACCCACGTCCTCAGAGAATCACACAATATTTCCAAGTGCCTATGATGTTTTACTATTATTATTATAATTATTATTATTTTTACTGCAGGATTATCTGAAGAAAGTTGCTTTTACAAAAGAACATCAATGTCTGCTTACTGTTTTTGATATTTTGTTGGTGTTACAGAAAGAGCTCCAATTTCAGCTTGTTCTTTTTTCCCCACTTTTTTTTTTTACCAAAAAACCAACCTTCCTTTTCCATAAAGTTAAAAAAAGAAGAAAAAAAGAAAAATAAACCCAAAACAAAACCAAAACAAAAAAAAACCAAACAAAAAAACAGAGAAAAACACAAAAAACACAAAATCCAAAAAAGCCAAATCCCAACCTTTAAGCCTCTCCAGTTCATTCTTGTCTCGATCACACCCCTACCATAAATCTGCCATTGTGTCTCATACTAAGAGCAAGAGAGTGGTGATTCACATGCTTGAAGACATACAGAGAATATAGAAACAGGTCATGGCTTAACTAAGTAAGTATAAATCAGTCTCAATTCAGTATTTTTACACAAATAGTCAAGATGCAAATTCTTGCATAAAAAATAATGTAGCTCTGATGGTCTGGCTTAATGATGAAAAGAATTTCAAACTAGTAATGCAAATTTGCACTTGTGAGTTGACCACCTTAGTCATGCATTGGAAAACATGCATTTAAGTAAGGATTATTCTGCACTAGCACATATCATAAGGGTAATAGAGTACTTCCCCTAAGAAGCTTAAATAAACCTGCTTTTCAGGATCACAATCTCTCTGTCAGACTATAAAACTGATGATCTGAGCCCCACAAGTGTCTATCAGGGGGAGGTGACAGGTCAGTTTCAGGAAGTCCTCTTTGCTAAGAGCTGACCCAGTGCTGTGAATAATGTACGAAGCAGAAGCATGACAGTTGTGTTGAGACACAATATTTGGCTCCTGAGGTAAAACTTTGTTGTAGTTAATCCCACCAGGCAGCTCAGGCCCACCCAGCTGCTTGCTCAATCCCCTGTGGTGGGATGGGGAGGTAATTAGAAGCATAAAGGGGAGAAAACTAATAGATTGAATTAAAGAAAACTTAGTAGGTAAAGCAAAAGGTACAGGCAAGCAAAGCAAAACAAGAAATTGTTTCACTACTTCTGATTGGCAGTCAGGTGTTCAGCCATCTCCAGGAAAGCAGGGCTCCATTATCTGATGGTTACTTGGAAAGGCAAACATCATTACTCTGAACGTCCCCTCTTCCTCCTTTTTCTCTTCAGCTCTTTTTGCTGAAAAGGTCATCACATGGTACTGAGTATCTCTTTGTTTGGTTGAGGTCAGCAGTCCCAGCTGTTCCCCCTCCCAGTCTCTTGTGCTCTTCCAGCCTAATAACTGATGGGGTGGTGTGGGATGCAGGAAAGGGCCTTTAGCTGTGTAAGCACTGCTTAGCCATAACCAGAACATCCCTTTGTTATCAACATTGCTTTTGTCAGAAATCCAAAACATAGTCCCATATGAGCTACTATGAACAAAAATAACTCCATCCAAGTCAAAACTGGTACAAGTTTATTGACCAAAGACAGAGCTAATGTCAGAGGTTACTGAAATAATTTGGATGCAGTTACTGGAAAAAATAAAAAATCCATTTGTGTTCAATACATTTTTCACTTTAGTAAATCATAGAATTGTTGTGAGTTGGAAGGGACCTTAAACATCATCTAGATACAACCCTCCTGCAATGAGCAGGGACACCTCCAAAAAGCCCAGCTGGTTGCTCAAGCCCCATCCAACCTGTCCTAGAATACTGCCAGAGATGGGGCTTCCACTGGTTCCTTGGGCAGCCTGTTCCAGTGTCCTACCACGCTCATAGTAAAGAATTTTCTTCTTAATATTTAATCTAAATCTCTCCTCTTTTAAACCATTGCCCTCTGTCCTCTTGCCACACAAGATCACCTCAAAGCCTCCTTTTCTCCAGGCTGAACAACCCCAACTTCCTCAGCCTGTCTTCACTGGGGAGGTGCTCCAGACCTCTGAGCATTTTTGTGTCTCTCCTCTGGACACCCTCGAGGACCTCTATGTTCTTCTTATGTCAGGGACTCCAGAACTGGACATAGTACTGTTTAACAATTAGCCATCCTACTTAGGATGAAGTAACGTAGCTCCAAGCACTGCATATGGTAGGAGAAAACTACTGGCATATAAAAGAGCCACCCCACTGAAGCAAAAAAGAGACAGACTGGTCTGTGTGCCATGTAGTCCTGTGAAGTTAAAGAGAAGTTATGACTAAGAATAACTATTACAACATTCAGTAGATTAGGAGGGAAATCTCACAGGATGATGGGCAGTGGGGAATTTTCTTTATTATTGACTTATAGGAGGAAAAGTATCAAAGGATAGTAGAGTAATAATAATAGTTTTGCAGGTGTGACACCAGATTATAAAGCAGAAGTATTATCCTATATTTTTTGCTTGCAATTGTTATCATTTAGCTGAACTAATAACAAGCTATATGTTTTGAGAAATGCATGTGGTAAGATCTGCCATAATGTTCTATTCTCTTGTTGCCAACAGGAGAAAATTAACATGATCTGCATTACAATACTTTCACCTTGCTGAAATGACCTTCTATCTTACTGTCATAGCAAGGATGAGAAAAAATATTTGCACAGTATTTATTTTTTTCTGTTTATCAAAGTATTCCAGCATGGTTACTCTCATATGATAGACACTGCCTATTTAAATAGACTCTTTTAAAAGGATACCATAAGATTATAGCATAAGTAATAAAAAATAAAAATAACACCAGCTTTTAAGCTTAACAAAGCAAAAATTGTAAGTCCAATCTTTTTACACAGTACCTAGGAGAGAGAATGTGTGGATATTTCTCACCTTCACATAACTGTATGATTTAATTTGAATTTTTCTGGGTTACCTTGATAAACTAAGACCTTTTGAAGGGTTTGTAATATTCTATTTCATAAATATAATCTATACTGTTAGATGCTTCTACCATCCTTGGCAGCATATTCATATGTTTGACTCTCCTCATCAAGGATTTTCAAAATGACACTAAGCAGTCAAAAAAGTTAAATATTCATTAGTATTGTAATAATGGCCAAGTAGCAGCAGTAGGGTATGTGTGGGATAGAAGAGAAAATGCTAGGAAAAAGTAATTTATTACATATTATTAGTAAAATACAATGGTATTTATGAAAATAGACAAAGCTGCCAAGAGACTGTTTTTTTCTATACTGTGCAGAAGACTAATCTAATAAACCATTAAGAATGTAATATGAACTTATTTATCTTAAACAAATTGTGTTCTGAAAGCATAAAAAAGTCTTTATTGTAGATATACCAAATTAAGTTCAAGGATTATACTTGAAGCTGTTTGTGCCTCAATAAAATACTGAGATATAAAATAACTAAATTTAAAGGATTGAAAAACATTTGAAGCGCATATAATGTCACCACAAAGAAGGAAAAACAAAATCAGAAGGACGAAAATACACTAACATCATGAATATATAAGTAGTTTATTTGATTCAGTGTAGAAAAAGCAAGATGATAAAGTAAGGATCCAAACAACTGAAAAAAGGATGTGCACCAAAAGGTAATATACCATCAAAAATGTATTGAAATAAAGGATTTAGGGATTATTAAAAAAAAAAAGGGGGTAATCTTCAACAGAGAAGTCAAATAAACTATGCAGATATGTGGCAAAAAATGCATGCCAGGGAGATAAATGCCTACAGTATAAGAAAATAAAATACTCAGAGGAACATCACAATTAATAGGATATCTAAGACCAGTCTTTTTTATATATATTTATTTTTTAGCAGAACATGCAAAATTAATTCCTATGCACTTTACAATTTCAATGTGATATTTCACTATGATTGAGTACTGCAAGATATCCTTTAAGCATGAAATTATATCTATATTAAACTTATGATATGAGGGATAAACAAAAAAATATATGTTTTTAAAAAATAATTAGGTCGTCAAAAAGGTACTTTAGGGCCAGATTAGCATAAGAAAACATCAAGAACTTAAAAAAAAAAAAAAAAAAAGTGTTTAATCAATTTCTCAGTGTTTTCAAAGCACAGTCTTTACAAATCTGTTTCTAAACTGATCCTGAAATTTTCATCAAAAGAAACCCTGGTTTTTGTCCTGAAGCCTGTCTGTACTAATGACAGGCCGTAAATTTGCCACTGACACTTGCTTAAATGGTTTCTCAACATTGTTGTGGAAAGCCATTTCTTCAGGAATCATGCTCTGAAGCAGCTACAAGGACATTATGTGCAGAATCAAAGCAGATGACAGCCAAGGGCCTCTATACCATTGCTGGCTATTAGTACTTTTGCATGCTGATTTAATGGCAGGAAGAAATGGTGCTATTGAATCATGTCCATTCTGTGTCTCCTTCTGTTCAACAAGGCCAAGTGCCGGGTCCTACACTTTGGCCACAACAACCCCATGCAGTGCTACAGGCTGGGCACAGAGTGGCTGGAGAGCAGCCAGACAGAGAGGGACCTGGGGGTTTGGATTGACAAGAAGCTGAACACGAGCCAGCAGTGTGCCCAGGTGGCCACGAAGGCCAATGGCATCCTGGCCTGTATCAGGAACAGCGTGGCCAGCAGGTCCAAGGAAGTGATTCTTCCCCTGTACTCAGCCCTGGTGAGGCCACACCTCGAGTCCTTTGTCCAGTTCTGGGCCCCTCAGTTCAGGAAGGAGATTGAGGTGCTGGAGCAGGTCCAAAGGAGGGCAACCAGGCTGGTGAAGGGACTCGAGCACAGATCCTATGAGGAGAGGCTGAGGGAGCTGGGGCTGTTCAGCCTGGAGAAGAGGAGGCTCAGGGGAGACCTCATCACTCTCTACAACTCCCTGAAAAGAGGTTGTAGCCAGGTGGGGGTTGGTCTCTTTTCCCAGGCAACTATCAGCAAGACAAGAGGGCATGGTCTTAAGTTGTGCCAGGGGAGGTTTACGTTGGATTTTAGAAAGAATTTCTTCACGGAGAGGGTGATCAGGCATTGGAATGGGCTGCCCAGGGAAGTAGTGGATTCTCCTTCCCTGGAGATATTTAAAAAGAGACTGGATGTGGCACTCAGTGCCATGGTCTAATAACCACAGCAGTAGTGGATCAAAGGTTGGACTTGATGATCTCTGAGGTCCCTTCCAACCCAGACAATTCTATGATTCTATGATTCTTATGTGTGATATTTTCTCATGCTTCCATGATCTGTAGCTGTGGGGTTTATCAGCAATAAAGGAGATGAAGGGTGCCTTGGGTTCGTGCAGTGGTGTTTTGGAAGTGGGAAAGTCACAGGTTTGGCTCCTGTGGGAAGCTGCTGAAAGGTCCCCCAGCTCCAGTCCCTGCCTCACCTCTGACCCAGACTGAGCCGATGTGGGAAGCTGGATGTACCTCTGTGAGTTTTCAAGAAAAGCTCAAATGAAACTGAAAAAAATAAAAAAAAAAGGATTTGCAAAGCAGAGTAGAGAATGAAGTGAGGGAGAGTGATGCCAGAGAAAAGACACAAAGGTCATTGAAGAAAGAGGGGAAAAGGTGGTCGAGCAGAGACTTCTCTGCAGCCCGTGGTGAGATGGCAGCTTCCCTCTGCAGCATGGTGCAACAGTCCTTGATGGACCATGGAAGAGTAAATGTGGATTTGTAATCCCTGAAGTGTTACAGGTGGGCAGATGTGAAGAAGCAGCCTGTGCAGGATCACAGAGAGTGGTGGATGAGGATCTGCAGCTGTAGAGGACCTCAAGCCGGGGAGGAGGTGACTGTTCCTGAAGCAGTCCCTGACTCAGTGATCAGCCCAGGCTGGAGCAGTCTGATCCTGAGGGATTGCACCTGGTAAGAGGGACTCATGTCAGAGGAGGTCATAAGGGACACTCTCCCATGAGAGGCACCCCACACTGGAGCAGGGGAAGAATGTGAAGAGTCCTTACTCTGAGGAGGAAAGAGTGGCAGAAACACTGTGTGGGGAACTGACCCTAAACCCCCAGTCCTCATCTCCCTGTGCTACTTAGGGGGAGGCAGCAGTGAAGTGATCCTGGTCTGGGAAGAAGGCAGGGGTTAGGGGGAAGGTATTAAGATCTCGTCATGTTTTCTCTTTCTTCTTGTAGAATAAATTAGGCTTTTTTCTTCCCAAGTTGAACCTGTCTGGTTTTGCCTGTTACTGTGAATGGAGAATGCAAACCTCCCTATGCTTGTCTTGATTCATGAGCCTATGGGTGGATTTTCTCTTCCCTGTCCCAAAGCGGGGCTAGAGGTCTGGTTGGGCCTAAACCGTGACATGGATCTTAACATTTCCTGAATGGCAGGACTTTTGTGAGGTCTCCTAGCCATAAAAATGCTAGAGCCATGTTTGGAAACATTTATAACAGAAATCTGTATCTTATTGAAAGTCATAAAGAGCAACAGGCACCAACTCAGTTCAATTTCAATGTAACAGGAGCACATATAAGTTTCCATATTTCTCTTGGTAAGACACGTCCAAATCCACTGCTAAATTAATAGTTTAACCATGCTATTAAACTGTAGTCTTTGGAGGAAAAAGTTAAGCCTAAGACTGAAACACTTAGATATTGTGCAAAGGGAGATTGTTGACCACATGTTGATGTGGATAGTCTGATGTTCCTGAATTCACTGTACTTGCTGTATATTAAACACAACTCCCAGTACAACTCCAAGAGCAACACCCCAGATGCTTCATAAAGCAACCTTGTTGGGAGATAGCCATTCCCCCTGAGGGCTTTTTGGCCTTGAGATAAATCTGAATACCTGAGAAGATCCTATGAAAAGCTCAAGACAAAAATTTAGATGCTATGCTGACTTAGGCACTGTATGGATTCAAAGGCTGGTGGAATGGGTAATTTATGGTATGCATTTTTTGGATTGTACAGCCTTGAATATGCTTGAAAAACTTTTTAAAGCCAAAGAAAAATCTCAGACTTGCTTATAATTAGCTTGCTTCTGCACTGTTAAGATAATGCTAGATTTTGATCAGTGTAGGAGTTCCTTCTTTTCTGAAGGCTCCTGTCTGCTGCATAAAATGCTCAGGTCATTCTAGGGGGCTATGCTAACTCACAATTTGGCATTTTTCTCTCTTGCAGTCTACTTTCTCATTTCACACCATCTGGGAGTTTTTGTTCACCTATGCAGCACAATGCATAAATATCACAGAGGCAGAAAATTCAAACGGAACTAAAAAAGTTCTTTCAAGTGTATCAACTCTTACAGTCCAAAATGTTTTGCTCGGCTATTACATTTTGCTAAAGCAAGCAAATCTGTTCAGAAAATATCCACCAATGACATTTTAGTGTTCAGAAGTGTTTCTGCTTTGCTCCTTCTCTGTGAACCATGATACGTATAAGACATTTGGATGACTTTTGTGGAACTATAGCCTCAAGATGGAGAATTGGTATTTTCTGGAATAATTACACCATTTTGGAAACAATAATTGCTGACATTGTAGTATTAACTGAGAGCTTACCAAAGCAATCTAACCTCCCTACTGCATCTCTGTAGCTTACCTCCGTGAACTCTTGCTCTTTCAATAGCATCCCTAAAATGCACATTAGCAAGATGGATACTCTTAACTTGACAGGAAAATCTTTTGTGGCTGTAAACTAGGAAAATTAGTTTTAAGTCAATGACCCTACATTCATACAGACCAGATGGGATGCAGTGCTATTATCTGAAGAAGTTGAATCCTTTGAGGCAGATAATAGAAGCTGTGTATGTGTAACTCTGTAGATGAACTCAAGCTGAGAGTATATTTTTTTCCAAACAATTCCTACTTTTTCTTACCACATTCAGTGACAAATGTCTGGAATCTCAAGAATTAGTGCAATAAAGGAATTGTTTTTCATAAACTGATAGAGGAGAGAAAACTATTACTCTTTTATGTGGATTTTGTCAGAGTTTGGGTTAGGAGGTTGGATGTAGATGACAACTATGATGTGCCAAACTAGGAAAATTGAAATGAGGATATTAACTGAGGCTGTGTCAAAAAAACATGGTTTATGGTGCATATCTGTATATTCATGCTTAGCTGTGTATACAAAATGCAATTAATAGTACTAATGGGATAAAATGTTTATGCATTATTGTTATAGTGCATACAAGAATAAAACATGTATAAATTATTATATGAAATTGCTCTTATATAAATATATGTATGATTATACACTAGAATTACCAGCTGCATTTAATAGTATTACAATATGATAAAATGATTATACACCATTGCTGGTTATGCTGTTTTTTAGTATGCTTATATTTGGATATAAGACAAGATCATATTGATTATATCTTGCTTAATTTGCTTCCATGTTATGGATATAATGGACCTTTACTTTGGCTACACAAAATTAGACTGCTGAAAATGGAAGCAGGAGGGGAAAAAATGTGTACACAAGTGTGTGTAGAAGATTGAACTATGATGCTCTATCATGAACTCTGCTAGGAACTAGAGTAGAGGCTGTATGTGGTGCAGTTCTTGGCTTCTGTATAACTATGAAGAGGGGGCATTATGACCAGGCAGGGAACTAACTTCTCCATTCTGTCTGATCTCCAGTACATGTCTCATCTCTTCATACCTCTAATTTCTAAAGAATGATTCATAACTCAACTTGCCATTTGCATTAAATTACATTTTAATCTTTTATATATTATCATCAATAACTTGGAGACAGAAGGTATTTATCTATTTGACCTTGATTTGCTGCTTCTGTCTAGTATAAGCAATAGCTGAGTGCTTAATACTTGCACTGAGTAAGTCTATCAAACAATAGATATGGCACCACTCACTTTCCAATTCTAATGAGTGTGGTCTTATTATAATGTTTTTTTTCAAGTTACATCAGGACAACAGCATTAAATGCATGTGTTCTGCAAAAATGGAAGAATGTTATTACCAGAATTCCAAGGGCCTTTTGAATAGTTCTACCTCCGTGGTTGATCATTATTAGGATAATAAATACATAGGCCACAAAGAAAAGAATTTCTGTTCAACCCAAGGATAGGGCTTGAAATGTAATGGATGCAACAATAGCAAACATAGTAAGAATCTATTGTTAAGAAGATTTTACTTGGACTTGGATTGAATATCCATCTAGGTGTGCAGAGTGGAAAGATTAACAACTCTATGTTTTAATGTAGCACAGATGGATCAGAATAGCCTTGATGGTGAGCTAATTTATTGTTGATTAAGATCAGCAGAAGATAACCTTCCCTTTCTTTCTCTAAGCCAAAGGAAATGGAAGATTAATTGTAGTTTATTACGGTTTTCTATGGTTACTCTGAGCCATGAGCAATTTGGGAATGTGCAAAAGGTTTCAGAATCTCTGAGGGTTCATCTCTACAACCTAAACAACATTGTGAGGGTTTTTTTTACATATATAAAAGAAATCGTAACATTTTTCATTGTAACAATTCAATCTTCTAAACTAATTAACAAACCAGGTACTATTCTCATTTCCTTTAAGTTTTGTAATAGCATGTAAAGAGAACAATGAAGCTATTAATACTTTTGTACCTAATATTGTAAGGAGGAGTTTTTTATAAGATATCACTAGAGCTTTAGAAGTCCAGGAAAATTTTTGAAACCGAATGGCAGAAGAACACATTTTCTGTTATATACTTGCATTTCTCTACCAATTTCCAGAACAGGTGAGTTATCTTCTGTCAAGGAGTATGTTTTAAGGTCCTGTCTCTGATGTTCCTGCCCTTTCCACATTCCTTTGGGCCAAAGGACTAAGAAAATCTTTCTCTAAACTTATTGGGCAAAATATTTGCAGATTCATTTTACTTTGGTTACAATTTTCAGATTCGGATCTAAAATTACTAAATTTGACAAATAACAAAGAAAGATTCAAGAATATGTTATTTTAAAATACTGCATAAGATACTTTTCTAATGATACTTGAACATTTGCTCATATTTCAAATATAACAGATGACCAAACAAGATATATTAATCTACCCATTTCAGGTTTGGTTTTTTTGTTAGTGGTTGTAAAATGTTCTGTGTTTAGAGTACAGTTTATGTTTATACCAATTTATTTTTTTCTCACAAATTGTGATTTAGAAATCAGAATATAGTCTATGAAAGCCATCTTTGTATCTAACATTTCCCTTCTGTCCTATATTAGTTTTGAGCTAGAAGAAATCTGTATGTGAGCAAAGGTAGTGAACCACAAGTGAAATGCATCTCTATCTACCCTATGGACTAAGATACTGAAAATGGGAACAAACATCAGTTACAGCATTTTTTCCCACCAAACCCTAATAACACTTGTCACTTTAGAGTGTGTTCTGGAAGATTTACAGTTTCTGTCAAGCACTTCATCTAAGATCAAATCAAAGACTCAGACAATTAAGATACATTCGTTAACTCTGAAGCAAACACTGCTTTGTTCAGCAGAATTCCCTGAAAGTGCAGAATGGAAAACATCTCTCAAAGACACTTCTTTGTAATATGAGATTATCAATATTTTTCCTATAATAAAGAATGGGGTAAGAGGAAAACAAGATTAGTTTAGTTCTTCTCCCTCACACCTCTCTCCCTCTTGAATTTATGTCTAATGAATACTTATAATTTTTGAGCAACTGTACAAGATTATTGGTCATTAGCATAGAAATTATAGATACATTTAAAACATAACAGTAAATCTGGCTTTAAGCAGTTACCAGAGTTTCTGAAGATCCAAAGATATCTACGTTTCTTACTAATAGTATATAAAGGACTGATACATTCTCAGTAGGCCTCAGAGATGCTAAGATTATTCCATGCTAAAAATAACTTTACAATATAAGCCTCTGGCTAAATTTCCTCCTTGAAATTCACTTGGACATACTTTCAAAGGTACCTTGCTTTTAGCAGTTGGTGAGAAAACTGATTTGTTTTTCCCATATATTCTGAGTATAATTTAAAATTCTGTGAGCCAGAGATTCAGCACTATATTATATATATATACATATATATATATATATATATATAAAACACCTTCCCCCACTACCTGGTCTTCTTCCCAGGCTCACTTTCACTCCCAACTCTCCTACCTCCTCCCCTGAGAAATACAGTGGGATGGGGAAAGGTGGTTGTGGTCAGTTTCTAATGTGTTGTTTGTGCCTCTCCTTCCTCCTCACACTCTTCCCCTGCTCCACAGCAGAGGTCCTCCCACAGCATAGCACTTCATTAATTGCTCCAACACAAGTCTTTGCAGCAGGCTGGAGCTCTTCAAGAACTACTCCCCCATGGATTCTTTCCATGGGGAACAGTTCTTCAGGAATAAAATGCTCCAGACTGGGTGTCCTATGGGTCATATGTCCTGCTAGAAAACCTGCTTCGACAGAGACTTCTCTCCATGGCCACAGGTGCTGCCAGGAGTCTGTTCCAGCATGGGGTCACCATGCTGCTTCCTTCAAAGCACATCCATTAGTCCAGCAGAGGTGCTGGTGAATATCTGCTTCACTGTTAACCTCCATTGGCTGCAGGGGTACAGTTTGCACCACCATGGTCTTGACCATGGCCTGTAGAGGAATATCTGCTCTGATACCTAGAGTACCATCTCCTTCTTCAATGAGCTTGGTGTCAGCAGGATTGTTTTCCTCATCTATTCTCACTTTTCTTCCTCACAGCTGCTGTGCAGTCTTTTTTATAAATATATTATGACATCTCTGTTGGGCTCAGCTTTGGCCAGCAGCATATCCCTTTTGGAGCTGTGTGGAACTGTCTGTATGAGATGGGAGCAGCTTCTAGTTTCTCCTCCCAGAAACCACTCATGCAGCACCTCCTGCTACCAAAGCCTTGCCATATTAAACCATGTGTTGTCAAGAGTAAGATGCTGTAAAATATATACAAAACAGATGTCTAAGGAAAGTATTAGCAAATCTTTTGTACTAGGCAACAAAAAAGAAGGAGTGTTCAGGATTTCAGGACTGACTATATGTTCCTGGAGCTCATGTGATTCACATTGTGATTAAGAAGACCCACTTGAGCACTCTGAAAATTGTACTATCCAGGTCTAAAAGGAAATATTTACTGGATCTTAACTTTATTTCTAAACACCTCTAAGTTATAAACAGAGAAGTTGATTCTGGTTTTGAGATTCAGAAATCAAATAGTAGTTACTTTCAAGAGTCTTTGTACTTCTGGCCTTTCTTGAAATAACTGTTTACAAAAGTTAAGTTACACTCTGACCTCTTTGCCTAAAAAGGGGCTCTAAGGATTTTTTCACTACAACAGTTCAAGCTATCTGAGGATCAGAGACTCCTTAACTTTTGTCTATCAATCATGGGAAAAGAATTATACAAAGGAATGAACACCTTACTGGTGTTACAGACAAAATATCAACAGATGAGGTAAGCAACCTAGAATACTTACTACGGATCACTCAGGCAATGCACCATTTGAGATGACAGCAAAAGGATTACATTTATGAAAGAACGAAATCTGATATGTAGGAGAGAAGCCAGTGAGAAGACATAGAAAACAGCAGAATTTGGATTTGTCCTTAACAATAGTAAAAGCCCCTTGTGGAAACATAGACAGGTGCAGACCAAAAGTGGAAACTTTGAAGACCAAAGTGGAAACATTAATTATGAAAGAACTTCTTGATAAGGCATAGCTATCAAACCTCCCGTAGTTCAGAGGCTGGAGTAGGGACAAAAGAAAAAAATGAACAATCCTTTCAGTGGCACAATGAGACTCTATAAAATGTCAAAACAATGGCAACATTTTGTAAGTGGGGTTGTACAGTAACAAAGGAATAAACTAAAGGGCTGTAAAAGCAGGTAGTTCAGAAGTAGCATAAAAAATCAGCTCATTTCATGCACACAGGTGTCAGTCTTAATATTTAGGGGAAATTTTGTGCAAATCCACATCAAAAAGACATTTCTTAGGCACATCCTTCATAGAAACTAATGTAGATTAAAAGTTTGCAGAGGAAAATCTATTTAAATTTACACCATAGAGGTACTGATTGCTATCTGATTTATATATGCCCAAATTGCACCATTCTTCATTTTCTTCAGATTTGGATGAATTGGTGTGATTTAAGTCACAATTTAAGAAAAAATAAATCACAACCTTATGACAGTTTAAATTTTTTTGAAAGGTATCTCGCCACACTTAAACCACGTTTATTCTCTTGCTTCAAGTGTATAACACTAAGCAACCTAAACCAGTTTTACTGTAGTGCCGTTATGAGCTGATATAAAACTCCGTAGTTATTTTCATGATTTTTTGTCATCCTTGAGCTGAACTTCGTGAGTACAAATCGCAAAACTCTTTCCTTTCAGTAAGACTCAAATATTGCCTATGAAGTGCAATTTAAGTTCAAAACTTTTGTTCATGTATTTACATTATGTGTAATTTATCCTCAGTAGCACAATAGGCTTCTTATATTAATTTATGTATTTATTATTAGATGTTTTTGAATTCTGATCAACTTACTGCTCTACTTACTAATCTGTACAGAGCACTACAATAATATGGAAAGCTATAATAAAGATATAAATTGAAGAAATATCAATATAAACTATTATATGGAAAAAAATCATTATATTTGGGCTGCTGAGTAAAATTAGTTTTTCCCTTTTGGATTCTGTAATATGCGTATATATTTATCACTGTAGTAATTCCGACATCAGAATGTGAGTTGATAATTAAAAGATCTTTCACATTCTTTTTTATTTCATCCTGTCATCAGACGAGGAAAACCTATGCAGTGAAATACTGGTATATGTACAGTTTAAAATAAACAAACACACACACACACCCTCAAATCCATAGATCTTGCTGCCTATTTACACCAGAGGATTAAAGATTTTAAAAGTTCCTGGTATTTGCACTAAAAGATCCTAACAGTCTTCAGTCTCTGGAAAAGATGATTTGTACTCATTCTTGCTCTAATGAAAATATCTTCCTGGTAAGTCAATCTGTTGCCTCTTTTGATTCAAGAAGAAAGAATTGGTGTTCTGCAAAATGGTTATTAAGAATTAATCCACAAGATGTAATAGTCGGGAAAGAGATGGAGTGTTCACTGGGATGGCAAAGTGCATTATCTGTGCTTCAGATGAAGAGCTGACAGCAGATAGAAGATGTGTCAGTCCACATCACTGACATGCACAGATAAGTAAAAGTAAAGCATTCAATAGAGCATATATACAAGTTACATGACATACATATAAATAGCATCCCTGGCATAATTATGGTCTACTTTATCACTGACAGCCCAGGTTTTGTACCTCTGCTCTAACATGCAGCTGTTAGAATGCTCCAGAACATCACTGAATAGTGACACAGGAGGAGCTGCCACATATCTGATGGAAGTAATCATAATTTCATATGAAGCTACAACACAGTTACAATCTGTGAAGATAAGACAAGTATTTAATTTAATTTTCTTTGACATCTTGCTTCAGCTTCATTTCTGTCCCTCCTAATGATAGTTTTGAATACTATCATGCAGTTAGCACTAAGTCTGGGACACAATTTTCTTTAATGTGAGTTAAAGAAAACTCCTCTCCAGAAAACACCTGAATAGTCTTGAACTGTTTATCTTGACTCATTTATCCTTCTTTAAATCAAGAAAGCGATGCAGCTGGATATATGGAGTGACCACTCTTCATCTATTTTTATAAAAAAATACATCCTGTCTCTTTTTTTCCTCTGGAAAGAGTACAACCAAATATAGTTTAATTTAGAGATCCAGTATTATTCAGCGTGTTGATATGAGGTTAGTATAGCCAAGCACTGCTATACTATGAAGTAATGAATTAGTTATTCCTCTTGTTTTTTCCTTTGTATCACTTAACTACAGACTAAATGATATTACAAACAAGAAAGACAGCAGTCCCTTTTCTGTCTAATGAAACCAAGAAAATTCAAATGATATCCCAAGTGTTATGGGATAATTCCTCAGGCATAAAATTACTACCAAATCTATCTGGCTTCTGGCCTTCAGTATCACAGCTTGAAGTGTTCAGAAGTGATCTATGATCATCTGGAGGAGCTGCTAAGACCCAAACCCCATGCCCTTTCCCCAAGGTGTCTCTCGGTGGTGAGGTAGCAGGCAAGGAGTGCCTCTGCATCTACAACAGCCAAGCCAGGAAGCACCATGTTTTTGTGTTTCCACAACCGTGCACTTTTTTTCATCAAGATTCAGTGGAAAATTAGTGGAAACATGTTCTACCATGAACTGCCTGAGAAGATAATTAGTTTGAATTGGAGTGCTTCAATGTATGAGTCTTAGAAAAGTGAAAATAGAATGTGAAAATGCAAGTTTTCACTACTGAGAAAAAAAGTTTGCGTAGTTTTTCTTTTTATAGAAAAGTAACTTGGGATGCCATTGATTTCTTATTTCTGAAGTAACTTAATAAATACAGATGCTACTGATGCTCTGAACATAAAATCTACTGCCTTCATTCATAACAAATCTTATTTAATGCGGACTGAAGCATGAGGCATATACTTAATGCTAATGGTGCAATATGCATACTCAGAAAGACACCCACTGAATTATTTAAGTAAAAAGCTTTAAAAGAAAAAAAAATATACATGTATACATATATTTTTGTATACATGGTGCTGAAATGTTTCTAAAAACTCGTGGGGCCGGGGGGAGTTGCACACTTAGCTCTGAACATCTTTATCGCGTTCATAGGATCAATACACTTGACCATGAATTTAAAGAGAATAAAAGCACAATGCAACAGCAGTAATAACCAGAAAACCTTATGGTCTGACATTGAAGCTGGACTGAAGTGCACTACTTGTGATTTTAGAATAACATCAAGTACACAGGAATGACAGTACCTCTGCAATTGTGTAATGAAAGCACTATGCTAAAGTCCTTCCATATAGATTGCATTTGAGAATCCACAAGGAGCACATTTAGGTATTGACAGAAAAATAATCAGATGACAAGATTAGATGACCTATAGGTTTCTTTTACAACCAGGTGTAGAAAATCACAGTAAGGTGTCATCAGCACCTATTTGGTGCCTGAAACTAAAAAAATATCATATGTCAGTGTAATAAGCAAATATAATTTGACAAATATGTAAAAAATCCTCACCCTGTCTTCCAAAATATTATTTCAGAGAAAAAAATTTATGGTGAGCTATAACTCACAGTTATATATACCTTTCAAATAAATAAATTTTTCAAATTCTTTGAGTAATTAACATGAATATTGCATAAATTACTCTAGAGATATGATTCAGATTTTCCTTGGAGAACAGGAATAAAAATTGCTGAAAATAATTCACAATTATTCTGGATTTGTTATCAGTTAAGTAATGTATTTTACCAATCCCAATTTAATTCAGATTTCAATGTAGTTAGTTAAAAGACATATAGTTCTAACCACAAAGTGAGATTCAAAACAGAAAGTAGAGCATTCACATGAGGGTTTAAGAGTTTTAGTGGAGCTCCTGATGAAACTGGGTGTAACATTCAATCTGTTCATCTTTCTTCGCAATCATGCTTCTTAATTTATTAAGTAAATAAATCATTAAACAATCATTTTGGGAAGCTGGCTTTAAATGAAGCCAAGGGCAAACAAGTAAAGCTGAAATGAAAACTGAGCCAGACAAATATGGCAGTTCATGGTGAAAGAACACCACTTCATTTTAATATTTTCTAGAAGCACCGGGGTTTTTTCCTTTTCTTTTTTTCCCATATTCTTAACATATTTTTCTTCTTTATCCTCCTTAAAAATGGGAAATGGAAGAAAAAAATAAAAAAGAGTGGCAGGGACTGTGAGAGAATACAAATTTGCTGTTTATTTTTCTTGAAAGTTGCAATTTGTATTTTTGCTGACTCTGAAGAGTAGTGGCTCATGGGCTTAGAAAGAAGAAATCACCCCTGATTAGTGTGTTTGGTAGTTGAGAGACTGGAAGAGTTTAGCCTAATAAAGACAGTTAGGTGTACTGATTTGGGCTCGAATAGAGTTATTTCTCCACAGTAGCTCACACGGGGCTATGTTTTGAATTTGTAACCAGAACAGTCTTGGTAATGGAGAAATGTTTTAGCTATTGCTGAGCAGTGCTTACAATTTCAAGTCTTTTTATGCTTCTCGCCCTACCCTACCAGTGAGTAGGCTGGGGGTGCACAAAAGGTTGGGAGGAGGCACAGCCAGGACAGCTGACCTCTACTGACTGAAGCAATAGGAGCTGTGGGAAAAAGGAGGAAGAGGGGACATTCAAAATTTTGCTGTGTTCCCAAGGCATTGTTACCTGTGATGACACCCTGTTTTCCTGGAGATAGATGAACACCTGCCTGCTGATGAAAAGTAGTGAATTAATTGGGGGTTTTTTTGCTTTGCTTGCGTATAGTTTTTGTTTTACCTGTTAAAATGTCTCTATTACAGCCAGTGAGTTTTTTCCCTTTTACACCTCTGATTCTTTTTCCCAGCTCACAGATGAGAGTAAGCAAGCAGCTGTGTGGGGATCAGCTGCCTTCCAGGATTAACACATAACACCAGGACTAATATTATTTTGAATTTTATGTGGCACTCAAAGGCAGAGATATTTCTTTACTCTTTAGAGTCTTTGCATGTAGACCTCAGCAAATACAGTGATCTACAGAGCAGTCATCTGTCTTTTAGCTCGTCACCCTGAATTTCCATTACAGTAGATGGAAAACAAGCATTTTGTAAACAACTGTGCACTAACAGTATCTATTCTTTTTTCTAGACCAGAATTTGAAGTGATTCATTAAAGTGTAGGTATCTACATGTAATGAAGTGAATTGCAGTCTTGCCACGTACAGTGGTAAGTGTAAACACAAAATGGTGTGCATCTTTCACTTTGTAAATAGAAAAAAGAATACTGAATGCTGGAAAGAAGAAAAGGGAAGGGACAGACCCGAGTAAACTTCTTAATATGATCTTCCAAAGGAGATAGTATGCCAATTTTATATTAAGTTATATTCTGTGCTGGAAATGAGTGTACACATGCTGTCAAAGAACATTTGTGAGAAACAGTCCTGAGTGATACAGTTTTAATATTATACTTTAAAAGTCATTAAATCAGATAGTCTGCCACTAATGTGCTGGGATACATTTTAAAATATTTTTTTGTAAATTGAAACTAACAGAGAAAACAATTTTGAAAATAAAACACTAAGAAAAATACCACCGATATGCCTGTTTTTCAACAGCCTCAGAAGGGGAGAGTCTAGCTGAACTATCAATGAAATTGAAAGGGAGCTATGCTCACCAAAGCATAAGAAATGCAGCACAGCCAGTATGCATTTGAATGTGGTTTGGCAGCTGTAAAAAATTTGTTTGAGATTTAGCTTTCTGACCTGAGAAACTTTGCTAGGTGCCAAATGAAGCAGTTGCCCCAGTACAATCGGTCTTGTTCACTGCACAACAAGTGGGGAGGTAGGTGATTCCCAAAAGAGAGCCTATCTGACCAAGTTTTGTCACCCAGCATACAACTCAACTCACGTGCTTATAGCCATTTAAGGTTAGGGGTCTAGTTTAAGCTAATAATCTGGGCTGTGTTATTGGACAGAAACAATTGCCTTACGGGAACAATCAATCTTAAACAGAGATAGGTGGTATTTAATATATGGGAGGCAAACTGCCCATCTCTACCCATTGATTGCAGAGGAACCCTAACTGAGTGCCACAGGCAAGTCCTCCCCTGACTATTTAGCTAACTACCTTTAGCTAAAGGTAGTTGAGAGGTCCCAGCCCTGATGTAGGCAGACATATTCTTCTACTGATCTTCAATGTTACCTGTCTTCATTCATTGTGACTTTAAGTACTTATTTTAAAGAATTGTCTCATGAAGATGCTAAGATTTAGTCCCCAGATTACACCTGGAGATTAAGCAGAATAGATTACTACTATATGTTGTGGGTTTTTTTAATTAATCTGTTTTAATTAGCTTTTTTTCAATTAACAAAAACCAATAATATTTATACATAACAAGTACAGATAAGTTTCTCAGTGCAATATCTGTCTCTCACAGATGTGTTTATGGCAAAAGTCAGATATAGTGAGATATATAATACCAGCTGGCTTTTCATTCTGTCATACCTTTTGATGTTGGATATTTTTTTAGGCTTTCGGCTTGCGGGCCTTTATTGTAACAAATCAGTTCAACAGTTTATGGCTTTCATTGTGCATATAATAGTGCATACTTTTGTGACACTTGAACATTTTAACAGTGGAAGTTATTACGAGGACATGACTCAGTTGACATATTTGCATAGTCATGGCTCAGTATCTTCTTTTCATCTAACCTCAATAATGGAAAGATGCTGGTAAAAGCTTTAAAGTATTGCTTAGAATCTTAAAAGAAAACACAGCATTCAGATGTGCTGTTCAGTATCAAAACTAGAATCCCTGATTTTGGTTCTTTGGCAGCTGAACATAGACAATCTGGTGAGGGAGAGATTAGAGGCAACAGCACTTAAAAGAAGAGCAGCAATTTTGTATCATTACTGCCTAGAAGTGATCGGACAGGAAGGGCTGAAAAAATCTCAGAGCATTCTTGAAAATGATTGTTAGATCACTGGAAGCATTCATGATAAAAATAAGCACACGAGGGACTCTGGAGAGACTTAATTCATACATTCATACATAGTATTTGTCCCTTGCCTGTGAGTTTGGCTTTCATATTTAGCCCTGTCTATATTTTCTCTGAAACTCATCATAGCATTTTTGCACACTCTTCCTCCACTCAGATTATGTTACAGAATCCAGACATAGGCTGGCAGAAATACAGAATAATAAAAAGGCAAAAGCAGCTAATTGCATTGAATTTTAATCTTGCAGGTATTAACATAAACTCGCACTGACAGAACCCACCTCTTGAATCAAAAACCAGAAGCAGATGTCAGTAAATGTCTCTCAATGCATAAGATAATAAACACTGCCTACTTTACACATCCCCATTCAAAGTTTCTAATAAACATTGGACTTGGCAGTTGATGAGTAATAAGTAAAATCAACTCCAGTTTCACCCCAAGAAGCAATGTAATTTACATTTATGGCATATTATTTGCATGCATTATTTATAGGAGTTTCCAAAAGCTAGTGCTTGTCTTATTACTTTTAGAGGCTCTTTTTCCACTAATGAAAAGCAGAGCTGCTCACAGCTGGTCTGGTTGCCTTTGCAAGCAGTTGATATTTTCTTTCAGTCCTGGCCAAATCATCCAGTGGGTAAAATGCACAACTGAGAAGTTAAAGCTGCCTCCTTCAGGGCTGGCATCCTGCATATGGTGGTCTGGGCAAGTGGTGAGAGCCTCCCTCTGCTCCGCTCAATGTGTGCTGGTTGACCACCTGATGGTCTGGGGATGTGTGAGCTCTATTTGGCTGCACCTGAAGTAGTTTAAATTGTCTTAGTAGATGTAGTGGTTCTGTGATATTGATGTATTTCTGGAGCAATCTTCAGCATTGTAGCTAGACTAGGGAAGGAGATCACATGAAGTTTAAAAAGGGATGTGTCATGTGTGACCATAGGGAACTCAAAAAATATGGTGGAATTCGTATGCTGATATTACTGCCTTGGAGTATGTAGTGAATTCACTCTTCCAAATCAGATGCTTTGCTTTGCCTGTTGTTCCCTTGATCTGACGTTCTCTCCTTCTGTTTCTTTTGTCTCTCTTGCATTTTGTACAGAGGAAATTTTGGCTATGGGAGGAGAACTAAGATGTGATTATGTGATTATGTGTCACTGCACAGTGGGTGCAAAAGTTATATGGATCTGCCCTGCTCATCAGTTTCCCCAGCAGAGGTGTTAACATGGTTGCTATATCTCACTGGCTGCAGGACTGAAATATTTCACAGGGCAGGAAATTCATCCCAGCTACCCCCTACATAAATTCTGACATCTTCCTCCAACTTGTTTCCTTCTCTTTCTAAAAGTAGTGTTTTAAGTCTGAACTTCCCTGTAGACTTCCACCTTTCAGAGAAAGCCTGCATGGTGTTACAGTGTTTATACACCAGTGAAAACAATATAGGTATAGTTTTCTCATAATGCACCCTCCCTTTCTCCCAAATTCTATGCATAAATTCTAGTTAAAGGAACTCAAGACATCAAAAGACTATAACTTCTGAAGAGTCTGCAATAAAAATTTATAGAAACTCAACTAATTCTAGCACTTCAAGCACACTAAAAACTGGCTGCACTGAGTATGTTAGAATTTATTAATAAACAATAAGACACAAAGAACATGAATACTTAACAGAGAAACTAAACCAGGAACTCTATGGATGGATAATATTGCTAAGTCAAAACTGTGGGAAAAAGTGTGACTTTGGAACTTGAGGGCAATGTTGATTTTGATTTCTTTTATTGCTGTTACTGTTTGATATTGGTTCATTAAGTACTGTAGATGTTTTGAATATCATTGCCCTATGCTGTGTGTTTGGGAGAGAAAAGTAATAATTCAGAAAAATATGGCTTGCCCAGGTTTTATAAATCCTTTTATTTGAAGATAATTGAATTGCAAATTCCTTTGTTTGCAGTTAAGCTATCCTATAAAACACATAAAACATCAACCTGATGCTGGTGTAACATCTAAGCTTGTAATGAAACTAATGAAGCAACATCTGAGTGTAACTCATCTAATTAAAAAACTGTCCTCTTTGTTACCGATGCCACCATGTGCCCCTGGAGAATCACAAGACATAATGGTATTAAATTTTTCCTTTTCTATTTTTTCAGGCTGTAACTTCTTCATATTTAAAGCAAATGCTCCTCATGAGTCATCTTTGCTTTTGGAACTCAGCCTTACTCAATAGCTGCCTACATACCCTCTGAAAAGAGAGGCAAATTGAATGCACTAGAAAAATCAGTTTGAGGCTTTGATAAGAGTGATGCATTCTGCATGCACCTAGGCTTCTGTGGGCACTGCACTGATGTATAAATCAGAATTTGATTGAAAGCTTTTGGTGAGCTTCTGTCCATTTTGTGCTCTAATGGCAGTGCTGTTGCCTTTATGGTTGGGGTTTTCTTTTGTTCGGCTGCAGCTTAACTCAGTCCACTTCTCACTACTGAATGGCTGCATTTTTCAACATACCTGCAAGGTATAGTTCTGTACTTTTCTATATAAATCCCTTTTCCTACACAGTTGTAGGCTCAGAATTTATGTGGAGAGTATTCTTCCAATGTTATGTGGTATTCTTCCACTGTTGCCTCCTGACTTTGTTCTTCTACAAATTTGCAACATGCCTGCTCATGTGAGTTAATATTTTATGTCTGTGAGGATTTGGTACCTTCTGTGCCATGTTTTATTCAATACAGATTTTAATGAACCCATGCCACCTCTCAGACAATAACAAGTTCTGCCACTAAATCAAGCTTAGATCACAGGTTTACTGCTTCTTCCTTTGCTTGGGGAAGAATATGTCCCAGATAAAATCATGTTCTCAGTCATTTTTTCTGGTAAGAAAGTTACAGCCAATAAAAAATTGTTAGCAGATGTGTGTAAATGACCTCAACATGTAGTTCAAGCTGAAGTTCAGTTTGAACTTGCAATAATATATTATGATGACAATACAGTTAAAACCTTTAAGCAACAAAGCTTCAAAAGTGAGTCACAATTCTACACTTCATTAGTTTATAAGCAGTATTATGGCTTTTGAGAATGTCATTAGGTCACAAGTAAAATTTAGAATCTGTTAGTAGCACAAAAAATTTGCCCGAATAACAGAGTTATGGTGAGGTTAGTGTAGTCTATCATTGGTGACCCTTTGCATTTGACTCTGTAATGCTATTTTAAATACTGTTGGTCTATTTGAGACATGGATATAGTAAACTAAATATTTTTTTAAAAATCTGATTTAATATACCTTACTGTTTACTTATCAAAAAATTTTAGTCTGTTCTAGTTTAAAAGCCATGAAGTTCAGTTCAGTTTAATCATGCAGATACTTCTAACTGTTTCCCAGGGAAATTAAAATGGATGTATTTTCTTCTAAAAATCTGCACATGGTTTTTCACACAGAGTTGGCAATTACTTGGAGAGCAATTCCCAAACTGAATGAAGATGTCATTTGCCTAGAATGATTTTAGGTTGATATATATTCTACTTAAAATTCACAGTCTGTGACCTTGGTAAATGAACTAGAATTTGTAAAGTATATGTTTATACATATTAGAAGAATTTCTCATATTGTTGGATTTTTGGAAGACGGTTGTATTTAGTTTTGGGTTTTCCCCATTTAAATAAAACAGATAACCTATAGTTAGCATGCCTGTTTAGAAGACAACCAGTCTTGAGATCAAGAGACAAAAAAAGCACAAACTTCTTTGCTTACCTCTCCTAAGCCAATATAGGAACTCTTCCTTAATGACTCGGTTGACATTTACTGTTCACACTTCATGTGTTTCTAATAGTCTCCATAAAATGTCAACATGTTCTCTAATGGGCACTGCTGGAAAACCACTTCAGCCTGCACTGTCTGTGGGCCCCTGTGACATTTCTCAGCACTAGGCCATTGGGCTTGATAAAAGGGCCAAACTCATTCCTATGTGTAAAAGCAGATAAGGTTGACCAGGTAGACTGCATGGGCTGTTAGAGCAGTTCTGCTACAGTCACTTGCCTTTACCCACCTCTCCCAGCCTTTTCTCTTGGCACCTATCCATGAAAAGAGGAAAGTAGCATTTCTTCAGAACTGTTAAGTACAAATGGTTGAAAAACACTGTGTATGTGAGGACAATGTAGATAGATCAGCTGGAGTTTTGTTACTTTGAGTGCAGCTGAAGCAAAAATTTGCAGAAGGGGTCAAGTCCTATTTCTTTACTCAAAGATCATATATGTTAATGCCAGTTTGATATTAAAATAGTTAGGGAAGGTGGATTTCTCTAACTGGGAAAAAAGTGCAGGTGAAAATGTCACACAACACATCCAACAGGTGTAGTTTGATGTTAGAGAGACAATCTCATGGCCAGCTGCCACCACAAGATAATTTAGGTGATATTTAATGTTAAATATGAAACTATTCACAAGATGTTTTGGATTCACTTGTAAAACAAAGAGAAAGCAAGACATAAAACCTAGGTATTTCAATGATAAAATGTGATTGAAAAGTCCCCAAGCTAATCTCAGTGGAGATAAGACTATGGGTATCAGGTGTTATCAATAAAATACCCAACTATCCAGCAGTCTTCTCCCTCAAAGGAGTTTAGCAAGCTGCCAATATTACTTTAAAATGATACCTGGTACTGTGTCAGATATAATGGTATTGATAAATTTTTAATCTGTTTTAGCTGTAGTTCCAGTACACTTCTGACACGGCACAATCAGAAATGACTTTTTAAAGAAAATCATTATTTATTTTAAAAATTATTTTATATTTTGGACCTTCTCTTCCTCAGGGCTATTACTTGATTGATTTAGTTTCCTTAACATGCTTGGTGTTTTTTTTGTTTTCAATTGTACTGTCTATTAGGCTCTCCTTAGTATTTTTTTAGCTTGTGGAACAATTGCAATCACATTTAGCAAAGCATGAAGTTGTATTAAAGAGAGTGAGTTTCTCTGTGGCTCAAGAAAAGAGATGTAAAGGAGTGCTGCTGCCAAGCAGAGGTTGCTGCTTTCACCCAGCAAAATACTGGACATCACAATCCATAGGATTCTCTGTCATAGGATTTTGTGACATAGGAGTAAAGGCTTCCTAATTTTGTATTAATCCTTGGCTTTTAATAACATCACATCTCATCAAATTAATATACCTGCCTATACTACAAAGTTCTCTCCTTGAAGAGAAAATGTGAGGTTTGAGGAAATTTTCCTTTTTCTGATTTGAAACTTTAACAAAAAAATAACCTCTTGCTGACATTGCTATCTTAATAACAGTAGAACTGGAGGTTAAATAAGGTTTCTGAAATACTTGTGTCTTCAGGAACTGAAAGCAGCAACACACTTTCTTCTTTCATAGATGTGTTAAGGAATTAAGTAATGTGAGAGAAGTGAACTCATGTTACACCTGTATAGCCAGCTCTACGCTAGATGGCACTTGAGGTTCCATTTATTCAGAATATGTTGAATTGCAGTAACTGGAGTTTTGCTTCTTAGGATTTTTGTGTCTGACATGAGTCATTAGTAACTCTAAAATGAGATTTAATAATTCTCATACAAGTAGTAACATAGCAGAGAATAAATATTTCATATTGTAAAACAATAAAAACGTTTTGGCATCCTATATATGCCTCTGGAATAGCTCTGTGACGTTCTTATGGAAGTCTTTGATGTATTCTAGAAAAACTACTGTTTAAACAGCATTCATAATTGTCCTCTGGCAATTTCCACACACATCCTAATTTACTCTCGTATCACCTCTTTTTAACTGAAGGTTATGTAAACAAAGGGCCTTGGAGTATGTGCACAAAGCTCATCTGGGGCAGTGATAATGTCTATCAGAACTGTGATTAATTAGTCCTTGTCTTGCACTTATGTCATCTTGAAATGCTATCACTTGTCATCTTTAAGCAAGCAAGATTGCTTTGCTGACATCTCAAAGTATGGGAATTTAAAATGCTCTCACTTTTTTTTTGTTTTGGTGGGAAGGCATGGATACTTTCTAGTATTTCTATTGTCATATTTTCTCGTGTGGTACTGCCCAAAGTGTGGTAACTGCTTATACAGGAGTGAAAAGACAGGATGTTTGCTCCAGATTTCTTCTTCAATACTGCTAAACTTGTTTTTTGGATAAACACACATACATACATAGACCTCTTTAAAATTCTAATGCATTTACTACAAGAGATAGTAAAAGTTGGTTGCTGTACATTCAGTTGCTGAGTCTGCAGAGGCAAAATGTGATGAAGGATAAATCCGAAAACAGTGGGTTTTGTCAAGTGAAGGTGAAGGTGTTATTGATAACCATCAGAAAGGTCAGGCCTGGTGTCCTGCATCAGGGCAGACAGCAATAGAGCAAACCTCATCTTCTTCTGGAGCTTGTGAATGTGCTTGTTACATCCTCTGTATTTTCACCAAATGTATGATGTATTCTATATGGGGGATATGCATTCCTAATAAAATTCTATAACAGAATAGGAAAGAGCTTAGAATCTCTCCCAGTTGTACTCTTTTAATGACCAGCAATTGTATTCATGGTGATCTCTCAGTGCTGCTGGTCTCCAGCGTTATCCTGTGCACATCCTCTGGAGGAGATGCCATGCTCCATGCCCTCTGTGAGATACCTGCCACAGGGCTTATTGCATGCACATTCAAATTAAGACCAACCTGTCCCCTGCTTTTCTTCATCATAAACCTTCTGTAGCTCTCCCTGCAGGTTAATCGTCCACATGTTTAATGGCAGAACAGATTCATTTTCCACAGAACTGGCTCTCAGAAGTGCTGATCACAATCCTACAGGAATTTAATGACAGTGTTAAGCACTCAGTGATTCCAGAATATCACATCCCACATATGATGAGCAGTTGTGCAAAGACAGTTATGCTTACTAAGAGGAATAGCCACCCTTCAAGGTGAAGAACTGCACTTTGTAGCTGACTCTGGAAGCAAAATCTCTAACGGTGGGTTAGATCAAGCTTACCATGAAGCATTAAATCTCCTTTACTAATAAAGAAATCAATTATCATGCTTCAGCAATTTACCATTAACATTTGTTCTGCATCGTTTAAAGTGTTGAACAGTCATAAGCATAAGCAAAGAGTAGAAACAAAGAAAAGCTGTCCCCTAATTCCCCAAATAGTATTTTAATTAAATTACCACAAAAGGGGAACATTTGCATCACAAACAGAGTAATATAAATCTCAGGGTCTTTAGCTGTTACCTTAGATATTACCATTTTTCTAAGTTATTGTTGACATAACTTCAATTTGTCAGGTACATTTTTTTTAAATGCATCTTTTATCCTAGACAAGCAGTTAGTCAGTGTAATAGTCTCCCAATATGTGCCCCATAGCCTCTGCCAGGGCAGAAAAAAACGGCATGCTGTACTTTAATCTATTGAGAACACTTCAGATGGTTAGTATTCCTGAAGATGAGCACATGAATATACCATTCTTCAGAAACAATGAACATCTCACTGAGACATCACAGCATGCTTCCAAATTGGGAAAGGGGCAGGGTTCTTGTGAGGCAATGAGAAAAATGAGCAAAGCGTGTATGTGTGCCAGTGCACTTCCTACGCCAAGGAGTCACAGGCAAGAATGAATGGTTAGAAATGAATGTATGAGAAGTTTTAGCTAGTAATTGTTCAAAGTATGCTTTATTCATCAATGTTGTAAGGAAAAGTGGTGTTTTAATGTCTCTTAATTAATAGAAAAGAACCACAAGATCCCTTAAGCTTTTCATGCTGGACTAAAAAAGCTCAAAGTTTTGCCAGTAAGAAAATATTGTTTATGTTCAGGGTAAATCTGCACAGATGATTTCACACCATTATTCTTTCAAATTCTTCCTTGTACTTGACAATTCTTCATCCTTGGGCGTTTTTTTTTTTTGTTTGTTTGTTTTTTGTTTTTTGTTTTTTGTTTTTTTGTTAAACACTTATGAAAGCTTATGCAATACTGAATTTTCTATTAGGCTTGGTTAGACAACGTTACACAAAGCTGTCAGTTTCTTAAGCATTTTAATGAAACAAAGTTTGCATCAGTGACATTTTCTTGTTTTGTTTGAAATAAATAAAGACAAGACTGTATAGTTGGTCTGCTACTCAGGATTAGCAAATGCCCTTTGTTGTATGTCTTGGTTTCCCAGAGTAATCAGTAGCAGGACATCCGGGTATAGTCTGGGTGCAGTTTGTTTTCTTTTCTTGCACTCAGGTGGACTGGTTCTGGAACAGTCACATACATGTTTCAGGACTCTTACCCCCTCTACCATGACATGTTTCTAGAAAGTAAAGTGACCTCAAATTGTGCATAGATAAATTAACATATTGTCACAGTTTTTCACTTTCCCTAACATAACCAAAGCAAATAACAAGTTCCAGTATGTGTTGCCAATAATGAACAGGGATGCAGGGAAAGAAGCCTTGGAAGGTTTTATATGACAGCACCAGTAGGAGACACTTGCTGCTAATTGGTATGTTTGGAAAACAAAATTTGAATGGTTTCAGTGAGAAATTATGCAAAACACATAGGAACATTTGGTCTTGCTGTTAACAGGAACATTTTGTAGAAAACAATTAATAACACTGGCACTAGGTTTGACGCAGTATTTTGGACGTTGGGCTTTGATTTCAGTGTTGTGTTCCACTAAATAATATGCAAGGCCTTAATTACTGCATAAGTCTCTGGCCCCAAAAGAGGTTTGAAACCATTTATGCAAGAGCAAACAATCTAAGAAACAAAAAAAAAAACACGTTACAGAACCTGAATTAACACAAAGGTGCTCTAAAGAGTCTTGCTGTTTTTTCACAGAAGTGACACATTGCTGAATTGCATAGTAACATAGAAGTTCTAAATAGCTTTACACTTCCTGTGCCAGAGGATTTACTACAATAAGGCTGTGTACTCAGAATAACATGATAATTAAAATGTTGTGGACTGTCATGCAGGACAGCTATGGCTTTGTTTTGTATTTTCATGTTTTAGTGCCCCCAAATTATATATATGACTCATGAACAAATATTAAAGAGGAGTGGAAAGGGGCTGAGTAAAAGCACTCAAGATTCTTTGTTGTGTGATGGCAGCGTGAGGTGCCTGAGGTGGGAGCATAGCCCCTGTAATTTTCTCACACAGTAGGTACAGAGAGAGAGAAAGGGAAAAGCTTCTGCCAAGGGTGATTCAGAGGGTAAGAGAGCAGAGCTGCAGTTTGGGCGTGACTCTTTCTGTTCCACAGAGTAAGGACCTGGGCAGACTGCTACTGATTTAAAAGGCTTGGTGTGATAACTACTTCGAAGTGAATTGGGTCTGGGCCTTATCAGAGATGGGCTTTGTAGTCTGGCTTGGCTTTTGATACTTTCCTAAATTCAACTTTATTTTGTTAACTAAATTATGGGAAGTATCTCTCAGATTCACAGCGTGAAAATTTGTTTGCCCATTATACACAGCGAGCAAAAGCTTTGGCACTCGAAAAAGAGTCTAAGAGTTAACGTAGTTTCTGTCCCAATCCTGTTCATATTTACCTGGTCAGCTATCGTGATCCTATTGTGATCCCCTGCTCCCAAAAAATACATACAATGTCAAATTTACTCTGTGACAACGAAACATAAATGTGACTATCACCAAATTTTCTTGGTCAGTCAGTCAGTTTGTGGGAACTATAATGATCCCTATCACTTACATTCTGATGTTTGCGTATGTGTAACAGTTGGATGAAGCTTTAGGTATTTATATTTATTTTTACACTTGTTTTATCATCGCATTTATACTTATAGTCTGTTCTCAGACTTGAAAATATTTTTTAATAAAGTTAAAATCGAAACAAATAGTTGTAAGTGGTTGTTTTAAAAGATGTATGTAGGCTTGAAATTAATGCCACTTTTCCTCTTGGAGTGCATTCTGAAAAGGACTAAACTCTTTTTGTAATTGATGGCAATACACCATTTTCTACAAAAGTATTTCTTTACTTTATGAATGGAAAGTGACGTAAAAAGCAAATGAAATCCTGAATCTTTTAATTTTATTCTCTCAGAAAGGAGACTTTGGTACCTATGTAATACTAAGCTGTGTTCAGCCATCAGACTTAAATATTTGGGGAAAAATACATGTGAAGTCATAGTTTTAATGTAAGTAAATCAGTGCTGTATTTTGTGAAATATTTCACATAAACAAGATATAAATAAGCATCCCAGAGTTGCTAAAATAGGCTGTCACAATCAATTTTATCACAACAGAATCCATCTCGGTTGAAATGGAAAATCACTGCTTGAGGTCTATATTTCCCTTGGCATATGGCTGAATTTAGAGCCTCTTTTCATGCAAAAGGGAGGCGATAATACTTAATCATGCACTTTTGCCATGAACCGCAGCATAATCAGGTAAAATCAATTTACGGTATTGGCACTAGACTGGTTCAGTCTAAGGCATCGGCCATGTGTATGTAGAGAGAACCCAAGGATTTAAAAGATTTCATTTTTTGTGGGATTAGTTCAAGGTCAGCTATCTAAATTTGAGGAAGATACAGTTGAATGGACCTCAGAAATTACTGAAACTCCAACCTGGGGAAACTATCCAAATCTAGGGTGATGTTCTTTCTGGAAAAGAAAGTTAATCCAGCAAGACTGAGAACACACCTGCAACTACTACTCTTTCTTTGTGTATAGAATTCAATAGCTAATAGTCACTTAGAATCATAGAATCATAGAATTAGCCGGGTTGGAAGGGACCTCAGAGATCATCTAGTCCAACCCTTGACCCACCGGAGCAGTTGCTAGACAATGGCACTGAGTGCCACATCCAGTCTTTTTTTAAATGTCTCCAGGGACGGAGAATCTACCACCTCACCGGGCAGTCCATTCCAATGCCTGATCACCCTCTCCGTGAAGAAATTCTTTCTAATATCTAACCTAAACCTCCCCTGGCACAACTTAAGACTGTGTCCTCTTGTCTTGTTGAAGGTCGTCTGTGAAAAGAGTCCAGCTCCCACCTCGCTACAGCCTCCTTTCAGGTAGTTGTAGACAGCAATGAGGTCTCCCCTGAGCCTCCTCTTCTTCAGGCTGAACAGCCCCAGCTCTCTCAGCCTCTCCTCATAGGGCCTGTGCTCGAGTCCCTTCACCAGCCTGGTTGCCCTCCTTTGGACCTGTTCCAGGACCTCTACATCCTTCTTAAACTGAGGGGCCCAGAACTGGACACAGTACTCGAGTACTTCTTTCAGTCTGGTTGCCAAGCTGCCTCACTGACAAATAACCATTCCTCTGTGAATTCTGTAGGTTTGTTTAATTTCAAATTTGTCTTGCTCTTTATCTTTCAGGAGGAAAAGAGGCCAAATTCTTGGTGAAATTAAGTGATGAAAATTTTTTTTGGTAGATGCTCTTTTTTTTGTTTGTTTTGGACTATTGTTTTTTTAATTCTAGGTGAAGGCTGTTGTCCAGGAGGAGTGCGTTGAGGGATTTGGTTTATTGCCAGCTATTTTTAAGGACTATAAATCATGGGCTGAGAAAGGCCAATAATCTTGGGAAAGCAGAAATAAGTGTTTTGAAAGAAAGCCTTGCTATTGCCTCTGTACAAGGTCAACAATAAAAGAAAATGGTGAGCCATTATTCTCTGCTCTCTTGGGTGTTATTCCAGGAGCACACTAATATCACTAATGTGATATTGTCTGCCGGTGGTTTTGGTGAAAAATGTGTGAAAAATCCTAACAAAATATTTTCATTTCTTCACTGGAAGAACAAGTCAGAGACCCAGAGTCCTCAAGGTTCTTGGATGTCATAATCTGTCAGTAATCAAGTAGCAATTCTCAAAAAAATAGGTTGTAAATGTGGCTACTGCGGTTATTTTTAATGAGATTGGGCAAAAGTCTTGAGGCTTCTTGAGGAGCATTTGTCAAAAAGATCTTGTGAAACAAAAGCCATGAAGTTATTGTACCCAAGCAGCTGAGTAGATGACGTCCTCCTGGTTTCTACTTTGATGTTTTCATGTCTGTTTGTCTGGTTTCTTGAAATATTAATGGTTTGCATTTTTGGATCAGAAACACAGAAATGTTTTGTTCTCTAAGTAGAACTTTTGCTGCCTTGTTTTCTCTTGCTTTTGTCTAGGAGCTCATTTGTCATCTTCTTTAGTTTATGAAACTAATGTAGGGGAGAAGACCAGGTTTCTATTACCCAGCTAACTATTTTTGTAAGAATTGTAGGAGGTTAGGAGGCTCCACCCAATAAATTCACAATGTCTTGAAAAGTATCAGCCAAATTTGAGTGTGGCAGACAAACCAACTAAATAATGCCTTAGGTCTGGCAAGATATAGATAATTTAAAGCAATATAACAACGTTCAGAAGACAGAGCGAGGGAAGGAAGTAATTGTAACATGTTTATTTCTTTGACTCCAGGTCCTGATTTAGATTTGTCCAGATCAATTTATTAAGGCAATTTACCCTTCTCTTTTTGAATGAAATATCCTTGAATTCTCTCTTGAGATGTGTGACAATCCTGTTTTATTTGCTTTGCCTAGTGTTTTTTTAGAGCAAAATCTAAAGAAATTACAGAGCTCTTTTTGTTGAATTGTATAGAAGTTACATTTTGCAGTGAGCTTTTCCTTTACATGGCTCTCCATGGGCTGACATTCCTAAGTTTTTGTGCACACGCTTCAGTAGTTTTTGTGTAATACGAAACTTACAGAGATTGCCAAATCCCTGAAAATATTGCCAGTTTCTATTTGCTGTAAACTGTTTCATGCCATGAACCTAATTTGATTTTGAGGAACTCAAACAAGATGATGAGGTTAGTGAGTGAAGTGATGACTTCCAACCATTATTGAAGAGACAAATAAGAGGGATCTAATATAGGGTTCAGTAGTCCCTTCAGAAATCAACTGTGCATTCGTGTGGGTCCTGGTCTGAGGGTGGAGGACGGACCAATTGTTCAAACACTTCCTCAGTATATGATCAAAGGTTGAGAGGGTTTTATTCCTTTCATCTTGTTCTTGTCTCAAGCAAACTTCATGAATAGCTCTAAATAGGTTCTGTCATCAGTATCTGGCTTTTAGAAAATAACAACCTGTTAAAATGCCATCTTCCCCTACTCTCCACTGCTAACAAAATAGCTTGAAAGTTCTGAAAAAATAAATCAAAATTGTATAATTAATTTCGATTATGTCCTAGGATGTCTATGTATTGTATTAGAAACATTTGCTATGGCACTTCAGTTATTTAACTAAGAATATTTGTTTCACCTGTTTCATGAAATGGAATTTCAAACTTCAGACTCTCCAGCTTAGACTTTTCTCAGCAAACTTACTAGCTTCCAAGGAAAAACAAATGATTGTTTACAATGAAAAGAGCCTTATATCACTGATTCAAAATAAAGTTTTATCGGAAAAATGATTAAGGTGTAAAAATGAAAACAGAAGTAATATCAGTAAATGATTATATGTATTTTGACTCAGAGAGCATGAAGAATTTTTCCTAATGGAAAGTGATACAAGAAAGCCCTGGCAAGCTGCTCTGATATCAGTTCTTCCATGACAATTAGAAAAGTGATAGAAGAAAGCCCTGGCAAGCTGCTTTGATATCAGTTCTTCCAGGTCCATTTTAACAAGCAAGGCCCCTTGAAGGCCCACTGGGCTTTTTAAAATTCTGATGTCTCACAGAGCTATATCTTGTAGTGATATATCACATCATGAAAAGACCTCACCAGTCTATTGTAATGATTTACAATAGTAATAATTTTATTTGAAATGTTGTGGTTTGCTTTTTTGGTTGGTATTTTTTTTTTTTTAAAAGGGTTGCTGGCTGCCAGCTGCTATGCTATGACTGTAGAGACAATCACAGTCTCATAGTCCCTGCTAAACCTTAGATATGTCAAGTTGTTCCTTGAAGGCTTAAAATAAAAAAAAAAAGGAAATAATGAAGACTCTTTATGCCATAAAAGCATTTGGTGGCAGCAGTGGGGAAGAGGGAGCTCTCCCCAAGGAATTATGATGCAGGGCAACACACCTCTGTCTCTGTTTGCTGATAAATCTGGAAATGGTGGATATGCATGCACTGAACACAGAAATCTGTGAATGAGGAACAAGGACACAGATACAGGGTTTTCAGGTAGTTGATTGTCTGAGGAACAGAGGTGGAGAATCCAGAGCTCCAGAGCTGCTTTCCTTTATTCCTGCCATGTTTGGGGAAATAATACTTTGTACGATTTTTTAAGTAAATAAAGTTATGTGAAACTGTGTGTTTGACTGATGTTTGCAATACTCTCATTCCAATTGAAATAACCTTTCCAGGCTCAAAATTGCAACCAATGGACTTAGGTTAGAGAAGCAATGGATTATTTTATCACTGCATTTGCATTTCATATAATGTACCAGTACTGAAAGGGACAGGTTTGCTTTCTTTCAGCATGAAATCATGTGAGCCTAAATGAGCTTTTTCTTGTTGAGGCTACCAACACAAACTTATGGTAATGACACAGCAAAAGTGTGCTAAAGTCCTTCTTTAGGATTTAAATCCTCTCTCTGCCTACCTCTGCAGGATGAAAAGTAATCAAAAGTGCTAGGGACTGGACCTGTTGCTTCTCTTACTTTTTCAACTTGGAAATGTGTTCTTGCTGAGTGAATTGAAGAGGTGAACACATTTTGTAAGCTGTCATTCTGTATAGAGATTTACAGCTTTCCATTTCTATTTAGAATTAAAGAATGATGGTGTAGCCCTTTCCTGAAAAGTCCAATAAAACCAAAGTGGTGCACACAGTATATAATGAGAACTAAATGGCTTCCATAGTCACTGCTGGCTATGCATCTCTGTCAAGCTGTCATTTATCACACAATCAAGCCTCCAACGGAAACCAAGTCACAAAGCAGCACTACAAAAATACATTCCTGAAGCCTTGCTGAAGACTTTTCAGAAGAACACTCTCAGAAATGCTTTATTCATTAGCTTTCTTATTGAAGCTGAAAAATTACTATCTAGTAAGCAAGTATGTATTAGGCGATTTCTACTGTATGTATTAATTGCAATTAGTTCAGACTTTCATGTTTAAATGATATTTCCCAATAGGCATGGTAATTTAATACAAATAGTTCAACATCAGTAATTAGAGGAGCTTTCAGAGCTCTATTATTTATCTCTTTTAACACATCAGTAAATACTTTGTTTTTAAGTAATCATGTTGGTTGAAAAAGACCTCTTTAAGTCATCTAGTCCAGCCTTTTTCTTGAAGCAGAACTATTGGATCAGCCATGAGTATTTTTCAGTGAGCTTTGTAAACCTTCATGGACAGAGATTCTTCTCTTTCTAATTCAAATTATCACACCACACTTCTGACATAAAAGGTTTTCCTCAACTCTAATTTGAATGTCACAGAGTTTACTGTGTGGCTGGTGCTTTTTGCTGTTTCATCTGCCACTTTATCATCTTTGTGATTCTTTTCCAGTGGTTGTAGGTTACTTTTAGGAGGAGCCTTACTCCTTGTCACCAGATCATGCTAGCCCAGCTCCGTTAACCTCCCCCATCATAGTCCAGGTCCCATATGTAGTACCTTCCACTGTACCTTCTCCAACTTTTCCACATCCCTCTGGAATGGAAGGAGAAGAGAATAGTAACTTAATTCAATCAGCTTGCTACCTTTTTTCTAATACAGTTCAGTAGGTTTGCCTTGTGGAATGAGAATGCCTTAACTTCCATATTGTGTTCAGAGTGGTTCCAGCAAGGTTTTACCCTCAACCTACACTGATGTATGACGTGTACCCCATAAGCATCCTGTCTGCCCAATCCTCATGTTTTTCCACGTGATTCTGAGCTCAACCTTGTGTGGATAGCAACTTCTCCATCACTTTGTATATCCTCTCTAAAATTTGTCCTCTGTCTTGTTATCCAAAAAAATTATGGAGATATCCCAATCATTGATGATGATATCAAAGAATACAGGAATCTGCATTTGTCTCTGTGGTACCCTGCCCATCAACAACTACCAGTAATTGATTGTCATGAGCTCTATAGGGTCTAACACTCTAGTAAACATTCAGTACCTTCTCTTTGGTTCTTTTGAGCTTCAGATAGCCTAAAAGAAAAAGTCATTTCAGTTTCTGAGAGGAATACTTAAAAAACCTTCTGAAAGGAGACCAGTGGTGCACCCCAATGGTCACAAAAAGTAGCCACAAAGCCATTTCAGAATTTGGTTCTGTCACGGTCTGACACTGGCCCAGCAATTAAACTGAATAACAGATGCTCTCTATTAATCCCCCTCTCCTCCCTGATAAAGAAAGGAGAGAGAATAAGGGAAAGAGACTTATGGGTTGGAAACTAAACTACACAACTTTAATGAAACAGTAATGATAAATAGGAAAAATTACTAAATATATACAAATATACAGGAAAAATTGGTATCACGTTCCTCTCCCCTTTCCCCCAGTAACTCCGACGTCACCACCGAGGCTGCAGGGCAGCCCTGGGAAAGTCCAGGCTGGACTCCTGGGGTCAGCAGCAGTCGGGGGCTGGAGGTAGGAACACACAGATTCAGGCTGGCACGGATCAGGACCACAGGCAGAGGAACGGATGGAATCCTCCCAGGATGCCAAAGCAAACGGGGACAGGTGAAGGAAGGGAAGCAGGAAGAACAGGGAGGGCAGGAAGGTGTTTGACCCTTGTGATCCCTCAAATTTATACTGAGTATGATGTGTATGGGATGGAATACTCTGGTCAATTCTAGCATCTATCTTGTCCAGTCCTCCCCAATGGAGGGCTTCAGGTGGGACCTCTTTACTCCTCCTGGAGGGTAAAATGTTCCTCAGAGCTGAGCAGTGTCCTTGGCTCTGCACACCAGTCTCTGGCTGTAACTATAAATGTCGAGTGTTATCAGTCCTAGAAGCAGACACTGTCTGAAGAACTTGCTGTTAATTTCAGCAAGTGCAGCTACTTACAAGAAACTTATCTGAAAGCAAAAGTACAAGACAGAAAATCACCTTTATCCTGGCCCAAACCAGGACAGGTTCTCTTTAGCTGCAGCATTATGCTTCATTTCCATGTGGTTTAGCTCATTTTTCACTGGGATTTTTTACTAGGATACAGTTATTTTTCTTCACAGGAAACTTATTCCAAATAATGATACCTTTAAGACTGTCAAAACATTCTAGAGATTGCAAGAAAAACACCAGGACTTGTTGAAGTTTGAAAATAGAACTTTGGTTTTTCCACTGTCTTTTTTCAGGGCTACTGCTGCCATTGCTGCCTACAATTATTTCTGTGTTTTAACTTACTTAGTCATCTTGCTCTATGATTTGTCAGACATCTCAAAATAGCCTAAATTGCAGGTACAAAATTGTTTCTACAAAATTAGAACCCACACAAGATAAAGAAAAAAGTCAAGGTCAGCTTGTCCTTTTCATTCTAAGAGGTACTCTTATATTTATTATTAAATAGCTTTTTGTATGAGACTTCACTTTGCAATCTGAATGTTCAAAGCTAAGTATGAACAGATTAAACACAGTAGGACATAGTAAAATGCAGCATAAAAAGATTTATATGGTGAGGAGCGTAGTGGGAGTATTTTCTACAAAGCAGGCTGAAAACAGGAAAAAAGTGAGGTTTTCATCCTTCTTTCAAAATTACTTTTCTTCTGACACTCCAAATGTTGTCGAATTCCAGGTGTAGAAATCTATTTTCATTTCCTTGGTGAAGCTGTTTTAGGCTTACAGAGGAGGAACATTTGAGATATGGTGACTTTTAGGGGAGCTGAATTACTCACTGGGATGTCTCTGGGAAGCTCTGTCCTCTTTTACCTGAACTCCTTCTTGAAAAAGAATATAGAAACATATATGAGTATATTCACTAGCATCTTCTGTCCATCTGAATCTCCATTCTACAATTTTCAGTAATAATCAGTGATCTCTGAGTAGCTGCTGAAGCCTTGAATAAGTTAGCCACTTGTATGAAGGTACTGCCTAGTCCTCACACTTGTCATAGAGCAAGCATCTTACCTAAACATCTGAAAATGGCAATACCACCTCAATGAAGGTAACACTTGCTCAGATCTTCTCTTTTCACTGAGCAGAATGATGTCCCTGGAAGTTGGTACAAACAGCAATTCAGCAAGGTCTTTAATGTGATCTATGCTGCTGAAGATCACCATGCTATTGGCAAAGGTGTTAAGGAGAATGAGCTTTCAAGTTCACTGCCACCTGGACTTACATCTGGCATCTCTGAAGGCAATGATACAGAGGGTTCTGTACATGTAAAACTACAGGCATTGCTTCTATATATAGCACACAGCTACTTCTCCTTTTAGCAGCTAAACCTGCATTGGCCAAACACAGCTATTATTTGCTTGCCTTTAAGGATGATAGAGTAATGTTAAAAGTTATAATGTAGCATGTTGGCTACAAACTCAAATAATGGAAAAGCAGAACAAAGCAACATTTCTGGAATGGTCCCAGTCTCTTTGGCTCACTCTCTCTGTTAATCCTGACAGGAAAAAATAAACTTTGAGAAGGAAGTTCATACATCTCTTTCTTTTTCTAGTGTTTTTATAGACCATCTGCCTGGCTAACCGTCAGCTAAGCAAAGTGATACAATCTTTCTAAAGAAAACACTGGCAGTGTACCAACTGCAAATATTGCTATGTTCTGTTCAAAGATCGGAAATGAAAGCAAGGACAGAAAAAAATGAGTCCACATATTACTGCATTTTTCATTTATTTAAAAGAAAAAATAAGGCTCAGTATTCTTTCTGCTACTTCCTATCAGATCCAAATCTGCAAGAAGACCCACTTTAATATAAAAAATTGAAGCAGATGTTAACCTTGTGCAATTTTTTATTTGTTCCTCACTGCTGACTTTTCAGTATTGGAACTTTCCATTGGTAACCAATGCGTTGGCCCAAGGCAGCAAAGACATTATATTCAAGGCACTGACAGCTGCTTTCTTCTCAGGACGGTGAGAAATCCAGGTGCTAGGTGATAATGTGGGCTCTCTAACTATTATTACAGAATGATTTCAGTTGTAAGGGACCTTAAAGATCATCTATTTCTAACCCCCCCTTGCATGGGCAGGGACACCTCCCACTAGACCAAGTTGCTCAAAGCCCCATCCAACCTGGCCTTGAGCACTTCCAGGGAAGGGACATTTACAACTTCCCTGGACAATCAGTTCTTGCTACCTTCACAGTGAAGAATTTAATCCTAAAATCTAATCTACGTCTACCTTTTTTAAGCTTAAAACCATAGTCCTATCACTACATGCCCTTGTAAAAAGTCCCTCTCCTGTTTTCCTGTAGGCCTACTTTCAGTACTGGAAGGCTGCTATAAGGTCTCTTAGGGTCTCCCCAGAGCCTCCTGTTCCCCAGGATGAAAAACCCCAACTCCCTCAGCTGGAGAGAATACTAGGCCCTCCTCTGGACTCACTCCAACAGCTCCATGTCTTTCTTATGTTGGCAGCTCCAGAACTGGACACAGAGCTCCAGGTGGAGTCTCACGAGAGCAGAGTAGAGGGGAGGAGTCACCTTCCTTGACCTGTTGGCCACACTTGTTTTGATGCAGCCCATGATATGGGCTGGCAAGCACAAACTGCCAGCTCATGAAAAGTGGTGGGGTTTCATCCACCAGTAGTCCCAAGTACTCTGCAGAGCTTTTCTCACTCCACTCATTGCCCAGCCTGTATGTGTGCTTAGGATCACCTTGACCTGTGTGCAGGACATTACACTTGGCCTTTTTCAACTTCATGTAGTTCCAATGAGCCCACCTCTCAAGCCTGTGGACGTGTGTCTGGATGTCCTCCCTTCTCTCTAGAGCATCAATGACACCACTCAGCTTGGTTTCAGCTGCAAACCTGTTGAGGGTGCACTCTTTGGTACCTATAGATCCTCAAACTATTTGAAAAGAAGATGCAGTGAAATAAACTGCTGGTTAGCCCATGGCATCAAATTATAGCAAAATAATATAATTTGATCTTTTAGACATATGAGAAATAGCCAATTACTTTCTCTTTCAGATGGACTAACTTCTTTCATGAGACATGGGGTAGCAGCTTGCTGTGATCCCACAGAGCCCCAAAGGGCCTCCATTTTAGGACCGACATTTGTAGGATCGCAAGATGATAGACTTGGGTTAATATTTTTCCATGTTGGCCACAATTTGAATTTGATCTTCTATGGCAACTTTCAGAGTGACCTCATGATCTGGGCTGGTAGGGTCTTGGATATGTTTCACAAACAACAGAGATCTGGGTGTGATTGGGAAGTGCTTGATTGCCCCAAATCACTGTATTTGCTCTAGGAATAGAACATGACCAATTATTTAAACTCACTGCTGGTATTTAAACTCACACACTGGCAAGGTCAGAAAGTGCAAGATTTTTTCCTACTGCACTTGTTATTGAAACAAAACCAATGTTGGGCCCACTGCCTTTGTAGCTAAAACAAGAACAGCATTGGCTGTTGTTGATCTTGCACATGAATCAGTGAACAGGGGTGTCTGCACCACCATAATCACACTGGGGACACAAGCAATTAGTGGATGAGATTTTGCATAAATTTTATTAGTGCATAAAAAGAAAGAGCTTATGGTATGCAGCTGCACAAAGTATAAGGACAATTTAGCAGAATAAAACCAAACAGGTAAGTGAAGGCCAAATAGATAACGGCATATGGCATTGCTCTAGTCTTAAACAGCTTTCTCAGTTTTATTCAAGAAACACACAGCAACTAAGTAAAGCCAAATTATAATTTAACTAAGAACACATTACCCATAGAAGGATGCACGTAAGATGTAGTAGAGCAAGGAAAATGCAGAGCCTGAAATTTCAGGTGCTGCAGAAAGTGAGGGAGCCATGCCTTAAAGCTAAAATTAATTAATTCATGAACTACTGACACTAAACTTAGGACAAATGATTCACATGATAGACACTGAGGCAGAACAGAAGCATCCAGAATAGCCAATGCTCTGCAGTAGCTTGCCAGCAGAACTCCTTCAGTGTTTATCTGAAGGACTGTGACACCCTCCAGCAGCATTATACCTTGAGAAGGATGTGATGCTTCAGCAACCACAGCTCTTTCCCTGAAGAAAAACAAAACAAAACTAAACAAAAATAGAAAGAAAAAAAGAAAAAAAAAAAAGGAAAAAAAGAAAAAAAAGGCAAGCGATGAAGCAGATTTGTAAAGAAAAGAACATTGTTAACTCAGAACCTTGAAGAAGCCAGTAAAGCTATGTTTTGCTTAATTTAGGAAACTTACCTACACATCAAGAAGTGCCCACTGTCAAGCATATACAATATGAAAATATTAACTCATAAAGCAAACACTTTTACATAATCAGCATATATTTCCAAAGGTAGATATTTGCTAATAACACTGTATAAGGCAAGTAATTACCTGATGGAACTTTTGAGATTATCTTTTTACAAATGCTGAGACTGTACAGTTTACCAAGTTTACTTATCTTGAAATGTGTCAGCAGACTCACAAATATGTTATAAATAATTTTTCAACAGATGGTTCAAAAATAAAATGAGTATAGCATCACCCTGAAGTGTTGTTACTACAACAGGTAGTGACAAAATATCCCTTACCATGTGGAAACATTACCACATAAATGAAGGATTATTCATACATTAGTGTGCTGTGACATGGACCTTGGGACGCTCCTCCTTCACGGACTGCTTGGCAGCTTTTGTATGAGGCTCAGTATTGCTAGTAGAAAAAAGATAAATGCAAATTAAAATGCTCTAGCTGTTCATAAATGAAACATACTCCTGCAGGGAGCTGATGGCCAGTTTCCACCCTGCCCAAGGTGCAAGAATATGCAAGGGCCAAAAACTGCTGCACATGGCAAGACAACGAGCTCCGAGAAGGGTAAATGGGCATCTGCTAGCACCTCCAAAGTCCTCCTCCAGAAACAAATAAATACTCTTAAAATTAGATTTATGGAGTAAGCTTTCATTCAGAAAATGTTGCAAGGGGTAGGGCTAAACACACTTGTGTTCTACCAAGTGATTGAAGTTTCTGAAATAAATTGCAATTGTTCTTCTGAATGTCACTCAGGAAAACACTATTTGGGGGTTCACCACTTAGTTTTAAATAAATAACTCCTACCCTGCCTTGCATGCAACTTAATATACATCCCAGAATTCTTTAATGCCTCAGTTACTTGTATCTCTTTTTAATGACTATAAAATATCAGGGAACCTGTGACCTGTCCTGTGAGGTAGGAACAACGTTGTAGGCAGCACAGACTTTTCTTCACCAAGGCGGCATCATCTTCCAAAGTGCAGTGTGTAGAACTTTGTCCAATCAAATGTTATGTCACAGAAGCCAGTGATTTATTTGGCACTTTTTTTAGCAATATTTTCTTAAAGGTTAAATTGTCTAACAGTTTCCAGTTGAGAGCCAAAGGACAGGAGAAGCAGATTAATACTGAGGGGAAAGAGTACCTAGGAATTATGAAGGAGTTTGCAGGAGCAGAAGCAGCATAGATAAAGGTGAGATTGCAAAGAGAAAAGGAGAAGCTGAGGTTATTGCTGAGTAACAGCATATAGAAATTTTGAAAAGCAAAACCCTGGACTTTATTATTTCCATTTCTACAGGTAGTACAGTGCAGCAGCTATTAGCTAAAACACATTCTACTGCATCACAGAAGTATGCCTCCACCTATGCCATGAAAAGCATAAAAATCTTATGAAAAAAAAATCTTATGAAAAGACAAGGGAAATTACTTGGAAGTTTTCACAACTAAAAGAAGTTGTTCATACTCATTATCTCAGTTTTTACTTTGCTGCTACTTATGATGGTTCTAAATTGGAAATAAATAGGAGTTCATCAAAGGTGAAATACCTTTCTCTGTTTCTTTGTTTCATTCTGCAGTTTAAAATACAAGGTCATGCTCAACTAGCAATTACTTTCTGTGTTCAGAGCTGTGAAAATGCATTATTGAGAGAGCCTGTCCTCCCATTCTTTTATTATTATTCTCTTTCCTCATGACCCTAATTGCTGGCACACTTCAAAGATTTATAATAGCTATAAAAGAAATGCAGGATGTCAGGTCACCAAAATCTGTTTACGCGTGGAAAAGTCAGGTGGAATTTAATACATTTTCCATCAGAAAGTTCCTTCTGATAACACTTAGCAGCTAATGTAATTTTATTTTCTAACAGAATTATAAAAGTATTAATGGACATAATAGTTCAATTTTTATTTCACCTGTTAGCATTATTCTTTAAATTTTCATAGTTTTATGGCCAGGAAATACATAACTAACCAAAGGAACATTTGGAGAGCTAGGTTGCCATTATTCTTTTTCTACTTTTCATTAAAATTATAAGAAAATATAATATATTAATGTTTCTGTTTGGCTTTGGTTTTCTAGGTGCACATGAACTTGAAATCACACATAAGAAAGTCCAGAAAAGTCAAAACTGCAATGAAATTTTTTCACTGGGTGCCTCTATCAAGCAGCATTTAAGTGGCATCACTGACAGAGTTACAAGCCCTGTGCTCTGTGTATGTTATGTACTACTCTGGTAATGTTACATGTACCTCCATGCTACAGTGAGTATCTGGTCTAAAAGCTGGTGCAAGCTCCTGAATGCAAGAGCTCACTTGCATCACCAAGGACCTGATGTTCTAATGGCCACGTGTTCTTTTCTCAGAGTTTATTTCTTCCTTAGAGTATAAAGAGAGACTTAATTTTCATGAAATCTAAGTTGGGTAACTTACTTCTTCCATTTTCTCTTATAAAATAAAATAAGATATCCATAGAGGAGCTGATGGGGCTTTTGGTGAACCATTTAGTCCATCTCCTTCCCCAAGACATGAGCGTTCTTGACAAATGTTTTTCCAGTTACTTTTAAAGGCTTTGATGACAAAACCCACACAGTGTTTTCAGGCAGGTCACATCAGAGCTTCACTGTTATTACTATTAGGCAGTTTTTCTAACTCCTAATGTAAATCTTTATTCTTTGTAATTTAAGCATGGATAAGAGGTTATAATTTCCTGTTTGAAGTTGTTTTTAATAGACTATAACTTAGGGAGTTCTTCAAGCGTTGAATTAATGGATATTGCGGGATGGATGCTTTCCACTGTAAATTGGCATTTCCCAATGCAAATTAGTTTAATAAATAAAAAAATCACCATTACATGCAATTATTTATTAGATTTGAGCTCTTTAGCTCACAGCATATAGCTTCATATGCTGAAGTTAGAGCCATTGAGATAACTGCTACAATAGTAAGCTAGACTAATAACAGAAACAGAAGTTGTCCTTAAAAATTCAGTTCATTTTATACCATATTCTATATAGTATGCACTTTATCACCAGGTTCCAATAAACTGGGAAGTATTATGCTTATTTTTAAATTAAAACAAATCAAAAGTATGAGAATAAATTAGAGGAATAGATGTGTTCATAATTGGGTAGTATAGATAGTTTGAGCAGGATGTTAGGATATTTTCCAAATGTGAATCTTATTTCTGAACTGGAAGTAAGAGTAGCTTTTTCATGGTCCAGAAATCTTTCTAAAAAATTATTTTCCCATTTCCCTAATCCATGTATTCTTGTTATTATCATAATGTATTTTGTTGTTATTTTTGTAATTTATGCATTAATAATTACCAGTTGATTCTTAATTTTTTGAGATGTTCAATACTGTGAAACAGATCTGCAGTGCACATATTGTTCTCACCAGTTATTAGTAAGTGCATTTTCTTTACTGATTGCACATCATGCAGGCATATTTTCTCAAATATAAGATATATATTGCTAATTAAAGCGCTCCAATGGGATGGAAAATACCACTTTGAAAGCTCATCTTCTTTGTTTGAAAGTAGTTGTTAAACTGACGATACACAAGCTGGCAATTATTGTAGGTTATATTATAGAAGCACTAGTAAAATGAACTAGTGTGGTAGAATAATAAAAAGAAGGAAGTTTTGAGATTAAGCTTTTCACTATTTCTGTACCTTTGTGTCATTTAAACAAATCTGAAAGTTTTATATTTCATTATACAGACTACAGTTAATACTTTTGTCAGCAGCAGAAACAGTAATCCTAACAGTAGAACCATCTCAACTAATTTAAGGTTCATAGTGGCTCAATGAGATTCATCATATCATTTCCCAAACAAAAGCCAAACAGACATTTAATTTTAAAATATTAGCATATTTATTATTCTGAAGGGACAGTGTTATAGAAAGTTTTCCCTTAGCTTCCTCATGAGGTGGAGAACACTCTGCTATGATCAAGAGAGAAGCTTTAGGCTCTCAGGCTGAAGACAGAGTATTTGGAGTAATGACTGGCAAATAATGGCATCAGGATGTAGAAAAAGCCACTGACTGAAACAAAATAATTACTTTCATTTCAAAGAACTATATGAAGAGATGTGTGTGTTATATAAGTCCTCTCTGTGCTTTTTCCATATGCCGTTTTCAGGCTTTTCTAGGATGTTGGTTTTAGCAGAACACACATATTTCTTTTCCTCTGAATCCTTTTAGAGAATAATTCTACCAGGTTGTCTAGAACATATATTTTAAAATTGCTAACATACATAGGATAGCAGGTTTATACCACATGAAGTCCCCTAAATCTTGGGTTTTGAAAGATTCAATATAATATAGGCAGACAAGGTACAATAAGAGCCACGGCAGAACAGCATTACAGAGTGCAGGAGGTCCAGGCTGTGACAGTTTCACTTTTTTCAGTGTTGTGAGTTGAAAGAAATTAATTTCTAGTAAACAAATAGATTTCTAAATATTTATGAGCAGCCTCCCTCTTGGGGCCTAACTGGATGATCATGGAAGGAATAATAATAATAAAAAAGACTGAAGAACAGAGTTGAACAGGAATAAGGCAAAAGGATTATACAAGCACAAAACCCCAGTCTAATTTATCTTGCACAAGAGAAATGCTAAAGATTGAAAACCCCAGGAAGAGGGGTTACTTTCTCCAGAGGCCAGAATTTAATCAGGAAGAGACCTTAGGAACCCAAACTGGGGGGTGCATTAGAAATCACATCAAGCTACTATGGTTTTGCCTCACTTTTAACCACCTGGCTCCAGAAAGGTGTAATTGAGCTACATCTGCAAATGCACCCTGTATGTCCCAGGATAAGCAGCACTGTCCTAGCTTCAGACTGGTGATTCAAACTAAGAGAATGAGACACCTAGAAATGCTCCTTGCAAGACTGGTGTACAAGAAACCTGCAAGTTAAGTAGATATCTATCAACTGCTAAAACACACCCGTTATGGGGACATCTCATCTCTTTGCTCTTGTTTATTGGCCAAACATATGGCAGTCCTGAATCACTGGGCTGGTTATGTCCATTTGCTTTCTGCTCCCTGGGTCCAGGTGTCTGCTGATCCCTCCCACACCATTGCCATACTGGCAAGGTTCCATTGATCCCAGAGGGAGACTGGTGTGAATCCCAACAGGTCTCATCTCTAGCTTTTGACTTTCTTATCGACAGACAGAGAAGGTGCTCCATGTGCTAAATGAAATGTATTAAATCACAGGGACTGCTGCTGAGATTTGGTGACATGAATCATTCCTAGATATGATTGAGCATCTGCTTTGAAATATTAATATGCGTGGTTTCTTATTCATAATCTGCAAGGTTAAAAATGAAAGATGTTCCTTCTGCTCATCTCACTGTCTCCTATACTGTTTGCCTGTTTTATGTAGTGCTTCTCATATTTCCACTCTACAAATTTTCATGTCAAATGTAAGCCTGCTGATTCTTGCATGAACACGGACTTTATCACACTTCAGAAAGTCTTACAAATTGGACTTTATGTAATTTGAATGTACTGAGATGCCTAATGTTTACAATAAAAAAAAAAAATTAATCATAGTTTTTATTTATGTAATATAAAATTAGCTTATTTCCTACGGAACTAATAAAAGCAGGGGTTTTTTTTATATTTTTTCCTTGCTTATCTTCTAGTGAAAATGTCCTGTCCCATTATAAATTAATACATATGAGCTCTTGCCCGTGTACTGGATCTGCAAATGTTTATTTAATACATAACATTTTTAGCCAAATTTACCTAGGAAACCCACAAAATTAATTGTTGCAGTAAATTCTCTCTGACATCAAATTATTCTCTGTATATTACCTCATATTTCCATTTTGACTAAATTTCCCATCCTTTTGCCATATAAGTTCTGCTTAAAGAGATTTTTATTACAGAAAAGGGGCACTGAAGTGCACAGAAGCTTTTGAAATGTCCATCATGAGAGGTATATTTGCATGGATTCAGCAAACATCTGTCATGTACTGATTCTACCACAGACTAGAGGGATAATCATACAACCTCTTGGGTTGCTTCTAGCCACTGAGTCTGTTTTATAGGTGATTTAGACTGTGCCATGCATGAACTGTGTTGAAAACTGTTGACACTGCTTATGTGTTGGAAGGAAAAATTAGGTACTAAACAAAAAACAAAACAAAACAAAACAAAACAAAACAAAACAAAACAAAACAAAACAAAAAAAAGTCTAGCTCTTTTCCTGCAGAAGGGAATCTTGTATTTGTTCTGTATGGGAAACTCATTCCTAGGGGTTGGGGAATTTTGCAGTTTTTCAGGATCTAGTGGGGTCATGTTTGCCCCATCTATCTGATCGGTGAGTATGAAAGGAGTTCAGTAATAACCATTTTTTTTCTCACTCATTTCTGTATGTTATACATGTTGTGGTAATGTGGTTCTTTTAGAACACAGATATTTCCAGGTTAGATTTCACGCAAAGGATTACTAAATCTGCAGAAAGTATTTAAAATCTTGGGAATAAATATTTCTTTCAGGGTGTTGTGAAAAAAGTTTAATACCATAGCAATACTTCTTTTATCTGTGAATCTCAATACGTAATGCGTGGGAGAGCATCTGCAGATCTGCAGGCTGTATGTGGAGAAACAAATGCTCAGTGCGAAATGACTTGTTCAACATCACCAAGTAGTTACTTGTAAAAGAATTGGGAAGAGGACCAGATTTCAAAGTCCAATTTGAGTATATGATTAATTCAGGTATGCTCCTTCCATTGGTAATGGTAACTGTAGTGTTATCTTCTACAAAGTTCTCCCCCATGCCCCTTATGTCATTTTCAGACATGAAATTCTCACTTAGGTTTATGCAACAAAAAGTAGACAGGAAAATAGGAACTTGGCCTCTACTTGATTTTTTTTTCAATGATTAAGCTTGTGTTGAAGCAAGTAGCAAGTAAAAGAAGACTGGAAGAAATAAACACTATATTGATATATATATTTCACTGATAATTTAAAATCTTTAATTAATTTGTTACTATGTCTTTCTGTTTGCTAGGTATATTTATAGCTGTCCTTATGCCTGTAGTTTCCTATAAATAAAATTACTTTTAACTTTTTCTTTAGTTCCATATTCCTTTATTGTGCCTTAGAATGTTCTTTGGTTAGTTGATATGGCAGAAAAGTGAATAAAAAAGATAGAGAGATTTTTAGTAGAAATTTAGACTGCCCAAATTTTTATCTAGTGCTAATCTGGTTTCTCTGTTGAATGATGCATATACAAATGTTAAAGCTCACTTTTTACTATATTATAGACTGCAGTGCTTCTGCAGGTCTTCAGCAGAAAAACATAGTTTCAATTGTTTCAGGTTGGAACTTTATTCTTATCTGGTGTAAGATAGAAAATTATAATTTTATTTTAAGCTTTTATTCAATTTGTGTATAAAAGGATTCTGTCAAGACTGATAAATGTTTCTTTATTTTAAATTTTAAGGAAAAGTATAAATGCATATTTCACTTCCTTTCATTTGGACTCCCTTTATTTTTTTGGCCTAAAGTTTATAGAAGATCAATGTTTTCAACAGGTTTTATGTGGGACACTGGGGAGAATAGTTTCTGGAATGTATAGCAATGTTCAGCTTTCAGAGTGTGCATTTTTCAGTGCGAGCCTTTCTATACATTTTCTTGTGGCATTTTGGCAGCACTCTTTTTTAGCTGAATTTATCCCTGTCATATAATATAGGTTTACAAAATTTCAGTTAGCTCTGTTGTACCAAGTGTAATTTAGTGAATCTTAAGTATAAAGCAACCACCTTTATTTTTGAAAATAGATTAAGAGATATACCCAGAAGTCAGAGAACTCTAGTTTTATTACAAAGCACCTAGGTTTTCCCTATATGTAATGTTCAGAAGCATATGTTCCACTACGTGTTGAGTATATCACTACTTTTAATTGGAACTCCCATCAGGTGTGCAGCAGGAAAGATATGACATAGTTGCCATCATGGAAACATGGTGGAATGTCTCACACAGCTGGAGTGATGCAATGGAAAGCTGTAAACCCTCCAGAAGAGAAAGGCAAGGAAGGAAAGGTGGTGGGGTAGCCCTGTGTGTTTGCATTGTCTAGATCTTGACAATGGAGATGATAGGGTTGAGCCTAAGAATGAAGGAGAAGACCAACAAGGCAGACACCATGATGGGACTCTGTTCTAGACCACCCAATCAGGGTGAAGAGGCAGACTAAATAGTCTCTAAGCAGCTGGGAGAATTTTCACCATCATCCTTGTTCTGGTTGGGAACTTCAGCTTGGTTTAGTGGTGGATTTAACAGTGTTAGGTTAAAGGTTGGACTCAACGATCTTAAAGGTTTTTTCCAACCTAAATGATTCTGTGATTCTATGTGAAGCATTTTCCCCACACTGTGAAAAAGAAAATGCAGTTTGCAACCTTCTTATAAGGTTATTACTGAAATTTCTTATCTCTTCAACATAAGACATTCTATTCTGTGTCACCACTGAGGTTTAATATCTTACATATTAAAGAATTTTGACATCATCCCAGGAAAGATTGTCAGTTTTGCCAAGTTACTGGAGAGATCGAAGAAAGTATTGCTCAGCTCCCCATACCAAGATGTGGGGAGATTTGGAGGCTATGCATAACATGAGGAAGGAAACCAATGATGCCTGGCTTTTATCATCCAGCTCATGTGGAAATCATAAAGCTAAAAGGTTCCATGTTTAAAAAGACAGACAACCCTCATTGTCAGAAGTTAGAGGCAAAGGTACCAATTTTTATTAGTCTATACTTTAATCTAACCATTATTCTCTGCAGTACAACTTACAGATTATTAAATGCAAAGCTTATAATATACCATACTGATTTGCTGAAATTACTTTTCTGTCACTGAAATGTGTTTTCATTAGGTATTTGAGGGATAAGAGCAGGTTGTCTTTAATCTATAGATGTACTGCCTTTATACAGTGAAATGACATTGGGAGGGGGGTATATTTTCATTTTCAGGAACACAGTTATTTAATTCCACACTCTGCATGAAATTCCAGTCTGTTAAAGTTCATGAGAACTTTAGCATTGGCTTGAAATAGTTATAATTTAACCTCAGTTTTTAGCTGTTTCCTCAGCTAGCCACTCCTTTTGGAACTTTTTGCCAGAATGTGGCTTTCAGTGGGTGTACTAAAAGCCAAACGAGGCTTTTTATAGCATTAAATTCTGGTTACAAGTAGGCAATATCCATAAACTAATAATTTACAATCAATTAATCAATAAATCAATCAATATAGCAGATACCAACATAACTTATAATAAATAAATAAATAGATAAACGAATATAACAGATGCCAGCACTGCTCAGGTTAATTCCATAAAGAAAAAATATCCTTGAGAACAACACCAGTAAATTCAGTTCTGACTTGTTTGGATAACTTCCAAAACCTGTGTCACATGTTGCCTGCCATTCAGTGTAAAGGTAAATAAAATTTCCTGGGAGCTTTTCTAGTAGTTTTTTTGTTTTTTTGTTTCTTTTGCTTTCCTCACTAGCACCATTTTTAACTTTTATAAACTGATTGCAGTTTGCAGTATTTTCAAGGCTGTTGCAACATCATTGAGGTAATTTATTGTTAGAAGTAACTAATATTCAACTGTATTAATCCATTGCTTGCTTTTGACAGAAACCATGCATGGCATTCATAACACTGTTGACAGAAGCAGTACTCACAGAGGGTTTTCTACCTCCACCTTTTGGCAATCTTAGGCTTTTATTCTTGCAGTCATAACCCACAGCTTCTAACCTCAACTGTAATCCGGAGTAACATTTCTGTCATAACTGTCAGTGTGGCTTGTAATTATTAGCTGTAGTGAATGCTTAAAGCATAATCTGATTTTGTCTGATAATAAGTGTAATAGGATTTGAAGTGTTAGAAGTGCAGTTGATGGCAAATAGCCATTTATTTTATTTTCAATTATGGATATGCATTTACTTTATTTTCATGTTCTGTTTTTAGTCATGGCTTTTCCGTTTTTAATCTGCTTTTGTAGTTAAGTTGAATTAATTTTATTCTACCCAATTTTAAGAGGTCATACTGATAGTATGTTAGCTTTTTATTTGTCAAATACTAAATCAACTAAGAACATGAACATAATCAGCCTGCTTGTCTGAAATACCCAATAACTGCTACAAAAGGAATGTTTCCCATGAAATGGGAGAGCTATTTGCCTGACTGCTTTTTTCTTTTTCAGAAAAGTAACCCTACAAAGTGTCTTGACGTATTTCTAACAGGATGTTTATCTTTTGAAAATAACTTGATTTTTAGTTTGTAACTTGAGACTAATTAAATAGATCTGGGTTTCTGATTCTTCTTACACTAAAGGAAAAAAAAGGGCACTTCATTGACTAACCTGACAAGTCTGGCTTTGGAAAATGGATTGTTAACTATGTTTTAGTAAACACTGCTTTTACATTCTTGGAAATTCAGAACTGGAGTTGTAGAAGAATGCAGTCACTTAAGGATGCAGTAAAGAGCTAGGAATGGTAATTTTTGTTATTTCTTGGAACACTCCAGAGCAATCAAGGCACTATTTAACTGTTGGTGGGAATAATCTCCATAATGTAACTCACAGCAGAGGTGTCTATACCAGTAAAGCATCCAATACCTGGGGAAAAGCTTTGGCAGACTGGATGGAGGAACCACTGTCATCCTTCCATTGGACCCCCTCAGCACTCCAATAGAACTGGTCTGCAGCAAGTGGGTGCCTGTGCTAAACCACCTCTGCAATCCCCTACTCCCCCCCTAACAAATCCTTATTAGCATTTCCAGAGGGATTGCTGTAGAAGAAAGAGACAGTGATAAGCAGCTGCATATGGCCTAGGGCCTGCATACCATAGAGAGAAGGATTTCAGAGCAAAGTGGGCAGAGGTCTGCTCGGGTTGTTCAGTCTGGTATGTCCCAACCATGCTTACCAAGCAAAACAGCTCTGTAACATGAGGGACTGAACTGGTGGCCTTCGGGAGTGCCACTGACACCAACCCTCCCATTTGCTGGCCCAACGTTGGATCCAGGCCCAGTGATTTTCTGCTATCTATCTCTCTTAACTTTTCTTCTCCTACTCTCTCACTTTATCTTTCTCTTTCATAAAATTATTAAGTAAGCACATGTTTTTCCCAGGTTATGCAGTGTTAACATCCATATATTGTGGCATTTTTGTGATCAGCCTTTGTGATTGTGCCACCTGAACATGGAAGTCTCTCCTTTTGTGCTTTTATTGCTTTATATATATACATATATATATATATATACACACACACTCATATATATTTAAAAATACACATACATACTTGTGGGTGATTTGTTTTCCCTAAGAATTGCTCCAAAATAACCTTTAAATGTTAGAGAAATAAAATCATTATTTTGTTTGTAGAGAAACCTTGCACAATGCTCTTTCCTTAATCTGATCAAGGGGTATTGGGATGGTCTGAGGGGGCCATCAGTGTCTGGTTACTCTTGATGGGTAACTTNGCCAGCACTGCTCAGGTTAATTCCATAAAGAAAAAATATCCTTGAGAACAACACCAGTAAATTCAGTTCTGACTTGTTTGGAATATACTTCCAAAATTTAGTCAGTACTTACAAGCAGACATAAACAGTGAGGATATTGTTAGGGGTGACTGGGAAGACAGAGGTCAAATAAAAGTATTTAGGACTGGATAATCTACAAGAACCTTAAAGTGAAGTTTCTGACCTTTTAGAGTTAGGAAATAATGTCTCATCTTTGGAATTAAGGTTGATTTACCTATCTTTTTTCAAAATATTAATCTGATTCCTTTTACTCATTTTACCACAAATATCACTTGAAATTCAGCTGAAAAAAACTATTCGGTAGTTCTTACTCTAGTATGCTGCACATTGCTTCTACGAACTGTTAAGCAGTTGCTCCAAATAAATCAGGACAACTGTATTTCAGTGGTGTATAAGCCATTTCTGTGTTACCTTCAAAAAAGGCATGCTGCTGTAAGAAATTTTTGTTTGAATAACATTGTGATGTATTTTAATTTACCTCTTAAAACAAAAAATGTAGATGAATACCCAATTGCTCTGAAAAATCTTGATTTCTTTTTAATAAATAAACATTACAGATACATTCAATATAGAAAATATTATTTAAGAAGTCTTACATACACAAAGTATACTTATAAAAAATTAAGAAGCAATTAAGGATGGAATTGAAGCACATGACAACCCATAATGCCTGATGTCAGGAATTTGGCATTACACATAATGCAAAAGAAAATTACGATGACTTGTCATTTCCTGATACTCAATGAAAATGATTAATAAAGCACAACAAAAGCAAACGTTCATTTTAGGAGATAAGATACTATTTGCAGTAGTAGAACTAACATTTGCACTTCATGTTAAAACTGTCATATAATATATAGCACATTGTAGCTATTATTGTGATAGAAAGGAAATGTTTGGATGTTGTGGTATTTGGGTAAGTTTTCAAGTCTGATATCTGCTGTCCTCCAATAAATTAAATAAGTAGAAACATTAAATTAAGATTTTAAAATCATGCCACCATAGTGCTATATTTACCTGACCTGGTTTTCTGATGATGGACTGAGATTGTACCTCAATTTATATCACACAACTTGGTCTCAACTGCAGACTTGATGAGGATGTACTCAATTCCACTGCCCATGTCCCAGACAATTTTTTATAGTTCTGTGTTAAAAAAAAAAAAAAAAAAAAAAAAAAAAAAAA